>CM075500.1:3317500-3997500 GCA_037950675.1 Hypophthalmichthys molitrix | reverse complement strand
CCCCCGTTGAATTAAAAAACACATTATTTAGAATAAATTGAACTGACGTGTGTTTATTATTGTTTAGAATTAGAACAAAAAACAAACAAACAAACAAAAAAAACTAAATCAGAAATCGAACTGAATTAAACAGTGGACATTTGAGAATTATGCCACATCATTTGATTTTGAATTGCGTTCAGCTAATTTAATTTGCACCGTGCACAATGATAATAACGATATTAAAAAATTGCGTTTTAAATATTTATTTTCCAAGAACAACACCATCAATAAATAACATAATAATATACATTTTTATATTGCACATTTTTCTCAAGTGAAAATATGAAAATTCATACAGTCGGCAATAAATACAGAGACGTAATGTACAGAGTCGTGTATCACGGCAGATCCCTTGGGAGAGGAGCAAAACACTGGGATTTTAGTATTGTCATTTATTGAACAGTCTCGCGCACCAATTCACTAACATTTTTTAATATCGTCTTTCATTTGAAAATGTAACAGCAATGCTTTATTTACAATGATTCTGATCATTTTGGCTTGCCACATTATTTTTGAGGCCTAATATTAATTCGCTTTCGATTTGTTCTGTAGTCTGGTGAACAAATGTAGCCTATGATTAAAACAATTGCGTAAATAAACATCCAGCCAGTCACATAAATTATATTTTTAAAAAGAAATGTAAAAAAGGGTAGGCCTATCTATGTCGTTAATAATTCCGGATGGCAGTCAACATTTTGGTTTAATACAAACGTGACTATATGCGTGTGTTATGGCGAAATATCTCACCGTTTGATCTGTACAAGTGCTATTTTGTTATCTTTAAAATGTGGCTTTATGTGAGGCAGAATTCCGCACAGTGACAAAAATATGTATGCAGACAGAAATGCATGAGCAATTTGTCTGAAGTTTGGGGTTGTGTGGATAATCCCATTATATTGTGAGTGAAGAGTCTCTACTGGGAGTATTATGGAAATATCGGTTCGGATTTAATGAGACTGCTCGCATCAGCGGAACGTCTCTGAGAGAAAAGCCTACCCAGGCCGGCCAACCTTCCAATAAGAAGATTGGAAATGGGACTCGGTGGAAAGGGGATCTTTTTTCTTTTTTTAAAATAAAAAAATTCTCAGGTAACGAATACCACGTTTAATACTGTACAATCTACACACCAAGAACAATGCGAAATGCTCAAGGTCTTTTATCTATCTTGTCTAATGACTTCCCACAGCGGGTTGTTATGCTTTGACAGCGAGTCTCAGAACGGGGAACTTTCTTACATTTCCACATTCAAAGGAGGTCCATCAAGGTACATGATTGGCAATTTTCGTCATAATCTTCACATTATTAACAGCAGAATTGACATTGTAGCAGTAGTGCAGGTTTTATGCGACACACTCCTAGATCAGGGAGAGAGTCCCTCGAGCAGCAACACTTTGAGAAGAGCATCATTATCTTGCGCCTGGTCCCTTAACCGATGCTAAAGTGGCACAACCAGTGTGTATTCTCTTTACTGCGCGATGTGGTCCAATCTAACAGAAAATAATATCTGCATACAGTTAATAATAATAATAATAATTAAAAATGAAAAGTAGTAAAATTAAATGTTAGTGTAAATTTGCACTGTGTTGTAACAAGGCCTTCAGTATCCTTAACAGCTTATTTTAAATATATCTTTATAATTCTCAGCGTTATAGGCCTTATTGGAATGGAAATGCTGTCCCTTAATTTAAAAATAATATCAATAATAATAATAATAACAATAAATTACATGTGCTTCAAATAAAAGAGTGTATGCCGGTACTAAGCTATCTATTGAGCGCGCTTTCTTCTCTCTGGTCCGGTGAGGGCACCGCAGTTTTGCTGAGAACCGCTGCCGAGTATGGCAAAAATCCGCTCTCAGACCTCTGCCCGGTCGCCGTGCAGGTGAAATCAGAGCTGGTGCTCCTGGAGCCCAGGGCGCTGGCAGCCTGACTGCTGTGGCAGCTGAGACACGAGCATGGCCCCGCAGCTGAAGGCGCACTGACCGCTGCAGCGGCCGCCGCCGCCGCTGACGCAGCCGCGGAGCTGTTTAAACCTGCGGGTGACTGGTACAGTCCTGGATGTCGGAAACTACACAACAGCTCCGGGCGCGAATATGGATGAGAAAGCGCACGGAATGTATCAAGGGGACGGATAGAGGTAGCAAAAGGTGAAGAAGCGGCTCCTGAGGCGGCTGCCGCAGCAGCTGCTGCCGTGACACCGACATGGGGGTAATAGTGTAGTGGCATGTGGGAATGAAAAGGGTAAGGCAGACTTCCGGTGGCGGCCGCATGCGTCATCATATAGGTGTAGAAGCTGGGATCGGCGGGATGTGGCCAGGACATGGCAAGCCGCTGCCGCTTGTCCTTCATTCGTCGATTCTGAAACCACACCTACACGCATCCACACAAACACACAGGTAACAATTAGGGGTGAGCAGTGAAACAAAACAATTAAACGCTACCGTTTAATTGGCAAGGACCTAAGTATCTAAAATAATATTAGCAGAAGTATTTTGTCATCAGAGGAGTATCTGTGGGTAATAATTTTGTAAATGCAACCCCTTTGGTTAAGAGGCATGTTTCTGCATCAGACAAAATGAAATCGATTATATTTTTACACATAGCCTAATGTGCCTTTAACATTCTATTTTATTTTATTTTTTATTTTTTGGTAAACAATATTTACGAGAATTAATTAATCTTTTAGAATGAGAACGGGCATAAAAAATAGTGTGTTTTTGTTTGTGTATTAATCTACTCCTGAACCTCTGTGCAGAGGCTGTGTAAAAGGGTAATATTTGACATTTTATGAACATTCTAAATTAGCAAGAACATTCTATCTTCTAGAGAACATTCTAACATTCTTATCTATCTGCTCTGGAAAAGGTAAACCAAATCAGACCAATACCTTTATTGTTGTTTCGGGTAAATTTAACGCTGCGGCCAATTCACATCTCCTGGGTCTCGAGACGTAGTTTTCCCTGTAAAATTCTTTCTCCAATCTTCCAATTTGTTCCCGGGTAAACGCAGTCCGATACCTCCTCACTTGGTCCGAGCTCGAGCTGCTGGAGTTTCCCATGGAATTACCGTTTAGATTCGATAGAGACGATGAACTTGTATTGGAGGTTCCTGAATTACTGTCCGAAAAACCTAAATCGGATAATGAAAGAAATAAAAGACAAACGTTTACATTTATTTTTTTTTTCTTTTATCACGCTATTTTTTACATTATAAAATAAAATATACAAGAGCATATATGATCTGTGATGTATTTATAAAATACAGCAATTCAATTCTTGTTGGGATTACATTTAACTTTATTTGTCACAGAATCTAGATGCAGTGCGCAATTATTTTAAACCAAAAATGAAAGCCGGAGTATCAAAAATGAATTACAAACGTATAAAACAATTCAAATACATAATTTTAACACAGCAAAATTTATACAGTCTTCACAGATAATTTAATTCGTTAAAAGCAACGGTAACAGACGTGTCAGCACTCAGACAGATTTTAGAAAAAAATGCTACTTTGAAATAAAATATAAAAATCACATATACAGCAAATTCCAATTAGAGCTATGCCTTTCACAACTTTGTAATACCCTCTCAAATTAGCATCTGAACACATTTATTAAGCACAAAACCAAAGTTTCCATGTAGGTTGTTTACCTTTGCTATTGTTTTCCTTCTGTTGGCTGATGCTGCCCGGTGAGCGATGAGACGGGCAGCCCACTTCCACATCGCTGTTCATATCGGAGTCAGGAGAAACTTCAGGATACAGGTTTATTTTCTTCCTGCTTTCGGAGGACGATACTTCTGTGGACGAGGTATTGTCGCTGTGGTGGTTTCCAAATAAGCTGTCTATCTCGAACTTGCCTTTGCTAGGAATATCCCCGAGCCCGCCATGCAGCGAGGCGGAAGTTATTCTCGGGCTGAGGCGACCTGCGTGCTGGGAATTTTCCAGGGCCTCAAGCACCGCGTTCCCGGCCGAGTCAGAGAGGTTGGAGAGCCTCTTTCCTGCCACTGGACTGTGTAGTCCCCTTTCCATCAGAATCATTTCTTTTCTTATCCTCTCCATCATGAAGTCGTGCAGGGAAAAAAAAAATCCAAAGTCCCAGGGCTGGTGCTCCGATGACTGGTGGCGGATCTAATCCGCATTCAGCTCAGCTGCCGCCTCTAAATAATATAACACCTTTATGAGCTGGAAGCAAAAAACAGAGGAATGCCAGTGCGGGCAACGAATGACTGCTCAAAATGACCCGCGCATCCTCTCTGGTCCAGAAAGTCATTCATCAAAAAGTGGTTTGCGCCTTCGTCGTTAAAGGTGCGCGTGACGCGGCTCGAATGATCATTTATTGTAACAGGTTTATAAGCAAATAAATAGGAGAGAGACTGTCATCGGTTGATAGAGTCGGCCCTTGATCGGCCAGACGCGTATATCCAGGTGGAGAGAGAGAGGAGAAGTGAGGAGAGCAGCTTCTGATCGGAGTCTGTTTTAGATGGCTCCTGGGGTTGGCCTCTGGGGTGAAATTGACAGTCTGATTAATAAAATGAGCGCGGCAACATTTCCCTCTTCATTTAGGAATATCATTATGCTTTGATTCTCTATTGTTCCTTCCTTCTGTTCTGGCTCTCCCACTCCCTCTCTCTCCGAGCTCTGTTTCTTTTTTCTTTCTCTGTCGATTATTTCACACAGACGTTTTCGAATGAGAGGTATTAGTTAAAGATTTTTGCATCCAATTAGAAGATCCCGTTGCGAATATGTTGGTTGTTCGTTATAAAATAACGATATAGACACATTACATTTTGTGGTATTATTAAAACGATGCGGTTTTCTTATAGCCTATTTGTTGGAGATATAGATGACCCACACTCATATATATTATTACATACTATTTTTAAATCAGTTTTGGTAGAATTGTTCATTATTTTCTTATTGGTAGGCGTTTTCGAAACGTTCTTGTTTTATATATCTTAGCTACTGAAATCACCAGATATAGCCTACAATATTTTCGATTATCCTCATTTACCACAAAGCTTGTAAAACTAAGAAATGACGGTCAGTGACAGTTTCGTTTATTAAACCCATGTTTAAAATTCATGGTATGAAAGACTGAACCGAATGTATGTTTTAAGACGGGGAAAAAACATTTAATTATTTTGTATAGCCTATATTGTGAAATGGACTAATGTAATCCTCATTGTTTATTGCTGAATAATTATAATATGCATATCTTAAAACTATATATGGATTATAATTATGAACAATGCCAATCTAAATCGTTGCTTATCATGCCTATACACAAAATAAATCTAATATGCAAAAGGGAATTTCACTTTATTTCGTTTCTCACAATATGTCAGCATATCTCTCAAAAAATCTCTATGTAAAAAAAGCTAAGCATTAATCCGTTTTAATACGTGGTCCTGGAACTACAGTCTGTGCTCTCAAATGAAGTGTTAACGTGGGGCGTGAGCGGCTTAAGTTATCCACTTCAAGAAGAGAGCGAGCGTGACAGAGGCGCGCACTGAACTGTTTTCGCGTCCTTTGGCGCCCTCGCCAGTTTTCCAGCAGATAATACAACAGCCTGAATTCAGTGAACGTTCAGCCCACCTTCCCATTTAGATCAAACAGTTCTTTAACCACAGTTCTTACACAACAACCAGTTTGTTCATTTATTGTAGCCTATTAATGATTTGTCAACTGTGACATCGGTAGAATTTAATGACATGTTCAGATCATTGTAAAATATATTTGTTGTGAAAAATAATGTCTTTAACATCACAGGATAAGATCGCTAATAGGCCTACGTGTATCCTTCTCAATCTCTGCTAGACGCAAATCGTTATAGCGCGTAACGTTCGTCAATCAGAGCGTAGGTCTATAGGATCATTTTCTTCCCTATTTTGTTCAGAGGCGAATGCTGAAATTAGCAAAAGGGACACAAAATAAACTATAGACTATGTCTTGGAGGGTACAACGGGGCTAAAGGCACACCTTAAGAAAAATATGTGCTTTTCACTACTCTCAAAGTGTATGGTTGCAGAAAATATATATATGTTTGTACTGAACATTTATGGAGCAATTTAAGGAGATTTTGTGTGAAAATAAATCATAAAAGTGGTTAATTTTGTTTAAAAATCTTATAAATGTATTAGGTGGCGATGGGGGCCAAAGGCACACATTGATACAAATAGCCTACTTTAGCTAAAATAATATGTTTTTAATAATGTCAATTTGTTCAAAAGAATCACTTTAGCAAAGATTGTACTATTTTCTGTTTATTTTGATAAATAAAATAATTCATTTTTGCTCAATAAATATAATGTCATTCAAATATGTTAATATAAAAATATATTTTAAAAATACAGAAACAAAATTATTTTAAAAAGTAAAGATTCTAAAAAAGAATTGAAGATCCCATAATATTTAATTATACAGATTTACAGTAGGCCTAGTAAAAATAAATGATATTTTATTATGATATGATTAATATATTTTTAAGTATGATTGCTTCGTTATAAATATGGGTATTATCTCTAAGGTGGATACACAATTTGATGATATTTACCATCTGAATCTAACCATATCATGTCAACAAATGGAAGAGTCAGCTTACTATTTATTATCATGTTAATTATTGTGCCTTTTGTCCCAACAGCAGGTGCGCCTTTTACCCCACACACCATACTTTTACATATTCTTCCATTATTGAAAAACTGTTTATTTGAATTACCTTGAGCAAAACTGAAAATTATTAAGAAGACCTTTGTCTGAAAATACAAACATTAATTTAATCGATTCTCATTTGCTACTTAAATCAACAACATTTTAAAAAACATCAAATATTAGATCAAACTACCCCAGAATCAGCTTTGCGCTGCTGCCCGATCGCGTCAAGGATCAGACAAATTTGCAAGTCCATCTTGAAAAGCGAATGTTTAGAAAAGTGCTGGGGCAGGTTTTTATGCCATCTAGTGGCTTAGAGGAAAATCAAATCAAAGGCGCCTTTTGCCCCGCGGCGCATAAATCATATGCATACTCAATCTACAAAATGTGTTTGAAAGAAACAAAATCGCCTAGCATCTTCCTTGCTAAATGTAATTTGGTAAATGCTAAAAGCTATTATATAAAGCTATTATAGTCTTTATTAAAACTATACCCAGTCTTCGAATTTACATGACAGTTAATAAGTTAAAACGTTATTTATGCCTACTTTAATAAGCATAGGCTACCTAACAACTTGCAAGTAAATATAGCCAAAAATGTGACCGTCTCTTTAATATTAACGGTGCTGATTATTCCCGTCTGTGAGGACTACTCTTGAAGAGAGAGTTCATAACAAAAATTAAATTAGTTCTGTCAACATTAACACAAAACTGGACCCCATTCACTTCTCAAATGATCTTTTGTGTTGCACAAAAAATAGGTAGCCTACGGTGCATCAATGAAGAAACTCGCACACTGTTTCTCGAAACTGGTTGCACCTTTCTCGTTTGAGACACGTTTAGTTCCTCAATATTTGACTGTCATTAATGACGTCACGTGCAGGTGGTGATAATTAATCGACTCGATATTTTACAGTATTTAGCATTATTAGCCTGTAGTTAATTTACTTAACAGAAAGCCTTTAATTTTTTAATCACGTAACATGCCGCAGGCTATTTGGCATAGCCTACACTTTATAGGCTTGCGTTTCATTCAGTCAGCAGCTTTCTCCACAACCTAATTTTCCTGACATGCTGCTAACGATCTGAGGATTACTTCACTGTTTTTGTTCCCTGCCGCTTTGCTTTATTTGATGTTTGATTCATCGCGGGTTCCCTCGTACTTCATAGGCTACTCCGAGGTTCCTTTACGCATTTATACTCATGCGCAGTCCTCAAAAACGGCGCTGATTGTTGACATTTTGAAATATATAGATTAAAATGTATGTAAATTCAAATGGAATGAAAGATATAGAATGTACCGAATGTTAGCTTGCTTATTGTACCCAAGAGAATATGATCTATTTAAGTTTACATGTCATTTTAACAAGAAATATGCTTCTAACAGCTGGAGAGCTGTAGTTCCAACCACTATGTTCCAACTGATTTCAACTACACCGATCAGGCATAACATTATGACAACTGACAAGTGAAGTAAAAACACTGATTATGTCTCCATCAAGACACCTATTAGTGGGTGGGATATATTAAGCAGCAATTGAACATTTTGTCCTCAAAGTTGATGTGTTAGAAGCAGGAAAAATGGGCAAGCGTAAGGATTTGAGTGAGTTTGACAAGGGCCAGATTGTGATTGCTAGACGACTAGGTCAGGGTAGCATTTCCCAAAAGCCTCGTAAGCCTAAGTTGATCGTAGCTCCATTGGTTTCAATGGAGCTACGGTCAACTTAGGCTTACAATGCTTTTGGGAAACGCTGCCCAGAGCATCTCCAAAACTGCAGCTCTTGTGGGGTGTTCCCGGTCTGCAGTGGTCAGTATCTATCAAAAGTTGTCCAAGGAAGGAATAGTGGTGAACCGGCGACAGGGTCATGGGCGGCGAAGGCTCACTGATGCACGTGGGGAGCGAAGGCTGGCCCATGTGGTCCAGTCCAACAGACGAGATACTGTAGCTCAAATTGCTCAAGAAGTTAATGCTGGTTCTGATAGAAAGGTGTCAGCATACACAGGGTGCCCATGCTGACCCCTGTCCACCACCGAAAGAGCCAACAGTGGACATGAGAGCATCAGAACTGGACCACGGAGCAATGGAAGAAGGTGGCCTGGTCTGATGAATCATGTTTTCTTTTACATCACGTGGATGACCGTGTGCGTGTGCGTCGCTTACCTGGGGAATACATGGCACCAGGATGCACTATGGGAAGAAGGGAAGAAGGCAAGCCGGCGGAGGCAGTGTGATGCTTTGGGCAATGTTCTGCTGGGAAACCTTGGGTCCTGCCATCCATGTTGATGTTACTTTGACACGTACTGTACCACCTACCTAAGCATTGTTGCAGACCATGTACACCCTTTCATGGAAACGGTATTCCCTGGTGTCTGTGGCCTCTTTCAGCAGGATATGGTTCAGGAATGGTTTGAGGAGCACAACAACAAATTTGAGGTGTTGACTCAAAATTCCAAATTCCCCAGATCTCAATCCAATTGAGCATCTGTGGGATGTGCTGAACAAACAAGTCCGATCCATGGAGGCTCCACCTCACAACTTACAGGACTTAAAGGAGATACCACAGCACACCTTCAGGGTTCTAGTGGAGTCCATGCCTCGATGTGTCAGGGCTGTTTTGGCAGCAAAAGGGGGACCAACACAATATTAGAAAGGTGGTCATAATGTTATGCCTGATCGGTGTATATTGGTAATGATGGAACTTGTGACCATAGTTAGCTAACAATGCTTTTGAGAAAAACACCCCAGGTTTGTAATGACATAAGGGTGAGTACATGCATTCTAGACAACTGTGTGCTTCAGTTTAGTTGCAACAATTTGATAAATTGAGTTATTTTCTTTTCTAAGTAAATTCTAGTCCATTTTAATTTTTAATTAGATTTATATTAAAATATATCAGTAGCCTACTAATGTCTCAAAAAGTACTAGTTTAGCTGTTCATTTACTTTTGGCCCTCTAGCAGGTAAAAACCAAAACTGCATGCATATTGCGCAAGAACATTTTGGTTGTGCTTCGGCTCTGAGTGACTGTGTGGAATCCGCGGATGAATATGGTTATGCTACTGCTCATTAAACATTCACTACTAGGCTTTAGCAATATAACTAGTTTACACAACCCGATCTCACAGCAATGTAGCACTGTGCTGAAATTTATTTTCAAGGAAGTACCGTGTCTGATGATGCTAGTCAGCTTGAGATCCTTTCCATCTAAACCAACGTTATCTCACGACCAATTCATACATATTTTACGAGGAGTCTAATTCGTACAAATGACCTACCCCTAACCCCCGCCCCTAAACCTACTCGTCACTGGGGTTTTGACAAATCATTTGAATTCGTATTAGTGAGGTCGTACAAATTTGTACGAATTAGCCACCTCATAAAGTACGTACAAATTGATTGTGAGATAGTGTTGGTTTAGATGGAAAGGATCTCAAGCTTACTAGCATTAATAGACACAGTACTTCCTTGAAAATAAATTTCAGCACAGCGCTACAACAACTATAATTAAATGACCCTTCACAATAGATAATGCTTTACAATGAACTCTGTTAGAGAGATACATATGGTAATTTATCTGTTCATCTGAAATACCTTACCGTGTCACTTTTACAAGATTTCAAATCCCTCAGTTCTCATCATCTCCAAAAAGCCAAGCCAATGTTGATTCTGGTTTTATTACAAGCTCTGTCACACTCTCTTTTTGCCAGCAGACTCTCCTGTGTTCTGCGTTTTTTTTTTTTTTTTTTACAGGTAGTTCCCCGGAGGTTCGAGATTTAGCTGCTCCATGTCAACCTTTCTTGCTTGTTTTAATTTCAAATTTTCAATGACTTGCCACCATGCATGAAAACTGTCCATATATAATGCATATCTTGGCTTGCCATCTTCTTCCTCTTCAACAACACCTATTTCTTTCTCTGAGACCCATGCTCAGCATGGGTGCCATACATTTGGGGGAGTAAAGAGCAGACCACTGCTTGATGGGTGGGCCTATATGTCAGCATGTCAGGATTCTGTACTTAGTCATGTCTTTTATTTTGTAATTTGCATGTTATTTTGTAGTTCTTGTCATAGTCTTTGTAGTTCTTTTTGTTCATGTTAATTAGCTCCAGGTGTTTCTTATCTCAGGTATTTAACCATGTGCTCTGACTTGCCCTGAGTGTATTATTAGGCTTGTTCAAGATGCATCTGCTCTGTTGGCATATGACATCAAAGTACCGCAAGAGCGTTTGGAGAGCATACAACTCCTTTTGCTTTTGAATCACTCTCACGGTACTTTGATGTCATATGCCAATCGGCGATGCATCTTGAACAAGTCTAATGTTTGTTCATACGTGTGCCTTTCATGTGGTTAAGGATCGAGGTCTTGAACCTACACTTCATGTCATGTGTTTCATGGTCTAGTTATGATTGGAGCTATTAAACACCTTTTTATCTGCATATAGATCCAGACTATTGTTTGACTTTTTGAGGCAATGTTACACAGCACTTCTTTAATGCAAACTCCATGGCTAATACTGGCAACACTGTGAACCTCACTACTCAGTGTCCTTGTCATTGCCAGGATCAGTCACAGGGCAATCTATTTTCCATGTCTCCACAGATCCTGGAAGCTTGTGGCTCCATCCACTGGTGACTTAGAGAAAATGAAACATTGAAAACTGAAGTCAAACAAAGCAATGTGTATAAGTAATAGATGATCCACACAAAATAATAAAATTATTTGTATTTAGTAAATTGGGTTGATTATTATTAGATAGGACACAATTAGATATAGCACTAAAGCTGAATGACATTTCAGTACTTCACAAACAGTGCATTTATGTTAAGTGCATATTTGGATGTAATATTTGCATATTTGATTATTTGCATCATTTGCACAAACAATTGTAATCATGCACATAAAGAATGCTCATGATTTAAAATCCCTCTTCATCAGGAAACGTGACCCAACTGGGGTGCGTTTCCCAAAAGAATCTATGGAACTGTGGTCGCAAGTTCTGTTGTTAGTATGATAGTTCAACAATTTATTTATTAGCAAAAATAATGCAGCTGAGTCTTTAGCCATTTTCACTACCAGTCAAAAGTTTGGACACAGTAAGATTTTGAATGTTTTTAAAAGAAGTTTCATCTGCTCACCAAGGCTGCATTTATTTAATTAAAAATACAGTAAAAACAGTAATATTGTGAAATATTATTACAATTTAAAATAACTGTTTTCTGTTTGAATATATTTTATAAAGTAATTTATACCTGTGATGGTAAAGCTGAATTTTCAGCATCATTACTCCAGTCTTCAGTGTCACATGATCCTTCAGAAATCATTCTAATATGATGATCTGCTGCTCAAGAAACATTTATGATTATTATCAATGTTGAAAACAGTTGTGTACTTTTTTTTTTTTTTTTCAGGATTCCTTGATGAATAGAAAGTTCAAAAGAACAGCATTTATCTGAAATACAAAGCTTTTGTAACATTATACACTACCGTTCAAAAGTTTGGGGTCAGTAAGAATTTTTATTTTTATTTTTTTGAAAAGAAATTAATACTTTTATTCAGCAAGGATGCATTAAATCGAATTAAATTTCAAATAAATGCTGTTCTTTTGAACTTTCTATTCATCAAAGAAAAAAAACAACAAAAAAAAAAAAATATATTGGGGGACCTATAATGCCCCTTTTTAAAAGATGTAATATAAGTCTCTGGTGTCTCCAGAATGTGTCTGTGAAGTTTCAGCTCAAAATACCCCACAGATCATTTATTATAGCTTGTCAAATTTGCCCCTATTTGGGTGTAATGTCAGAGTTATGTTATGTTTCATTATGTTTTTGTTCTTGGTCAGTTCTCATTTGAGTTTCAAACAAAGTCCAATATTAGAGAGTGCATCTCTGGGAAAAATATAAAGTCCAGGTGCTTTATGGTCAAGGGAAGGGGTCAGCAACCTATGGCACACGAAAGGGGTAATTGCTGGCACATGAGCAAAAGCGAGAGATGTGTATGTATTTCATTCAGATAAAATACCTCATATCTGCATACAGATCTACATTTTGAGGTAATCATTCTTCATAGTAACAGAATTTGTTTTATTAAGTTATGAGTTATTATCAAAGTGTGAAAATTAAACTGCACAAGTCAATGAAAGTGCATAGCTCTGACAAACCATTAGCACGACCACTGTCATATTGTCATATTGAACATTCCACACACATCAAAATGACTGTGATGCATGTGTAAACTCCTGTTTTCTCCAATGCTATCTCACGACCAATTCGTACGTATTTTACGAGGTGGCTAATTCGTATGAATTCGTATAACCTCACTCGTAAGGATTCATATGATTTGTCTAAACCCCAGTGATGGGTAGGTTTAGAGGCGGGGTTAGGGGTAGGTCATTCGTACGAATTCATACGAATTTGGCAACTCATAAAATACGTATGATTTAGCAGATAGCTATCCAATCAAAAATGTAACGCCTCCTGGTACCCAGCACGCATCGCCGCAGAGGAGAGCCTCTTTTCAGTAAGCCAACATGCAAACTGCCAGAACTGAAAGTTCAGCGTCACATCCTGAAGCTCAACACACAGTTGAGTCGTCTTCATTAAAGGTGCAATATGTAAGAATGTTGCAGTAAAATATCCAAAAACCTCTAGGCCAGTGTTATATATTTTGTTCACTTGAGTACTACAATATCCCAAATGTTTCCAACTATTTGTAAATTGTGAGAAAATTGCAATTTTAACCAAGGCTCCTGGATGTTTGAGGAGTCGCCTGTCAATTGCGTCATACCCGCGTTATCCTCGGTTTCCGGTTTTATTTTGTAGAAACCATGGAAACACTAAAGACGCTTTAATATTTACATGTTTTAAGGGAACAACTGTTTGGTTACATTTATAAATGGAAAACGAATTATTGTTATATAGCTCAACACGTTTAGTCTTATTGTTTAAATCTAATTTTCTTGATTTTTTGCGAGTACCATGCTTTACCATGCCTCAGAGAAAAACACTATTTTGTGAAGTAGCTAACATAGCATAATCAGATGCAGCTTTATTTTTAGTAACAGTAATACAGCATTTTCTCCATTATACAATACGTTTTAAAATTAATTGCATGCCATTTATCAACACAAGCCATCCAGCATTTAATATGATATTCTAAAATCGATCTATCTTACTGCAGTGTGTCTGAAACAAGTGTCTCACAGCAGCCACCGAGCGAATGCACAGAGTAACGTTATAACATCATTTTCAATACACTCAAATGTATCTAATATGATAAACAGAGCTGCCCCAGCTAACACACGATGTAATAGTAACGTCATGTATTCGTACTTTTTGGTAATTTCATGACTTACTAACTGACAACGTAACTACTACATCGCATGCCCGTAATTTCATTACCTTCAGATTACCATCTCACAACGTCGTCAGTACGATCTCCGAACATTGTAAGATTACCAAGAACGTACGCTGTATGTAATATATTGGTTATTTCATGACTTACTAACTACAGCGTTGTATACCCGTAATATCATTACCATCAAATTACCAACTCACAACGTCTCCAGTACGATCTCCTAACGTTATAAGAAAACCAAGAACGTTCCAGATACATACTCTATTTGTAATATATTGGTAATTCCATAACATAGCGACCCCTAGCGGACAGAATATTTTACATATTGCACCCTTAAAAGTAGTGAGACTAAATGATCTTACCAGTGTGCTGATCCTGCTCTCTCTCCAGTTGTGGTCTTTTTGATCTTGAAATTGGCTGACGATAAATAAAATTATGCTCATATCTTGCTTTTTTTGACGTGAACTAAATTTGCATGCTAAATTTGCATATAGCCCAGGAATTGAAGATTTGTTTTGCAGAGACAGTTATGTGGCCAATTATCTTCTAATACTAATTCTAATGTGAAATTATCATTGGAATATAGTAAGGAAAAATATTAACTTTAGGGACCTGGAAATTACTAAAGATAATGACAAATTTTTACACACAATTGAAAACCTACTGACAGAAATGCAATTCTCCATGCTAAAAGTTTTCCACACCCAAGTTGATAAATAATATAGTTTTGGGCAGTTTCATAGATTACTTAATATTTGTGATAAAAAACAAGATTTCGAAGATAAAGCGAAGGGTCTAGAAAAATTATTTTTAAATAGAGGCATTAAGTTTAAAATGTTGAAAAGATGCAAAAAGTGCAAAAAATATGACAAGGGACAATTTGTTAAAAAGAAAAACAAGAGCAGAAAAGTCTATTTTGTAACAAAATACAGTGCAATTGCTGAAAAAATTAAACATTATTGAAAGAAAATTGGGGATTTTACTGAGTGATGAATTGTTGAGAAATATATTTCCAGATCCTCCAATGATAAGTTTTTTTTTTGTTTTTGTTTTTTTTTAAAGTACAAACTTAGGGGACAAATTAGTACAGAGCTTTTTACCACCTACCCATAAAAGTTCTTGGTATTAAACTAAGGGTTGCTTTAAATGGTATCATTGTAATCATTGTGATAATGTTGTAGAAGGTAAAATATTTTTAGGCGTAAATACAAATAAGATTTATTCTATTAATCATTTTATTAATTGTCAAACTACTCATGTTATTTATAGACTGGAATGTCCTCAGTGTAAGGTGTTTTATATTGGGAGAAAAAAAAAGACGATTACTGGATCAATTAACTGAACATAAATTCAGGAGGGGTAATGAAGAAAATCATATGGCAAAACATTTTAAATTAAAGCATTAGAGTAATCCAGCTATCCTTTGAATATAAGGTATTGATCATGTGAATAGGACTATTAGGAAAGGAAAGAGCAAACTTAAGTTTAATCAAAGAGATATGTTTTGGATTTATAAAGGAAAGGCTAATATATATCCAGGATTTTTTTTGTCTTTGATATTTAAAGTGGTATTTTTGAGTATGGAAAACAGTTGTATTGGTGGATGTTATGTTGGTCACATGACAATTGTTAGCTAATCAGATGATTTAATGAATTACACTGTTTTCACCTGTGCATAGTTTTGACTGTGTTACTGTCCCTGAGGAAGGCATGGGTTGAATCGCGTTTTTAGATTTTGTGTATGTATCCATCTGTTAATAAAGGCTTTTTAACTTGAAAGAGTGTGATGGTCATCCTAATGTTCTCATTTGAGTTTATTGTGGTTTGCTATTTCCCATGTGTTTCCCTGGATATCTCCTGAGTGATAAGAATTCTGAAAAAATACTGTTTGTAGTGCTACTCCTTTGTCATGTCGTGTGTGTGATGCAAACTACACTTCACTGTAAAAAGTAATATGCTATATCTACTACGCAAAATTTTGGCAACAGATTACAAGCAATATTATTAATTAAATTCAACAAATAGAATTGAGTTAGAATTAATCAAATTAATTATTTAAATGTCAACCATTTAAAATGAGTAAAATGTAAGTAAAATTTAAACAAAATTTCTGAATAACAGACAGATGGCAAAGATGAATAAAGAACTCTTTATTTTTTATTGCCAACATTGATGACACCTGATGTTAACAAGCAGAATCACTGAATGAAAGAGAAACACAAGAATTAACGGAGTTTTAGATGTTGATGTTGATTTTATTGAAAATATTTGATCACCATTATGGTGATCAGTGTTTTAGTTGGTTGGGCAGTAACACTCTTTGCCTTTTATGTCAGTTTGTGTTGTTTTTGTAATGGTGTTTGCTAATTTTACACATTTAAAATGGTTGACTTTTAAGGAATTAATTTGATTTAACTCAATTTTTATATGTTGAATTTAATTAATCTCAGTAGTAGCTATTGAGTAGCTAGATTGTATTACTTTTTACAGGGTTGACATGAGTTTAAAGTGCATCTGATTGTCAGAGATAATTGATAATAGATAGAACAGAAATACAATAGAAAGTGTTAGTATTAATGGTATTATTAATAGTATTGAAGTTAAAAACTAAAATTAATAGTATTGAAGATAAAGATGAAAAAGATGCATCTTTAGCCATTTCTTGAAAATGGCTTAAGACTCTGCTGCCTGGGTTGAGTTAGGCAGGTTATTCCACAAGCAGGAAACAGTCAAGGTAAAGGTCCATAAAAGTTATTTTGTGCCTCTTTTGAATGGCACCATAAGGCAGCATTAACTTGCAGAACGCAAGCTTCTGGAGGGCACATAATTCTGAAGTAGTGCGTTTAAGTATGGGGTGCAGAGCCAGCGGTTTTTCTATAGGCAAACATCAGAGCTCTGAATTCGATGCAATCGGCTATTGGCAACCAGTGGAAATTGATGAGAGAGAGAGGTGTGACGTGTGCTCGCTTCAGCTCATTAAAGACCGCTCACGTATTTTGGATCAGTTGCGGAGGTTAGACAGTACCTGCTGGAAGAGAGTACAGTAGTCTGGCCTGGATAGAATAAGAGCTTGAACAAGGAGTAGTCTAGCATGTTCCGATAGGAAGAGCTTAATCTTCCTAATGTTGTATAAGGCAAATCTACCTATCTAATCTCTTTTAGTAATGTGGTTTGTGAAGTTTAACTGATCATCAATCACAACTTCAAGGTTCCTGGATGTCCGAGAAGGAGTTATGGTTGATACCTAGCTGAATGTAGAAGTTGTGATGAAGTGCTGGGTTGGCCAAAACCACAAGGAGCTCTGCCTTGGCAAGGTTAAGTTGAAGGTGATGGTTCTTCATCCAGCAAGAAGTGTCTGTCAGTTTGGGAGAGATGCGAGCAGCTACCGTCAGATCATCTGGCTGGAATGAGAGGTACAGTTATGTGTCATCAGCATAGCAGTGATAGGAAAAGACATGTTTTTCTGAATGACAGATCCTAGTGATGACATGTAGATGGAGAAGAGAAGTGATCCAAGCACTGAGCCCTGAGGCACCCCAGTAGCTAGATGTCGCGACCCCTCCAAGACACCCTGAAAGGCCTACCTAAGAGGTAAGACTTGAACCACTCAAGTGTGGTTCCTGAGATGCCCTTTGTCAGGAGGGTTGACTGGAGGATCTGGTGGTTAACTGCGTAAAAAGTGGCAGACAGATTCAGCAAGATGAGTATTGATGATTTGCAAGCTGCTCTTCCCAGTCTCAGACTATGTCATTTTAGCAGTGGAGACATTAGCAGAGAAGGAAGAGAGGAGTGACTGATACAAACTAAGGTTAGTGGGATTTTTAGATTTGCACCACTCCCTCTCTGCACCCTTAAGTTTAGAACAATGCTTGTGGAGAACATCAGATAGCCAGGGGGTGGAGGGGGTGGAGTGGGTGGAGCGGGCTTGCCTAGATGAGAGGGAGCAAAAGTTGTTTAAACAAGATATTAATACTAAGAGTGGAGCAAAAAGCATCTGTAGCAATGCTTGTATCAAATGATGAGAACTAATTAGGGAGAGGAATTGAGAATGAAACCATAAAGGATAGGCGGGAGGGTAAAGGTGAGCGTAGGGTACCCAAAAGGTGACCTGTGTTGTGTCAGGAGCCAGGATGAGGTTAAGAGTGAGGAAGTGATCCAAGGTGCAGTAGAAACTTGCTTTGGTCAAACGAAGCAAGCAGAGTGTGGAAGTCTGCAGCCTGGGTTTTTTCCTAGGTGGATGCTGGAATATGGCAAAGGCTATAGAGGACAGTAGACACAAGAGCATACCTTGCATGACACATGCTGAAATTAGCTATGAATGAGGGAGTGTTGAGTCAGTGCAGCATATAAGAACAGCAACATTGATCAAAAAATGTGGGTGATTTTAAGCATTTTCTGTTTGCTTATTCCCTATTGCAAACTTTGCAAATACAGTTTGGAAAGCCACCCAAATGACTGCAGCAAGATATGGCCACTTGTTGGAACAGCACTTGCTATAGGTTGGAAAGTCTTCTTGAACAAAAGTGAGTTTTAGCTGCGTACATGACTGATTACAATCTGCCGGCAATGTTGAGGGCAAATCAGTGGATGTTAATTGAAAATAGTGTCTCCATTCCAAGAGTTAACCAAGGAAATAAGCTCAGCTAATGCACCTGTTGTTGAAGTTATTCCCTTGATTGCAGCATGGAACATCTGCTAGGAAAAGAGGCACAAAAAACAGCTAAAAAAAAAAACTCTGTTGGATGTTGTAAACAAAACTTTCCAGCCCTCATTGCAGCATTGCAACAGTACTAGATCCATGATTTAAAGAACATTAATTTGATGCAGAGAAAAAGCAGCAAAATGTGCCAGAGAAACGGTCACATACAAGTGATGAGGCACACACTCCTCTTTCTGACATGTTTAATGAGATTCTACTGAAAAGCACCTGATCCACACCAGAGCTACAACAAGGACAGCTACACAACAGCTGGAGATGTATCTAGCTGAACTACCCATCACTAGAAGAAACAATATCTTTGACTGCAGGTGCATGAACAAAGATTGCTTTCCATTGCTTGTGCAGATTACAAGCAGATATTTATCTGCCCCAAACACCAGCACAAGAGAGTGAGAAACTATTCAGTACAACATCTTCTATTCTTGATGACAAGAGGAACTGTCTCTCCTCCAAGAAAGCTGAGAACTTTTGTACTTGAAGAGAATCATGCCATTTTACTTAAATAAAAACCAATCCAATTTGTTATGTGAGTAGTTATTTACATTAAAATTGTGTAGCCCTGTGAAACTTAGTTCTTGACTTAAGGCTACATCTGTTGTTGACCTTTACTAGTGCTCCTGTCTTGGTTCACCCTAATCTTAACATCCCCTTCATGTGGAGGTCAATGCATCCACTACAGGAGATGCATCCACGTGCTTTCTTTTCCTGTAAATTTTCCCCAGCAAAGCAGAACTATGATATTGGCAACTGGGAGCAGCTAGTGCTGCTCTTTCAGCTGGTGCTGAAAGAGTGGTGTCACTAGTTTGAGGGTTCCAATGCATTTCTGATCACCACTACCTGGATTACCTATGGGAAGCCAGACGACTGAACCCTCAACAGGCCTGGTGGGCTCTTTTCTCCAAGCAATTTGATTTCACTGTTACTTATCTTCCAGGGTCCAAGAACACCAAAGCAGATGTCCTCTCACATATTTATGCACCTCTCCATTCCAAGCCCAAGTCCATCCTACCTTCCTTAGCCATCATGAGCCCCATCCAATGGACTCTGGTCAATATACTTGTGGAAACCTTCATTGCAGGACCTGCTTCACAGGGTGCCCAAATGGACCCCTCATCAATAAGACTCACTCTAATGGACTCTGTTCACTTTTCTGGTCACCCTGGCATTCACCAGACCATCTTGCTCCAGCAAGACCAGTCCAGCAAGTCCCACTATCATCTTCCAGCTTGGAAATGTATTCCTCTGGCCATTACTCGTCACCCCTGGCCAAAACTAGGAGTGGATTTTCTTACTGATCTCGCCATCTCAAAAGGATTTGCATGTGTGCTGGAGGCCGTTCTCAAAAGTGTGTCATTTGGTTGCAATGAAGGGTCATCCCACTGCCATGCCACACATCACGTTCTCACACAGTGAAAAAAAACATCACGGAGCAAAGAAGACACTGACAACGCGTCGACAGACAAGACAGAGCAGGTTACTTTTGATATTGATACTTTTGATAACAAAGTCTCAAATGTTGTCATTTTTAAAGAAATTTAAACAATAAATACCATTTTGTGGCTCTTTAAATGTGCTTTATGTAAGAATGACAGCTAGTGGTTGAAATGGGTACTGCAGTCCAAATTCAAAATATTGTTTGCCCCGCCCCCTCCTCCTCACTCGACGCTCACGCGGGTTGCCAGTTTGGAGACATGCAACAGGTGCAAGTTCAACTGACATTGGAAGGTGAGGAGACTTACACACTGTAAGATAATTAGTTGATTTATGATGAGTTGATATCGCGTTTTAATATGCTCCCATTCATAGAGACTTTTAAATGGATGCTGAGGCTTTTTAGGTCGGCTAGAATCTGCGATCTCTGACCCAGTTTGTTCACTGGCTTCAGATGGCTGCAATTCGCTGCATGTGTTTTCCGCCAACTGGCAACCCGGGGTGGCAAAATACTTTTGGGCAAATTGGCAAAATGCAGTCTTGCACAGACCAAAACAGAAATTCCGACAGCAAATTTCAAAGTAAAATAACTGGCTGTAGGTATGGTTTTCAGAGAAAGCAGTATGTGAACTCAGCATGTTTTCAGAGAAAGGAGTATGTGAACTCAGCATGTTTAATAAATATCTGCAAAAATATTATGGTATTTTTATGCTTTAGTACAGTCAAAAACTTACATACTTACTTACAACTTACTTTAATGTGTCGTGACAGATCGCTGTAGCGCATCAGTTTAAGCTCTGGTGAACCGTTTATCTCCTCCTACTAGTTCATTTATAGCATCAAATAAACATGAATGGACATCATAAGTAATGTTGTTTCAATCGCGAAAAGATGTCAGTACACACCATTTTTCAAGTTCAAGTCCACCTACCTTAATCTGCTAACTCTCCTGACTACTTTGTCCAATAAAATGGCGAATTCGGCGTTATGATTGCTTAGATCGCCTGTCAATCAAACTCCTGGTAAAGGGTCAATTAGGCCGCGCTACTATTTAATAAAAAATAAATAAATAAACGCGGACTCATCTCAGACTCTGAACAGCTCAGAAGATAACGAAGAGACATTTGCTATTGGAGACGCTGGTCCTAAGATGGTCCAGGACCAGCATGGACCAGCATGGACCAGCACTTGACCAGCATAAACCAACTCAAACCAGCATACCAACTCCAAAACCTACCTTAACCAGCATACATAGACAGGCAACATAACCACATTACTTCCGAACTTAAAGGCCTTGAGAGCGCTGTCATATGATCTGATTTTAGGCATAGTTCAACTTTAGAGATGAACTGTCCCTGAATGGAAAAGAGGAAATGTAAATTTGCTTCAAAATTGTAATTTCTTTCTGCCTACACCAGGGTTTTGTATTGTTTTTGGGTGAAAACGTCATTGAAGCGTCGGGCAGCATTTAGAGTGAGAAATTTTAAGTAACCTACCAATATCCCACGATTTTAATTGAACGCAGCCCTAGCAGAGTAACTATTCGCATTGTGAAAGGTATGCTTTTACAGCTAGCTTTACTGCTGTGGTATGTCAACAAACTACAGGCTTCTTGTGAGGGCACTACAGAGAAAAAAAAAAAAAAAACTGCAGGTTGTCTGGTTTCCCTTCCGGCTCTAATTGCGCTTTTGAGCGGCTCACAGATGTTTCACAATGGGGCTCTCTCACAAAATCCCAAAAGCAATGGTAAGCTTAAGTAAATCGTAGAAGCAATAATAGATCTATGAGTGTTCTTGAGGAATTGAATGCTTAAGTACAGGGCAACTACAAAATTGCATTTACACTTAATACTTTTGCAGTTTGGGAAACAAAATAAACTTTTTGGCGTGCATGGAAATCAGTTAGCCTATGTGTTGTGCAGCACACTCGACGTCTTCCTCACTGACACTCAAGGGCGCTCTACAATGTTATCCCTACCGTCAACACAACACTTGGAGCCCTGCAGGTATGAAAATGCTAATAATTTGCAGTGTTTTCCACATTTGTCTCTCTCTCTCTCTCTCTCTCTCTCTCTCTCTCTTTTTTTTTTTTTTTAAATATAAATGACTGACATATCCGCAATGACTTTGACATGTCAGTTCACTCCTAAAAAGGACAAGTAAAAAATAAAAGTGGCACACCTTACTTCTTTTCTACAGAGCCACCTAGTGATTAAAAAAATATTACAGCAGATTGCCTATCGCGCGAATCGCTAAGATCAGTAAGTTTTTTTTTTTTTAAAGAAATTAATAATTTTGCGAAGAAATTGATCAAGTAAAGACATTTAATTTCTACTTCAAATAAACGCTGTTCTTTTGAATTTTCTATTTATCAAAGAAACCAGAAGAAAATGTATTATGGTTTCCAAACAAACAAACAAATAAATAATAAAGCAGCACAACTGTTTCAACATTGATGATGATAATAAATGTTTCTTGAGCAGCAAATCACTATAAAAAATTTTTTTTCATGATTTGTTATCACAACATTTTTTCTTAAGTCAAATCAACTTGAATAATTAATGCGGTTCAGATAACATAATATTTTGAGTTTCTGTTGATTAAATCAATCGCCGCCTATTTTATTAACTCAAATGTTTCATTTCAATGAACTCATTTTTTTTTTTTTTTTTTTTTTTTGCAGTGTATTAGAATGATTTCTGAAGGATCACGTGACACCAAAGACTGGAGTAATGGTGCTGAAAAATCACAAGAATAAATATAAATTTTAAAATATGTAAGGATAGAAAAGTTTTAACTGTAATAATATAGGTTATCTCAATATCACTGTTTTACTGTATTTGATTAAATAAATGCTGCCTTTTATATACACATGCACACACTAAAATCACATAAAAAATAATTTGGTTGCCTAATATAGACAGACTATAATGTTTATTTATGCAGGTCTTATATGAGACATTTCCACTGCTGTTCTGCATAAGTAAGCATTTGGTTGTAATTCAAAAGGCTTCAAATATATCTAATAAACGTAGAAACAAAACCGAAAAGTTATCTAAAACTTGTTAAAATGCCTCCTTAAACCAGGATTACTCATAGACAACTGAAAACTACATTGTGGTGTAGTCCAAGTTCAGCTTAACTATTTGCATGTCACATGGTGACAACTATCCAATCAGGTCCTAGTTATCTGACCTATGTAATTTGTCCGGAAAATAAACATAAAAGCTTAACTGTCAACGGAGATTGTTCTCCGCTAACAGTTTTCTTGGGTTTGAATCCATAACAGACGATGAGTTAAATTACAAACCATAAAGCCTACACTGTCTGCAAGTAAATATGGAAGTACTAGGGGGATTAGATGAGGAGTTCAGAAGTTTTTACCCGTCTGCCTTCGGGGCGCACTCAAGCCGGTCTGCGTCAGGAACTCCCGTGTTCTCTTCAGCGGAACGGCCGACTTCTATAAACTCCGAGTCTCTTACTCCTTACGTTTCTTTTCCAGCCCATATTGGCACAAGTTCCTCAGTCACTTATGGATGTAATTTCGGAAACAGTTGTTATGGCTGCAAAGTACCTCAGAACGCCGTGTTTCCGCCTAGTGTGGTGAAACAAAATGCGAATGGACAGTATGCCAGTAAACCCGTGGATTATGCGGATGCCTCCAGCTGGTTTAAGGAGTTCGCTCTTTACCAAGGTTATTCCTACTCAAGAACCCCTGCCTATATTGATTTACCTGTAGTGCATAGAGCATTGACCGGATATCCCAGACATGAGACTTATTTGACAATGGAAGACCACCAGCCATGGGACTGGTCAAACAATTGCAGCAGTCAATTTTATTGCTCCAGAGACCAGACGCAGAGCCCGCATATCTGGAAACCATCATTAGCAGGTAAGGCTTGAGTTCTGCTCTGTGAATCACTCCTCGCCTCTCTTCATTAGTTGAGTATAAAAGAGCTTTTTTTCTGGACACATAAGAGGCACAAATCACGCAAAAATTCTCTGATAGAAGGATCAAGAGATTTTCTCATCTTGTGTTCATTTACAGAGGATACCCTCGATTTAAAACATGTTATTTCTTATCTTTAACGGTTCAAGCTAAACGCTTTTAACATCGCCCTATTAAATGTCAAAATCTTGTCAGTAGCAAGATAAGTAAATGAATCTTTAAAACCATAAGAACAGATTTAGTATGCTAATCTGAAATGAATCACGACAGAAATTAAAATGTTCCGTTTGCAGCAAAGGCGTTCTTTCAAAGGTTTTTTTTTTTTTTTTTTTTTTTTTTTAATGTAGATCTACTTGATGCTCTTAAATGCGTATCATATGCACTCAAAACTCATTTTGGCGTATACATTGCACGAGATTACACATGAGTAGGTTGCAGCGACGTTAAGGTAAATTGCGATGTTACATCATTGTTAATTTTGGAATAATGAAAAGGTCTTGCAACAGAAGATTGCTTGAATAAAATGATTTTTATTTCCTCAGAGGGAACAGCGGTTTCAGTCTGTCAGCGCGGAAGAAAGAAACGGGTTCCTTACACAAAACTGCAGCTGGAAGAACTCGAGCGTGAATACACCAACACTAAGTTCATTACCAAGGAGAAGAGACGGCGGATCGCTTCTTCTACCAGCCTGTCTGAAAGACAAATAACTATATGGTTTCAAAACCGTCGAGTCAAGGATAAGAAGAGACCTGAGGACCTAAAAGATTTTTAATCCTGTTCAAAATTAATTCATAAAATTGCTGATTTACATAGAGATGCTCTTTGTTCTCTTTAGTTAGGGCTATTATTTATATCTTGTTTAAATATTTAGATTAATTCGCAGTTTAGATGTCCAGGTTTGCTGCAAGAGTGTTGAGATCTTTCAGTAGTTTCAGATTCTTTTTATTTTTAAATATTGTTAAACCTTTTTTTTTTTTTTTTTTTTTTTTTTTTTTTTTGTCATTATGTAGCAGTAGTAGCCTAAACGCTGTATTCCAGACCTCTTCCCATGCTTTCAATATATTTTATATTCTCAGATTCGTTTTCTTTGAGTGCATATTGTGTACCATAGTTGTTTATATTAGCAGAGTTTTATGGGGAAAATCTAGAATGTAACACTGACGTAAATAAACTGGGGGAAAAAAAACAAAACAAGTTTCATGTGTACGTTATTAGATGGGGGAAATCATTTGTTTGTCGGTGTCCTTTTTATCCCTCTACAAGTAGAGATTGTTCTATACTGCAGATAGAATCATAATGTCGTGAACAGATTTAGTTCATTTTAAGTAAAGGCCACAACCAGGTTTTCCAGTAGCTCTGAGTAAAGCGTTAATAACGTGAAAGCCGCAATCTTTAACTTTATAATTAATTTATATTTCCTCTTGCTTTTGCATTTGCATTAATCGGGGAGATATCCCTTTCGAAAATTAACCATGGTTTGAATAAAAAAAAAATAAAACAAAAAAAACAAACAAACATGGTTCCTGTAGTTATTCCATGGCAACACGAGCTAACCATGGTTTTGCTACAAAAACCATAGTTTAACTGTGGTTTTGTTGTGGTTATACAAATGGTATCCAATATTTACTATGACAAAACCATGGTTAATTTTCGTAAGGCATGTATTTTATTTTGTTTATTGTCATTGCAAAGTTACTGCAACTACACTTAAGAATGAAGCATTTGACAAAAAGCGCTTTCCCAGTCTATGCCACGTGATTGGCTTGAATTTAGTGTTTGAATTTAGTGTTTGAATTTAGTGTTTGACAGTATAGACCTGTAACTGTTTTTTATAACACACTAGGCCTCAGTATAACTAATGAATCTAAGTAGAGGATTGAAATTCTTAATGGCATGAGTTTCACAACAATTGGTGTAATTTGGACAAATAAGTTCATGTGAAGAGTAAAATAGGCTATTATTAAGCACGATATTTAGATTTACAGTTATTATTTTGATTGAGCAGCCCACAAAATAAGATGTTTATTTTATTGATTGAAAATCAATTATTGGTCTTTTTTTTTTTCTTCGAAAAGCAAAAAAAGAGACAGCAGAAAAATTCAAATCACAAACTTTATGTGTTGCCTTTTAAATATAATTTCATTTTTAAAAATATATTAATCATCTTTTGAAACTGGGTCTTCTCAGTGACCTTGAGACACATTGTCAGACTAAACCTTGCCTGCAATATAGGTCTCATGAATAATACCACAAATTCATGAAGCTGCGTCGCCATCTATCGGTCAGCATTTGCCCTGCAATAAGATCATTTATAATTCAAGATTTAACCTTTCATATTGAAAAACTAAAGCATTTTGAGAATTATTTCAACAGCTATGACCATTTAAAAGAGAAGATTGCGTTGTGCGTTCTGAATAAATATGTAATATAAAGGTAATCTGCCACAATTGGGGCATTCACGTGGCATTCACCATTTCGTCTGGTCAGAAAACACTTCCCTCGGAGGGCTGAGAAGTCTCAACACACTACTGACAATTGGTAACTGTTTTATGTTTTGTCGAACTGGTTGGCGAATTCGTACAAAGGGTTTAACAACGACGGCTCTTAAACTTTAAAAAAAAAAAATGTTTATAGTTATCTGTCATGCTGATTTCAGCTGTTAAAAACGACGCTGTTTCAAAGTATATGCCTGGTTATTTAGGACAAATTTTGAATGAATTAGACTTAGTCAACTATTAGACTGTGGCTTTCTAATTAAATGCACTTGGACTTGTTTTTGGTAAATCTGCGTCTGGACTTTGACCTTGAACTACTGATGGACAACCATATCCTTTTCATGTAGGCTAAACATTTCTTTAGGGTTGTTTTTTAAGGAACAGATGAGAGGTTTGTGTTGTCAACACGCAACAGTATGTGAAACAGTCTAAAGCAATCCCATTTAAAAGGTTTTCATGAATTTACTGGACTCGTAAAAAGTGGGAGGTTGTACTGTTGCCACTCTTTCCGGAAATTGCCTTTTTACAATAGTCATTTTCCCTGTACGTGCATATGTGCACTTTCTTTAAAACGTGTTTTGGATCATCTGGAAAAACTTTTGGAGGTAAGATAAAATATGACTTGCATACCCTGACCTACAATTTAAGAAACCGGCAACAAAGATTATCCGACGACATCTAAGTTTAATTTCTTTCACCGATAGCTCGGCATCTCAATGTATACACAATCGACTTAAATGTTTTTCCCAAAAAGATTTTTAAGCGAATTTAGATATCAGACAATCAATAACGAATTATTAAAAAAATAATTTAATTAGTAGCTAAATTGTATAATGTATCAAGGTTTAAAATTTTAATCATTGCTCATAAAATATCAAAACCTTATTCGTTTACACAAAAAATGTGTATGTGAGCTTAACGTATAGAGATGGCCTTTCAAAGTTATACTTTTAAAAACTGTATACTTTTTTATATGCATTATAAGCCCTATTTGGCTTTATCCCCGTGTTTAAATCACATTTATTTGTATAGCGCTTTTCACAATACATATCGTTTCAAAGCAGCTTTACGGAAAATGCATCTTTCTACAATTCAGAGTAATCTCTTATCAGAGGTGACAGTGTCAAATTAATGTCAGAATTGTACAGTTCTGAGATAATACAAATCATGCAGTTAACTAACATCATGTGTTATTCTAGGCAGAAACAAAGATCTCATCAAAGCAGTTATTACAAGTTGTGATCATGATGATTACAATATATATAACATTTGGAAATTGTGTTTACAAAATAAAACTCAAACGCAGCTCTTTTCAAAGTCCGTGTAGTCATTCTATTATAAATGCAGCATTGTAATGTTTTTTTTTTTTTCATTACAAATATATGAATATTGTGTGTGTGTGTGTGTGTGTGTGTGTGTGTGTTATTCCACCGCATTTTTAGACAAATTATAGCGGTCGGTTAACAATTGAATATTTATTTGTACAGCGCTTTTCACAACATTGTTTATAAGCAGCTTTACAGGAAGTTCTACTTTAACAGAACGGTTTACTGGGTTTATAATGTATTTAAAGTTACTAATGAATAGTTTCAAACACTATATGTGGTTTTACAATAGCCATATTTCACAAAAATAGTAAAGCATGCATTACAATATCCTATAGCAAAATGCATTTTAAATAAATAGACAAGAAATTAAATGAAGGCCAAAGGGATATCTGCAAAAGCTGTTTGTTATCTTATATGCTTTTCTTTCTGACTTTGCAGCGCTACTGTCACATGGGCGTGGCTAAACATATTACTTTGCATATCACGTGATGGTGCATTAACAAATCAACAATTACCTTGCTCTTATTCTTTAGGGGTAACTAAAAACGGTTTTAAGAAGCGTTCGGGCGAGCTCGTCAGAAATGTGCGAGCACAATCTTCTTAGTTCTGGCTATGTTGCTCCCCTTTTGAATTTCCACTCTCCCGACTCCCTGTACCTCCAAAACCTGCGAGGTAATGGGGTCCATCTATCTGGGCTTCCACAGATGTCCTACAGTAGAAGTGAGGTGTGCTCGCTCCCGTGGAGTTCTCCAAATTCGTGCACTACTCCGGCCCAGAGCCGCGCCTACAGTGGCTACTCTCAGCCGTTTTTTAGCAATTCAGCCGCTGTGAGCGCTAGCCTCAACACTCACAAAAAGGGCTCACTGGAGGAATCCGGGAGGTACTACTTCCAAGATGTCAGCCACAAATCAGAGGAGCCAGGTCGACCTAATGCAGCTTACGCAGGGGAGCAGAGCTCTGTCAGCAACGAAGTTTCAAACTTGGAAAGGCGACAGCAGAACAGGGTTGCACAGATTGAACTGAACTCCATTGACCAGCCAGTGACCGATGGTTCAAAGCCGTCTGTCAGCTCCAGCGCTCCATTCCAGCCATCACTGAGCACCCAGACAATTAGGTCAGCCTTCTCCGATGGTACGCAACTTCTTCCTTGACCCAGCCTAGATGTCATTCTCTGACCTTGATTTTAAGTGGATTTTACTATGTAAACTTATTGCGTGAGATGTTTGCTTTGTTCAGTTATAGACAAGCTTTCAGCCATTTGAACCACTCTTCATTTTTCAGAACTAGTTTGTTTTCAGACATATTTTAAATGACACTGTCTCATTCCACATGCTCCACGATATAGCATTTTAAATGGGTCATTATAGTTGTGCTTGTCTTTAAGGGTTAACGTCTTAAGATGCAGATACTGATTCAGTGACATGAATGTTGACGAGAGTACTATTTTTTTTTTTCTCCTCCCCAGGACTACCGTGGTGTCCCTCACAGGTGAGATCAAGAAAAAAGAGAAAACCTTACACGAAGCCACAGTTAGCCGAACTGGAGCACGAATTTATGATAAATGAATTTATAAACCGACAGAAACGAAAGGAGCTTTCAGACAGATTGGAACTGAGTGATCAGCAAGTGAAAATCTGGTTTCAGAATCGCAGGATGAAGAAAAAAAGACTTATGATGCGCGACCACACCTTCACTATTTACTAAGATTGTTTTTTTTTCTCCTCAACAATTTAAGGGTTTGTTTTCAGGTGGTGACATCATTCATACAAGAGACTTTTCTTGAATGTCCACCAAACTAAGCTATCTAGAAACGATTTTTTCCCGAACACCCATGAAATGTTATTTAATATGCAAGCTGAATATTTTGTAATTGATATTTATTAGGCATATTGAGTCGCTGCATTATGTATGTGTCTGGTGTATGTTTTCGGTGGAAAAACGAGAATTCCAAAGTTTTAATGTTTGCTATATAGCCTAAAAAGAATGCTTTGTAGTTTAGAACAGCAGCAAATTTAGAGTAGACACGTGTATATTGGATTCATGACATACATTCTGGCATCATTTAAAAACTACACTGGGCAGCTAACATCTAACTGGGAGTCATTACATTTTCAGACGTTTTAATCATTTTGAGAAAACCTAATTTGCATCTTGCGAACTGAAAACGTACATTTGGCCTTTTTTGCGTTTTTAATCAAAAGTGTTATGTGTAATATTTATTAAGTGTTCTGTAAATTCTGCATTATATTAAACTTCTGCATTCTTGTGCAATATCTGTCTGTTTTAATTCAGTGGGTGATTCTAAAATGCGCTAATAAAGTCCAAGCTCAAGTTCGATCTTTCTTCTGTGAATCTCTATTATTTTATATTTTAGGAAATAAACTCGGAATTTAAAAACTAAGTGCTGTAACTGTTTATGCATTAAGGGTGTATATGGGAATCATTCATTTTAACAGTATGTTTACAGAAGCGTAGTGTAGACTTACACGATGTAAAATTAGTTATGAATTTAGCTCTTATTTATGTTTCCTTTAAGAAATAAGGAAATTGCGGCCAAACGTTCGTATTTCTACAAATGAACTTGTTGATTATCCATTAGGATAAATTGAAAAGAGTGTATACGGAACAGGTGAAGAGGTATTAGTATAATGTTTAGTTGCGTGCGCATATACAAAACTCGTCTATACGAAAAATTAGCCTATATTTTAATACCGGCATGACATCCCTTGTGACACAAGGATATACTGATAATCCCATGTATTATATGCTTTGTAATTCCACCTTTTTAATGCACAGATTCTATACCACAATATGTTTTCCACATACTTCACGTTCTGTTTATCTGCAAGGTATTTTAAACTATGCGGTACAATTATAGCCTACTATAGATGTGAAATTGCCTGCATGAATTAATTTAAGAGTAGTTTGACAAAAAAAATAAAAAAATAAAAAAATAAATAAATAAAATAAAACAAAACCATACAAATAAATATTTATTTATATAGCTAAGTTCTAGCATACCTAGCATTTTCTTTACTCTCTGCAGACTAAACCCATGATTAAACGCATGGTTGCACAGCACTATACACTTTCACCAAATGTGTATTAGTATTTTCATTAATATCAAGTATTATCATTATTTTAATTTAAAATAAATGTTTTCTATCAATGAATGAATGAATGATTGAATCAATCAATCAATAATACAAAGGTAAGTTTGGTCCAAGTTATTTGTTTTTATAATTCCTTTAAAGGTGATCAGTTAAAAGACTGAAGAAGCAAGAAACAAGCGGAGTGCAATTTCCTTAAGCGCTTTGCCAGACGTACTGCGGCCTCTAGAGAAACTGGGGGCGCCAATACAAAGTTAAGGTCAAGTTAGTGGCTTTCTTGCACTGACTTACTTTCTACTAAGAATACTTTGCACATTAAAAAAAAAAAAAAAAAAAAAAAAAGTTTGCAAGAAGCAATTTTGAGCTCTTATATAAGGCTAAACGCGTGACATAACTTTTTTGATGCGCTAACACTTAATACGGTTAACAAAGTTTTCGTCATATTATTGCGAATATTGTTTTATTTGTTGTTAAAAAAATCTTTGGACATCGACTGGTAAACAGATTCACATTTTGTTGGGCTCTAACACTTTGGGTTCTACACAGAAAAAAGAAGCAACAAATGAAAAGGTCTTAAGTAGATCGCACAAGATTAAGAAAGCCTTCTCTTCGCGATATAGCTAACTTTCTATTTGCGAAAGTGACATTTTAAATCTATGAAAATTAAATAAGATGTTTCTTGTGGAATGGTAGCGCGCACATTTAATTCCTCATTTCGAATCCACGAACTGTGCTTAAATGAACCAAAAAATAACATTACGGTCACCAGATTTAAACCATAAATGCTACCAAACATGTTACCAGATTTAAAAAATAAAATAAAACAGATTTAAAATACACCAGGCTGTGCAAAAAATTATTAACAACTCTGGTTGTTTATTTGTTTTCATAAGCTTAACAACGCCAGTTTTGTGTCTCATAGTATCTATGAGAAATGTAGATATCTGGAGAAAAATAAAACTGTATATTTGTAGTTTTCATCTCTCAGTAGGAATATAGCAGTCACTTTTTACCTCCACCCAGGACACTACACCACAGCACATCCTTTTGTCTGTGCAATAAAGTGATTTGGCTGACGGTTATTGGTGATTGCCCGGCTGCTTCGTCTCAGACTACAGACGTTCAAAGCCAGAACAGTTGTTTTGTACTTGGCAGTGTGAATCGGTGTATCTCTTCCTTTCGGTAACTATATGTCGACGAATTTTATTTAAATCTTTAAGCTTTACTACTGGAATACATAATCGGACTAAATCTTTACTTCAGGCTAAAACAGAAAGGTACAGTTCTAAATGTTATTACCCTTTATTATACATTGCCCTTTGTCGTTTTTGGAAATGCATTCTTGTACAATGTTTACATTGTGACTAAATTTGTACTTTCAGTGTAGAATAAACAGAAAACCTGTTTTCGCTGACATCACAACAGTTATTTGGTGAACTGCTTTACGTTTCTGTCAGTCAGTTTCTGTGTCACCTTCCAGATCTTTTTTCCCACTTATTTTCCTTTTTCCTTTCTCTTTTTCATTATTTTCTATGGCATGTATCTAGTCTAAGGTATAACATGATTTTGTTCTATACTTTCAGTAAAATAGCACAGGTTTAGAAAAGAGATGCAACAGTCCTGACAATAACACACGTGCGTATAAAACGTGTTTAACAATGTATCGTGCATTTTCATCTTAAGGCTTGCAAATCTCAATTTCTGGATATAGAAAGAGAGTCTAAAAACATTGCAGTTTGCTTCAATAGTCAGTTTTCTTTCGGCCGTGAGAGTAAGTGGTTGGGAAACCTATTAAAAATAGCAATTAAGTAATAATACAACTTAATGTGTTACATTTGAAATAACATTGTGATGAATGTCCTTTAATTAACTTTTGCTTTAAACAACGTTTGATGTAGTATTTCTGTGATTGTTTACTAATGCCTTGTAATACACACGGGGGAATCAACATGGGAGTTTCAAAAAATGTAGGCAACCAATGACCTGCCTCATGCGGTTACCTATGAGTCGCTCACTTAATGACTGATATTGATATATGGTAATTTTTTTTTTACCGGATCACATGACACAATTACCTCAAGAATCGATCAAGATGAATTGCACGTCAGCGTACGTTTCCGATTTTTTCTTCCTCACTAGTCCTATCCACACGCATATGGTGCAATAGATGGGCAAAGTTTAACAGTCAAGCTGACGGTTTTTCCTCTCTAAGGCTAAAGCGAGCAATGACCGACTACGATGATCGCAACAACTGTGCATCTAATATGTATTTACCGTACTATGTTCCAGATTTCTCGTCGGTCTCATCGTTTTTACCGCAAACAACGTCGTGTCAAGTAAATTTTCCCTATTCTTCGAACATAGCGCAAGTCCAACCTGTTCGTGAAGTGACTTTCAGGGACTATGGACTGGATCATCCAAGCAAATGGCATTACAGGGGCAATTACGCTTCGTACTATTCAACGGAGGAGATAATGCACCGAGATTTCCTACAGTCAACAAACAGAGCGGAAATTATTTTTAAAAACGATTCCATGTATAGCCATCACGGTGGTACTAACTCCTCGTGCAATTTCTTCACCAACGTCGGCCGAAATGGGGTACTTCCACAAGGATTTGATCAGTTTTTTGAGACTGCTAACTCCGAGAAGCCCAACCCTGAGCAGTCCGAACAAAAGCCAGATACAAGTGTCCCCGGAGATGCTGCATGTAATGTGTCTTCGGATTGCGCGGACCAGACCAAACAAGACCCTACAGAAACCATGGAGGAGGAATCCTCAATATCAACCTGCGATGAAGAGAAGAACAACGGCTCAAGTAGGTTCACGCGTTTAACGGCGGTTCAGTCTACCCTATCACTTTGTCGGTTAGCTTTTATGCGCCCCTTTATAAGCATGCAAAAGTTTTTATATAGCTTGTAAGATTCTGTTTGCAGTCGTAAAAATATTTACTATGGGGAAGGCGTTTTCGTCGGATTATATATAGCCTGTGTGTGTGTATGTATGTGTATATATATATATATATATATATATATATATATATATATATATATATATATATATATATACTCACACACACACACACAAAACATTATGAACTGTTGTAAAGACTGAAATTATCTTCGCGATGCGAATCGAGATCTTATTTTAGAAATCTTTAGCATGTTGCTTGTTTTAATGTAATGCAAAATTATTACAAAAGATTTGAACTTAAAAGCCAAACGCTTTAATCGAATTGAAAATACACCTACGGGTTATTCATGTGCGCGTGCGTGCGTGCGTTTGGACGTGAAGTTTGTGTGCGTGCGCGTGTGGGCCGTTTGCGTGCATGTGTATATTTCATGTAGCAGTGTTTGTGTCGTTTAATTGCTTATGTATGCATACTTTCGTTTCTCCGAATGTTTTGCCTGTGTACTATGTGTATACTGTAGATTAACTATACAATTAAAAGTGTCGGATAGACTCGAACTTTTAATTCCATCTGCAGAAACATCTGCAATTGTATTGCAACTGAGTTAGAGTTCTAATTCATTGTGATATAATCAAGTTGCGTTTCTTTTTGTAGGTGCAAAGTCCAGAAAAAAGAGATGCCCATATTCGAAATACCAGATCCGAGAACTTGAACGAGAATTCTTTTTCAATGTGTACATAAACAAAGAGAAACGTCTGCAGTTGTCAAGAATGCTCAGTCTTACAGACCGACAAGTGAAGATTTGGTTCCAGAACCGAAGGATGAAAGAGAAAAAGTTGAACCGAGATCGTCTCCAGTATTTCACTGGAAACCCATTGTTCTGAAAGTCATGATACTGGCCGCTTCGGGAGACGATGGCTATTCTATTATGTCATGATTGTGGGACATCCTCCATTCGTCGGACACATGACTTATTTTCACGTCAACTCTGTTTTTTACTATGCAAAATACCTGCTATCAAAAATGAATTTTATCCGCAATTAAAATTCTGCACAAATTATCTACAACAATGTATCTGCAATGAGGGAAATTATCAGTTATCAGGAACATGGGTACCTCGACAATCTCTTCATACTTTGTGTTAATGCCATTAAAATGCAGTAGCTTTGTATTTGTATTTATTTATTGAATTGTTCATCGAAATACATTGAACAATACACACTTGCGTAAGCAACAAATACGTCTGTTTACATCAAATCAATACGTAATTACATTGAGGTAGAATTGTGTATGCATTTATTCGTTTGAAGCATGTAATGTATCTATGTATTAAATAAAAATACAGCAAGTTATTTGCAAATTTCTATTAATTGCTGTGACGCGTCTTGTGTGTATGGTAGTGCGCGAATAACTGAGCAACATAATTTATTATTTCACAGTTATTTATTTTTATTAAATAATATTATTTTACAGAGTTGCATTTCAAAATGTTAGCCTAATTATTTTCTCAGACGAATGTTGTTTTCCATTATCACAGAGGAAGAAGGAAAGTGAGATGGAGAGAGAACCATTTCCAATGGTAACTTTTATAGGTCTTTGACTAATTCCTTTCCTTGTATGTTGTTTTACACTAAGGCTATTTACTAAACCTTGAACAGTCTAGACAGTACAATAAACTCTGGGCAGTAAATTAAATTGGGGCTATTGGACCCTCTATCCACTTCAACTGTGACTTTGCCCAAAAAACACAAAGGGTGCAGATGTTTTTTTTTTCTGTCTAGAAAGATGCGAACTGAGTATGTGAACAGAAGTGAAAATGTAATAATAAGTGTTATGTTGCAAAAGAGGCCTTTATTCTTCGAATTGAACTACTATGCATTGAACATCACCCCATTTCTACAAGCTTATTTGGCTGTTTACGTCAACTGTAGCACGTGAACACTTAAAGTATCCGGCTTGACCACAGTGGTTTACAAAGTTAGATGTCGTCAACAACTTAAATGTCGAATTAAATATTGTATTTGAACTTCTGTAATGTCAAGGTCATCACCCTTAACCTTTTTGAATAGGTAAAGGCCTTTTTGCGGTTCTCTTTGAAAAAACTACGCCCTCTCAGAGCCGCCGCAGTGCAGCACGTCCCAATATGGCGGCTGCATCCCCTCACTCCCACTAGAAACACACTGATCTGCCTTCAAAGGCCTCCAGACTGTTACCTCGTACTGGGCTAGGTAAAATAATAGGCAACTCCACATAGACGCCGTTTAGCCTGGTGAAATGCTGTGTAAAATAAAACCATATAATACAACCATATCAAATCCTCCTTAATGTTTTTCTCCCGCAAAGGGGATTTAGACAAGGGCAACAATGCAGTAATAGGCCTATAGTCTACACTGTTTACGCTTTAGAGCTCTTTAGTTGTGTTTTCTTAAGATTATGCTTAAAGAACCAAAAAACCTTCCAAAAGACTGTTGGTGCAGAAACGAATTGTCATCTTATCAGTAGAGATACTATAAAGAAGCGGCTACCTCTGTGGACTATGCTGGTAATGCAAACCCGAGTTTAGCAGTGCAGGCAAACGTAGAATCTTACAAGCTCATTTTGTTTCATAGATCTGTGTTTCCTAAATCTTTGTACAGTCTTATGTACAGTATATCCCGTATTTTTATTTATAGTACAATTACATTTTACCACAGTATTGTTGTGTGTTTTATAACACACTGCCAGTAATAATAAGGAATCTTAATATAGACAAACCCTTTGTTTATTTACATTTTGTTGATGCTGCTTGAAGCCACGAGAGGGCGAACTTACAGCAATGATCGGACCTGGTGCTGTATGTAATCCAAGTGTAGTTGTCCTCAAAAACAATGATTATGATCTTGAGCGGATATCTAATCTAATTGTTTTCACCCCCGTTTACGGTTAATGGAGGTGTTATTATTGCTGTTCACTCTTCTCAATTAGATTAAGAAGATTAACTCTGTTGCATTATAATTTTAAATAACATGAAACCCCGGAAAATATATGTTAGACGCGTGCGGAGGATATCTTTCTCTGCATAGTTGGGGAGACAATTTTTAGTAAACATTTTCTGCCTAGTCTCAGAGCTCAGCGTGATTTTTTACAGACGGAAACGTCCCCCTCGATAAAGAGATCATACATCAACAGAACCACCACCACCATTATCATTATTATTGTAGTTATTATTATTATTTGTCGTTTTAGTTGTTGTCCTTAATTTATCAATCGTATCACGACCGATGCAGACAGATTTTGTAAGGAATTGACCATCTTTTAGCTTTATTATATATTGTATACCCTAAACAGTTCGCTGGAAGACGGCAGGCTTGTGTGTACAATGAACCAAAAAAAAAAAAAAAGTACAATTAAATATTCCTAATATCTCTAATGATACATGGATTATAACAATAGCTGCAGTCTTATTTAGGAAATGTATTAAACTGTTCATGTATCTATTTTTATTTTTTAATTTATTTATTACACATAAAGGTGAATCAACAACTTAAATATAAACTTAAACTTAACCAAAATCTCTGTCGGAGATGTAATTATATGCTGTTTAGAGCAAATGTATTTGCATTTAATTTTAGAACCGAGATAAATTATACATTTGACATAATAGTTTAATAATTTGACGTTGAATCATGAACACTTCCTAATATGATATTTGTGTGTTTTCAGATGTCAGTTCTCTGCAGTGATTCTGATTTATTTATTTTTTATTTGTTATTTATCTGGAAGAGCCATTTTCCTGTTAGGAAACCCACTAATTTAGCGCGTACTTTTGTCCTTTTTTTGTCTTTATGCTTTATCAGAATTTTGTAAAGAAACCGTGCGCCATTTTTTTTTTTTTTTTTTTTTTACGTAAAATCAAGATTTCTATAAACAAGTTAATTACTCCTTATAGCTAATTTGATATTTTAGTATTTTATGTAGATACCAATATTATTGGTTTGTGACAATAGATTATACACCTATAATAACAAGCACATTTCCAATAATTAATTCAACGGCATGTGAAGAATTAATTCATCTTGTGTATTTTGATTGTATCCGGATCTGAAGCTGAGATAATGTAATATCCTTTAAAAATGCTGTTAAATTCTGCAAACTTATTTGCATATTTAGTTATAGCGAATCTTTTACTCTACATGTTTTCCCCCCAATAATTTTACAATGATGCATAGGCCTATAACATGTTATTGCTAAGTGAAGATGCATGTATTTTTCAAGCCAATGTGTAAATGCGTTTATAACGCTGTAGGCCTTTTTTACAAGACAAATATCATAAGAACTGATAAACATAAAACTCCACAAAGAACTGAAAGAAAGAACTGCATTAATTACATAAATCAGAAAAGTCATTTAAACCGTGGACTTGTGATATATATTTAGCTAAAATAGAAACGAATATCTCACATCTTTATAATGATAATGTAAATGATTTCTTGATAAAATACACAGACTGGCTTTGATTTAACAAGTAGGCCTACAAGGTTTTTATTAAGGTTTATTTAATTTAGAAAATAACACCAAACAACAAACAAGGTATTACATCAATTATTACATAGTAATAACATTTGAATTTCTTTTGCGTCCGACAAAAATGTCTATCTGGAGAACAGGCAAAATCATTTGTGTCGATCAAAACAGTTAATGATAAAATCAAACATAGAAAGGATGAATCACAATTTTGTTTTTCACCCTTAATCGAGTATGCAGTCAGCGGTGTTTAGGCCCACATCCGCTGGCTCATTTTGTTCTGTTTAGTCCTCTGAATTTAGCCTCGTGAACTACGAGAAATTCCTTCTGCAGTATCTTCAGACATTTCCTATCTTGACCTTGAGTTGGAATTTAAAGGTACACAAAATAGACTAAATGCTATAATTTATTTCCCTTCATGCTCTTTGTTTAACAGCAGGCCTACATATGAGTCAAAGTCTTAATTTTATGTTATCTCGAAATGTAATTAACAACGTTATTTAGACAGTCTTGCAACCAATTTCAAGTCCTTGTTCTAGGTGTCGCTGTTGACCACGTCTGAAACTTCAAATCATGTGTCAATGCACCCACGTGACGGGGAAGAGCCTGCGTCTCAAGGCCATTTTCAAATTTCATTGGTGAGAGTGTCATGTGGTTGCAGAGAGACTCGCTGGGTTATACAGGGATTGTTTTGCTAGATATGTCAGCTTACAGAGGACACTTCTTTGCTTCTTAAAAAAAAAAAAGAAAACCTCTCAACAATGTCATTTCCTAACAGCTCTCCAGCTGCAAACACGTTTTTGGTAGATTCCTTGATTGGGGCGTGTAGAACAGATTTTTATTCCAGCAGTAACATGTACATGCCAGCCACTGCAGAAATGGGAACCTATGGAATGCAAACCTGTGGACTCCTGCCGTCTCTTGGCAAACGGGGGGAAGTAAACCACCAAAACATGGGCATGAACGTCCACTCGTACATACCTCAAACTGATAACTGGGCAGATCCAAGCAGGTCCTGCCGATTAGAGCAACCGCTCAACCAGATGTCCACCTGCACATTTTCACAAAGCATAAAAGAAGAGACTAACTGTTGTATGTACTCCGACAAGAGAGCAAAGGTCAGTTCGTCTGAGATACCCGCGTACTCCAACCTGATCCCCGAATCATGTTCCGTTGATAGTCCCGAGATTCCGGTCCCTGGATATTTTAGACTAAGCCAAACTTATGCGACGGCGAAAAACCCGGACTATGACAACGAGACGATGAGCCCAAACACCACGTTAATGCAGCTGAACAGGGTGACTCCAAAGGCGCAGTCAACGCCCTTTGTCGAGGTGGAAAAGAAGCTTCCGCTCGATCGGGACACAAGGAGCTCTTCCCCGGCGCAGAGTCCAGAGCCCAAAGTCAGCACGCTGGAGGAGAAGAATTGCTCAACTGAGGCGTCTGTCTCCAGCCCTGAATTGCCACACAGAGAAGGCAAAGGTGGGTACAATAAACGGATTAATCGCGTCTTGGTGTAATGCGAACGCTCTACCATCATAAAACCCAATATAAAACACAAACAACCCGAAAGTCGTAATGTTTAATGGGAGTCTTTCTCAGGTTGCAGTAAAAGCCCTAACAGGAAACGGCGCTGCGAGGGCGCGTTAGCATCAAATACCTTTTGTTGCAAGTGACTTGACATTCTTCTTTGGGCAATATAAGAACAGCCTTGGTGAAATGTATTTGCGACTTTATCCATTCAGCACGAGTTCTTTTCATGTATAAAATCATTCATTGCTATTAATTTGATACTGACTGTGTACAGTTCAATAGTCGAATCATATTTCTGGTGCAGTAGTAAGTTAAATATGAAAACTGCATACTTAAAAGTGCATTGGTTATAACATGAGGTAATTTAGCTTATAAAAAAATGCAAGGTCATGTGTTGACTGAATGTAAACAACAGGGACAAAAACATTAAAAGTAATTCAATAAAATCACATTGTAGAGATATAGTCAACACTTGAATATCTACTAGTAAAGTTCGGTGGGAGTCATTGTGTGCTGATAGACCAAACGAGGCCACATTGACATTTATAGGTATTTTGACTTACTTCTAAAGATCTTTATGTGTATAGGTTTAATTATGACAGCCGTTTTAACAAACATAAGCTGTCTTTTTTTTTTTATTTTCATGTACAAAGAGAGCGTGTCCTATTTTCCCTGTTTTTGGCTGATGCTGTTGTCTTTTTACTTTGCAGAATCCAAAAACGACACACCGACGAGCAACTGGTTGACCGCGAAGAGTGGAAGGAAAAAAAGATGTCCATACACAAAACACCAGACCTTGGAATTAGAAAAAGAATTTTTATTCAACATGTACCTGACTCGGGAGCGCCGTCTAGAGATAAGCAAAAGCGTCAACCTCACTGACAGACAAGTGAAAATCTGGTTCCAAAACCGCAGGATGAAACTTAAGAAGATGAGCAGAGAAAATCGTATCCGTGAACTTACGTCCAATCTCACTTTTTCGTGAGCATGCAAACAAGAGCAGATCAAAGACTCACCCCCCTCATTTCGGTCAGTCTGTGTTCTCCTGTATAATGATGACATGAGGGCAGTGTGCATTGTTTTGGCTACTTTCACGTTCCAATGTTGTGATCGTTGCTAAATCCTTGTCATTTGTTGCTACATCTTTGATTGCATTTGAAATGTGAAACCTTGTGTAATTTCATATGTTTCACGGGGTATAAAAGTGGTGCAAGGTCTTAATTTATAAAAGAAGATGATAGAAACAGGCGGTTTCATTTTAGCAGGAACAGTGGCGCCAAAAAAGTCATGACTTTGGACATGAAAGCACATTCGAAAGTGAAGATTTCCAATTCTTTCTCCAATGGAAACGTACATTTATCTGGAATAATTACGTATAAAGGTTTCTGTATAATAGACGTTTAAATATGTCTGTATCAGTGCATGTTTGTGGCATGTGGTCAGTGGACTATAATAAATTGATAATGTCGTAAAAGTGTTTGGTGCCATATTTGGTATAGCGTTTCTAAACCACAGTCTAATCAAGACCATATCTCCCCCCTCCCCCTCACAAACACACACACACCCGCAAAGATAAATTACAAACGATAAATAATTATTTTTTCTTCATATACTAATGTACAGTTAGGGCTACATGTGCATGTAGCTAATTTACAATTAGGACTACATGTACATGTAGTACTAATTGTAAATTAGTTTGTATTATTTCATTTATTTAGTTGAATCGCATTTTCATACTTTTCGTGCATGGCCATATAATTTTTCTACTTGTTGATTTTATAGGTCACTATTACTCTTGAATATCTTATAGCCTACAGTTCTGTTAATTATTAGCGTTTTAGTCAATTGTTATATAAAGCCCAAAAAGTATTTAAGTGGTATGTTCTGATTCTAAAAAAAAAAGTGGCTTAAGGACGTCACTGACAAAAAAAAAAGAGAAAGTTTATCTAATTTCTCTATGCCCACAAAATAAATCTTTAAAAAAAAAAAAAACTTAACGTGATTAAAAATAGGGAAATGTAATCCTATAACCTTTTTTATACTTAAACGTAGAATCACTATCTCAAATCTCAAAAAAGAAAAGTACACCAGAAGCATACATAGAGGTTTCCGATAAGTGGTATAGCTTACACGAACGCTTATAGGTGAAAATGATTTGGTCTGTTACACCATCCCATACATTCATAAACAACATTTTGTTTAAAAGTGGTCAGATGTTGTTGTTTTAATGCCGATACTTCCAGGCGTCTATATTAATGTTTTGCATTTTCGACCACTTACTCTCTAATGTGCACACACACAAACACAATGTCATATACCTCTAGGCACATGCTCAGATGTGTTCAAGTGTGTGGCCACACATGGAAACACAGATTATAATTTTGACCAAAATTGTAACGGCTGTGCTCTCAGTGACAACTTATCGACAAACAGCTAACATTACCACATAGTTTTCCCTCACACAAATTATTTTCTCCAATTAAGAAGAAATATGTAATGCATTAGTCTATAGTTTATATTTTCATTTTGTTTATATTTGCATTGACTACACAAATTATCTATTCTATTAGCTATAAATTTCTATTATTTTGATTATATTGTGACACAGTAACATCCGCTTTTTACCACCTTATTCAATTCTCGACGAACATTATTATCTAAAAAGATCCGAATATATTATTATTATTATATTTGATGATAAACATGTAGGTCAAGACACATTGAAATGCTAAGAGTCTGTTTTATTAAGGGAACATTAATACATAATCAAATGCACCTCATAAAAATTTTATTGATACACATAAAATACTATGACTCTCTTTTGAATAAGTTCCAAAAAATATACAAATGTTACTTCCTGTGTCAATCTTACAACACCTTACAGTCAGCATCAAACTTACACCGACCGATCTTAACACCAAAGTAGCGAGGATCGTTTATAAAATATGAGAATCTGTGAGGCTGCGGTGGTTCGTTGTTTTACAGCATGTTATTACATTTATTTTACGAGGACTTGCAACTCGGTACTCTATAAAATACTTTACAAGGCTAGAGTATGACATACCTTATGACGAAATTTTGCTAGATTTTACACTGCTGAAATCGTTTGTTAAGGTAATAGGCTATGGGTGCATTAATCTAACCTTGTTAAAAAAAAAAGAAGAAGAAAGAAACAGACGTAGTTTAAAGCATGACAAATGCAGAATATCACTAGTTGAGATAAAAAATAACCTGTCTTATTTTTTAAGAGTACAAAATCAAACATACAGTTATCAGCGGACTGATTTACTCTCTGTATTAGTAAATATGATCACGTGATTCATGCAACCAATCACTGAAGATGAAGGCAGCAAAAATACTATGATTGTTCAGAGGCAAGGTTTCGGAAACAGAGTAACGTTTTATATGAGTTCGAAGGGATCCAAAAATGTCGACTAGTTCAGCTCTCAGTAGCTATTATGTGGACTCTATAATGGGGCACGAGATGGAGGATGTGTACGGAGCACGTTATGTCCAGGGTTCACACACCGCGCCCGCGAGGCCGTCAGGTGTGGTGGAAAATGCGGACTTTTCTTCGTGCAGCTTCGCTCCCAAGTCAGCCGTGTTTCCTGCGTCCTGGTCCTCGGTTCATCAACCATCTGCTGCTGCAGTGTCCGGAATTTACCATCCATACGTTCACCAGACCCATCTTTCAGACAACAGATACGTCCGCTCCTGGATAGAGCCAGTCTCAAACCATATCTCTTTATCGGGGTTCCACTCCAGCAGTCGGCACAGCGGTACAAAGACTGAAAGTTTACCCTCGAAAAGGACTGAAAGCGCTGCGTTTGAGACAGAGACACCGGTGGTTCCCGAGTATAGCTGCAACGCTGTATCCGTAGATAAAACTACTGAAGAAAGAGTTGGAAATGATATTTCGAGCCACGGTGAACCTAAAGACGAAAAACAGCAGCAACAACAACAACTTGACCCAAGTAAGTAAAATGAATTGCCCTGTGATTTACAACTGTCGAACTGTCCTAAACTGGAGGTTTTACAAACCTATAAAAGTGTCCGGGCTCTTAACACGGGCCGAAAAATGGTATAGTGGCCATTAAAACCAAAAACTTTAGAAATAATTACATTCACACTAATGTTTAGCACCAATTACACAATATTTTAATTGTTACGTGGTCATGACCTTTCTCAGGATCGTCTGATCAATTGTGGATAAGCTTGTGTAAATGGTTTTCTTTTCACATTGTTATTATTATTATTATTATTATATGCTTTCTTTAGCCTATTTCTTTCTTTTCAGGCAACCCTGCAGCAAACTGGATCCATGCGAGATCAACAAGAAAGAAACGTTGTCCTTATACAAAATATCAGACTCTGGAACTGGAAAAGGAGTTTCTTTATAACATGTATTTAACGAGGGATCGTCGCTATGAAGTTGCACGAATCCTGAATTTAACAGAGCGGCAGGTTAAAATCTGGTTTCAGAACAGAAGAATGAAAATGAAGAAGATGAACCGAGAGAGGAGCATTAAAGATCCTTGAAAAGCGTGCTTCAGCTCAGCAGCTAATGTGCGTCCCTTTAACATATGCTTGGATTGGGATACAACTTTTTGGGGGGATTACTCAAGACTGAATTGGCATATCTTCTATTTAATTATATGTATATATATTCAGAGTCAAAATAATTATTTGAGTGACTTGAAATGAATGGGTATTTCACAATAATTTCTAAAATAGTTACATTTGAGGCCTAAAATCTATTTCCCAGCACCGTGGTGGAGTAGTTGTTTCAGAAACTGAGAATTCAGTTTTGTATTCAGTTTTTGCACAGTAAAATTCAGCATCAGTATTTATACTTATCATTACTCATAAAAGTCCTATCACTAAAATGTCTTAGGATAAGGTCCGTGATCTGATAGGTCTTAATCTGCTGATCTTTAAATCTTTGTCCAGAATGCATGCAAATCTCTTCACCCTCATGCAGCCACGTGTAATCATTTACTGTGTCTTTAATTTCTTTCTTTTAAATTGGACATCATGTATACAATCTCTTATTTCCAATTTCTCCTTACTAAACTAGTGTATTTCTCGTTGAAGCTTTTGTTGGCGTGTTAGATGCATCAAAAAGGTGTAAATTATATCAGTAAAACGAACTCCTTTTTGGTCTATTTTATGACTTTTATTTTTGTCACAGTGAAGCTTAATTGTCTTCAGTGCTGGATAAGTGAATTTGGGTGTAGACAAGCTTTGTTGAATACTCAACTCGTGCACTTACTGTGAAAATGTTTCTTTTTTTAGACCAATTTTTACAAATAAAATGCAAGTTCGAAAGCACACTGCTTATGTACTGATATTTTACATATATGCGATTAGCCTAATTTTCTTTCATGCTGAACACAAAATAGGGAATATTGCAAAAAACAAAAAACAAAAAAAAAAAAAGGTTTATGATTACGAAAAGGTGTTGCGAAGAACCCCAATTTATCGTCAAACCTGTACCAAGAATTGCTTTAGAGCAGGAAGAAACTGGGTCCCATAAAGCTATAGAAGAGCTAGACGTCTGGTCTAAATGAGTTTATGGTATAGGACTGTTATTGCTCTTCTCTTTGAAACTAACCCCACTGGTTCTTTGTGTCTGTTACTTGCACACAAAAACGTAGACACTTTTTTTACGGGGCGTCTGGTCGATGTATTGATTGTGAGGCTAAAGCGGCATCGACCCCCTATAGTAAACTGAAAGTCACGTTTATTCACGAAATGCATCTCCACTCTACAAACCTTAGCCTAAAGCTGACAATCATTTTGGATGTTACAACAAAATGCAACAGGGGTAATCAACGTAGTTAATTTCAGTCATACATTCGTTGCAGCATTAATTTTAGATTATGAATAGATAGACTTTAACATGTATATAAATGCATTGCAACGTGACTGCAAAAAAAGAAACATGAATGCATCCCGCAATTTCAAAGAATGCGAAATCAAGCAGGGGTGCACATTATTGCCACTAGAGGGCATAGTTGTTCTGTGAAAATATAGGACTGTCCGTGGTCGTGCACACTTACTTACAGGAGCTTAATCAGACAGTAAACAGGATAATTACTGGGGAAAAAAGTATCTAAGTTCCAATTTGCTTGCAGAAAGTTAATATTTCGGGACAAACATATACGCTCAGCTCTCCCAGTTTATGGTTAAGGTTCATCCGAAGCACTTTACAGGGTCTGTTCTGAATAAAACTAGCTATGGGTTGGGAAAAGGACAAGAACAAATGAATTTGAATAGGGAGTTCTTATCTCGGCATGGAGCACTGTGTGTGCATATTTCAGGTCAGTTATGGCTAAACAGATAAAACTGTAAGCCTAGATTAATAGGACTATTTTGGGTAAAATTTTATTTATGACGGTTTCGGGGTTCCGAGCTCTCTGTCAAATGTGTCTCGTTTATTATATTAATAATGACCAATAACAAGAGTTCAAATGTTAGACTACTAAGCGAGGTTACTACAGCATATTTCAGTTTATTTTGACATAATGATTCTTTCCTTTCGAATGAAAGTACAATATAAATTGAATTATCAGGAAGATAACAGAACAGAACCATTTAGACACGAAAGGTTAAAATGGAGGTTATAATGGTTATAAATACCAAAGCAGTTTTATTTGTTTTAAGCAGTCACGCACGACAAACATAAACACTCGTACAGATATTTACAAGTTTTTGTGATGTTATAGCGTGTAAATAATAGGCCTAAATAGCTACTATTCATGCATCTGTTACAAAACAACTAAAAACTTAATCTAGTTTTAAATATGTATTGGTTTATTGTTATATCTTAAAATTTAGCTACATACTATTGTTTTCTATAAAAGCCCAATGTCGATACTTCATGTTTCAACAAATCAATAGTGCAACCTTCCTTATTATTATTATTATTAGTAGCAGCAGTAGTAGCAGCAGCATTAGTAGTAGTAGTAAATTAATAAATGCAAATGTAATGTAAAGACATACGCCGAACAAGCACAGACTTTCGAAGACCCCATACTGAAAAGAGCAAAACATACACGTAATCTAATTTTCCTTTCCTTCCTCTCCCTCCCTGTCTGTCATGTGAGCTATTACTAAAAGCAAGCGTGTTTTGGGGCATGCAGAAGCACCCTGACCGCTGGATTTGGCTCTGGGCCTGTTCACCAAACAGGCTACACCATTCAATAACAGCAGCTCTCAATCATATCTGATTCCACTGGCATTAATAAGTAACGATCTGACACCATCAGTTCTCACTTTGTCGACCCTTCACATAACACACTGGGCGAAGTATTTTCTGCTGCGGATCAACATTTCCACGAGATGCTGAATGGTAGGCGTGCGATGGCGTTTGGCGACGGCCAGCACTGATGCAATAATTTTATCTGCTTGGGAAATTTCTGCGACACAGAGCGCCAGTTATCAGTCGAATCCTGGTGGAATTACGTGTCACTGTGACCGCTCTAAATTTTACGCACACGATAACTTTCGAAGACAGCGGGTCTTTACGACACCGCGAGAGGCCGGGTGGCTACAATACCGAGCCTGTAAATCGTCCGGTAGTAATACTGGCTCGGAACCAGCGTACCTAAATCAGTGCTCGCCTCCGTCTCAGATGTTCCCTTGGATGAAACTTCAAGGTTGTCTGTTGTCAGATTACTGTAACTTCCCTTTGATTATAAAGGCGTTTCCTTTCAAAAGTCCCACCACCACCACCACCTCTCCATACCTCCTCATTAGGCTATTCTATGCAAACTTTAATTATACGTTTCTGAAAGAGCTATGGGTTACATTGTGCTTACCCCAGAAAGTACTGTTAATATAAGGTGGATATAGTTCAGGGTTAGTAACCACACTCTAAAAATGCTAGGTTGTTTCAACCGTTGGGTTTAAAATGTAATTTAAAAAATTTGAAACCAACGGTTGAGTTTGTCCACGACATGCGGAACAGAACTGTAAAATAAAGTGCTATCAAGATATGTCTGTCCTTAGAAAAGGGATTATACCATATACACTGAATTAATTTTATATTTATTTATTTATTCCTGAATTAAAAAATGAAACGTTTCTGAAAGAGTTATGGGTTAGCCTACACTTTATTTTACAGTACGTGTACTTACATTGTACTTACCAAAGAAAGTACTGGTAAGAAGATTAGGTTTAGGGGTAGGTTCAGGGTGAGCTAACCACACTCTAGAAATGCTGAGTTGTTTCAAACCATGTTTAGGTCAAATATGGACAAGCCCAACCGTTGGGTTTAAAATGTAATTTAAAAAATTGAAACCAACGGTTGGGTTTGTCCATATTTGCGGACATGCGGAACAGGACTGTAAAATAAAGTGCTACCGAGATATGTCTGATATATCTTAGAAAAGGGATTATACCATATAGGCTACACTGAATCAACTGATATTTATTTATTTGTAAATTTGTGGATTTTCAGAAGCACGTGTAAATAAAGCAGTGGCAGCACACGCGTTAAAAATATTAGCTTTTAATTGATGTGTCAAAAATAACACCAAGAAGCTAATTTATTTTTTTATTATTATTATTATTTTTTTTTTAAATACCGGCCACTAATGAATGTACTGCATTCGTAATTATGTATTTTTGAGAGTGTTTCGCATTATCAGCCATGAATAAAGTCATTTAATAAATATTTTTCATTAGGCCTATCCTAGCCTATTATTTGCGGTATTTTCTTTTATTATTATTTATTTATTTTATTTATTTTTTGCTGCATAGTCATAAAATATAAAATCGCTATTTATAAAACCATACCGGTAATCTGGTGTAAATAACTGCTCATTAGTATCAGTCATTTCGACACACAAGCAAAAAGAAGAGTGGCAAATGTGTTTATATTTAAAAACGCCGACAAATTATTATTTACAACATTTCCGCCAGATTTCTGAATTCGTTCGTTCGTGTGTTCGTAGATCGTTTTGCTCAAAGCAGATTGTGAGATCCATATTCAGAACTATGCATTATTGCTGTTTATAGGCTAATGATCTATTATTCCATTTTAATCAAAACATTAAAGACATTTGATATATTTAGTTTCCCTCAAGTCGATATGCATTTCTTGCGTATTCACAGTGTATTATCTAATAATATGCATTTGAGCATTAAGTTAAGACTAACACATATAATTGTTATGCCTTTTTTATTGTTCGTAAATTCTTGTTTTACTAGGGTAATATGTTTTTTTATCAGTTTCTAGATTTAAAAATTTAAATTAAACTTACATTCATTTGAATTATTTTACATATACGAAACAACATATTAAGAACGTTTTAGCGTGTTTGCAATTTATCTCTGTGTTTCTCTCTCACTCCCTCTCTCTTGCTATCTCTCTCACACACATACACCCACAGACACTCTCTCTTAGCAGATGTCTGTGACTGTATTTTCTTTGCTGAGGAAGTGCAGCTGGCTCAGTCATTATGCGCAAAAAACTAGAGGCTTTGCGGCAGCCCAGATTCCTTTTTTGTTAGAAGACAATTTACAGCTTTGTAATAGATCTTTTTATGAGCCTGTTTCGTCGGTCATTGGATGCCACTGGTCATGTGCAGGACGCAAACGTCTTCGTGACCCCTTTTCCTGATTTCCCTAGCGATTTTTCCACTACATTCCGTGGCTTAAAGGCTCCAAATCCAAAATACACAGTGTTATTATATATGTTCTCTTTTTTTTTTCTTTTTTCTTTTTTTTGCCGTGCATGCCTATCTGTGTTAGACATCGAGAAGACAAACTCGAGGCCGATTGCGTATGTTGTCAGATGCTAGACGGCTGCTACAAGAGAACAGATCAAGCCAGTAGGCAACTGGACGTCTGATTTGAGACGAGCTTCATAATATTGACCAGCAGCACAGGAGGCAAACATGGATTATAGGGCTTCGTTGGGTAAGTTTATATTTCATATGATTGAACACGCTGTCGTGTCAGTCAGAAGCTACAGGACCAGCAGGTTATTGGTTTGCGATTATAATTTCAGATTGTGATAGCAGCATTGGCAGGCTGGTCTCACTGTTTTTGCAGTTAAAAGAGAACTCAAAGAGTTAAATTTGTGCAGAGAAAACGCTTCCTTAAAAGATATTAGAGTGCTCCTTTAAAGCTGTATTTATTGTGCTCTTTTAATGCTGATGGCCTTTCTTTACTAGATCTTAAAATATGATTTTTACTCATTTGACAGAATGTTTGATTTGATGTGAGTTTGAAAAACATGAACTTTTACGAATAAATTCGTCTTTCCAAATAACTGACATTATTAGTATTATTATTATTAGCAGTAATTATAGTATTGTTGTCGTTCAAATGAACCAACAGCAAATCTTCAAAAATTCAGAAATTAAATAGTTATGTAAACCTACAAATGATGACTGTTCAGCAGTTAGGTTTATGGTTATTGTAAGCAGACTCGTGGATTTACAAGTCGTTAACACAATTTATATGACCAACCCTTATTGAGATTTTTTTATTTTTATTTAAATGTTGTTACTTATTTCGCCAATGTCACATTTAGCAACAGATTAATTCTATATAAAACAATAACGTCTGATTATATATATTTAGAATTGCTGTGTATCGTTATTTTTATGCACAGATTAAATATATCTATATAGAAGATCTTTAATTTTTGCATACAAATAACAGTTCACAGCAATTCTTTATATATATTCAGACATTATTGTTTTATCTACAATTAATCTGTGCATGAAAATAATGATTCACAATATAAAATAATGATTTTGAAAGTTTTTAAACCTGCCATGGCGATGGAGTTGCTGTGCGTTTTAATGTATGCCTCCCTTAATGGTGAGAATGGCGCAGTTTTTTGGGAAGGGAGACAGGCTCTGCGGAACAAAGACAGTATTTCACAGTCAGCTGACAGGCAGAGGTATTTACAACCTCACTGCAATGCGGCAAAAAAGGCGAGAGGAGCCTAAACGAGTTAACCGAACCAGAGCAATGAGCTAACGTTTATACAAATTAAATTCACTTACTTCAGAACAATATATCTATATATTGCAATACAAACTCAGACAGATTATTGTAATAAAAAAACTGTCGATTTATAAAGAATTCTTACAGAATATTTTAATAGTTTAAAAAAGTTCCCCTCTGTGATTTTATAATCATGCAATGTCTGCATTGTACTCAAATCGCTTACCACCAGGAGATTCTCGTTAATTTAGCTTTAAAACCACAGCATTTAAAGTGCTGCCATTTTAAAACCCAGATCACATTACATTAAATAGACATGTTGTCTTAAATATTAAATAATAAATATGCTCTGTAAAATATCGCAGTAATGTAAGTTGTATTATTTATTGATGCATTATTTGAACAGTGATGTGTTATACGGAGTATAGCCTATATCTAAAATAATAATAATAACAAAACTTCTTTCAGTGCTTTATTTCTGCATGAGCAGCTGCGCAAAAGAAAAAAAGGCAAAACACCTAGGCAAAATCTGCTTTGGTCGGCAGGTGGTGCTGTTGTCTAACACTCTGGGACTTGCTTGTCCGCTATCTGCGTCTTTGTCCTTGAGGTCATTTCCTGCGACTGTGATTGGTTGTCGCAGTCATGTGACACCACAGAGACACAGTTCTCTGATTAACTGACAGAAATGTTAATTTTTTAGAACGAAGTAAACGTAATACGTTCAGGAACAGTGTGATAATATTGGGAATTATTTAATATGTTTTAATTAATTATTGATTATAATTTAATGCTTTTCACATGCACTCATTTCAGTGTTGACATAAAGTTGTTTTACGTTTTAAGGTCATATTACGATAAAAAATATATAAATTTGTCCAAGATAATTGATTGTAATGTGAGTTTGAAGTCATGTTGGCTACACATTTCATGCACTTTAATAACCTGTGAAATATAATTATAAATGTATGTATTTATGTGAATACCGAATTAAATGTTTAATGTTTAAGAGGTGAGAACATTTCTCTTACCAGTAAATGTTATAATATTCAGTGCTCAGAAACTTTCACAATGTCCATTTGTGACTTTAGCATAAATCGACAACCAGCCATATGGCGCTAATGTGTATTTTTATTTTTATTTTCTCTCAACGTAATTTGACCTTAAATTTACAGTCGAAAAAACACTCCCATTTGTTCACACGTCAGAGATTTCACAAACACCTCATTTGTCCTAGAGGAGAAAAAAACCTGCAAACTGAAGCAACACATTGGTTAAGAAATATTAGGCCTACACCAAATTATTATATTATTTTATGGCTACCACAAGAAATATATAGTAGCAAACATTAATCTACTAGGATACAAGAAATAAACTCTGGTTTTCGACCGTGTGTTTTTCCCTCTGAGTGCAGTGAATGCGAATTGAACCCCGTGTCTTTATTTCCTCCTGAGATCAGAGTAATCGCCATTATTGAATAAGTGCAACTTTCAGGATTATTTATGGCACCCGCGCGCTGTCATGAATGGCTGTGGGGAAGCACGTGATACCATTAAACTTTGTTTTATGGCCAGGGAGTTGACAAGCCAAAATATAATTCACATTGCCTATATTAGAAAGGTCGCTCAGACGGTTTAGAAAAGATCCCAGTGTCGCTGCAGAGGAGAGAGGCTCCACGAGTGTTTTGATCATGGATATTCAAACTCGTCTATACGCTTTACGCGACGCGTCTGCTTCAGGAGGTAAGCTTGTGTCGCTGAACTTGTGTTAATGTTGAATTGTGCCATGATGTTTGTTTACTGTGGTCTTATTCACTAGTCAGCCTCCAAACCCGCACTGATCCGTTTCTGTGAACTCCTCTTGTGTTGTTGTGCACAGTTTGGGTGGTTGGATAACTAAGGAGAGAAAATTAGGTTGTGATGATGGTGACGTAAATGTTATGCAGTAGTCCGGGTTTGGTGCAGATATGGCGCCACGTTATGAGAGATTGCTTTTTAGGCCTTAGCTTGTTTACATTATTATTATTATTATTATTATTTCAAGAAGGTAAAATACAAAAAAAAAAAAAAAAAAAAAAAAAAAAAATTATACGAAGCCATCAGCATTTTTTTTAACGAAATGCTTTACTTTTTCATTATTTGTTAATAATGAGAAAGTAAATTAGCCCACTAATTAAATGTGATTTTCTTCCAAGTGTGAAATACGCATTTGCCTGTATTGAGAGTTGTCTTTTATTTACAACATAGTTATAAATATGACGAAACTAATTTAACGTGAGGTTTTTGTTTGTTTGTTTGTTTGTTTGTTTGCTTTGAAATTGCAAATTATTGTTACTTGTTTGCGCCTGTTGTGTAGCTCGTTTTGTCCTATTTAGAGAGTTCAGTTATATCGATATACGCGCTTTCGTGACTTATAAATGAACTCTATTAATAAGCAGGGTTTCTGGGTATTATTGACAAGCTCTCTAGCGCCCCCAAGCAAAGAAACTCTCATTTTAGCCCTAAACCATTCATACTTTGCATTAATTTTCATCTCTGATACAATAGATTCGTCAGAAATAAAAGTCCTGTTCATTTAAGCCTGATTTAAATTGTTTGAATTCAGAGATGCGCGATTTTATGTGCATGTTATAGCCTAAAGGTAAAAACAAAATACATAATTTCTTCACTGTTTTTCAACTATAACATTTCAGTGAAATAACGATTTATTAAATATTTTTTAATTAAAATCAAACTTAAGACTAATAGCCTTTATAACGTTTAAAATATGTATGTACATTCTTTGAAGAATAATCAAGGTATTTTGTATTAAAAGGTTTGAAAATGGTTATATTTTTCATTCGTTGATAGCCAAACTGTGACTAAATCCCTTGTGAGTTGCAATGATTTTTTAAAAATAATAAATGTTAAAAATGTCGATTAATAAGATAATGACCGTCTCAATCCACAAATCTGCATTAAAAAAAAAGAAACTTTAACTTGGTTGACGTTGGGGGAAAATAATAGGTTAATAAAAACGGTTAATATCATGGAAACCCCATGTGCATGCATGTGAATTATACATACATAAAAATGGAGATATTTTAATTTAAAATCAGAGACAAACGGTGGCTCTCAATCTTTTGTTCATCAGTAACTCGGCTTTGACCCGCCTGAACGAGTCTCAAAGCAAGGTGAAACACGGGTCACTCTGTCTAACAGGAATAAATAACATATACAGTATTAAAACGCACATTTTCTGGTTATTCTTAGTAAATACAAATGCACACAGAAATTAATTAAAATATTAAACCACTAATATCAAGCATGAATGGCCTGGAAAAAAGTATAAAGTATTGACATCTCTTTTAAATCACTAGCCTTTTTGTTCTAAAATGCTAAAATCATAAAAGCATAATGTATTGTATTAAAATTAAGAGACATCAAATCAATTTAATCAAGCTACGTATCTGAATACAAATTCATAAGACTTATATCAGTTTTTTTTAAATCTGGTCTTTAGACAATGACAAGTAACGATAAAAAAAAAAAAAGAAAAAAGAAAAGATAATTATTACTAAACATGTTGCGCGTTTTGATTCTTACATTTTTTAATGTTTCCGAGGTTTATTGTATCTCGGCTCTGGTGACCGGGCGCGAGTGACCACAGGAGCTGCTTATCAGAGGAGGTCATGTATTATCCATGAACTTTTCTCCTTTTTCCGCTACTGCTGTCGTCCTACCAAAAATAATGAAACTTTGTGATGTGTGTTGTAAATGATTCGGCTTGACCTCTCGACCTTTAGCCTTCCTTTATATGCTTCTTCACAGCACACAGTTTTAAGGCTACCTGATCAATTTGACTGCCATGACAGCATCTGGCACAGAAGCTCTCAATCCTGTACCTGGATGAATATTTCAATTGCTTGTTGTGTTGTTAGAGATACAGAATGAAAGAATTAGTCATTTTATGAGTTAGATTAGTTACCTTTAAATTTATAAATGTGACCCTGGACCACAAAACCAGTCATAAGGGTATTTTTTTTTATTGATTTATACATAATCAGAAAGCTTTCCATTGATGTATGGTTTGTTAGGATAGGACAATATTTGGCGAGACAACTGAAATTTGGAAATTTGAAAATCTAAAATCTGAGGGTGCAAAAAAAAAAAAAAAAAAAAAAAATCAAAATTTTGAGAAAATCACCTTTAAAGTTGTCCAAATTAAGTCCTTAACAATGCATATCCACTCACAAAATATGTTTTTGATATATATATAGAGAGAGTAGGAAATTTACAAAACATCTTCATGAAACATGATCTTTACTTAATGTCCTAATGATTTTTGGCATAAAAGAAAAATGGATAATTTTGACCCATACAATGTATTGTTGGCTATTGCTACAAATATACCCGTGCGATTTATGACTGGTTTTGTGCTCCAGGGTCACAAATATGAATATCCCATGCAGCTGTGGGCCTCTATCTGAAGGTTTGTGTTCCCTGTTAAACGCTATTAAAAAAGAATTGAAAACGCACTGAGCTGTTTTTTTTTTTTTTTTTTTTTTTTTTAAATCAAGGCAAACCTTACGGTAACCTTGGAAATGAATTACACTTAATGAAACACTTTATGTTTTAGTTATAACGTTGTAATAACGTCTTCATTGTAAATATACATATATTTTTTAACATTATTTTTTGTTTGTTGAGCGAAAACATGCGGTCGTCTATATATACCCTGTAGAACCGAATTTGTGTGAAAGAAATGACAGTCACAGATTCGATTCTAGGGGAGTATATAGTCGATGCAAGAACTTCGAATAAAACTTTTTTTCTTATTTGAGTGTTCGACCACTGAATGTTTTTGCCATCTAATGCACGGGCAATATATGTACTTGCTTAAATGTGCGTTGGAAAATGGCGAAGAACCACAATGAAGAACATCAAATGATACGCAAATAATTACATAATATGATTATGCGGTTGAACTGTCACGAAATACTTTGATCAGTCGAGTCAACCTCGTATGGTGATGCTGAGGGGGTTTCTACCTGTGCTAACTAATATAAGTCTGTTTTTAACCTTTTATATAGTGCTTAAATCATACTTAATGTGTGCCTATAAAATCACTCCTCTTCTAAGAGAGCAATATGCAATATTTGGCATGAATGTTAACAAACTTTGCCCATCCGTGTCCTATGTTTGCTCCCTGGTCTTACCTTCAGAACTGCCCAGCGGTTCTTCTCTTTTATGTGGTGTTTGATTATTGATTGGCACGGCGCATTGATGGCGAACCAAGGCGCCCTATACAGAGAGCTGAAAGGATGAGAAGCGCTGGAATGATGAGACTCCAGTAACTTCTGAGTGACCTCTACATGACAAAGACGGTCTCCATCAATTGTCTGCTGGCTTTATGTGCCTCTTTTTGTGCCTTGGACCGTTTTTTTTTAATCTTTTGTCATGTTTTGTTTTTTACCACTCAAAATCCCTGTGTTGAGTTTGATTTAGGTTAGTTGAATATTAAATTACCAAATGGGCTTCATGCACATAAATGTGATGCAAATCCTTGTTTTTATATGATATGATCAAATAGGGATCCTCCCATGTGGTAATGTGCGTGACCACATGGTCTCAATACACAAACAGATTTTTTTTTTCTTCTTCATACACATGCAGACCGGGTATTTAATCAATTAAAATTTATATTACATTTGTTACCATCCTAATTGAGAGATAATGTGGAGTTTGTGAAATTCACTACTAGGTGTGCACAGCTTCTTCTCAGTTGATGAAGTCCCTCCACCTCGATTGGCCAAGCTGGTCACATGGTAGCCTAACTTTATTCAGTTGACAGCAAGTAGGAGGGCTTTATGGAGGGAGGAAAAAAAGACAACTCGAGAAAAATTAGTATTTCCTACCTTCAGAAATTAATGGCCATGAGTTCGTACATGGTGAACTCCAAGTATGTGGATCCAAAATTTCCTCCTTGTGAGGAATATTCTCAGAACAGCTATATACCTGAAGAGAGCCCAGGCTACTACAGTCCGTCGCAGGACACTGATTTCCAGCATCCCGGAATCTATTCACGGTCAAACTACTCTGAACAGCCCTTCAGTTGTAACACTGCCCAGGGCTCATCGGTGCAGCCGCGGGGTCATGTGCAGGAGCAAGCCAGCCAGCCCAGCCCTTTCCCCGCACAGACAGAGCAGTGTCCTGCGGTCCAAATATCCGGACCAAGGACTTGTGGACAACAGCAAAACACAAAGAGCCAGAACGGGATACCAGCCAAGCAGCCTGCTGTAGTTTATCCATGGATGAAGAAAGTGCACGTTACCACGGGTAAGATTCACTCTCTTTGCTGCCTGCTTGTAGGCCAGTCCTGTTCTGCTGTTTTAGTCACAGTTAAAATCATTCAGTGAAATATTTATGGGTTCCTCTGAAGGGGCCGCCAATTACACCAGCCATAAATTTTTATTGCTTAGGAAATAGGCCGCTAGCTGTGTTGGCCACTATTGCAGGACCAAGAGTCCACTTGGCCCAAAGCTTTGAACTGAATAATTTAGTAATTATAAACTTTGCAGAAACTAAAATTAAACGAGTACAGAGTATTTGTTCGATCAAAGTGGGTATTTTTTGCGAAAGTTCATCAACATTAGGAAACGATTAACTCGAATGCTTGGGTCCTCTTTTTAACACAAGTGTGTTTTTGTCTTTCTCAGTCAACCCGGACTACACAGGACCTGAACCCAAACGTTCTCGGACAGCCTACACAAGACAGCAAGTTCTCGAACTAGAAAAGGAGTTTCATTTTAACAGGTATCTAACAAGACGGCGTCGCATTGAGATCGCGCACACCCTCTGTCTCTCTGAGCGACAGATTAAAATCTGGTTTCAGAACAGAAGAATGAAATGGAAAAAGGACCACAAACTCCCTAACACGAAAGGAAGATCGGCGTCAGTTGGAAATCAGCATGCACAACACGCTCAGAAGGACAGCCAGACAGAGATCACAACTTTATAAGTGGATATCTCTCTCCCTCCCTCCAGATGTACAGATGAACTGTATGTAATAGACAATGCTTTATTTGACATTGCATGGTAGCAAATGTTGGGTACAAGTGCCAAAAACTGAGAACCAGAAGCACACACTACGACTAAATGCAGCGTGAAAACTGCTATGCGTTCAGAACAGAATATTTCAATTTCCAGTATTGTAACCCTTTGCAACTGAGGCAAAGAGGATATGAGGCGTCGAATGATGGTTCACGTGCCACAACGAGGTACAGTAAAACGTTAAGAAAGCTCACGCTATTTTACACAAACTTGCCACATTTTTTGGAGAGCATGGTTCTTTTTAGTGACACTATTCACAGTTTTAAAAATCTCTGTATTTTAACCTCCCCTTTACTCTTTTTGAAAACATTGTGGCAAGTTTACGTCAATTTATCTTAACTTAATCATTAAAGAGAACTTAAGCAAAGAAATGTCCAGCGTATAATAAATTACGAAATGTCTTAGGGATTTTTTGTACTTAAGTCAAATGGGTGCAAGTAATAAAAACTAAATAAAATTAGTTAATGATAAGGAAAAAAAATCGTTGCTTGGAAAATTATTTATTTGTAGACTAAAAAGCTGAAGAAATTTCCTTCTGAACCTCGCTTACTGTGCGCCCCTCATTAAAGGTTTACTTTCTAAACGACTCTTTCAGTCAAGTAATTTTTACCTTGTTCGTGTAATTTCTAAGAATTTCGTTATTGGTGTTTTACAATTGTTTATTGAAGCTTTTAAACATGTCATATTTAATTCAGAGAAAAATGTCTCTTTTTGACACGAATATTCCATGCCTTACTTCACTATAAATCCCGCCCGACATCTTTGTAAACAACATAGCTACAATTAAAGAACAGTAGCCTGTATTATATCTGTCTTCCAGACATTACCTGAAATTCTTGAAAAGCAGCTTTTTATTTTGCATTTTAGACACGTTTAGCCTTCAAGATGTTTGAACCTTCTATTTATTAATTGTTAAAAGCTTTATGTTCTATATGAACGTACTTATCCGTTCCATAATTATCAAATTCCGTTTTAAGTTTTTAAGTTCTTATATATATGTATATATTTCTGTATATTGTGCATATTTTCTACAGGCATATTTTGCAGTAACTAAATAAATATTATGCAGAGAGGTTTCACCCAAACTGCGTCATATTGTGTTGAATCTAGAAACTCTTGAGATAGGAAAAACACGTTTTATCAAGCACTTTCATACACGTTGTTATTTTTTAAAAAGGGATTGGTGTCGAATCTGGAAATGGTTTTCCAACAGTGATTAAACTTAGACGCTCTGCAATCATTGTGGTGTCTTTGTCTCCTTAAACAAAACCACGAGGCATACATGCATTGCGAAGGAGTCTTCACGCTGAAAACTTCACGTTGTGAGCATGAAAAGGTATTTTTACAGAAGTTCAACAAAAGCCTTGCGGGCAGGTTCATCCAGAGGACACAGTTTCTGTTGCATTAGACGCTTTTGAGCCGCTAGCGCTGACCTCTACACTGTTGACCTGACGGACCTTCAGCCGATTCTCTCAGACGCTTTTTGCACACAGATGCACCAAAAATGTGTGTGTGTTCTGTAGTAATATTTGATTGCCTTACAAGGTGATTATTTGAGTCCTACACATTAAAAACATGGTTATGCTGCACCTAACAATGTGGTATGTTACACTAATTGCGATCATGACAAAACTACAAATCATAAATAAACCACCATATGTGTTTTGCTTCATCAAGCAAAATATATAATGTCAAAGCTTTATTGATAAACCGGAAAATAGCCATTCATGTAGGCATATAGGTTCCCCTGCTCTTTAGAGAGAATTATGAGCAAGCAATACTAACAGCAGTGTTTTATCATTTAAATATTAAACAAATTTCTTTCAGTTTGAATTCGTTTTTGTTCCAAAAGCGTTGTCCATCAGCACTGAAAATGTGTGTGTTTGGTGTGTGCGTGCGCTTAGCTGCAGTGTTGTGTACCTACTTAACTATATTTTAGGGCTAAGTTGGTTACACTTTATTTTAAGGTGTCTTTGTTACACTGTAATTATACATTTAAGTACTGCGTATTACTTACTGTTGGGTTAGGATTAGGGTTTGGTTTGGTTTAGGGTTAGTTGCATGTAATTATGCATAATTTATAGTTATTACTATAGTAACTACATGTCACATTTGTAACAATGACACTGTAAAATAAAGTGTTACCGATACATTTGTTCCTAGAAGTGAGCTAACCTGACAAAATCACCTAAAACCTCCTTTTGGGGATATCCTCATTTGAAACAATATAAAAGTAAAGTAAATGAAGTTTGAGGGTTATGTTTAGGTTATAGTATTTATAACTAAGTAGCTATGTAAAAATACAAGTGGCCAAATGCCCACACAAGGAATAATTTTGACCTTCTAGGGACAATTTTTGGTTCCCATGAGGAAAAAAGCTTAAAAATCATACTAAATGATGTTTTTGAAAATGTAAAAATGCAGAAAGTTTTCTGTGATGGTAGGTTTAGGGGTAGGGGAGATAAGATACAGTTTGTATAGTATAAAAAAAAAAAAAAAAAACATTATGTCTATAGAAAGGTCCCTTATAAAACATGGAAACGTGTTTGTGTGTGGGGGAGGGGGAGGTAGCGAGAGAGAGAGAGAATATTTGTAATATTAGTAAAAGTGTGTGTAATTGAATTTAATATTACCAATGCATTGGCAATGAAAAACACTTGAGTTAGAGGGAGAGATGAGAGATTATAAGAACACCAGCACACCTTCAGGACAAAATGTAAAGTTTATTGCAGCTTGAAAAGGCAAAACATTAACAAATATGCATCTGGGCTGTGTCAAACAATATATATATCTCGTTTGTTTAAAAAGCCTTGTGAAAGCATGCAGGGGATCTCTCCATTGTCTTTGCTTTGCTTTCAGTAAGGCAAGGCATTCTGAGTATTGACCTGGATGTCTGAACAGAATAAATGGGAGCCATACGCGGTTCCATTTGCAATGACACTGCACCGACTACTGCCGCCGCTCTCACAATGCTTCTCAAACGGCCATTTTTGATTTCCAGCTGTTCGTTGAAAATGTCTTCGCCCATCGAGACAACCCGTTAAGATAAATCAAACCGCGCTGTCGACATCCCAAGATAGAATTCGGTATATGGTTCCGTTCTGTATCTTTTTTGTTTGACCACGTGATTTTCTAAATAATTAATGCAGCACGTCCCCTAGAAACACGGCATCGTCATTAATCGCTAGGACTCTATCAGACTTGAAAACTGAAGAGATCCAAGAAAATAATATCCAAACGGTCCTGTATCTCACACCACCGCAACCTGCACATTCGTACTGCGTTTCAGCCAATGGAAGATCGGTAGGTAAACATTTAAGATTAATATTTGCAGTGAGACATCGAATAAACATATCTGTCAGAATTTTGATAAATGGTGTCCTTTGATTCAGTCTTCGCTGAGAGACTGAAACAACTTCAGCCTGCTCATTGTGATTTTTTTCTCTTTTAAATAACTTCAGCGTGAAGAGCTCCCAATATAAGCCTAAATAAAAAATGTTCAGTAACAACACTTTTGCTTTTGAAGCATTAAAAGCAGACTAGTAATGTAATGTTATATTGATGCATCTGTGTATAAAAAATGTCAAGTCCAGTGCGATAGTGTTTTCTGCTTAGCCGCCAGGGCTTTAACGAAGGCCTATTTGTGATTTATAATCCGTTCTTTCTCGATTTAGTGGCGACCATTTGTGGAGACGTATGAGTTTGGTTTGATAAAAAGGACACAAACTTGAATTCATTGTAGAGGTCTATCTGGAAATCATCACATAGTTATTGACGTGAAGTATTGCCTGAATAAGTGGATTTTGGAACCCGACAAACATTAACAAAACAGCAAATAACAACAAAAAGGCATCTATGAAAAAAACAATACATTTCATTGGTGTCAAAAACTCCACAATACCCTCTCGATTTTGGTAATGGTGCATTGTGATCGTAGATCTATCCATAAAGTGTTTGGAGCTGTTGGAGAGGGATGACGGTGATCTGCATCGTTGTAAATCATGCTCAGTAATTCCTGAAAGGGTGAGAGGCTGTTGGGGGCCGGGCGTGGACTGTAAATCTTTCACTTTTATTAGCCCGTGAACATATGCTGCAAGGGGAGACGACTCGCATCCTCTCCTCAGGACAATCCTGCGCTCGGCCGCGTTCCCAATCGTTTCATCTCCATCTTTCCATCCAGCTTCATATCCATCCAGCACAACCATAAAACAAGCATTCGGACTGAGACTACATATAGCATAACCGCCTTATATTTAACCTCTTAAAAAAAAAAACACTCTGAAAATAACATTATGTAAAAAAAAAAAAAAAAAAAGATTTTTTTTTATTTGAATGTATTTTAGAAGCAAATACAAAACACAATAAAACAGAAATGCACAACTAGTAAAAATCTAGACATTGAAAGTACCCATTTTTACACTTCATACTCACATATGGATCAATACACACTCTTGCTTTTTGAGAAGAACGATATAGAATTTGGGATGATTTTGATGAATCTCTCTGGCTGACGAGGTCATACATTGCTGTCATTGCCTAAACCATAATAGTCAAACAATATTTCAGTGGTTTCTTGCAGCCTGTAATAAACGGATTTCTTTTCAAAACGGCGAGCAAAAAGTAACAACTATATCTGATAATCTTCATCTTAAATAAGACGAAAAATTCATAATGTTGCTCCTTTCAAAGATGGTCTGATCTGCAGGCCCATAACACTGCGTTAAATAATAATAATAATAATAATAATAATAAAATAAATAAAAAAGTGTAGATGTTTAATAAGACATGGTGGTATGAAGAAAAAAAATCAAATGATTCGAAGATTATCCAATGATTTGTCTTTCAAATAAAGGCAACGTAACGATACAACTAATATATTTTTGTGCTTCATTAGCACGTTTTTGTTTTTATTATTATTCTTTTATTATGACTGGGTTTCAAGGCCATAATAAACAGCAATAGTTTTTGGCTAAATGACACACTCCGATACAGTGGCTGAGATCTTGTGCAAAATCATTGTACAATGATGTGCGGCTGGAGGGAATGTTACTGCTCTTGCTTTTAAAATGTATTTGTGAGGTGAAGCTGGTTGGAGTAGCAGTCTCAATCAGGACAATCTGCGATCCGGATCACGTGAACAAATATGCTTGTATTTTAAGGCAGCGCCTTTATTTGTCATGATAAGGTTTCCGAAATATACTAATGTCGACTCGTTCGGTGAGCCTGCCTCTGTAAAACGTTCATTTTTTTTCCAATGGGAAGTTGATTGCTAGTAATACTTCGTTTTGGAATAAGAAGACCTTCTTGGCTTTTTATTGGTAGCTGAGTGAGTGGCTCCCATTCTTTCGGGAATACTGTCTGCATTGGTATATGGAAATGCCTGGAAAAGCGCGAGATCAGTTTTAAGACAGTACTGTCTATAGACAAAGGGTGAAGGATATATCCGAGCAGCTGTACTGAGAGATATTGAGACTAAGAAGCACGGCTATATAATAAATTGACATCACAGGTAAGCAATTGCACGGCAAAACGTAACCTTTAAGCGTGGGTTTACATTAGGCCGGCGAAAAATATGATTTATTCCATTCAAAGCAGCTGATCTTTATTAATGTCATCGCCTACCAACTAAGCAAGCACGATTTGAAGACATAGAGGTAAAACTGCGAGACTAGTTTACAGCTTTGCGTAACCTTATCTATTTTTTGAGGTTTTGCATGTAAGGTAAATTCAGTTTTAGAGTTGATATTTCATTTTATACATTCTGGTAGCTGAGTTAGCCATGCACAGGATAAAACATCTGTGTCATACATTGTGAGATCGTTAATCACTTTAATTTGTGTTATAGTCAATGCGATGTTAGACATGACAAATGTAGGTTAGGGTATTCTTTTAAACATCCATGTTTACATATATTTAAACCAGTCTCTCTGTTTTAGACTGTAATTTACACCAAACTAATGGGATTCAAACACTCTAACATTACACACATTTTGAATGGAAACCATTTTTCGCATGCAATATAAGAGCAAAAAAATGGATTAAGATGTAAAGTTGATTATTTTCCCACAAGAAGTAAAAGCATGCTATGCAATGACAAAATAGATGTTTGAAAACTGATGTAATATGGTGGCTTATAATATTAGCTTTGAAGACCTAATATGACTTCTATACTATTCCTTTCAAGGATTACATTTTCTTTCTTGTCTTCAAATTGAATTTGGTGTTCTAAGCCCGTTTTGCAACTGAGCGCTATTTACTGAATGATATTACAAATATATAGCAGATTTTCAGACAAGCGCCTTTGATTAGCCTATTTATAAATAGTTATTGTATATGCATTTCGCAAAACATTCAGGTCTGTTTTTGCATCCTTCTTAATTTTGCAGTATCTGACAAATTCACAATCACAAACGTATTTGTTTTCGATTCTACTTGATTTGTGAGATGATATGGGATTTTTGGCATTAATGCACACATTATTTCCGTTACAGAATTTACTAGGGCCTAAATTGATAGTCATATAAAACACTGTTCTACAAAAGAGATAGCATGCAAATTAGTAATAGAGAATAAATAAATGTGTATATTTACAGACCGACTTCCAGAGTCCATTATTTTTACAGCCTATTGTTCTATTATGAGTACCAAACTTACCGTGGGAGTGCGTGGGCGAAAACACGCTCGCCTAATAAAGGCAGACCATGTTCGGCTGACTTGTTCGCTACATTTATCCCATTAAGACTTTGAACATGACACACAAGTTTAAAATAAAGACTAAGTGCATTCTCTTGCTTTCGTTACAGTTGCCAACGTTGCGGTCCATCGCCAAATAACAATAATATTAATAGTATTATTAATCCCATAGGCTAGTTCAAAAGTGATGTCCTCGTCTCGTGTTTTCGAAAGGATTTTCAGAGTGAAACAGAACAGGTCGTCTGTCTCAGAAGATGAGGATTAAAATCTCGACTTCAGGCTCGCGCTTGGTTTTAAAATCACCGGTGAAAAAGTTGTGTGGTGTGGATTGCATTGTGACTTGAGTCTCTTCCGTCCGTTGTTCATTAATCAGTGAGTTATTGGAGAGGAAGCCAAAGGTCAGCTAAAAGGCTTATGAGTGCTAAATATTTTGGCCAGCATCTCTTTGTGTAAAATCGCTTATGTCGGGTTTTTTTTTTCTCTCTCTCTCTCTCATGCAGCTTTGACTGCTCTCAAAACCATTCTAAACTTCTAGGGGCAAAATAAATTCGTTAATTAAAAAATGGGACATCATGAAGAAATTGTTATAAATTTGTGGTCTCATCGCTGATGGCCGTGAATTCACATCCAGAATGTAAAACTGAACAATATAGTTGTCATTTTGCAAACGAAAACGTATATAAAAAAGTGTTGGCCACATAAGTACTCGGCGGTAACGCACTGAACCAATTAGAACAGCCTTTATAAATTAAACGGGGAGCGGGAAGCAAAAAACTATCAACAATTTAAATTATTTTTATTCTTTAGGTCGCCGTATAAATGATGAAGATTGCTTGAGGAAAAAGAGAGGAGAGGAAACCACAGACTGCGGTAAGATATATCTTACAATTTTAAGTTTGCACTGAAATTAAACAATGGTATTTATTACTCATAACCTGCTTTGTACTGTTTTGTGCATCTTATTTCAAAGCTTGCAACATAGCCCATAAAAACTTATGGACCAGAAATCGGAATGCGTGCTTTTTGTATAAATTAAAAATCGTGTGGAGCTTAGATAACAAATTAACAATTTAAGTTAACAATTATTTACTAGGATTTTCCAATGCAATTTCAAGTACATTACACAGGCTATTAAGTACATTAAACGAGACACTTAAGGCAAAGTATAAAATGCAAAAGCAATGTTATCTCAAACAAACAAACAAACAAACAAACAAGCAAACAAACAAGCAAAAACAAAAACAAATATTCCCATCCGCACTTTCTTCTTAATTTAGAGTATCCTTTACTCAAATCCAAGGCTATCCGTGCAATTGATCAAAAGTGTGTTCCATTACAAGTAGTTAAAGAACGTTCAAGACAACAGTGTGTGAATTACTGCAGGAGCTGGATTTATACTGGCGGGCTGAAGGCTCTGGCTTTAGCGGCACATTCTTGCCCCCAGCCATCCTCCTACGCTTAGAGTTTTACCCCTCTGATGGTACCAAGTCTTGAGGAGTGCTTTTCTTCTCGCCCCTCTGTGAGGCATTTACGGCTGTGGCATGGCCAGTCATAAATTTTGCCGGGCTCTACAATGACAGGTGCATTGATATGTATCGTGCGGAGCTTCAGGCCGTCTAATAACTACTGTATTGAGCACGAGCTACAGTCACTTGGGTGAAAACCTATCTTTAGAATAAGACTAAGAGAAAAAGAAAGAAAGAAAGAAGGAAAGAAAGAAAGTCTTTTTGGTGTGGTGTATTGCACATTGGGCTCTCAGTTTATGGAAGGACTTTGCTACCAACATTTGCTACGAACCAAATCTTGTTCGCATTCTTGGGTGATCCACCTAATCTAAAACCGAAGCTAACATGTTATATTGTTACAGATTAAGTAGCAATTTAAATTTCGTGGGAGTCCCGGTATTTCAGAGAGTTCCAAAAGCTTCGGAATATAATAAACTAAACATTATACATTGTTTACATGTATCAGTTACAATAAAAGGACAAAGTAGACTAGAGTTGTTTCGTTATTTTGCGTTCTTATAATCTATATCTCAGATTTTTATTTTTATATTTTTATATTTTCGTATAATGTTCACAAAGAAGGGCAAGAAACAGCGTGCATGGAGCCCTGCCACCAGTTATATCAAACTTAGCACACATCAATCGATGAAGTTTATTAATGTGAACAAAACAAAGCATTACCCGGAATCTCTAAGTAGTTTCAAAATACGTACAATTCAAGGACAAACAACGGCTCATCTAATTTCCCCCAGTTATGTTACGAGGAGATATTTCTTTAAAATATACGGATAGATTTAATAACTATAAAATGCTTTATGTTGTATTGTTTGAACGACATTTGAAAGCCTAGAAAAACCCCAAAATGTCTAGTAGTGAGCAACGAGTCGAAAAAGAATGGGATATTGTTTGAAGAGAAATGCTGATTCTCCTTCTGCTGCCGTATCGTTTCACTCAATGGGGCACTTTTAGCATAAGTTAAACTTTAACCGTCTTGTGTCATTCTTCCCTAAAGTTCTGAAAGTGAAAAGATGAAGGGGTCTGGCTTGTCAAGAGAACAGAAAAAGAGAGAGGGGGGGGGGGGGGGGGGGGGGGGGGGAAGCTTATGTGAAAGATGGCTGATCACAACATGAGATCTATTCCTGTTTAGATATGGTGAATAGTGATGTTTTTATGTTTTAAACATTCTGAATCATTAAAAAACAATATGTACAATTAGACCCCCTTTTCCAACCTGATTTCTAAAGAGGCAGAAGGCCATATGTTCTTTAGAGCAATAAGATTTAGGCACTTCCACAAGGTGACAATAAGAAATTAATGCTAAGTTGAACAGTCCAGCTAAGGAAGCAATATTGAATGAATGGGGTATTCCTTCTATGTTGCTTCCTTAGCTGCTCTATTCCCCCATCTTTAGCATGAAGTGCATTAAGAAGGAAAAAAAAAAACATTTATGAAATCCAGTTAGAAGGAATAGAGAATATAGCTTGACATCTGATGCCAAAAATGACAGAGTTGGGAGAAATCTATTTCAATCTCATATTTAAAAAGTGAAAACGCTACAGGCTGTTTTAATTTGCAGTGGGGTCTGGTTAGCCTTCATGATGTTTAGACTTTAAAGAGAAGGTATAATACAAATTAAAATATGGAAGTTTTCAAGTGCTACAGTGGAATCTCACATATATGATTGTTTCAAGTTTAATCACAAAATCTTTGCTAAAACTGATTCATTTCCTTTCTAAGCAGGTCAAAGGACAGAAAATCTGTGGGAAGCTCCAATCACGTGATTGGCAAGTCCATGCAACTGGACAGGAGTTCACAGGCTCTCTTAGTTTGAACCTTCACAATGCAGAAAGCCACTTATTATGACAACGCTGGACTTTTCGGAGGATATTCGTACCCTAAATCTGACTCCTATACATATGGTGCTACGCACCAGGGCTTCTCATCCTCCAGCATAGAGAATGACTATCAAAATCCTATCTGCCCCATTCAAACCACATCAGTCCGGCCACCAGCACATAAAAACGGAGACATCAATGGAAGTTGTATGCGACCAAGTGCCAGCCAGGGCAACAGCCAACCAGAGAGTATCAGTGAGCAGCAGCAGCAGCAGGCTGCACCTTTAGCAGCCAGCTCACCCAGCCCTAACACCAACTCTACACAAAAAAAGAAATCTCCCAGCACCACTGGCTCCAGCACTGCCACCCCAGTCATCACCAAGCAAATTTTCCCATGGATGAAAGAGACCCGCCAAAATGCAAAGCAGAAAAGCACCAACTGCCCAACTGCAGGTGTGTGTTATGAGAAAATGGTTTTATCTATACCCAGTATAAGATGAATAACTATACTTGCAGACAGCTACTATCATTATGACCTAGTTCTTTTTGTTTACAATAGTCTCAATTTGGCCTTTAAGTGATGTAATAGGCTGTGTAACACAATTAATCCATTGCACATTTCTGCTCTGTGTTCAGGAGAAACCTGCGATGACAAGAGTCCACCTGGCCCTGCCTCGAAGCGAGTGCGCACTGCCTACACCAGCGCCCAACTAGTTGAACTGGAGAAGGAGTTTCATTTTAATCGCTACCTGTGCCGTCCCAGAAGAGTGGAGATGGCTAATCTGCTCAATCTCACCGAGCGCCAAATAAAGATCTGGTTTCAAAACAGGCGGATGAAATACAAAAAAGATCAGAAATCTAAAGGCATAATGCACTCTCCCTTAGGACACTCTCCGGACAGAAGCCCGCCGTTAAGTGGCTCGAATCACATTGGATATTCTGGTCAGCTTCCGAACGTAAACAGCCTGAACTACGACGCGCCATCCCCTCCGTCATTCGCCAAACCGCAACAGAATATGTACGGCTTGGCAGCCTACACGGCGCCATTGGGCGGCTGCATACCGCAACAGAAAAGGTACCCGGGAACAGAGTACGACCACCACAGCATGCAGGGGAACAGCAGCTTTGCTAATGCTAATTTACAAAGTAGCCCTGTGTACGTCGGCGGAAACTTCGTTGACTCAATGCCAGCTTCGGGCCCAATGTTCAACCTCGGTCATCTTCCCCATCCCTCATCCGCTAGTGTGGACTACAGCTGTGCCGCTCAGATCCCGGGTAACCACCACCATGGACCGTGTGACCCCCACCCCACATACACAGACCTCAGCTCTCACCACGCGTCTCAGGGAAGGCTGCCGGATGCGCCCAAACTCACGCATCTGTAAGGATCCCATCTGTGTGCTTAAGCGCAATGTCGCTTTTTTATTACCTCACTAGTTAAACTAATTTATAAAACTACACTCCGAGAGAAACATACCGTATTATCCTGTATTATTATTATTGATATTACTATTACTGCTATGATTGTAATTATTTTTAATAATAGCTGTGGTCCATTTCTCTTGACTGTTGTCAGTTGTTTGGTTCTCGGAAGAACCGAATTGGCAAAATGAGGGCAATTTCCATAACGTATTACTTGAAGGTAAGTTCTGTAGATTTGACAGTATAGGCACCCGTCTTTATAGAAATGGGATTTGTAGAGGAAAAGAACCATTGCGTCTTTGTTAAGTCGTCTGTTCTTCTCACGGGTTCTTCCTATTTTCTCTATTATTTATATTTATTATTTTCCTCCAAGATTGTATGACGAACATTTATATTGACTGAGTATTATATTTATTATTTATCGTTTTAATGCACATTATTTATCTTCTCATGTATATTATTTATATAACAATTGTAGAATTTATTTGAGCAGAAGCCGTTGAACTGGTGCAAACAAGGTGATAATGTGGGACTGGTGTATTTCTTTCTTCATTCAGTAATAAAATATTGTGAAAATGAAGAATTAACAAGAATCTCGAAATTGTAATTATTACATTGGGAAATTTGGCAATCTTTAATTAGCTTGCCATGGTTAACATCATGTTGCTTAAAAACACCAGCACGTACCGACACATCCTCACGTTCATTATAAATGTTATTTTGTAAGTTGCACTGTCCATGCATAAAAAATGATGAAATGGTAACGATATGGAAATGTTATATTTTATTGTGTTAAACATTTTGTAAATAAAGTGCTTAAGCTAAACAAATGAAATTGCAAATGCTACATCAGTAAATTCATGAATGTATTTTCAATTTTTACATTTAGAATTTAGGATCAATTGAAATTAAAATCTTCATATTGTGTGTGGATATGAATAGATTTCCAACTTGGATGTCGCCCAACTCACAAGGCGGAGGCGCCATTTTGGAAACATAAGGATAGTAAACAAAGGAGGCACCTTCGCTCTCACCCCCATCCAGATGCGCGTGAATGTGCGCGCACCCGTGTCATGGCTGTTCACAAAACACAATACCTCACCAGGCATTGCAATTATTTCAAATTTGGTAATATTAGGAGAACTGCATCACCATATAATTTAAAACAGATCAGCTAATGTTTTTTTTTTTTTTTTTTTTATGATTTGGGAAATTGGAAGATTTCAGAAGGTAGCCTACATTTCAGACTGGTTAGGCTACTTACTAAATAACTAAATGTAAATATGATGCCTTCCTTTGCTAAACTGGTGCAGATCTAAATAAAAATACAGGCATTTTTCTTGAGCACTATTGTTGCAGACAACTTTTCAAGATTAAAGTATTGCTAATCATTTTGAAGTTTTTTAATAGATTGGGATCTCAATCGAAATTCTGATACAGAGCAAGTGTTTTGTCTTATAAACAGTTTGATATAACATTAACCTGCACCATTGCGCAAGCATTAATACATATAGGTCTATGTATTTTAAAAATGCACCTTATAGTGTGGTAATGAATAGCCTAAAGCGTCACTGCCTTTGTAAGCACTGGCAAGCCGTCTCTAACAGAATAGGCTCTTTCCCGGCTTCCCCCTAGCGAGGCATTTCAAAGCTCATTAATCAAAAACTCGTCGCTTTCAGTCTCGCTACTGATTCCAGCTCCTTATGAACAAAGCTTTTTGCTTTCTCAACTGTGGAAACACATTTCAAACTGCAAGAGGCCAAACTTTGTCCTGGGAGAGACTGTGACAACACACTCTGGCTGCAATCATGGCATGGATGAGAGAGAACTCGAAGCGCGGCAAAGGCTCAAACACTGAGGGTAAGAACATTTTTCTCTACAATATCTGTTCTAAATAAAATATCGGTCTATTTAATCACGACTATATTAAACAAAAAATAATAATAATAAATAATAAAAATAAATAAATAAATTAAAAAATAATAATAATAATTGCCCGGGAACCAAAAATGCACCCTAAACACAGATCCAAAGTTTTCCAATGGTACACAGAAGGAAAGTGGGTTGAAATGGAAAATAAAGGTCTCTTATTATCAAATATGACATTAGATTATTCGTTTCTTGTGGCTATGCAGTTTTGTTTTCGTAATGGAAGCAATTTTCCTCCACTTTTATAATGAATTGTTGGTTGCGCAATAAGTGAAATTATTCCTCTTGACATCAGCAAGTCATTTCTTTGATGATCATCATTTTATCCGTGTTTTTAAAAGCTTTTATATGTATTTTAACATTTGTATTTACATATGTAGGCAGGTATATGAGAATTTTAAAATGTCATGTTCTGACACAAAAAAAATACAAGTTATAATAAAAAGTGAGCCCTTACACATTTCCTCTTCTGCATTACAGCATAATGATTCATAATAACATGTAGCCTACAAACTGAGAAATATAAATAAAAATAAATAGATAATACATGACAAAAATATTTAAAGGCAGTTTGAAATTAGGACACGATATTTTTCCGCTCATTTGGACCACATCAACTGGAAATCAGCCTGTTTTGATCCTGTGAATGATAATGTTCTAAAATTATAAATATATATTTCAAAGATCAAAGGGCTCCAGATGCTTCTTATTTAAGGTAATCGTTTTTCATATCACGATGACATACAAACCCACAAACAGGCCTATTAGATTTGACTAGCAGGCAAGTTAGTTCATTGTGTTTGGAGATCTAAAGCACCACCATCATTGGCTGTATTATATGTGAAAATTAGGGTTTAATCCCGCGTTTGTCTCGTGGATTCAGAAAACCACGCTTTGCATTAATTTCCTCTAGGATTTCACATGCAAACCTGTGTCTGTCCAGAGCAAACCGCGCGGTGGCTCATATTATGTTATTGGCTTTGAAAGAAGCAACCAACTAACTGATACGACGTCTATTTCTAAACAAATGTGATCAATTACGCTTTATTTCACTGTTGTATCGGCTTAAAATAAAGGCGCTCGATAACACGTTACAGAAAAATAGTGCATGTCGTAGTTTGAGTGCTGCAGTTGTCATGGGTATTTGGTAGCTTGAGGTCATCAATCACTGATTGTGCACAATTTTCCTCGACAGCAGTTCCGAGTCTTCCGAGGGGAGAAGCCAGATGCGCTGCGTCTATCTTCAGCTCAAAAGGGACAAAAACCGCAGAAGCAAGCAGTCAATTCATCACACGCTATAATGATGAGAGAAGCATTTAGATTCTATATTATTCTTATTTTTTTTTATGATTTTCCAACAAAGCACATAATATTGAAATGCAAGCCAAAAACAAAATATCAAACATTAGATGAATTTAGATTATCTAACAGGTAGGCTTCAGTGTGGTGGTAATAATAACAATAAAGTAATTCGCTTCAGTGTGGTGGTAATAACAATAAAGTAATTCATGCGTTTTAGTTGAATAATGCCTTTCTGTTAATGACCTGTGAATTTGGCTTCTGAAACTAAAAAAAATAATTTCAGTCTGTGAGCAAAGCAAATCATTTCTTGCAAAGATGTTTGGGAGTGGGACTAGGGGGTATATAAAGCCATAATTTAAATCATATCCAGTTATTCTTACTGAGATATAGCCTAACGATATAGACTGAGCACTACTCGAGTCCCCAGGCCAGCCGACACATGGGTCGCTCTCGATTGGTCAGAGGAAAGGGTGGCTCCTCCCCTCGTTGTTGTAGGCAATATTTACATCTTGAGCCAGAAAGTACAGTAAGTAATGAAGACAAGCGACGCGAGCTATCATTCACCGTTTAAAGTGGCGCTTTAAGAGACATAATGACCTCGTTCTTCAACTGTTACCCAGGTGGGAACTTTATGACTTTCACGGCCAAGTACTGTCAGGATCAGAGGAAGACTGCGCCCCTGTCTTACCCCGGAGGCACCCGAGAGAGACTGACGAGAAGCATTCTGGATCATCGTGTCAACACCCGATTAACCTCGGACATGCTTCAAGGTTCTTTTCAAGTGCATTATGATAGAAATGCTAGTGAGCTGGCTCACATGGGTCCCGAACTAGGTTTAAATGTAGTTTACGCATGCTGCACGAAGATCGAGGACTTAACTCAAAGAGCATCGCTACAATAACTCTGGAGAAATATGTAGGCGATAAAACAACGCATAAGTGTGGCAGTTCCCAAAGTATGGGTTGCGAGCAGTCTTGGAGATCTTGAACAAACTGGAGACTCGCTTAACAATTGGAAGAAATATCCTAAAAGCAGTACATTTTGTTGGGATGGCGTTTTCCGTTTTAAAATGTGGTAATTATAACTAACCTATATACAATAAATAAAGTTTTATTACATTGTCTATACTTGTTTGCAGGTAACAGACATGCAAACTGATCGAGCAACATTGCTGCCTGCACTAATTTCTCCAAACAGCTCACTAAACTGGAGAAGAAGTTTCAATTCAACAAGTACCTGCAGGGCAAATCAAGAACTGAAATATCTCGCACTGACTCAGGTGAAGATCTGCTTCCAGAACAGGTGCATGAAGAAGAAGAAGAAGAGAGAAGGAAGGCCTCATCACACTGCTCTCGCTGTCAAGATAAAAATGCCTAGAACTAAATCAAATCTTACTCATGATGTAGATTTTATTGTCTGAATGCCCTTATTGATTTGCACTAGTATTTGTTTTAAATATTAAGCAATGTGATAATGAAACTATGCATTTTTTAAATGGTATTTATTTTATTTGATGGAGCTTTAATTTTGAATTGATTAATGTTTACATTGAGGCAAGAGCTTATAAAGCAGTCCACTTCTTGGCTAACTGCTTGTTAGATGAGCAAATTATCATAACCAAAGAGTTCATATAGGAGAATACCATCACTGATATGTATTTGATGTCTGATTAGATCATTTTGACCTCAGGAGAGTTTGCCTCAAGTTATTCAACTTTTATAAAAAGTTACTCACTGTGTGCTAAGTTATCAACTAATGATAAAAATGGTGTTCCAATCCAAGTGTTATTGGAAAGAATAATTTTAACACTGGAACCAAGTGCAGATTATAAGCATCTCTGTGTGTCAGTTCAGAGTGCCCAAATCAGCTGTTTAGTCTTCAGACTGGTGATGTGAATTCTGTCAGAGCACATGTATTCAGGACTGCAACACTTTTGTATTCAAGATATCAGATGGAGAGATTAAAATATTCTGATGGGATTAATGGCGTGTTAACAAATGGCAAGCCTGATCTTCTGTTGAATAAAAAAAAAAAAGAAAATTGAGAAGATAAAATTGTATGTTGGTGTGAAGTAAAACATTCTGTAACAATTTATTTTAGTTTTTTTTTTTTTTATTATTAGCATGTGTATAACTAGAATATTGGCTGTTTATTAGTACATATTAAACACATATTAAAGGGTTAGTTCTCCCAAAAATGATAATTCAGTCATTAATTACTCACCCTCATGTCGTTCCAAACACGTAAGACATTCGTTCATCTTTGGAACACAAATTAAGATATTTTTTAAAAAAACCGATGGCTCTGTTAGGTCTGCATCGCCAGCAATAACACTCCCTTTTTCAGTGCCCAGAAAGCTACTAAAGACGTATTTGTGAGTACAGTGGTTCAACCTTAATGTTATGAAGCGACGAGAATACTTTTTGTGCGGCAAAAAAACAAAATAACTTTATTCAACAATATCTAGTGATGGGCGATTTCAAAACACTGCTTCATGAAGCTTCGAAGCTTTACGAATCTTTTGTTTCGAATCAGTGGTTCGGAGCGTGTATCAAACTGCCAAAATCATGTGATTTTAGTAAACGAGGCTTCGTTATGTCATAAGTGTTTCGAAATTTCAATGGTTCACTACTGGGGGGCGTGACTTTGGCAGTTTGATACGCGCTCCGCACCACTGATTTGAATCAAAAGATTCGTAAAGCTTCGAAGCTTCACATAGTGAACTAACCCTTTAATGCCTTAATCTGCATGACCATATTCTACATTCTTAATCCTACCCAATACCTAAACTTAACAACTAGCTTACTAATTATTAATAAGTGGTAAATTAGGAGTTTATTGAGGGTAGTTAATAGTAAATATGTGTTCCCTATACTGAAGTGTTACCAAACATTCACTAGAAATAACTCAAGAACTGTCATCACTGTGCCCTGAGTTTGATCTTGTCCGTCAAACCAGGAACAGTACAGGCCGTATCAATGATTAAATAGCAAAGCTTGACTCGTGTATAGTTAGTTCTTTTACCAGGAAAAAGTATTTTTGGCCTGCTCTTCCTAAAAGTCGTCACATAAGGTCAACCATGTCTGCTGGATTTGCTGTAAAATTGCAGGAGCAGCAATTTTGTGATGTTTAGTTGTAGAGCAATGCCCTTTCACCAGTTTCTCTTTTTAGTGTGAGAAAAAGACCACGTGGAAATGAATGAAAAGCTTAATGTTAGCAGGTCTCCATACATCATCACATTACATTATGGCCTCCATTTGGGGCGCAGCATCATGCTACAGTTGTCACAAGCCTGAAAATAATGAAGACTAATAGTTACTAGCTATGAGTTTGCACAAACACAGCCATATAATAAGTATTCATTATATAATAGTGTTCATAAAACTGTCTTATGCCAATTGTTGTTAAATTGCAACACAACATGAAGGACTGACAAAAAATGTCTTCTGTAGACACGGCATGTATGTTTTTCCACATGTGTGAGATTTTCAGTATAGCGGATATTTCACTGACCAGCAGTTGATAATTTTGATTTATTTTTATCATTAGGATATTTAACCCAGCCAGCGTCTTTCTCTCTCCTTCTCTCTCTCTTTCTGAGGCTGGTCCTTCCTTTCTCCTCCAGCAACCTGACAGACAAACTGATCACACAGGAAAGATGCCATAAATTACAGAAGCACTATACCACTCCACATAAAAACACCACCCCCACCCCCACCCTCAATCCATATGGATGTCATCCTTTATGGCATTCTCAGTGGGAAATTATGAAGGAAAAAAAAAACACATCTTCATTTGTCTTTTATTTGGCTCTGCGATGAGAGATTCAGACACTCCGATTCTACAGATCATCATCATATTAGCCCTCAGACGTGCAGAGAAATGGATTGTTCTGGAAAATGAACCTGGCTTCGCTATAAATTACACCTCTGGATTCTGAGCTGTGTGTTATTTTGTTTAAAACAGAAGCTGATTGAATTAATGCTCTAATTTATGTGGAGTTACAAGTGCACCTATTACAGTAACAGGGTTTGGAATTTAATCTGTCTGCTTGATAAAGAATGAATCTCTCTACTTTTCATTTGTAATCCCAGACACGTTATTTCTGTAAAATGGCCTCCCACTATTAAATATGAAAAATGGCTGGCGGACAGCTTTGTTCATGGGTTTGGGCTTTAAACGTCACAGTCTTTCTCTTTGAAAAGAACGTTTAAAAAATGGGTAATTAAACATCTTATCCAGAGCAGGAGACACCTATGAGATCCATTCTGAGTGCTTACCTGAGCACGGAAAAGATCTCTATCATCCTGACTTCCACAGGTAACTACAGAACGCACATCCTGTTCTTCTATCCGTGCACAGCTCCACTCCACTGCATTACATTAGCCACTTTTATGATCTGTTTCAGAGCAAGAGAGCTGATCAGGTTGCATGTTAGTAGACAGATACAAGCTGCAAAAGCCCATAACAAGCCCTCCAGTCACAGATTCTTTACAAAAATGAAACCTGAGATTATTTCTGTGATTGTTAGATCTGACAGTTGTGGATACACTTCATGTGTCTGGTTTGGAAATGTGTTGATATTTTATATTATGTTACATGTATATTTGAAAAGGGCAAGCAAACAGAAGTATCAGATTTCTGAGATGGAAAGCAAAGATTATCTGTAAAGCTGATCCACTGTAAACACAATCTCATGGCGATTCCTAATTATTTTATGTTTTGGCGAATTGGTGGCTAATTGGTGGAAAAAATTAATTTTCACAATCTCATTTGTACGTTTTCTCATCTGTGTACGCCCAAGTGATGGTTATGTTTAGGGGTGGACCTTCATGCTTTCGTACCATTCACGGTGTACTAATTCATACAAAAACGCCGCCTCGTAAAATAGTTACATTTTCACATGAGATTGGGTTATGGTAACCTGCAACTGTTACCTCAAAGAACTGCTTTCTACCTGAATGTATTGTATAAAATTTGTTTTGTCGGTATAAATGAATGTGTTTAGGTTGATTCAGTCATTAAATAAATACAATAAATACTATTTCTGGCTTGAATAAAACCAGTTAATTTAGATTTTTAGAGTTACCATTTTTTCATTGTGTGTTGAGGTTTGAGAATTAATTTTGCACACTATTATAAAAATACATTTAAGAGTATTTCTGGAAGTAAACAACACTAATTTACATTAAGACCTCCATGTATCTCTTGAGCCCTTTCCATTGAGCTCTTGTTCAGTCCTCTGGGTTGAGCAAGAGGAGCTCGTCTTTGGGTGTGAGCCGGAAGGGTAATTAGTGGTGGGCAGACTGGGTCCATTATGGTTCATGTTATGATCACACAAAATGGCTGATGAAAGCCTATGTCGTTTGCAGGGGATCTCAGGAGTCTTCTGAGATTGCCTTCATTAGGAAATCTGATTCTCAGTGGACATATATATATATATATATATATATATATATATATATACAAAGACTCATGGGGTACATTTCTCTCTCTCTCTCTCTCTCTCACACACACAGAGCGAGAGAGAGAGAGAGAACTTGATGATAATGGAGCATTAGGGGGATATGTCATAATACTTAAAAACAGGGTGTTTATCTTCATGGAAAAGAGAGAGATCATTGTGTTTGTGCAGACTGTAGCACCAATGACCATACGTCACCATACAAATTCGCTGATGCATAATGTATGCACAAGGAGGGTGAACAGGTTATTATCTGTTAGTGGCAAGAACATAGTAATGCACTTAATCAATATCATGTTCTCTCACAGGGACAACCTCGCTTACACATGACAAGAAATGACAAGGAGATATATTGAACCACAAGTCTGAAATCACTGCCCATTTCTTACACAATCTAGGGCAAAAACTCTAAGTGACATTGTAGTGATAAATTCACAGAGCTTTGGTACGTTGTATTTTAATCATAGTGCAACCACACACACGCACTTTGTGAGGTTAAATTATTCTACACTCTAGCAGTATCCATTTGATTTCATTTGTAGCATGTCTTGTGGGCAGCAGGGGTGAGAGACCCTTGGCAGTACTGGGAGTGGAGCAGCGCACATATCTAGTGTGTGGAGACACAGAATTGACAATGCATTTATCTTTGAATAATGTAAATGTCTGGAGAATGCAGTGGCTGAGGGGGACAGAGCGAGCACGGGACACTGGGGGTGGGGGGTGAGCAGGGCCTGGGCTGTCAGGCTTCTTCCAGCCACCCCCTCCCTCCTTCCTGTTCCTGCTACCGTTCCACTCGTCCGGCTGAGGCCCGCGGCAGCTCCTCACAGCTCATTTGCGGCAGAAACCAACAGGGAGTTTGCAGTAGAAAATGCCGCCAAGCTCAGCGTTCATGTTTCTTTCCTTTTCTTGCAGCACTTTCCTATCTACACACTTGCCATTCTCTTTGAAATTCCATATTCCCATACCTAAAAGGTGAACTGTGATTTCTACATGACTAGCATTTTGATTTCACTTAGTGATTTCACAGAGTACATCATGTTCCTGGATCAACATTGGATTTGGAAAGTTTAGGCTTACAACAAGGGTTACGGGTTTCTACATCAGTGTTATTCACCTATTGTTTCCCTCTGATTTAGGGATTATGTTATGGGTATGATTAGGGGTAGGTTTAGGGGTAGATATAGAGTTAGTACCAGGGCTTAAATTTAACACCCGCCAACTCGCCAAATGTGGGTGGATTTCAGCAGTGGCGTGTAATGCAATCACTCTTACTAGCCAATGTGGTGGGTTCAATTTTATACATTTTTCAAGTGTAGTCTTTTAAAAAGGCATCTGAATTAATAAACTAAGTGCAACGTAGTGCTGTCAAATATATCAGTTGTTCAATACATATCGATACTGAAATATGTCAAACGCTTCCAATACTCATTTTCTGTTGAATAGATACACGATACAGCTAGTTGACACACAAACCCGCCTCCCCTCACTCACTCATTTCATTTGTGCCGGATGAATATTGTTGGAGTTAGAGGGCTTGTATTTCGGCATGGGATTGCGCGTATCGCGCATAATTTTACTCATTTCCAAAGATTTTATGCTCACACCCAAAGTGTGCGCACATAAAGACGCCTCTCAGTACTAAATTTAACTCTTTTTCATTGCTTATTGCACTTAAACAGTCAAATACACACAAAATAATGTCAAAATGCTGGTCTTGGCGAGTATATATGTAAACACAGTCAGTTAGGTTTGAAGTGAACATAAACAGTTGAGAAAGAAAACAGTACGTGTAACAGTATAATGGATCCGTGCGTCAGGTCTTAAAGTGTCAGCAGGTATATACCTGCTGCCAAATTATGAGACAATATTAAAAATATCTATATGGCAGTTTTTTTTTCCCATGGTATCAATGTCAAAATTGTGGCCAGTAAAAATGCTTTGAAAAATCACTAGCCACAGTGACTGGTGAGCAAAAAAGTTAACGTCAGGCACTGGTTAGTACTAAATTTTTGGACAGGAATGTTGTTCCAGGGTCAGCAATATTGTTGATCCAGGAACATGTCTTACTTGGCAAAATCACGGTGACCCTTTTTCTGATAGTGACAAAAAGCCAATGGCATTTACATTTTTTTCAGGTAAATCAACCGATGAATTGTTTACTTGTCATTTTCTCTATATTAAACTGAAATATGATAAAGCATTTTAGCATCACAAAAACATCACATACTAGCATTTCAATGTGAAAAACCAACCTGAGTATTCATCTTCCAAGAAATTGAAAGGCATGACCTTTAGCAGGAACCACTACACATGATTACACATGCTGCTAGTTACAAATGTTTTGCTTGGGTTGTACACTGAGTCAAGTCTGAGCTATTTGTGTCTGTGGTTCGAGATGTTTGTTTCGTTTCAGTGTGTATTGTGCATATATGTTGGTGCCCGTTCAAACGGTGTGTGTGTGTGTGTTGTGACGTATGGTGTGAACAGTGAAATGGATGGGAGCTGGCAGGCAGACAGTGTTGTTCAGTGAGGCAAAGTGCCAGTAAATTGTTTGTCTTCTGCAGTGCAATCCTATAATTCTTCTGGGAGAGGATGACATTGTGCTTGCCAAAGAGAATAATGATAAATGAGCTAAAATCAAACAGGGAGATTTTGGGATGCGTCCTGAGCGGCAGTATAATCTGAATACATTTGCTGTCCCCTGGCTGATCCTCGTCCCTCCTGCTCAGCACCATGCTGCCTTTAAAGTGTCTGACCCGCATTTCCACACAACAGCAGAGGACACGTACAATAGTGCAAACATTTACATTTTATATCTGTGCCATTAATCAACATCTCGAACAATCTGTATTGTTTTCAAATGGGGGGAGGGGCGTTTTCTCTTACACGACTGACACATTCTGTTCTGTTTAGTATTGTCTCTCTCGTATGCATTGAAGAACAATATGTCTGCCTGTGTGAGGGCTCCGATGTCCAGTAGAGTGTGTGTTTGTGTGTTTCACCATCTGTTTGGTCCCCCGAGTGTCAAAGAGACATGGTTCCACCTTGCTAGTGCCGGTCGCCAGCATGGTGGTAGCTGGTTTTATCCGAGTGAATGTTTTTGTTTTTTTTATGCTAAATGAGAATAAAGCTTAAATAGAGTAAGCATCTTAAACAGCTTCCAGGTTAAGTGTGGGGGTACATGTGGTTTTAGATATTTCATAAGAGGAATATGAGGCAAATCATGTCGACTGGGAACCAGTAAAGCAATGAGGCGTGCCCAGAAAGAGCTTGGGAACGCTGTTAGAGACGCCCCTGGACCTACACACACAATTACACAATTCAGCCCATTTAACACATCTCCGCAGCCATGGGAACACACACTGATGCTGAAACACTCAGTGATGTTACACACTGTTTAATTTAATGCACATATGCATAGTACTAAATAAACATCAAGCCCACCCTTACAAAAAAATACAGGGCAACACAACACATTACATCACAGAGCAACACAGCACATCACATAAAAGGCAATACAGCACAACACAACATAAAAGCACATTACAGCATAACGCATCACATTACATTACATCATAGCACAGAGCAATACAGCACGATACATCACATGACATAACAGCACATCACAACACGGCACTGCACAATACATCACATAAAAGCACATTACAGTCCAACACATCACATTACATCACATAACAGCGCAGGGCAAGACAGCACAACATATCACATAACAAGGCAACACATCACAGAACAACACAGCCCATCACATCATCATATCACATCACAGGGCAACACTGTCACAGTGTAAAGGATACCATCTAGTAAGAGCTGTGTGAGTAAACCTCACTTCCCTGGCCTTAAGAGGCGCACTAGTGACTGACGCTAGAGGCTGCAGTCTTTATTGTCCTTGTTAGCATGCCCGCTTCCCATGGTGGAAACACCAGTTCGAATCCCACTCATTGTGGTGCGAGTAGAACCGGAGGGGTTACATTGGTACCGTGACCCAGATGGGAATGAGGTTTAGGGGGTGAGTGTAATGGGGGCCTGCTGAAAAATCCAGTTAGTGCTGGTCTGGCTGGTGGACCAGTAAGCAAAACAGAGCTGGTGAAGCTAGTACACCAGCATGGTCTTGCAGGGTTGAGTGTGAGTAGGCAAGCTGTCTGTATGCAAGCCGTTTTTTGGGACAAGCATTTTTTTTTTTTTGCCTGCATATTTTTATTCTTACATTAATGATGTAAAGGAAAAACAATATAAGAATAAAACATAATTTATTGTAATATATCATTATAATTTAGTAATTTTTTGCTCCCTCTTTTGAAAGAAGAACTGAAAATCTTAATTATTTTAAGATAATGTCAAGTTTTAAATAACGAAGTAAAAATTCAAACTGGTGAAACATTTTAAAAGATCAAAGGGTTTGTCTCCGGTTTAAAAGCACCTGTACACAAATCAGTTAAAAATAACTTACATTGTACATTGTAAAACAAAAACATTTAGAGATATGAACACAAAAAAACAAATAACAGCGTATTCACAAGCAATTTGTTCAATAATTATGAGAAGAGCTCTTTCAATAGGACAGTTAATAGCAACTTGATAATGAAAGTTTTTAAAGACTTTAATGCTCATTTGGAAACTCAGATGTGTCAAAATCCAGCTGTCAGTCACTGATTCCAAAAAATGCACATAGTAAAAAGTATATAATTGCAGTCAGGAGCATGAAAGATTGTAGATAATAGTGATAGCACGCACTTTCAACCATTGCTGAAAGAAAATTAATTAAACCAAAGTCAAGTGCCAAGTGTCCGACTAAACGGAACACTACTAAATGGAAGTCCGACCGACTTCCACAACTTTTGTACATGTACCATATGAAAGAAATAAAGCCAAAATGGTTTGTAATAATAAGTGAACATGGTAATGATGTTTCTGGAGATGTTTAAGCATCTTCTGGCGAGATATTATTGATTTTATTTGCAGTTGATTTCATCTAAGGTTGTGTGGCTGTGAGTCAGTTGTAGTTGTTGTGTTTCTTCTCTTCTCTTCTCTTCTCTTCTCTTCTCTTCTCTTCTCTTCTCTTCTCTTCTCTAGTGTCATCACTAATGCTCAATCATCACTGACTGCAAGATTTTTTTTAGCATTACTTTTACTCTCTATAGCTTGGGACCATATGAAAACCAAGCAGTGTTCATTTAACACTGAGGATTTAACTGTGTACCAATAAACATGTAGCCTGCAACATGTGTTTTTAGTTATTAAATAATTTATTAAAATTAATTGGATAATTGTCTTGGTCTTTTTTTCTTTTTCTTTTTTTTTTTTTAACTATGAACACACACTTAGAAACATGATATTTAACACATATGCAAGTTTTGTTGTGCCGTTTCTGGGATCATTCCAGCATCCAAAAAGTAGCATATGCTGGTCCACCAGTACACCCAATTCCCATGCTGGGAAAACATCGCATCACAAAAACACCGCACCACAGTGAAATACATAACACGTACAGCACAAAATAGCACAGCACTTCGCAACACAACACAATGCTCACAACACTACACAGCCTATGTGCCTCACTCTGCTGCAGCTACATGCCATACACTCACTCTATCTCTCTAAGTACAATCAGTCTTATTCTGTGGTCTCTCTGTCTTTTCCGCCATATTTCTGTGCTATTTTAATATAAAGCTATAAACTCCATTCTCACCATCATCACTCATTCTCTCGCTTCAGTCTCTGATCTGTGAGCCTCCGCTGTCAGTGCTGATTACATCAGTGTGTCTTTGTGTGTTTACACTGCTGTGTGAGTTTTTCAGCACAGCTGCTCCAATTCATTCAATACAAAAGAGAATCAGGCAGGACCTCACATCTACCTGTACATGTGCAATGCACATGCACAAGCCTATTATCATGTTTATAGTAAAAAAATAATGAGCAAGGCCTGCAGTTTTAGATCAGAGATGTTTTAAATACATAAAAACACCAGTATATAATTTCCTGTGTGGAGGAACAAATATAAGCACATTATAATGCCATTGATTTCCGACCTCATGAAACACAAGACACTACTCAAACATTCCAGCAAGAGACATACACACTGACAAAGAACCTGCCATGAAAGAGAGAGGCTAATCTAACAAAGCCATAAAGCAAACATAATACAGATTAAATACTAATTAAATGTAAACCTTCAAGGTTCAACCAACAAACAATTGGATTGAACCTACATTAATATGTATACAATCCCTCATCATAACCATTGCTGGAAAATGAAATCAAGTTATAAGCATTTCCAGATTTCAGTAATTTGGGGAACTTCATGTCTAAGATAAATGAGAGTTGTACAGTTTTTGGAGTCAGCGAGGAATGAGGCGGTGTGATCTGTTTTTGCAAACACAGAGAGATCTGTGCAAAGACAGCCAACTCTGGGCCACTGGCAATATTGTCTCAGACCTTGTGCTGCTATATAAAAAAGTCTCTGGACACAATTTAATTTCTGTCAGAGCTCAAACAGACCTAACACAATGGATTTCTTTCAGTATTTTGCTACTGCCTCAAACTGAGTGGCTTTGTTTGGTGCAATTGCAACCATTCTCTGTCTCTGATACTCTGTCTCATTCATTCATTCATCCATCCATCCATCCATAAATCCATCCATCCATTCATTCATTCTTTATCATCCCCTCTTTCTCGGTGTCTAACACGCATAAATGGGATATCTTTCAGAAATACTATACTGTAAGATGGTGTAAGACTGGGTCAGCGCTATCTCACAGGAAAAGTTAACTATTTTACTAGGTGGCGATTGTATATGAATTCGAACAATGCGATTTGTATGAAAATGTTCCATTTTTAGAAAGAAAAAAAAAAAACATTAATGTTCACCCCCAACTCCACCCCTAAACATTACCATCACTGGGGTGATTGCATGAAAACATACAAATTCATACAAATTAGCCAAAATGTAAAATAGGTAAGAAATACCATGAGACTGCACTGAGTACACTATTTGGATTTAATGTCAGAGCAAAGAAATGTTTGCAACAGTTTTGTATTTCAATTCTGCTGTAATATCACTGATGTTTTGGAAATCTTTTGATTAAAGGGTTAGTTCACCCAAAAATGAAAATTCTGTCATTAATTACTCACCCTCATGTCGTTCCGAACCCATAAGACCTTTGTTCATTTCCGGAACACAAATTAAGATATTTTTCATAAAATCCGATGGCTCAGTGAGGCCTCCATTGACAGCAAGACAATTAACACTTTCAATGCCCAGAAAGCTACTAAAGACATATTTAAAACAGTTCATGTGACAACAGTGATTCAACCTTAATGTTATAAAGCGACGAGAATACTTTTTGTGTGCCAAAAGAACAAAATAACGACTTTATTCAACAATATCTAGTTATGAGTGATTTCAAAACATTGATTCATGAAGCTTCGAAGCTTTACGAGTCTTTTGTTCCGAATCAGTGGTTCGGAGCCAAAGTCAAGTGATTTTAGTAAACGAGGCTTCATTACATCATAAGTGTTTCGAAATTTCAATGGTTCACCACTGGGGGGCGTGACTTTGGCAGTTTGATACGCCCTCAGAAACGCTGATTCAAAACAAACGATTTGTTAAACTTCGAATCTTCATGAAGCAGTGTTTTGAAATCGCCCATCACTAGATATTGTTGAATAAAGTCATTATTTGTTTTTTGTGGCGCACAAAAAGTATTCTCGTCACTTCATAACATTAAAGGGATAGCTCACCCCAAAATGAAAATTTCATTTATTTGTCATCAAGTTGTTCCAAACCTGTATGAAATTCTTTGTTCTGTTGATCACAAAGGAAGATATTTTGCACAATGTTTGTAACCAGGCCACTTTGGGGCACCATTGACTTCCATAGTAGGAAAAAAAAAAATACTATGAAAGTCAATGGTGCCCCAGAACTGTTCAGTTTCTCACATTCTTCAAAATTTCTTCCTTTGTGTTCAACAGAACAAAGAAATTTATACAGGTTTGGAACAACCTGAGGGTGAGTAAATGATGACAGAACTTTCATTTTTGGGTGAACTATCCCTTTAAGGTTGCACGACTATAGTCACATGAACTGTTGTAAATACATCTTTCGTAGCTTTCTGGGCATTGAAAGTGTTAATTGTCTTGCTGGCAATGCAGACCTCACTGAGCCATTGGATTTTCTCAAAAATATCTTAATCTGTGTTCCGAAGATAAACGAAGGTCTTATGGGTGTGGAACGACATGAGGGTGAGTAATTAATGACAGAATTTTCATTTTTGGGTAAACTAACCCTTTAAGCCATTGTTCATTCATATGTAAATTTGTTTCTTTGTTCAGAATAATTTGCACCAAAGTAGAGAATAAGTTAAGGAGTGAACTACATGACAGAGTAGTGTAGACTAATGTAACTTTATTCAGATTTAAACTAAATGGTGTTGTGTTATATGAGTAGCCCTTCTCACAGTATATTGAGTCTCATCATTGCTGGCTTAAAGCTCCATTACAAATGGTCAGTCTGCTCTTGAATAGGCAGTTTAAGGAAAATATTTTGTCTTCCAAGTCACTATAATGGCAATATATCAGATACACCAAAGGAGGCATCTCTGTAGATGGGATGTTACGTGAAGGCAGTGTCTAGAGATGAACCAGGACCTGTTTTGAGTGAACAGTCCCGAAGTGAGAGAGATGTAGCAGGAGCATCTCAAGACAGCATCTGTGTGGCGAGCTGTAGCACTTCATTAATCCCTGACACACTGTACCACAAATCAATCTCACAATCTGTGTCCAAGAATGTGTATCACAGCTGACCTCCATCTGCTAAAACAGTGGATTCAGCCACCAAAACAAATAATTTCCTTATGTACCCACAAATAAAAAAAAAAATACAGAAATATGCCATTCTGATCTGAAATACAGTCCAAATGAATCAACAGTCCAATGGAATGCCTTCAGAGTATGTAAGAGGTCAGTGTTTGGAGGTGTTTCATCTATAAGAATAAATGTTGTGTATTTCAGTTCTAGAGGTTATCAAAGATGTTCTCCTTCCTTGCAAGACTGCATTTGCTAACGGCCCCACGGACGGCCACCCAGGACTCTCTATTGATCTGGCTGCAGTGTGATTAAGTACAGTTTTACATTAAGGTCACTCCACTGCCTCTCTTTCTTTTGCTCTTCCTCCATCCTTCTCTTTTTCCTGTCTGGAAGGGACACATGTGCAATGACAGATTTTACTTCAGTCTACAGCTTAAAGGGTTAGTTCACCTAAAAATGAAAATTTAAATCATAATTTCCTCACCCTTGTGTTGTTCCAAACCCGTAAGACTTTCATTCATCTTTGGAACACAAATTAAGATATTTTTAATGAAATCTGAGCCAGTTCTTTACTCTCCATTACCACTTTAAACTACCACCGCTTCAAAAAGTTCATAGAGATTGTAAAAGTAATCCATATGAATTGAGTGGTTTAGTCCAAATTTTCTGAAGAGACATGATCGCTTTATATGATGAATGGATTCAATTTAGGCTTTTATTCACATATAAACATTAATCAGCGAACATAAAAAACCTCAACCGAACCTGTTTGACGAGCAAGAATAAACCTCATTGGTTCTTGTGGGAGCTCAAACATACTACGTAACACACGAGAATTAACCTCATTGTTTCCTGCAGAAGCTCAAAAGTGCTGCAGAACCTGAGAATGAACCTCACTGATTTGTGTGGAAGTTCAAACGTGCTGCGTATTAAGAATGAAACTCACTGGTTGTTCTGGAAGCTCAAACGTGCTGCGAAACAAGAATGAACCTCACTGGTTCTTGCTGAAACTCAAACGTGCTGCGTAACATGGGAATGAACTTCAATGGTACTTGCTGAAGCTCAAACATGCTGTGTAACACAAGAATGAACCTCACTGGTTGTTGTGGATGCTCAAACGTGCTGCGTAACACGAGAATGAACCTCATTGGTTCTTGCTGAAGCTCAAACGTGCTGCGTAACACAAGAATGAATCTCACTGGTTCTTGCTGAAGCTCAAATGTGCTGCGTAACACAAGAATGAACCTCCCTGGTTCTTGCTGAAGCTCAAACATGCTGCGTAACACGAGAATGAACCTCACTGGTTGTTGCTGAAGCTCAAACGTGCTACGTAACAAAGGAATGAACTTCATTCGTTCTTGCTGAAGCTCAAACATGCTGCGTAACACGACAATGAACCTCACTGGTTGTTCTGGAAGCTCAAATGTGCTGCGTAACACAAGAACGAACCTCACTGGTTCTTGTGGAAACTCAAACGTGCTGCGTAACATGGGAATGAACTTCATTAGTTGTTCTGGAAGCTCAAATGTGCTGCGTAACACATGAGAATGAACCTCACTGGTTCTTGTGGAAGCTCAAATGTGCTGCGTAACATGGGAATGAACTTCATTGGTTCTTGCTGAAGCTCAAACATGCTGCGTAACACGAGAATAAACCTCACTGGTTGTTCTGGAAGCTCAAACGTGCTGCGTAACACAAGAACGAACCTCACTGGTTCTTGTGGAAGCTCAAACGTGCTGCGTAACACAAGAACGAACCTCACTGGTTCTTGTGGAAGCTCAAACGTGCTGTGTAACACGGGAATGAACTTCATTAGTTGTTCTGGAAGCTCAAACGTGCTGCGTAACACAAGAATGAACCTCACTGGTTCTTGTGGAAGCTTAAACGTGCTGCGTAACACGGGAATGAACTTCATTAGTTGTTCTGGAAGCTCAAATGTGCTGTGTAACACATGAGAATGAACCTCACTGGTTCTTGTGGAAGCTCAAATGTGCTGCGTAACATGGGAATGAACTTCATTGGTTCTTGCTGAAGCTCAAACATGCTGCGTAACACGAGAATAAACCTCACTGGTTGTTCTGGAAGCTCAAACATGCTGCGTAACATGAGAATGAACCTCACTGGTTGTTGCTGAAGCTCAAACGTGCTGCGTAACACGGGAATGAACTTCATTGGTTCTTGCTGAAGCTCAAACATGCTGCGTAACACGAGAATGAACCTCACTGGTTGTTCTGGAAGCTCAAACGTGCTGCGTAACACGAGAATGAACCTCACTGGTTCTTGTGGAAGCTCAAACGTGCTGCGTAACACGAGAATGAACCTCACTGGTTCTTGTGGAAGCTCAAACGTGCTGCGTAACACAAGAATGAACTTCATTAGTTGTTCTGGAAGCTCAAACGTGCTGCATAACACAAGAATGAACCTCACTGGTTCTTGTGGAAGCTTAAACGTGCTGCGTAACACGGGAATGAACTTCATTAGTTGTTCTGGAAGCTCAAATGTGCTGTGTAACACATGAGAATGAACCTCACTGGTTCTTGTGGAAGCTCAAACGTGCTGCGTAACACGAGAATGAACCTCACTGGTTCTTGTGGAAGCTCAAACGTGCTGCGTAACACAAGAATGAACCTCACTGGTTCTTGTGGAATCTCAAACGTGCTGCGTAACACAAGAATGAACTTCATTAGTTGTTCTGGAAGCTCAAATGTGCTGCGTAACACATGAGAATGAACCTCACTGGTTCTTGTGGAAGCTCAAACGTGCTGCGTAACACGAGAATGAACCTCACTGGTTCTTGTGGAAGCTCAAACGTGCTGCGTAACACAAGAATGAACCTCACTGGTTCTTGTGGAAGCTCAAACGTGCTGCGTAACACAAGAATGAACTTCATTAGTTGTTCTGGAAGCTCAAATGTGCTGCGTAACACATGAGAATGAACCTCACTGGTTCTTGTGGAAGCTCAAACGTGCTGCGTAACACGAGAATGAACCTCACTGGTTCTTGTGGAAGCTCAAACGTGCTGCGTAACACAAGAATGAACTTCATTAGTTGTTCTGGAAGCTCAAACGTGCTGCGTAACACAAGAATGAACCTCACTGGTTCTTGTGGAAGCTTAAACGTGCTGCGTAACACGGGAATGAACTTCATTAGTTGTTCTGGAAGCTCAAATGTGCTGTGTAACACATGAGAATGAACCTCACTGGTTCTTGTGGAAGCTCAAACGTGCTGCGTAACACGAGAATGAACCTCACTGGTTCTTGTGGAAGCTCAAACGTGCTGCGTAACACAAGAATGAACCTCACTGGTTCTTGTGGAAGCTCAAACGTGCTGCGTAACACAAGAATGAACTTCATTAGTTGTTCTGGAAGCTCAAATGTGCTGCGTAACACATGAGAATGAACCTCACTGGTTCTTGTGGAAGCTCAAACGTGCTGCGTAACACGAGAATGAACTTCATTGGTTGTTGCTGAAGCTCAAACGTGCTGCGTAACACGAGAATGAACTTCATTGGTTGTTGCTGAAGCTCAAACGTGCTGCGTAACACGGGAATGAACTTCATTGGTTCTTGCTGAAGCTCAAACATGCTGCGTAACACGACAATGAACCTCACTGGTTCTTGTGGAAGCTCAAACGTGCTGCATAACACGGGAATAAACTTCATTAGTTGTTCTGGAAGCTCAAACGTGCTGCGTAACACATGAGAATGAACCTCATTGGTTCTCGTTATAGTCTAAGTCCAAGACTTTATTGTCATTTTCTGAAACCAAAAGTCAGCATCACTGTGAATTCACTAGTGATTTCTGACTTTTGGACCCCACTGTATAATTCCCATGCATTTCAGTGTACTTCACCAACAGACAGCTCAGGGAAAATATATGACCAAACATCAAAACACATTTTACTCATATAAACATTTGCTGCTGAACATGGCTTTAAAACACATTAATCAGTGGAATGAGAGAAAAGAGACGGGGATGAACACAGAAAGAATATGTGTGAACTTGGGTAGAGTGTCTGTGTAGTTGTTTTTTAGTTGTGTATGTGGTGTGAAACCGGGTGTGTTCATGTGTCTGTGCATGTGTGTATGTGGTTAAATGTTTTATTTAATTTGGTGCGTTTGGTTGTCCTGCCCAGCGGTGCCAAAACGATCATTTCTGGACTGGCAGGTGATAAATAACACTCTCTATTATGATTAATACTGTTCGCAGGAGAGAGAGAGAGAGAAAGAGAGAAAGAGAGGAAGAATGAGAGAGGATAACAAACATTCTCAACTAAAACAACACAACCGCCAAGGAGGCAGGGAGTAATTGTTGCAGTATCATGGGAACTAAGATAGAGAAAGGGGGAAAAACAACTCTCCTTCTTTCTCATGTAAAATTACACTACATTCTCATTATTTATTCCTTATATAAACTCACAGGTATAAAGAAAAAGCAAGAAAGGTATGGCCTATGAAACAAATCTATTCTTATACTCACTATGTGTGTAGGAGTGTGTATGTTCCTTGTTTTAGTGAACGAGTCAATGACTTTAGTTCAGGGTTGAGGTTCATTTTAAGTACATTTGTGGGTTTAGATTAGGTTTTTATCTGTTGTGTTCCTCATTGAGTCTGAGGCTGGTGTGATTGACACCAATTAATTATGAGGTATTAATTACCTATAATATTTTTTTCTGTAAGTGGGCAGAAAACTGACGAAGTAACAGGGAACTGTGGGGAGAAGAGCATAAAAATAAAATCATCTAAACTGAATATGAACTTCACCAGCGCATAAGATCTGTTTTAACTTTAGTTAAATAAAAAAAAAAGAAAAAATTCTGTCATTAATTACTCACCCTCATGTCATTCCACACCAGTGGACCTTCGTTCATCTTCAGAACACAAATAAAGCTATTTTTTTATCTGAGAGGTTTTTATTATCTCCCATAGAAAGCAACGAAATTACACATTCAAGGTCCAGAGAAGTAGTAAAGACATTGTCAAAATAGTCCACGTGAGTTCAGTGGTTCAACCTTAATGTTATGAAGCGACAAGAATACTTTTTGTGCGCAAAAACAAAACAAAAATAACGACTTTATTCAACCATTTTTACTCTTCCCTGTCAGTCTCCTATGCAGTTGGAGCAGTAAACACAGTGCAGAGCTTCCGTGTTTATGTCCGAACGCCGGCTAATTATTGGCCGACGCTGGTCACGTGAGCACCACGATTCATGCGTTTTACTGTATTGTATAATATCTGGTACTTATTGGAACTGTTACAGACTCTCCCTTCACTCTCTCTTGAACAGACTCCTTTCCTGTTCCACTTCTCTTTGTTGTTCAGCTTGTTTATCACCTGCACTGATTTCCTTGTGTCTCTTTCATCTCTCCAACGATCTCCTTCGTCTTCATGCCTGAAACCTGTGGAATAAGATTACCTGTATACTCATCATGCTCGTAAAGAGGTGTGCGCCTCATCCACTTCCTCCGTTATCATCACCATTCTCAACCTACAAAGAAAAGAAAGTTATCCACCAGTATTCATTCAAAGACTGTTTATGTGCTATTTACTCACCTGAATTGTGCCATTCTCCCATCTGTTCAAAAAACAACTTTTTGGATTGGTTATATCTGTTTTTGAGTCTGGTTTATCCTGACAGGTACATACATGGATGGGCAGTACTTCAGATACATGTATTTGGAATATGTATTTAAAATACAAAAAGTAGTTAAATGTAGTTAAATATGTTTAACTTTGGTATTTTTTGTATGTTCAGACTACATAAAACACTTAACACTTACACTTACAGTCAACCCCTTTATTATGCTGCTGTTTTCCTGTATGAACTGCTGTAGTTCAGGCCCCCCAATGCCAACAATCATGTACACCACCTGCAGAGATCAGAGAAAATGGCTCCATCTAGCATTGGAGAGTAAATTTTCTGCATGGAAGGTAATATGGAGTAGGGTTGGGATTCGATTCCAAAAAGGGCTGATTCTTCAATTCCGAGACATTTGGAATTGAGAGTCTATTCCAATGGTTGGAGTCAATTAAACACCAGGGGCTGGTTGCACCAGATGGCCTGTAGTACAATTTAAAACTATTATTTGGCACAGCAATGGCCAGTGTCCATGCTGACACATTCTACCGCAGCTATTCACATTGATATGGTTACAATCTTAAATTTACTGACTCTAACGAATAGATTAAAAATGGCTGCTGAGCCAAAAAAATGTAATTATGCAGATTGTAAAACAATCACACAGCAATCTATTTCTATCCGTTACATGTTGCAACTGTGGTGATAATTTGTCAGTTAATTCCAACAATTCAGGCCTGCGGAAAAAAATCTTTCAATGAGTTGTCAGTCTCCAAATACCACTGTATCATTTTTATTTTAACCATGGAAACAAGTCAAATCTTTTCAGTTTACACCTATACCATTGACTAGGAGTAAGATTTAGTCTCAGCTAATTTACTATCACAAAAATCTAATCCAAACATCTATGTTCATGTAATAGTAGTAACTTAAGCGATTTTTGAGAAACGCTGTTGAAAGTGGATCAGACACTGAAAAACACTTGTAGCCAATCAGCAGTAAGGGGCGTGTCCACTGATTAGAAGGGAGGTTCATGAATTTGGGTGTGGAACAATCAAGATCATTTATTTTTGTTGATTAATTTTAAATTACTATCAAATTATATTAAAATCTGCTCACCTTTTTTGTGCTAAATTTAGCTGTAGGCCTACAGAATGAAATTATGCCTTCATCAAGACCAATGTATATTATTTTTCACATTTTTTTTTTTTTCAATTTAAAGTCCCCCTGAAATCAAAATGTAAGTTTTTTAGCTTTTAGTATGAATATGTTAACCTTAAGGTTATGAATAAGCTGGTGTGTTCCAAAACATTGACAAAATTCGCATTTAGGAGATATAAGCATTCAAAACTTACAGTCTCTCACTTCCACTAAAATGGATCACAGATTTTCATGACATCACATCACACTTCAGTTTCTCATCAAATCTTTGGTCCAATCAAATGCTCTCTAGAATCTGAAGTCCTGCCTCCTCCTACACTCTTACAGACGCTGAAGCCTCGGCTGAAATTTTTCTCACACATTTACTAGTTTCTACATGGTGAATGGCACATAGTGCACTATATAGAGAATAGGGAACAATTCAGACAGTGTAAATATGCTTTCTATTGACGCGAATGAAGTCCGTTTTCGCATTAGTGTCACATGAACTGCCGCAGCGCGAGCACAGTCTGCTCCGGTTCAGAGACACGAGAGCACAGAGCGGATCATATGCGCGAGTCGGCGCAGACCACAAAAAGTATCGGACCCATTTGAATGCTGCACAGAATGCTGTATATAAGTGAGATAAAGGACATTAGGAGGACAAATGTTAGAGGTTAGAAGGAAGCAGAGGTTTTACAGAGTCTAAAGGTGATGATACACCGGGCAACTTTTTGAGCAATGTTGCTGGCCAATTTTGCCGAGCGATGTTGCTTGGGCACTTTCCCATTGAGAATGGACATCAAAATTTCGATCTAAAGTATCCAGATAGAAATTTGTTGCCCACTCTCAATGGGAAAGTGCCCAAGCAACATCGCTCTGCAAAATGGCCTGGCAACATTGCTCAAAAAATTGCCATGTGTCATGACCTTAACGGCTCTGGCCGAGCTGTAACGAAACGCTATTGGCTATTTAAAAAAGGGGCGGGGCTGTTCGATATATCGCCCTGTCTTCCTGTTTCAGTTGAAATTACGTCAACACATTGAATAATGGTGCGCGTTCCAACGCTCTTCAGTGGTAAATTTTCATCATCAGTTCAATGTCAGTAGTGACACTCCTGGCCAACATTGCTGAAAACAGTCCTATAACCACATGTGATCTCTGACATACACACAGCTGTTTTTGCTATAAGACTAGAATTGAACCTGGAATTGAGTCAATTCCAAAATTTCTGGAAGTAATATAAACATAATAATGCTGTCAACTGTTGTTTAATTTCCTGTAAAACATTAGGTTAGCTAGGATACCACTCATCAGTCAGTACAATGCAGATCAGCAGTGAGGAAATCAAAACTAGTCAGCAGCCAGCAGCTTTCATTAGCGAGTCCACTAGCTATCGTTGAGAACTTCTTATTTATTTGTTTGTTAAATTTCATACTGGGCAGGGGAAGGGAGAAGGTAGGTGAAATGAAAAGTTTCTAAGTAGTTGTAAAATGTTCTTTACATTCAGAATAGTTCCAGATAAATTTCATCCTAATAGTAATTCACTGAGCAGTTCACTGAATTGCCAATTTTGTTAATTTTCAAGATAAAACATACTGTATTTGGATTTTGACACATTTTATTATTATTGTAATATATTTGATCTGTTTAAACTGAATACATTGTCATGTATCTCTGTGTACACTAAAAAAAGCTGGGTTCAACAGTCAATAGTTGTTACACAGCACATTTGAGCTCCTGCAAGAACCAAGTTGGGTCAAATATGGTCAAACCCAACCGTTGGTTTAAATTTTTAAATTAAAATGTTAAACCCAACTGTTGGGTCTGTTCATATTTGACCCAACTATGGGTTGAAACAACACAGCTTTTTTTTTAGAGTGTACATATAGCTTAATCTGACTAAAAACTGCCCAATTATGAGAGAAATGAAATCCGGCTACTACTTCTTGCTCATTGTAAAAACCTGGTATGTGGTTCTAAACAAGACTTTTTTTGTGCAAAGCCTATATATAAGATCCTTAGTGGCGTAGATGAGAGTTTGCTTGTTGCTATGTTATCCCTGTGTGATTGATTATATAAACACAATTTATCTAATTTCCGTCCATCATAATCTCCCCTTGTCTTCAGCTTCTCTCGTCGGTTTTGTTCATCTGTGGCCCACACAATGACCTAAGCCATCCATCCCAGAGTGGATCCTTGCTCTGACCCCAGTGTCTGGTCCAGATAGTGACCCCAGCAGGGTGAGGCAGTGGTCACTGAAGCCCTAATGAGTTCACAGTTTCTCAGCTGAAATGAAGGACTGTTGATTGAACTGTGTGTGAGAGAGCTGCAGGCTACAGGCTGGCTTTGTGCTCTCAGTGCTGCTGTCCAGTGTCACATAGAGGGCAATGTTGTGGCAAGACGACCTGGCGGGAGCTTGAGGGTTAAGTGGTGTCACGGAGCATGTTCAGCCTCTGCCTGTAGGCCAAGCTTGAACCCGGTACTCTGAGAACCAGGCGACATGGTGCCTGACTTGACTGAGCATAACCAGATAGTGACTGACCATCTCAGTCAACAAGCAAAAACATCTCAAATCAGCCCAATATTGGCTATGTTAGCTGTAGAGAATGTGAACATGAGGCTTGTACTTTACTGATATTATACTGCCTCTAAGTTCATCTGGTCATTGTGGTATTTAATTTAACTAATACAATACATAGCAATCAAGTCACACTTATAATATTTTTAAATTAAATCTTTTTACTTTAGTCAGACAGGGAAAATCCATGATCCAGTGTGAAAATGACATTTGGGGTGGGATCTTTTGCCAGTGAACAACCAACCAGAACACTCAATCAACCATATAGCAATGTGCTAGAAATTGCTTCAGAGCACTAAAAGAAAATGTGTAGCAATGCTCTGGCAAACACCTTTAGCATTACAGCAATGATGTTTGTATAGACAATCATCACTTACATTTTCTCCAGATAATATAAAAAACTAGTTATATATGATTGACATTAGGCAGATGTTCTAATGTTATATTAGAGTGGTGTTCTTTGTTACACTGATTGTATTGTTTAATACCAGAAGTGTGTTTTCAGACTACTAAGCATTTTCAAGTGCTTCAGGAGTATTTGACATGCTTAGACATGTCAGTGTCTGGCTCTTGTCAAACTACCTTATTCTTTCAGAGTCATCTGGAGAACCACCACTACATTTGTAGGTACTTTTATGTGTAAGGGGATCACAAAGCTCAAACTTTTAAGCTTAAAGGATTAGCTCACTTCAGAATTTATGTCTTTCTTTCTTCAGTCGAAAAGAAATTATGGTTTTTGAGGAAAACATTCCAGGATTTTTCTCCATATAGTGGACTTCATGGGGTTCAACGGGTTGAAGGTCCAAATTACAGTTTCAGTGCAGCTTCAAAGAGCTCTACACGATCCCAGATGAGGAATAAGGGTCTTATCTAGCAAAACAATCGGACATTTTCTAAAAAAAAATAAAAATAATAATGCTCGTCTTGCGCTGCTCTGTGATGCCCCACACATTACGTAATCACGTTGGAAAGGTCACGCATGATGTAGGCGGAAGTACTGATCCAGTGTCTACGAAGCGAACGTGCAAAGACTAAGTCAAATGGCTTTTACAAAAAAAAAGTGGATCACACTTTTTCACTAGTTTTTCACCCTACCGCGGTACTTCAGCCTGTCACGCGTGATCTTTCCAGCATGATTGCATAATGCGTGGCACATCACAGAGCAGTGCAAGAAGAGCATTTGTGGTTAAAAAGTATATAATTTTTATTTGTTTTATAAAATGACCGATCATTTCTCTAGATAAGACTCTTATTCCTCGTCTGGGATCATGTAGAGCTCTCTGAAGCTGCAATGAAACTGACATTTGGACCTTCAACCCGTTGAACCCCAGTGAAGTCCACTATATGGAGAAAAATCCTGGAATGTTTTCCTCAAAAACCTTAATTTCTTTTCGACTGAAGAAAGAAAGACATAAACATCTTGGATGACATGGGGGTGGGTAAATTATCAGGAAATTCTCATTCTGAAGTGACGTAATCCTTTAAGGTATGTCTGCTGGGACTCCAAAGGCCAACAGTGATCTGTAGATCTGTTGGCTATGCTCAAAGTAGCATACTACCATTCTATTCTTACTATTTCTGTAGTAGTGTAATATTTCCATTGTAAATTGGTGAATTTTCTGTATGCATGGAATTCCATTTGCCAAAATATGCAGCAGTCTACCAGAGTAATCCATCTTGGATTAGTAATTCACTGAAGTTAACATACAATGTGGTGAAATCATATTTTATAATTATTGTATACTGTTTCACATATGGTATATATTGCATACCGAACATAGCCCTTGTGTGTGTGTTTTTCAGGGTTTTTCTCTCCACAGAAGAGGCTTTGTACCACATCAAAGATGAGGAAGTTTCCAGACATTTCTCTTTGTACTGTACAGCTTTAGTTCAGCTGTTGCTAATGATTCATATTCAAACTGAAGTAGTACAAAACTCTGGCACCTTTAACCCGCCAGTGCCCTTCAGTGCACTCAGTAATTTATCAGCATCCAGCCGCTTCAACATGATGATAATGGTGTTGATGAAGATCATCATATTGGATAAAGTGACTACCAGCCCAGATCTCCCATCCTTATAGCATTATCACCAGAGTTCAGATTCCCATGAACCCATGTGTTCTGTCAGAGATATGCCACTGAAATCTCAATACATTGTAGAAAGCAAGTCATGTCTTTCAATTAAAGAAGCTGGTTCCCTAAATGAAAAAGGCATCACATGGTCTGCCCAGGTTGCAACCAACATGGCCGCTGTGTGAACTGACTTGCTAACTTGGAAAGAAGCAAAAATAATTGTTTTTGTCTTGATTTCCATTAAAAATGCAAGAAAAATGCAAGAAATATTGTTTTCAGAAATTATCTTTGCAAGTCTTGTTTTTTTTTTTTTTTTTTCTCATAAAGCAAGGAACTTCAATTGCCAATGAGGTACAAAAAAACCCAACAAATGTAATAATTGGAATTGCAGATATATATATATATATATATATATATATATATATATATATATATATATATATATATATATTTGTTTTTTTTACTGGAAAATGCTACTGAATGCTACTGTAATATTTCAATAATAGCCTTGAAATATATGTAATTAATGAAAACTACAAACTCACCTGCAACACGCAACTGAGTGCGGAGAATCTGTGTGTGTGTGTGTGTGTGTGTGTGTGTGTGTGATTATTACGGCACCCAGTGTGAGGTCTGATGTTGAAAATGAAGTGTACGGGGAAGCTCTCTGGTCCACATCAGCTGCTGGCATTTTTGTAACTACATTAAATAAACCCTCAGAAGGGTTCAGTGATGCATTTTTATTATCACAATTTATTATACACTCCCTAGCTAACCACAGGTCCAACTGTCATTAACACATTAATTAGAATTTCCTCACATTGTGTGTGTGTGTGTATGATAATGTTTGTGTGCAGGGGTGAAATGAACCTTCCCTCCAGCCTCCATGAACCACTGCACCAGTTTTTTTTTATAATTTTCTGCACAACATCATCTTCTCTTGTAAATCTTGTGTTTGTCTCTCTTGTGTTCTGTAGAGAGGGACACACAAACTGAGTTACTGTACTTCTTTGCTGGCAACTGTCACATCTGCTTTACCTATAACTGTCATGTAGGTATTTAAATCATTCTTGAATATATCCTAAATTGACTTATAACTTGCAAACAGTTGTACTCCTGGTAATTACTTAAAAAGCAATAAACCACATACTTATCTGTTGAAAAGACCAGCATATGTTACAGGCTCGTGTGGTTTTGTAAATAGGTTAACCAGCAATTTTCCCTTGGCCAACCAGTTTCTTCAGAAAGACCATTATGGTTGACAGCATTTTTTTTTTGTTGTTGTTGTTTTTGTTTTTACCAATATGGTTGTGCAAGTCCACTGGCTAGACCAGCACCAAACAAGCTAATCAGTTTAAACCAGCTTGGACCAGCATTTGAAAAGTTGAAAAGGTTGTTTGTAATGTAGCTGAATTTACATGTAATGAAAGAAGGCTAAATTTCCATCACCTATACTGCTGTGATTTAAAATAAGTGATTTTCTCTCATGCTGTTCCCTACTGCAGAAGTCAAGAGTCATTTATTTACCACATGCATCTTTGTGACTGTGCTCAGTCTTTGAAGACAGGTGATAATAGTCCTGTTGGCCGTAAATGGTGAAGATACGTCTGCTTTCCTCAGTGATACAGTATCACAGTGTATCCTTGTATCACAGTAATACAAACTGCAGCTTAATACAGTTGTCACATGATTATGTATGTCATGTGTGGCCAATCATGCTCGTGGAGGGCTGATGTCCTGCAGAATGTAGCTACTTTTGAGTGCATTTTATTAGGATTAGAACTAAACTTTGCAGGAAAAGCTAGATTGGACACCTGGGATGTAAGCTAAGCAACAACAATTTCCCAAGAAATCCTGCAATCAACTCCACTTTTGGTTTTCCATTTCACACTCTGCTGCCATTTTATGGTGAACTCACATTTACTGTTGTTTGATGAATTTTCATGGATGAAATACAATCATTTCAATGGAAATCGACGCAATCAGGAATTTCGTGTGAGAGCAAAAATTTGCTGATTTCGCAATGAGGTCAAGTTGGTCACTTGGAAAGTGATTTCTGTGATTCATACATTGCTACACTATCGACAATAGATAATGGACTTTTTTTTTTTTTTTTTGCCCTGGAAATTTTAACTGAAATTTAAATTTTAACCACTAATGTGACCAAACATCTCAGCTTCACAGATTCTCACTGTATGTGTCCAAAATTCATTCAGACTGTTTCTAATGATAAAATTAAGTCAAGCTTCTCAAGTCAGTGAAGTTTGTTCCCAAGGCAAAGAATGTTGGGTGAGATTCTCCTCACTGCTTGCTCTGAAACAGTCAGCTGTGTGTGATAAATGTATGTTACACTGATCTGAGTGATAGATTTTGCTCTGAAGAAAAACAGCCGATTGATTTTGCTTAGAGTGTTTTTGTTCGGATGTGATGCAAGAATGGCTGTGTGACAGAGTTTTGACGAACCAGGCACAGACCCTTAAAGGCCTCACTGAACAGGAAAGAGAGAGAAAGTGTGAGAGTGAAGAAGAACTTTTTTAACTATCATACAAGCCCTGCGAAGAACACATGGATCAGCCTGTGGAATTGTTCATATTTTGGATTCACAGGATTCAAGTCCTACATCGAGAATAGAACCTATCAGACCCGCCAGTGTTCCACAAGGATCAGTATTCTGACCATTTTTATTCTCTCTTTACACATAATCACTTTGCAAAGTCATTACCTTTCATGGCTTTTTTTTTTTTTTATATATTTTTTTTATAATTCTTACATATGCAATACCCATATGCTGTTTTCTCTTTTCCACAGCTCACAACTGCAATAGAAAACAAAAGCAATTCACCCAGAGAGCCAAGAACCTTGGTGTCATTCTGGACAAGGACCTCATTTGCACCTGATGAACACAGTCAAGACTGCAGAGTCAGACCAGTGTAAACATGAAGCAAAATGCAGCCTGAAATGAAAATTCAGGTAGAGCATGACCATTTTCTCCTGTCAATGACAGTCAGCACAAAAAAAAAAAAAAAAAAAGTTAACCTGAAATGGTAACATCTAAATTAACTGGTTTTCTCTAAAAGTCTAAAATATTATTTGGCATTACTGAATTAACCTAAATACATTGATAAACTAATTTTTATGGTTTAAAACAGGTAGAAATAGCTCTTTAAGGTAATGATAAATGCATGATAAAACTTTTTACAGTTCAGAAGTGAAATGTGTAATTTCTGTGGCATTAATGCCATACTAAACAGAACTGCAAAAATAAAGTCTCACAGAAATTACATTCTGAACCTTCAAATAAAAAGTCCACACATCAGAAGGAACCTCAACCTGACCTGGGAATGGAGAAAAAGCAGCTAGTCAAATATTAGAGAAAAGAAGAAAACCATGTGCAGCTCAACCTTAATAATTCACTGAGACCAGCACTGCACAGCTCCATCTTTAATTTATGAGAGAGAGAGAGAGAGAGAGAGCGAGAAAGAGCGAGAGGGGGTAAGATGAGGCCGTTTCATTAAAGATTAATTAAGACAAATGCAGGGACAACACTTACCTCCAATCGCTTCAGTGATCTCTACACACTCTCTCTGTTACACACATACAAAGAGGGATAGAGGGAGAATGAACAGGGACAGATGCCAGAGGAAAATGACAGTAGACACTCAGATTCTTAGAAAGGTGAGGGAGGGGAGGGAGGGCAGATAAAAATAAAATAAAATCATTTTTAAATATAAAAAATGTACTGTTAGTAGTCTGAAAAAACAGAATTCTTATATAATACATATATATATATATTTTTTTAATGTAAAAATACAGAAAGTTAGTACAGGGTTAGCACTGGTCTGTATTAATTGCATGTCCCCATTTAGCTTGGTAAATGTGTGTTGGTGTGATGATGTTTGTGGTTAGTGTGTGTGTGTGTGTGTGAGACAGTGAGTGGAACTGATGAGGTGAGTCTAGCTCCCCCACACCACAGCACTAATCACAGCACTGAAGAAACACATACATCATCTGACAGAACTACTGCTGGCATTCTCTCTCACACACACACACACTCACATAATATCACTCCACACTGGACAAATGACGTCCAGACGTGCATGCGTATTCCCGCAGATGGTCGTGCATCTTCACACAGAAAGAGCTGAGAGTGCCGTTTTCACACGCATCTACTCCCGCTGCTCCTTCACTCTCTCTGTTTCTGCTACCTTCTCTCCATCATCCTCAGAGCAGGAGGTGTGGTCAGGGTATGGAAAGGAGGGGATGGTGTCTGTTATTTTTTGATGCCCTGACATCGTACCATATTACTTAAAATAATCATCAACCTACCGTCAGTCTTCTGTACTCAAGCGTGGCAGCAGAAGGGCTCTGTAACACACACGCACACACCAATATATAACCTATATATATATATATATATATGTACACAAACACACCGATGAGCCAAAACATTATGACCACCTGCCTAATTTGCTATTGGTCCTCTGCGTGCTACCAAAACGGGACTCTACAAGATCCCTGAAGGTGTCCGGTGGTATCTGGCACCAAAACATTAGCAGCACTTCAAGTCATGTAGATTGCGAGGTGCAGCCACCATGTACCAAACTTGTTGGTCTAGCACATCCCTGCTCCTATGCCTAATTGGATTGAAATCTGGGGAATTTGGAGGCCAGGACAACACCTTGAACTTATGTTCCTTAAATCATTCCTGAACAATGTGCGGAATGTGCATTATCCTGCTGAAAGAGGCCGCTTCCACCAGGGAACACCATTGTCATGAAAGGGTGTACCTGGTCTGCAACAATATTTAGGTAGGTGGCATGTGTCAAATTGACATCCACATGAATGGCCAGACCCAGGGTTTCCCAGCAGAACATTGCCCAGGGCATCACACTCCCTCTACCGGCTTCACTTCTCTATCACTTCCCCCATTAAACTGCAAGCACTTTATCCCTAAACTGTATAGTCTAGTTACTAGTAAAGTGCTGGGATGAGTTCTAACATGTTTTGTTGCACATCTTTAGTGCAATGTGGCAAAATAATTGTTTTTCCACCTTGTCAATTAAAGCACAGAATAAAACGGGAAACAAATATAGTATAAATACATACAACTGTCACAATCCTCAGTCACCAGACCAGTCACTTCAGCACACTACGTTTCCCATCATCCTCTCTGGCTACCACCTGTGCACACTCAACAATCACCACACCTGTCTGCCGTCAGCCTCATCAGTTCCTCTATAAAAGCACCAAACACACATGGTTGTCTGGTCTCGTCATTTGGTACTGAACTACTTACCTGTGGATTGCTTACCTGTGCACCGAACTGTCTTGACCTTTGTCTTCTACGGATCTTCATTTGCCTGTCTTTAGCCCTTCAGCCACTCCTCTCCAGAACCTGCAAAACTCTCATTCTCATGCCAGTAACATAGCACCGATCTGCTACCAGAAACTCACCTGCTCTCTGCCTGAGTGTTGTTTAATAAAAACTGTTCAGATGATTACCTGTGTTTGCATTCTTCTTTCCAATGACAACTCTACCATAGTGTATGTAGTGTAGTGTGGCGTATTATCACTGGCAAACGTAAACCAAAGCAATTTCCCATTTCAAGCTTTTTTTTTTTTGTGGATCCAGTAGAGGAACTTAGTAGTGTTTCAAACTGGGTATGGTCAGTCATGACAACACTCTCATGGTGTCAATGTTGGTTACAAATAAAAATGACAAAAGCAGGATATAATTGCAGCAGTAGTGATGTTTATTAACAAGGAATGCAAAACAAAATATTCAGGAATATTCTTGACTTGAAAACATGAACAGAACAACCATGTATAATGTGACAAAAACAGACAATGAACTGAAAGAAACAAGTACACAAGTCAAACTAATCAAAGAAATGAACAACAGGTGCACATGATAATCAAATCAATGAGAAACCATAGAAACAAACTCAAACACAGAAAACCGTGCAAAATTCCAAAATGGATACAGACACAGATAATTTCTTACACGTGGCAATTCATAACTATTTTGTTTTAGTAAGTTCTTATGAATCTCATTCATATGTTTTTGTACGATTTGCTCAACATTCATGTATGAATTAAAACGTACAAATTCATGAGAAAGCGCCAACTAGTTTAGCGCCAACATTCATAGGTTCATCATGCTATGATGTCACTATGCATTTCTTTTCTAACAACTTAATGTCATGTTATATCAATGAAACATTTAAATAAAGTCATTTGTGTCAACGCATATCAGAAGTGTAAAGTACTTGAGTAAATGTAATTAGTTACTGTACTTAAGTATCTTTTTGGCTACTTTGTAGTTGTACTGAGTATCAAAGATATTGGCAACTTTTACTCTCTACTTGACTACATTTTTGAGCAAGTAAATGTACTTTTTAATCCAATAATCCCATTTGTGATGAGTAATGCAATTACAAATTACATTTTTCATAACAGCTAACCTTTTCTGCAGCAGCTTGTTTTTGATATAAAGAGGCAATATCGCTATCTAGTGGCATTGAAGGTACTATATCTTGTGCGTTTTGCCTTTACTCACCCAAAACGTGTAAACAAGGCTACTTTACGTGAATGGGAGTGCATTAGCAGGTAGTTGCTGATTGCAGATGTTTTATTTATTAGATGAGGAAATGACTGCAGCTGGTGATGAGGCTCAAACCAGCACATACAGCAGACTTTGACTATTTAATTTTACTTAACATTGTTTTATTTATCCGCTATATTGACAATACCATTTTGAAGGATATTGGTCTATTTGTGGCCTATCTGTGCACTTGAGCTCAACTGAGACTTTGAGAGTTTGTAGATGTTTAAAAGATTATTGTGTCGACCTTGATTTATTGCAACATTGAGGTGTTCAGTTTTATTTTGATTTTAGAAAATAAACTTGATTTCTCATCTTACAAATCAATTGTTTCTTATTTTCACTGGCATGTCTCTCAGGACTAGTGCATCTTTGAGCCTACATTCAGTATGAGTAACATACTTAAGTACTGTTAAAATCAGATACTTTAAGACTTTTACTCAAGTCGTATTGGAATTGGTTACTTGTAACTTGTAGTGGGTCATTTTCGATGTAAGGTATCAGTACTTTTACTCAAGTATGGTTTTCAGGTACTCTTTACACCTCTGACGCATATTGAAACATTCAAATAAAAAGTTATCTGTGTGAATGCATAGCCTATTATTATTTCATTCACTTAATGGTTTGTGGTCATAGTTTCATTGGATCGCGGATCTTTTATGTCGGACATGATTGACTAATATAGATTAGCCATCTTGGATAAGATTCGCAACTACAACACACATATTTATGCACAAACGCAGATATGTTCTAATGTCTAAAGTATATAAAAAGAATAAACTCATTGATTTCACTTTACAATTTATAATCTGCATGTATAATAAACCATAGTAAAATTTATTTACATCTCTCGACAAAAAGGTTTTTGTAGGTTTTAATAAAATAGTCATAATAAGCATATTTCCATTACGTGCTTCAGGCTTGCATGGTATCATCAACTCACTCATCAGACTCCTCAGTAATCCTCGGCAAACCTCGACATCTGGTTGAACCGGCTCATTCGGTTCTTTATAAGTCCTTGGTAATCCTTGGCAAACTTCGACAGTTGGTTGAACCGGCTCAATCGGTTCTTTCTGAGTCGGACGTGCTACTTCAGCTTGTGTGTCTTGCGTCATCAACCCGGAACTAAAGTTCGATTCAGTTCGATTAGTGAACTGGCTCGACCGGTTACTTCCTATGAACCGATTTCAAAAGAACGATTCGTTCAAGAACCAAACATCATTATCATTTTCTAGTGTTATCATTCTTGTAGATTGTCTACTACAGCTACCCCTGCCAGTACATGAAACCTAGATAAGATTTAAATGGCTGTCCACCTCCTCCTGCTGGAGCAGGGGTATCGCTCCCTCGAGGATAACACGAGGGACTTCTTAGATCTGGTATCTCCGCTGTTTCCCTTCAGCACCTCGGCTACTCCAGTGCTTCTGTTCAGCTGCATGAATCTGCCTGGGGCTTCCTAGTCATGAGCTCTGCCTTGACCTGTGGATCTCACAGCTCCAGCTCAAGCCTCCAAGCCTCCAAGCCCCAGACTCCACCTCGGCCCTCCGACCCATCGGCTCCACCATGGACTGTCATCCTTCAGGCTCCACTGGGCTCCCTCGTCCCTCTAGCTCCGCCTTGGACTTCCGAGTGAGCAGCTGCTCCTCGACTCTCCACCCCTCTTGCTCCCCTCTTCTCCTTCCCTCCGGTTCCTCTCTTGTCCTCACTCCCACCATCCCCGCCCTAGTCTGCCAAACCCACGCCTCCACCTTGGTTGCGCCCACCTGCAGCTCTGCCGTGGCCCTCCAGGCCTTCGGAGTCACCCTGGCTTTTCAGCTCTGCCTGGATCTCCACCTCCATTGGCTCCACCTCAGTCGGTCATCTCTCTTGTTCCGCCCGGTCTCTCCACCAAGGCTCCTCCCTCCAACGGCTCCACAGGGGACCTTCATGTCTCTGCTCTGGGTCATCCTCCTGCTCAGCTCTGCTGTGGTTCCCCCTGTCTCTGCCCAGGCTCCTACCACCTTCATCTCCTGCCTCCTCCCTCATCATCTCCTAGTTGTCTTCCTCTGCCTGATCCTTGTTGTCCTCCAGAGCCCCCTCCCTCCCTCCTCAGTTTGGACTATGGTTTGCATTTACTATTTATATAAAGCACAGAGAATAATATAATTCAATAATGTAAATCAATCTGATGTTTTGTTCTATTTAAAATACACTACCACTTTATTTTTTTGTCTATACAACATTCCATATTAAATAAAGTTAGTTTTATAACTAACACAGGGCTGATTACTTAACCTGCAAAATTTCTTTGTATGCCAAAATTCTCATTTCCAAGATAACATTAAGTCTGATTGGTGGATCTCATTTCAGGATGGTGGGTAGTGTCATACATTGCCAAATTGCTGGTGCAGTAACACTAAGTTTCTGACTTGCTTATAGTATTTTCTATTATTACAAATCCTTTAGAGCTCATAGAATGTCTATATGGAGATTTTAATGCCATTTTTTCCTTATTTTGAGCTCTGTTATGTAAGGAATGTTTGAATTATTGAAAAATAATGCACACCCCAGGTGGAGTTTGAAATTGGTTTGATCAAATGTTAAAGAAAGAAAGACTATTATATTAGTCTAGCAAAACAACAACGTGCAAAAAGAGCATTGAGGTATGTGACGTCTCAACATGAGTTCAGTGATGCTTCTCGAACTAGTGGACTTGAAAAAATGACTGTTATCATTTCCTACTAAAGACCTTCATTAAAAAGTACTGTTAACTGTTGTTACAGTTATTGTTTGTGACAGTTTTCACACAAAAATTTGAAGAAACTACATTGATCCTTTTAATTCATAAATAAGTCAACATTTTATTTAAATCTGTAATTAGATAAACACCTCTCTGCTTCAGACACTGTCAAAATGGTACCTGCAAATCCTGCTATAATTCATTTCCACATATGGCTCGAGTTTCCAAATCAGTAACTCGATTAATTTCATTTCATATGGTTTCAGGTGTTGTTGTTTGGTTTGTTATAATTTTCCAGTTGAAAACAATCTCAGTGGCACATGAACCCGGGTGCATGGAGCAATACACAATAACAAAGAGCACTTGGAGGCATTCTGCAAACACCTAAAAAGAAAAACAGTTTACACAGCCAGAATCATACATGCGCTGGAGCATGTCTGATATGCAGCATTTGTTTGGCCGGCTGAAGTCAGTTTTCTCGTCTGCCCATGCTCATTTGAGCTGTGCAGTAGGGTGTGTAATGATACACTGAGCACCTTCTGATTGGATGATTTTGCAGCATGGGGAGGAGTGAAACACTGCTCGACATTTGTGAAACAATCACTTGTTATGAATATTTGCAAAGTCCCATAGGCCTTGAATAAATAGTCAGTTATACTCAGCAAACATGTTTCATTTCCACTCTAAAAAATGATGGTTCTTTGAAGGTTTTGTACACATATTAATAGTTTTATTTTTATGCTGAAATGGTTCTTTGTGTTAAAGCCACCTATTAAGGCCACTTCATTCTTTTTGGTGCTCAACCTTCCAAATGCACAGACTGTCAACACACTCTCAACGGGTACTTGATATATTTCTTAAAATGTCTACACATTGTAAGTTTGGTTTTAAGTTTTCAAATTCTAATTGGTTTTCTACAAATCATGTCCTTTTTTCTTTCTCTAGAATTTTAACTGAACATGTAAGTGTGACCAGCTCTGTTCGGTTTTCCTCTTCTCCACCAAGCAAGTAAATGATGGAGATATTGAATTTATGATCCATATATTGTTAGAGTTTGTTAGACTCACAATCTTTCCATGTTCAATGGACACCTTTGGCCTTTTTAAACATACAGTAATTGCTTTTATTTAAATAAATGAAAGAGACACATTGTGACTCTAAACTCAAATGTGTATTTCTACCCAGACAGATGCTGTCAAAGCCCACAATTTCATTGTCTGCATCGAACCCCCAATCACTCCCCGGGTGCTTCAGCAAAAATGGCTGTGTTCACGGTATGTGTGTGTTCAGTACTCACTGCTGTGTGTGTGCACTTGGATGGGTGAAAAGAGCACAAATTCCAAGTATGGGACACCATACTTGGCTACACGTCACGTCACTTTATTTTTTTATTAGTGTCTTTATTCAGCTCGAGCGACACATAGTGAACATAAGTGGTGTAGAAGAGCAGGTCAGCTCCTGTAACCGATTGAGACGGGTTAGATGGAGGACAACCCTGAGTGTGGATGACTGCTGCGTCAACACTCGGAGGAGAGCCAACAGCATCTCAAGAACGCCCGAGATAAACAAATATTATCGGTGGCAATGGTGGCGCTTTGTCCAGATACTAAGAGATACTGTCATTGAAGCGAGCAGCCCCCTGCAAACACACACGCACACACACATGCAGTCACACACCACCATGGGACCTGCACGATACCAGAATTCCTTCATACTAAAAATCACTTTCACACAATGTGATTTCACACACCTCAGTGATTAATGAATTGCCTCCTTTTCATTTTGATGCTCAGAAGGTATCTTTCCATTTGCATACGCAGCATTCAGCCCCGTCTGCAGGCCTAACCGCCCGAACTGTATTAAATGACAGCTTTAAAACCCCCTCAGAGTGGAGGCAGTGAAGGGCAGTAAGTCAGCAGTGAGGCAGGGCAGTTCCTGTGAGCGCGATAATTAATGTATGCCTCCAAACCATGAGACAAAACCCGCCTGAGTACAGCTGGAGAGTAAAAAAAACCTCCTCAGTGACTAAACTGACTGCCGCTGCACGGTAACAGATTTATTTTTAGTTCGCACACCTATTTTGCCGGCCCCTGGAGGAACTGGCAGAGTTTGGCGATCTGTTTGAGGTCGTATGCTCTTAGAACGGAAAACAAAGTTGTCGCACATATGCTCAGGTGAGGCACGTGGAAGACCCAGTGTGCTGAGTTCTGGTCTGAAGAGCTGGTCTGCGTGAGATGAAATCTGGCTCCATCCCTCAGTCTATCTGGAGCCAAACAAACTTTGGGGAAGGCCTTAAGATTGATCACCATGCATTTATTTAAACAAACATCAAGCGTATGAATCAAGGTAATTCCTTTGATGTGCCCTCAAAAGCCACTTGAGTGCTTTCCTCATGAATCAGCAGAAGAGAGTTGCCGTGCCTGTCTTAGAATCGCAGAATGATATAAATCATGTAATTATGGTGTCAGTTTGGCGTTTAGACTCCCGATCACACAGATAAAACCCTGCTGCATCTTTGCACTTAACTACGAGAGTTTATACACGGAGGCTTTGCAAACACATACACGTTTTCTCTAATTGCCCTGAAAACCACAAAAAACTTTTCTCCAAGCTGAGGCTTTTTTGCTTTCTTGCCCTGAGGTACACTAGAAAGATCAAATCACTTACGAAAATGTACCATAAAAACAGTTTTCTGACTCAATGGTATATTTGCTATTGTTACAGTAGTAGATAGACCTTACCTTTTAACCCAGCGAATTGGGTTGTTTTAACCCAGCAAACTGGGTTGTTTTGGGGTGAATGGGTTGTTTTAACCCAGCGATAGGGTTGTTTTAACCCAGCAATTGGGTTGTTTTGGGGCAAATGTGTTGTTTTAACCCAGTGAATTGGATTGTTTTGGGGTGAATGGGTGGTTTAACCCAGCAACTGGGTTGTTTTGGGGTGAATGGGTTGTTTTAACCCAGCGATTGGGTTGTTTTAACCCAGCGAATGGGCTGTTTTAACCCAGTGAACTGGGTTGTTTTGGGGCGAATGGGTTGTTTTAATCCAGCGAATGGACTGTTTTAACCCAGCGAATTGGAGTGTTTTGGGGTGAATGGGTTGTTTTAACCCAGTGATTGGATTGTTTTGGGGTGAATGGGTTGTTTTAACCCAGCAATTGGGTTGTTTTGGGGCGAATGGGTTGTTTTAACCCAGTGAAGTGGATTGTTTTGGGGTGAATGGGTGGTTTAACCCAGCAATTGGATTGTTTTGGGGTGAATGGGTTGTTTTAACCCAGCAATTGGGTTGTTTTGGGGTGAATGGATTGTTTTAAACCCAATGAATTGGATTGTTTGGGGGTGAATGGGTTGTTTTAACCCAGCGAATGGGTTGTTTTAACCCAGCGAATTGAATTGTTTTGGGGCGAATGGGTTGTTTTAACCCAGCGAATTGGATTGTTTTGGGGTGAATGGGTGGTTTAACCCAGCAATTGGGTTGTTTTGGGGCGAACGGATTGTTTTAAACCCAATGAATTGGATTGTTTTGGGGTGAATGGGTTGTTTTAACCCAGCGATTGGGTTGTTTTGGGGCAAATGGGTTGTTTTAACCCGGCGAATGGATTGTTTCAACCCAGCGAATTGGATTGTTTTAACCCAACGAATTGGATTGTTTTGGGTGAATGTGTGGTTTAACGCAGCAATTGGGTTGTTTTGGGGCGAATGGGTTGTTTTAACCCAGCGATTGGGTTGTTTTGGGGCAAATGGGTTGTTTTAACCCGGCGAATGGATTGTTTTAACCCAGCGAATTGGATTGTTTTGGGTGAATGTGTGGTTTAACGCAGCAATTGGGTTGTTTTGGGGCGAATGGGTTGTTTTAACCCAGCAAATTGAATTGTTTTGGGGCGAATGGGTTGTTTTAACCAACCAGCTGGGTAGTTTTATTTAACTCAACTATTGTTTAAAAATTACTGTATTGCTTGCTAAAAATGAACACAAAGTATGTTGGAATTTAACATTTATTAATATATTTAATAAATTTTGTGTTGTGTTAATAAGTTTAATGAATAATAATTAAACAATAAACATGTATTATATTGCTTATTAATAAATGTTCACCTTTTGATTATTATTGTTACCTCTGGAAATTATGTCTGATTTTTAATTTTTGGGTTCATTTTAAGCCAGCCATATAGTCATTTTTAAACAATAGTTGAGTTAAATAAAACTGCCCAGCAGGTTGGGAAAACGTTTGTCCATAAAAATCCTAATAATGTATTCAGACTGTATAGTAATAACAACATCCTTTGTAAAAACACTTTTTTTTTTAAATTCACAATCAAAATGAGATGGATCTGTGTTAGTTAGCAGCAACTTTACCTTAAAATGTCTTCATGTGTGTATTTGTGAGTGTGTGAGAGCACTCGACTGGGCAGCTGATTGTACAAAGCTGTATTGCCCGTGATACAGAGTGTGTGTGTGTGTGTGAGAGAACAGTGGTTCCTCTCAGCGCTGGTCTAAACGTCTCTGTTAGAATGTGTCAGGTGGTGATGGTTCATTTTCAGGGAAAGCAGCACCATCTCCATAACGCCCTTGAACTGCAGTCATTCGGCATGGACACCAGCGCTCTCCCTCTCTCTTTCTCTCTCTCTCGCTCTCCTCACGCAGATGCAAACTCCGACCATAACATCAGAACACCGCCATTAACCAGAGAGCCAGGCAGCTGCAGAGAGAGATAGTTGAATTTCATGTGACCTGCTGAAACAGATTCGGGAGCGGATGAAGGAGAGGGGAAGAGAAGTAATGAAGATGGATCATTGCGATGTCTTTATTTCTCATTCAGTTAACAGCCAGCATATGCTTTTATTACCACCAGAGCTCACCTCTCGCCCCTCTCCGCCCGCAAAGCACGCCCTCCCTGCCTCCATCCACACACACACATTCAGCTGCTCTTGTTTGTCTGTGTGGATAATGCATGCTGGAGAAAATATGCCAGTGTAGTAGTTCTGGACTAACTGTCCTCCCCAGGGACACACACAGATTCACACAAACAAACACACACAGGCTGGGATGTGTGTAAATGGGCCATGTTTTTGTGTGTGTGGGTCTCCTGTCCTCTATCAGGATGAATGTAATTCTGCCCGCTGTTGTTGCAAGGACCGTAAAATAGGCTCATGCAACATGAGCTCTGAAAAAATATGGGTCTCTTGAATGTACTCTCAGCCTCAGATGGCATACCCACAAACTGCCCACAGTCCATTCACTGACCGCCTGTGCTTATTCTACACAAAACTGGAAAACACTTTCTCGATCTGGCAAGATTTAAACTGATTGACTGGCTTTATCTATTTCAGATAAAACCTAAACGGAACATAAAAACAACACAAACAGTGGCTATAGTTCCATTATAATGATCAGATGTTCCATTTAATGAAACACATTACTTAATAGGAAATCTATTTAATATTGTAGAATATTTAATTTAGTAAGTTATATGCTGACAGAAATCTAACTTAATCTAATCTCAATTTAACGCTGGGTTCTTTGTGTAACCCCTTTTCCCAGTGCTGGTAAGTAGCTATACTACTTTAGTAAATGTACTAAAGGGGTTGGTTTCAAAATAAATACTAATAAAACAAATGACTCAGATGTTACGTTTCTTTTTATAACTATTTGTTTTGACGGAAACTTAATGGCGGTGCCTCACTTTAGTAGTAAGTTTGCGTTTAATTCAAATTATCCCACTAAAAATGTGGCCTTTTAATTAACTGTTGTAAATTCAAATAACACAACAAAACGTGAATAGGAAAAAATTATATACAATTTACTGAAGTATACTTGAAATTAAAGTGTTCAGTATAGACAAATTAATATGTATGAAACTGAAAATAAAAGAAAATAGGTAAGCAATATACAATATGGAAAAGAAACAGTTCAAATATAACCCTCTATTCAACTGACACCAAGATAAATGAAATTGAAAATCAGTAGAATGTCTATAACAAATTAAGTGGGCCCACACACACACCTGTCTCTCATTCACTCAGTCGTAAACAAAATAAATCGTTGCAGGCCTGGGACGTGGCTTGAGAGCGTGGTGGCCAACAAAAACAAAACTGGCCGCTTCACATTAAAAGCAACACAAATTGTTTAGCTGCCCGTGCTTTGTAGTACTCACGACCTGAGAGGATCCAGTGAAGAATGTTCGACGCCACGACTCATCCAGAGAGAAAGTATTTCCCATGGACGAGATAAGTAAACAAATGGCTAAAGAAACAACTGTCCGTTTCCTGTGTGAAATATTATATTATCAGTCCAAGAAATTAATTAAATAAATTACAGAGTAATACTGACATTACTGGAGAAGATAACACCATGTACAAACGTGTTACAGTCACTAACTGTAGGCTAATATGCTATTCGCGATTAGCATTTTCCCAGCGTCGTATTAAATACACACGGTAGAAAACACAATAAACATATAATTTACCGTCAAACAAGTAGATAAGCATCCCAGAAGAGCACAACGATTTGTCATCCACATTACTGGGTGTACTTTATCATATTTTTAGAGAACTAACACAGATTGCAAGTTCCTTTCCTTTTACCCTCGCAAGCTGGAAATGCTGCGTACATCTAAGCCCCGCCCACTCACGAACAGTCAACATTGATAATAACCCAATCAGAGACCAGTAAAATAAAGATGAGCAGGTATTCGAGTGCAAACAAGTTACGGTGTATGAGCACATGTACATTTTAGTAGCTTAAAACCAAACTTATTAACCATTTGCAGTCTGTATTTCTATATGCATACAAATAAATTCCCATCTGGGCTACATTTGGGAAGCAAGTTTATCTTTCCCTGACAACCAAAAACACACTTCTTTGGTGACATTGTTGATTTTGTGAAGTCCTGTGACCTGTGCAGCGCTGCCGACGACTTCCGTAAACCCGAATGAAGCGCATTGATGGGCCCCCGTCTTTACTACCTTTCTGGGGCTTGAAAATGGTAGTTGCATAGCTGTCAATGGAGGGACAGAATACTCTCAGATTTCATGACAAATATCTTAATTTGTGTTCCGAAGATGAACGAAAGTCTTACAGGGTTGTAACGACATGAGGGTGAGTAATTAATGACTTATAACCACAAGCATTACAGTTTTGCTCTTATGATGGTTACAACACCAGAGATTCATCAGTCAGCTGAGACTGTATCTAGGAGCTGACTGAACAAAAACTGCACTCACCTCATTAACACATCTGCAAAATTACAGATCAGCATATCTAAAGAGGATAAACTCTACAGTGAAAGGTACAAGTGGGGCTAGATACCTCTGTGCAGACGAACAAATGTTTGAACCACTACATAAATAAATAATTCCCCCCAGGTGGAATAATTAACACATACATCTCGTAAACATAAACACATATTCAATTAAAAAATAAAAGTTATTACATAAACCGATTGAAAAAGGGACAAAAGATCTCTTAAAGATGTTTTAGTTGCTGTACCGTATAGCACCTTCCTGATGGCAGTGTTTCAAATTCATTAAAAAGTGGATGTAAAGGATCATTCAGTATCATTAGTGCGTTCTTATACAATTGTTCGTGAAGCTGGTCGGTTCAGACCTGGTGGCGTGTGTTTGTGTGTGTGAGTCTGAAGCTGATGAGTGCTGTGTGATATGACTGAAGAGAGGTGAAGAGGTCAGAGTTCATGACCTGATGATGTCAGATGTAGAGTGACTGCCCCCTCGGGCTGACTCACTTCAGCTCTGCGCCAGCAAACACACATGAACTCTACAGCACACACCACCACTCACAGGTTTGGGGTCGCTCAGATTTTTTAAATGCTCGTGAAAGAATTCTCTTCTGGTATTTAGTTCATTGAGTTCATTGAAATTGAAAATTTGAGTTAATACAATGAAGGTGATTGATTTAATCAACAGAAACTCAATATTATGTTATCTTAACCACATTAATTGTTGAAGTTGATTTGACAAAAGAAAAAATGTTGTGATAAATCATAAAAATATATATATATTTTTTACAGTGTACATACATACATATGACTGCCCATGTGTTTTGTCCGTGTTCATCAGAATTGATGTGATAGACAATACTTTATAAGAAAAACTGTGTCCCATGAAATCCTCAGTACACAACTGTGTGTGTGTGTTCTGGCATATGTGGTTTACGAGGACACAAATGTGTATAATGACATGGGTATTACAATGTAAATATGGTTTATGAGGACACTTCCTGTGCCCTAGTAAACTAAATGGCTTAAAAAAAATACTGAACTGTATTATTATTATTTGTATTTATTTATTTTTTTAATTTAAAAAATGACAGTTTCCTGTGATGGGTATAGGTTTAGGGGTAGGGGTAGTGCAGGGGGATAGAATATACACTTTGTACAGTATAAAAACCATTACGCCTATGGAGAGTCCCCGTAAACCACATATACCAATGTTTGGGAGGGTTGGGTATTACTAGTGTCAGACTACCATAGAGTTCTGGAATGTGTTGGACCTGAGTTACTGCGATTGTGATTGTGTGTGTGTATGTTTGTGTGAGTAGTATACAGTGAAATTTCATTTTATAGGTTGTTATAGCTGCTGTAATTTGATCTCAAAAACTTTCAATATGTATGGTATTAGAAGAATATATCATCCAAATAAAATGTATTCACATCATTCTAAAGTTTTCTTCTGCTTTGAAACCCAAAGAATATTTAGAAGAATGTTGCTGCTGTTCCTTTCCATTCAACGAAAGCAAACGATGACCAGGAACTGTCAAGATTTTTTTATTTTATTTTTTAAAGTAAATTAAGGATCAGTGTTGAGGGTAATGCATTACAAATAACTTGAGTAATGTAATCAGATTATTATTTAAGTAACTAGTAAAGTAACACATTACTTTTAAATTTACAAAAACATATCTTAAGTTACTTTTTCAAATAAGTAGCGCAAGCTTATTCATTTCCACTTTTGATGTGAAAGGGCCTTTACATCTGCCAAAAATAGAATTTTTTTTTTGTTGTTTTAAAAAACAAGCAAGCCCAGCCCAGATGAAAAAGTAACGCAAAAGTAATGTAACACATTACTTTCCATAAAAAAGTAACTAAGTAATGCAATTAGTTATTTTTTAGGGAGTAACACAACATTGTAATGCATTACTTTTAAAAGTAACTTTCCCCAACACTGATAATGATATCATAAAAGTTTTACTTTGTGTGAGGAATAGACTAAAGACTAATAGCTCGTTTCCACTGAGCGGTACGGTTCAGTTCAGTACAGTTCGGTACGGTTCTGAACGGTACACCCTGATCAGGCTTGCGTTTCCACCGCGTACCCTTACTTGATAGGCGTGGTGTAGCCGGAAAGTAGCGATCAACGTCATTCTGGCGCTAAGAAGAAAACGACACAGCAAACAACAATGGATTCAGCAGACCTTGTTCTTGCTTCTCGGCTTGAGGCTGTCTGTCACAAGAAGAAGACAAGCTTTGCTTGCGGCACGCCAACATTCAGCGTTTCACTATACTAGGTACGCAAAGTTCAAACTTCCATGCAGCAGCACCTACCAGCAAGCGTCAATAGCGGAGAAGCGGAGGAGAAAACCCGCGTAATTTAAACTTTATTGTGTCATGAAATATAGTTTTAAAAGTTTTTTTAGGCAAGAATGTAGTTGTTTAAAGCTCAAATCTGTGGTTTATTTATAAAGATAGCGCCTATTTGAAAATTTGATCTGACGTTGTCGGAGTTGTGAGATCCAGGTGATCACCGGGCGCTCAGTGCTAATGTACCCAGCCGAGCACAGCTGTACCTCGGCTAGACCTTCTGACATTTGCCGCTGGCTCAGGTGTCTCTGTAGTGGTTAAAAACGAGATATCATTCATCTTGTGTATAACGGGCAATCTTTGGTCTCATGAATTTATAATTTGTTCCTGGGTAAATCGTTTTGGCTGAGGGCAAAGTGAAGTTTCATAACTTTATATATTTATTTAACTTTACCGTTGCGCTGACTTTGTACGTTTTACTTAATTGTTTGCTTGTCTTTATTTCTTATTGTATAGTTTATCATACTTTATACTTATACTTTTATAATGGTTATTATTGATAATTAAAACTGACTTTTAACAAAAAGAGAGGGTTGTTTTGTCTTATTTTATTTTATTATAGGCTACATGTAGGCTACATATACATTGAAAATAATCAGAGTACATATGCACATACTGCCTGAACCACACATTAATATGTTTCATATTTTTTAAATGAAAATGAAAAGAGGCAGGGTTGTTTTATATTTTGTTTTGTTATATAGCCTACATGAAGTGAAGATAATCTATGCACCTCTTGTGTTGTCATTCCCCTTGTAGCAGCTCGAGTGACGATTCTCTGTCAACCAATCAATGTTCTGCAGAGTGTAGCTCCACCCTTTTGGTACGGTACTATCGTGCCTGGTACCCCAACGGAAGGGTCCCAAAAAAGTGGTACGGTACGGTTCGGAATTAGGATACCATTCACAACTTTTGACAATGGAAACGGCAAAAATTGCGTACCGTACTGTACCGAACCGAACCGAACCGTACCGCTCAGTGAAAACGAGCCATAATAGACTAAAGCTGTGCAAAATGAACAAAAAAATACTATCATGATTTTTTGATCAATATGCATTTTTGATTTTAATCACAATTTTGAAACAATATTTCCTTACACAAATAGTTGTTTGTATATTTTTTGGAAAGTAGCTTTTGAGGATAGTTGCGAGCACCATATCTTTGCAGAAATGATACGTGACAGCATGTGCTATTCTTTATATAACTCTTTCATATGTTGTGCAGTTTGCAAATGCCTGTATTATCGAATTGTGTTCACCTGGTTCAGGAATGTGCCATTTTTGTGTTTCTATGTAAACATACTAGACAGACGTCTTTAGCCATTGAGCTCTCATCTCGCGTCTTTTGCATCATCAAGGAAAAAAGTTCCTGTCATAACAGTAAACCCGCTCTGTTCTGTTCTCACGCTATAGAGTCAGGCGCGCTGCATTCAGATTGCACACTGAGCAAAACCTGCCTGTTCTCACAAATAAAAATCTAGTCATTCATATTTAGAGAGATGCAGTAAGTGTGTCAGCAGGTCTCGCTCTGTTTAATTAATGCCCAAAAGTCTGGATTGTTCCATTGCAGAGACAGAATACAACCTGCCTCTAGTCATAAAGTGAGGAACTGTCTCCTCTTTGTCCACTCTGAGGTGTCTCGCGAGCAGAATAAAGGTCTCAGTGCTCATTTAGAGACATTGTTATGGGCAGATGACTGTAAGAGCCAGTGCACTGTCTGCACATCTACACTTCACGGTCCCTCTGCCGCCATGGGAGGTAGATGCACAGACAGGTGGCCTAGATTAGATAAAGCTCTGAGTGTGTGTGTGTGTGATTGTGTGTGCACATGTGCGTTTGTCTTCCCAGTCTTAAACAAATCCGTTGTGCTGGGTAATATGGAGGCCGCTGTTTCTGGCTCGCAGCGATGGGAGGCGATGACCTTTTACTGTCAGTGTGCTGCGTGACAAACGAGCAGCGCGGCCCAAGCGTGTTTTCCAGGAGTGTGCGAGAGTTCAGCAGCTGGTCAGGGAGGCAGAGCACCCTGCACACCATTCCCAGCCTTTAACTAACAGATAATGGCTGCAGTAATGCGAGGAGACGTCGAGGGTTAAATATACCCATCCTGGAGGGGATGTGTGTTCGGATCGGTGTGGGGCAAGAAGTGGATCAAATTACAGTGCGGTGAGATCAGACGTCTGTGCCGGACTGTATATATGCCGGACTGAGCATGCAGGCAGTTCAGAGTAGACCGTGATTTGACCCAGATTTTGACACTTGGAGACAAATGACATAATTTACCTCTACAGTCTATGTATGTGCATGCATATGTTTCAATGACTATGCACATAAGTGTGTCTGTGTGTATACTGTATATATTTTTTAAGAATTTCATAAGTATTTTTCATCTCATGAAACACAACACCATGTTTGCTCCGCACGTGACAAAAGAACACATTATATTCAGTGATGCATCTGAAATCACATACTGTATAGTAGGTGCTATTTGGTTTGAAGCTGCTTTGTGACCGTTAAAAAAGTATGTTCTATATGAATCTGTGTAGTATCAAATCCAGACTGTCATGTGACCTACCAGCGTCAGTTGTGTCGCTTCACTGCCATTCACAAATCCTCTCCCGTAGACTCATGGGATAGTAAAGTGTCCATCATATGCACACTTCAGAATCCCGTCAGAAGTAGTAGGTCATCCAGGTACTTTTCGCCTAATGTTTTATGAATACTATGAGTTCAGACATACTACTTGGCTCACATACTGTTTTTTTGTCTAGTATATAGTATAGAAGTAGGCATATTCAGACGCAGGGAATATCTACACTGGATGCAGCGTGACATGTCAAATCCTCGACATTAAAATGATGCCCGGTTCCATTTCTGATGTGCTCCAAGCGCCTGCTCTAATTTTGACATGGACAAATGGATTTGCAACTTTCTCTTTGAAGCATTCCTCAAAATATTGTGATGCGACAACGGTCATGGCCAGTGTGGACATCGTGTTAGCCAACATCAAGCACTTTTGAAACAAAACACTAAAGTCTCTTTTGGGATCGTCTCCTATTTTGTGAGACACAAGAAGTGTACATCTATAATAATTTTTATATTATTTTTGTTAATGTATTCCTGATTCTGATCCTTAGTTCCTCCCCAGGAGAACAAAGCTTCAGTTTGCAAATTCGAGCTCTGTGTTAAGTTAAGCAAAGTGACTAACATTCAATTTATATACTTTTGGTCACACTTTAGTGTCCAATTCTCACTATTAACTAACTATTAACTTCGATTTTGCCTCAATAAACTCTTAATTTACTGCTTATTAATAGTTAGTAAGGTAGTTGCTAAGTTTAGGTGTTGGGTAGGATTAAGGGATGTAGAATATGATCATGCAGAATAAGGCATTAATATCTGCTTTATAAGCACTAATAAACAGCCAATATCCTAGTCATTTGCATGCTATTAAGCAACTAGTTAACAGTGAGAATTGGACCCTAAACTAAAGTGTTACCATACATTTTATTTAGCTTATGGATTCCCTGTCAGACAAATGAACTAGGCATTGAGCACCATGTTTGAGCAGTCTATAAGCTATAATTTATCTACTGTCAAATATCTCAGCCATTAATAAAGCTGCTTCACAATATAGTCACAATTCATGCAGTACAGTTCTTTATATACACTGAAAGAAATAACTTGTAGGATTTACTTGATAAAATCCTTGTGACAATTTGCACTAACACATTTTGAGTAAATTTTACTGTTAATGCTCTGTACAAATTACCTGTTATTATCAAGTAAAATCTACTTACTCTTGAACTTAATATTCATAAAGAAATTAAGTTAATATTACTTAATTATATGTATTTCATTTTACATATAGAATTAGGTCTACTTAACTAAGTTAAGTAAATTTAACAAAGAAAATAAGTAATTTTAGCTTGGGCCGTACAATTTTGTTGAGTAATTTCTACTTAGTCAAAGTTTACTTGGCAATACTTTTTACTCAAACAATATAACACTGAATTAAACCATGCTTTTAAAGTTACTTAGAAACAAGTAAATAATACAATATATATCATGCAGACACCATATTTACATGATAATACATATGTAATGTGGCACTCATCCGAAGAGACTTTACTTGGTACACAATACACAATGATGATAACATTTGTGTTATTCTGAGTAGAAAATTAACAGATGTCACAAAACACAATACTTTATTTTATATTGTTGATGTTTACATTTTAATTTCTACCAGCTTGAATTGAGTACTAATATAGAATTTACTTTGTTTTTTAAAATTCTTGCCTGAACTAACTTTTTTCACGTAGAAATTACATTTGTTTTTTTCTGTGGTATTATTTTTATCAGTGTATAGTTATTTATATGGCGGTAACACTTCACAATAAGTTTCGTTAGTTAATAGTTAACTACATTAGCTAACATGAACTAATAATGAATGCACTTCTACAGCCTTTATCAATCTTTGTTAATGTTAATTTAAACATTTACTAATACATTATTAATATCTTGTTAACATTAGTTAATGCACTGTGAACTAATATGAACAAACAATGAACAACTGAATTTTCATTAACTAACGTTAACGAAGATTAGTAAATACAGTAACAAATGTATTGCTCATGGTTAGTTCATGTTAGTTAATACATTAACTAATGTTTAACTAATGAACCTTATTGTAAAGTGTTACCTATATGGCATCTATGCTTCCATGAAAACATCCATGTAACATTTCCATTGCATAAAAGGTTCTTTTTAGTGGAAAAAGTTTATTTAAACTATTAAACTAAGGTGAAAAGGGGGTTATTTTTTAAAACTGTTCACCAAAATGTTATTTATGGAATCTAAAATGGTTCTTAACTGTGAAAACGCCATTTATTTTTAAAAGAGCTGGACTACACTTAAAAAGAAAGGTTCTTTATTGGCATTGATGGTTTCATGGTAACATCCATGAAATCTTTTCATTGCCAGAAAGGTTCTTTATAGTGGAAAAAGGTTCTTTAGATTATTAAAATGTTCTTCACACTAATAAAAAAATGGTTCTCTTAAGAAATGATCACTGAGAGGTTCTTTCTGGAACCAAAAATGGTTCTTCTATGGCATCGCTGAGAAAACCTCATTTTTAACCTGGAGTGTAGGTGTGATGCGCAGACAGCTTGAATAAAATGACCACTACTGTACATATCAAGTGTGAATCAGACATGAATCAAACAAAGTGTGACACAAAATTACTGCAGTTGTAGTTTCAGCAGCACTGGAGCCTGAGTGTGTGTTGAATGGGGAATGTGTGTTTGCCACTGTGTACAGAAACTCTGCTTCCACATAATTTGTCTGCTCTGACAAGCACACACACACACACACACACACACACGCACACACGCACGCACACACACACACACACACGCACGCACACACACACACATTTTGGCTCAGCAGGATTAAGCAGGAATTATTAACTGTGCAATGAGTTGAGTTGTGAGGAAGTGTCATGTTGTATTGGTCAGGATAGACTTTACTGAAACAACAAACTGACTCTTATTGTTGTCTTTTGTCAAATATAGGCCAGATAAGTACACTGCAGGGACTCCTAAAACAGCTCACTGCTCATCTCTGCTTACAGCTCAATAGCCATCTACTGTACATCAATAAACATACTTCTTATTAACATGTCATAAGCAGTAAGTCAGGCTCATCAATAAGGCTATGTTGTTGTATCAACATTTTCACTGCTATGCCCCTTCATATTTTATTATTAGCAGTTTTTAATTACTTTTCTTTATTACATTAACTTTATTCAAATTTAAATGCATCACAAAACATATTTTAATAAATTTACATAATTTTTTATATGATTTCCTTACAGTGAAGTGTTTGTTTACATAAAAGTTAATTCGATTTTTAGATTTAAAATAAGCTGAAAGTTAAGCAAATATAACTATTTCTTAGACAACAATAGCATCCAATGCAAAAGATAACTGTTTGTTTGATATTCCAAGGCAATCACAGTTCTCACTTTGCAATTTAGTAACACTTTATCTGTTATCCAGCAAGATTGTATATTTGACATATTTAAATCACAACAAAATTGCTCAAGAGCCTACAATAACAAACAAAAAGGCATTATTAGATGATCAGCAGTGATAAGTTGATCACTCAACTACTAGCCCAAAATACTCTCATGAGGCCATCTTTATTGCTGAGCCCTGAATAAGTTACAAGTAGCCATGCTTCTTGCATTGCTGGGCAAAAAACGCACAATATATTTATAATAACCTACATCACAGCCTCAATACCTTTTATTTACAGCTGCGCAGCACGTACAGCCATGAAGTAGTTTTACAGTTCATATCATACAGCATTACAGTTAATATCAATTCGCCACATTCTTACAGCAGATTAGTGTTAAACAAGACATACATTTTAGAAGTTTGCTTTAATAATATTCATATCAAGAAGACTTTATGCTGACAGTGTCATGATGATAATAACATATGTTCTTTAAATAGACAGGCTATATGATATCATAATGTATGTCGGTATTACAGACACTGAACTATGGTACTGTCACTGTATATTTGGCCATTTGAATATCTAAACATTTAATTGGCACCAAACTGCATGATGTTTACTGAGTAGAGTGTGAACCAAGCACCTCCACATTAAAGCACATTAAACACATTTAGGTAAACCTCTGGTCTCCCAGTGAGTATCAATTCAGCGCAGTGTTGACTGAGGAGAAAAGTTTAATCTGAAATCACAAACTTCACTGTGAATACTGCACTCCATATATCCTAGCCTTGTAGAAGAGAGATGGGATGGTTAAGAGACCATTTCCTCATCATTCTTCTGCTTTAGGCTACTTCACATATACAGTCACTTTCTCCCTGGCAAATATTTGACAGCCATTTGCCTTGGGTTAAACGTACTTTACAGAACACAAATCATTCGAGGTTGAATTATTTAGCCTGCATGTATGTTTTCCTTTTAGGAGTAGTCTGTGAATGATCATTTTACATTCAGGCGTACAGTTTAACCTCCTATAACGATTTTGAATGGTTCTTTTTTAAAGAGTCGTTCGTTCATTTATTAATCACTGGGTTCAAGAGAACATTGGGGGTAAAATTGAGAGAAGAGTAACCTCTTGGATCCATAATCATCTCTACATCTCACACAAATAGTACAATCGACAACATAAAGTGAAACAACAGTAATTAATAACAAATAATGTCGCCTATTTACGACATGGCTGAAACGAAACGGTTCATTAAAACGAATGAATCGCTTCCCAGGCACAGTGAACTCACACATGATGGCAGACTCCCCCAACTGGACGCAAGTGGTACTGCAGCGCACACACACACACACACACACACACACACACACACACGATCTAAGGAAGTCTGAGAAACTGACCTTCTGATGTAAACAAAGGCAAGAGCATGTCAGTCTTTGAGACTATGTTCCTGCAAGTGTAATTATGTGTTGTGTATGTGAGAGCAATTATATGTATGTGTGTATGTGTGTGTGCTGATAGGGAAGGAATGTGAGCAATGGAATGGCAATGATGTAAAGCAGAAGAGCTAGAGAACTCAACTCTGATGGCAATAAAGATAAGAGAAAGAGTGGATTGCCTCTGTGTGTTCAGTATTTATAGTCAATATTTAATTATGTATTTTATCTTTTAATACATTTTGTTGTAATTTAATACGATTGATGGTACCTCTGTAATTTATTCCTCTTTGTGACCTTAGTTGCCTATTCAAATGCTAGTTAATTGTTAATTTTTCTTTGCAATTATTTCATTTTATTATTTTTTTTATTTTATTTTACTGTTATATTTTTTTCTTTTATATTTTTTTATTCTACCTATTCTCACTGCTTTTTATCCTGAACATATGAACAGTAGTTGTTACAGCTGTTGTATTTTTATCTTATAATTTGTCTACCACACACAGACACATATTTGCATTTGCTTTTATTAATTTAGCAGACACACAAATATATACGTACACACACGTGCCAAAGATGAATCTCTTCATCAAAGGCAAAATAAACAAAGGGGTTGAGAGAAGGTGTGTGATGTGTGAGAGAGAAGAGAGCGTGAGAGGGGAATGAGTATGTGTGTGTGAATATGATTGCATGTGTGCACAAGAGAAAAAGGAAGTGCAGCCCTTTGGCAGTGAGAGGCAACAGGAAGTGAGCATCTATCATCACTCTGACCCTCTGATCTCGAACTACAGAGAGATTTCATCATTACTCTCTCACACACACAACAGTTGACGGACAATAACTGACCCATAAGGTAAAATGGCGGCTCTGGGCTGCACTATTATGATGGATTTTACACACACACAGAAACACACACACTCCCTTTGTAAGGAGACAGCTTGAGTCATGTACCATTTCCTTTATTAAGTATAAAATGTTCCAGCAACAATGAATCTTGCTGTTCAGTTTCTGTAGTGTAGTGTTTCTCTCTCTGCTTGCGCAGAATTATCGTGGATGCGAGGCAGAGTAGATGTTTGTGAGAGTGTGTTTGAGAGATGATCACTGTCAGTTCCCGCTCAGGTCCTGAGATTTGTGGTAGGTGACGGTTCTGCATGCTTCATGAATATTGATCGGTATTGTTAGCAGCAATAAAGCAGCCATATGTCTTAATAACAGATACATATGCTGAACCAGAATGCACACACAGAGGAAGAGATAGAGAGAGCTTTACTGGGGGCTAAATAAATGTTTATAGTAAGATATCAGACAATGAAACTAAGGAAACTGATGGCTTAAATACACAGGAAGGGTGATCAACTAAACAGAACTAATTAACAACCAAGGGAACTAACTAGGGAATACGGGCAGGCAAAAAAGGGACAGAACACAGTAAAAAAGAAACCAAGCTGAAGATACACGTAACATTACCCCCCTCTCATGGAAGTCGCGTCCCCTCGCTGTAACAAGTCCAACAGAGAAGGGAAGGTGGGTGCTCTGGAGGAGGACCTGGAGCAGGTGATTGGGAGGAATCTGGAGGAGATAACTTGGGAGAGACCAAGGTGGCGATGACGGTGGGAGGAGCCAGGAGCAGGAGTAACCATGCAGGGACCCAGAGCTCAGCCAGAACAATGGCCCATGGTAGAGTTGAGAGAGGGAGGAGCCATGGTGGAGACTTGGTTGATGAAACAACGGGGACAACAGACAGAGACAGAGTCAATGGAAGTCCCAGGCGAATACAAAGAGCTAATGGGATCATACAAAACCAATGGCTCTGGAGACTGCAGCGATGAACATCTGAGGTGGAGCCAGGGTGCCAGAGGACTGAGGCAGAGCCGGTGTGACTGAGGAACAAGGCGGAGCCGGAGGGAAGGCAGAGCCCGACTGAGCCGAAGGAATGGAGGGACGAAGCACAGCTGAAGACCCATACGTCCATGGCACAGGCAAAGCAACTTCTGACCAAGGCAGGGCCTGAGGTATGAGGGAGCCCCATGGAGTCATAAGGATGATGGTCTCGGGTGGAGCCGAGAGAAGGAGGAGCCAAGGTGGAGCCAACAAGTCGACGAGCCGAGGTGGAGTGATGGGCTCGGCGGCTGGAGGCAGAGCCAGGGGATTTCCTTCCAAGCCGGAGCTGGTGTCCTGAAGATCTGAGAAGCATCCACGCAGCATAGTGGAGTAGACAAAGAAGGAGCCGAGGACCTGAAGGGAACCAGTGGAGGCAGACACCGCAGACTGGCAGGCTTTGGGAGAGGAGGTAGGAGAAGGAGGCTTGGTGGGATCTCTGGAGATGCAGGAGACTTTGAGCTGGGCAGAACCAGCAGGGGGAGGAGATTCAGGTAAATATGTTCTTCCAATTCATCTTAATACATAAATTCAGAGGCCAAACTCAGCATAGCCTCAGTGTCGGGAGTGTGGACAGGGCTTTCATCCATACCCTCATACTCCATGAGCAGCCCCACGGGGAAGGTCGATGTTGCCGGCTAACACACCTGGTCAGACTCACTGTGACGCTCGGGCTCCGGGGTGGTGGTTGGCTCAGTTCTCTGACCTGGCTCTTTCATTGCAGCAGGCTCTCCATCTGTGGTGGGCTCTGGCGTTCGATCCGTGCAGACTGGGGGGGTTGGCTGGCTGAGGTCTTGGTCTGGAGTGGGGCTGGTGACGTCCTCTATGGGGCAGACGGTGAAAGCCGATCCACAGTTCACCTGCACCCACTCCACATACCCCACAAATGTCCCTCGAGGACTAATACCGACATCTACCATGTGCCTTCGCATGCTCGTTCAAGCTGGCTTGTAGAAAATGCACATGGAGCGATCAGTGGAATTCTAGAGGCACGCCAGTTATCAAAATCCTTGGATGTGGTCCTCAAGGGATTGCTGCTCCATGCAAAGCAGCCGGATGGTCGGCAAGTCGATACTTATTCAGTTTAGGTCCAGTATTCCGTCAAGCTAATGCTGTAGTAATTGCACAATGCAGGATAATCCAAACAAACACTTCTTTATTAATCCACAAAGTAAAATACAGGAGATTGCAGGAGAAAACTAATGAACAACCACAAAAAGCAAAGACAATAACCGACAATGAAACAAAGGAAACTGATGGCATATACTTCCTTCACGTGCTATCGGAACTATAGGAAACTCGTATTTATGTTCATTCTGAGAGCACATAAAGGCAGCATTAAAAAAACAAGAAGGGTAATCAACTGAACAGAAACAGGTGTGTGGAACTAATTAACAACCAAGGAAAATAACTAGGGAACACAGGCAGGCAAAACAGAGGCAGAACACAGTGAAAATGAAACCAAACTGAACATACACATAACAGTTGGTTCATCTCAATGGCACAGGTGTCCTAGCAGAGTAAATACAGGTGCAGATCTAATCATCACATTAACTATGAACATAATTTACAAATGTTGGACTGCCAGAAAGCATCCAAATACTGTTTGTCTTCATATCGAACACTTGGTTTTATATGTTATCTAATGCACCAAAATCCATCCATTTCAAATAATATTTTGGGTCACTGTGTTAATGAAGTGTTCTGACGGAGCAGTTTAGTCTTGTTTATGTGTCTTCTTCATATTAAGTAATGCAGGCAGGGAGCTATGTAAATGTATACTATATTTCACTTTAGACAGATGCATATAAAGAGTTGGGGCATGTTCAGAAGTTCAAACTGAATGACAGTTTAGTGGACCTGGATGTATTTAGATGAATATGTGATTCTGCTCTCATACTTTGATGTTTGCTCTACTGACACAGCATCATTTGAACTGATAGTTCACTCAAAAATAAAACTTCTGTCATCGTTTTCTCAACCTTATGTTGTTCCAAGAATTTTGTTAATCTTTGAAGCACAAATTAAGATGTTTTTAATGAAAGCAGAGAGGTTTCTATCGCTCCAATGAAAGTCCAGTTAACCAAAACATAGAAGATCCAAAAAAGTTCATAAAGTCATCTTAAAATTAATCCGCATGAATCGAGTGGAGTTTTAGGTCTTTTTAAGTGATATGATCACTTTATTTGATGAACAGATTTAATTTAAACTTTTATTTACATATAAACACACACACATAGGGCACATCACAAACCAATGAGGTTTGTTCTACCGTGTGACGCACACAAAAGCTTTGTGTTTACCATATGTGATGCACATGTGTTTATATGCAAATAAAAGCCTAAATTAAATCTGTTCATCATATAATGCGATCATATCTGTTCTCAAGACTTGGATTAAACCGCTCGATTCATACAGAACTATCCCTGATTATCTCAAACTGTGTCTTTCTGCATTTGCTGCACAACCCAATCTTAGTTTTCAGGGAAAATTAACATGTATAACAGCTCAAGAAGAATTTGATGAGAAATATTTGAGTTCATTTGCGACTTGTAGACTCAATAAATCTGAGCACAGTTTGAGATATTGTTGAGATCTTTTTTGACACTCCAGAATAGACACATAAGAGACAATCAGAAGACGCAAAATCTCTATTTGCTCTGCATTTAATCTCTTTGCTGTCAGCGAGAAACAACTGCGACATCTCATTTGTGATTTTTCTTTCCTATAGGTGACAAATGGTGGGGGTCTAGGGTTGGGGATTTGGACCAGGCACCGTGGCCACCTGCAGAGCAGCCTGAACTGTGTAATGAAAAGAGCACAGCCCTGCTGGGGACGGAGGGACGGGGGTGGGATTGATTGTTCTGGAAACTGATGAGGGTTCAGGCACAATTAAATTGTAGGGCAGAGCTGGGAGCTGTGTATGTGCGTGTGTGTGTTAGGTGCCTGCTTGTTGATTGATGGTAAAATCATAACTACAGTGTATTAACTACAGGGTTCAGCACGGGGTTAAGGTGGCCTGAAAAACAGCCGCTCTTATTAGATTGGGCAAAACGGTGAGAAACAAAAAGAACATTTATTACAGAATCTGCTGTTTCAAACTTCTCTGTTGAAGAATCATTTAACCACAAGTTTCTCCACAACATTGTGTACACAGTGTAGTCCCGTTCTTAAGAGCCTGGGTTGTCAAGTAAGAAGCATATTTATGGCTGACCAATATGATTGCCAGTGGTTAAAAACAAGGGGTTTTAGGGATTAGTTCATGTAGCAAGTGTGGTGCAGTAGTTGTGAGAGAGCCCAGCTCCATTAATCCACCACAGGTCCGGTTTCCTAATATAAGGGCCGAGGTTTAATCCCAGGTGTGGGTGGTCTAGGAACAACTTCATCTTAAACCTTGTCTGAAAATGATTATAAATCATGCGATTTTCTATTTTTATATTTAATATTTAACATTTTTCATTGCGTGCGACAACAAGTGAGTCTAAATATACATGCATTTCACAGTGTCTTGGTACAGTATTTATGCTACCGTTTTATTTTATTTTATTTCCTTTTGACAGAAATTAATATTGTTCATCAAGGACACATAAAATTGAAAAAGTGACAGTAAAGGCATTTATAATGTTACAAAAGATTTCTATTTCAAATAAATGCTGTTCTTTTGAACTTTCTATTCATCAAAGAATCCTGAAAAAATGTTTTCCACAAAAATATGAAGCAAGCACAACTGTTTTCAACATTGATGATATTAATAAATGTTTCTTGAGCAGCAAAGTAGCTTATTAGAATGATTTCTGAAGGATCATGTGACACTGAAGACTGGAGTAAATTCAGCTTTGATCACAGGAATAAATTACTGTATTTTAAAATATAATAAAACAGAAAACAGTTATTTTAAATTGTAAAAAAAAATCAACACACAATATTACTGGTTTACATAAAATCTTACAGACGACAAACTGCTTTTATGACAGCACTCTGACATAAAGTTTGTGTAAAACCTGATGAAAAACCTGTCTTCTCCAGTACGGAACTGTGTGTGTGTGTGTGTGTGTAAAGTTCTGCAGGTTAAGGTTAAGTTTCTCACTGCAGTAGGGTTTAAGCCACAGAACAGTATAGTCATGGATCAGGGGACACACTACTGAAAATTACAATTTACAACAATGACATATCCCTGAAAACTAGAAAATTAAGAGAGCTTTCCATCATCCATAGAAGCCCTTCAGACTGGACACATGGGACAAACATACTGATCTGAGCACAGATTTTCCCCCTAGTGGACAGCAGCACAAATGATAGACACATTGCCACAATGCTGATGTAGCACAAAGTGTGAAAAAGCTATTTAGACAACTTTACAACTCAAGTATCCAGCATTTTTTTTTTTTTTTTTTTACTGATTTTTACCATAAGGGTATTTACTGTAAATGTGTTCTGTGTTTGTTCAGACATTTACATTTACATTTATTCATTTGGCAGACGCTTTTATCCAAAGCAACTTACAAGTGAGGAATACAGTAAGCGAGTCATCATGACGAGGCAAATAGGGGCAAGAAGTGCTCACATACAAGTTTTAGGCAGTGCTCAGAGTATCATAAGCTACAATAGAGAGAGATTAAAGGAAGTGAAGGGATAGATAGAAATTTTTTTTTTTTTAGTATGAGGATAAGTGCTCACGAAAGAGTTTTCAGCTGTCTTTTGAATATTGCCAGGGATTCTGCATTGCGGATGAAGGCAGGAAGATCATTCCACCAGCAAGGGACAGTGAACGAGAATGTCCTGGAGAGTGATTTCGTGCCTCTCTGTGATGGTACCACGAGCCTTCGCTCCTTTAATGAGCGTAGGCTTCTGGTCGGAGTGTAGACTCGTAAGAGTGAGTGGAAGTAGGAGGGTGCTGAGCCTGTGGTAGATCTGTAAGTAAGCGTCAACGCCTTGAATTTGATGCGAGCAGCAAGTGGTAGCCAGTGCAGAGAGATGAAGAGAGGTGTGACGTGGGCTCTTTTGGGCTCGTTAAAGACGAGACGTGATGCAGCGTTCTGAATCATTTGAAGAGGCTTGATTGTGCATGATGGCAGTCCAGCCAGAAGAGCATTGCAGTAATCAAGCCTAGAAATGACTAGGGCCTGGACAAGGAGTTGTGTTGCATGTTCTGTTAGAAAGGGCCTGATTTTCCTGATGTTGTAGAGTGCAAATCTGCATGACTGAGCTGTCTTTGCAATGTGGTCTTTGAAGGTCAGTTGGTCATCAAGGATTACTCCAAGATTTCTGGACGAATTTGATGGGGTAATTGAGGATGTACCTAGCTGGATGCTGAAATCATGATTTAGAGTCGAATTGGCAGGGAAGATGAGAAGCTCAGTCTTAGCCAGGTTGAGCTGCAGATGATGTTCTTTCATCCATGCCGAGATGTCCGCCAGACAGCTTGAGATTCGTGTAGCTACTGTGGGATCATCTGGTTGGAATGAAAGGAAGGGTTGTGTGTCATCAGCATAGCAATGGTAGGAGAAACCATGTGCCTGTATGATGGGACCAAGTGATGTAGTGTAAATGGAGAAGAGGAGGGGTCCAAGAACTGAACCCTGAGGAACCCCCGTGGTCAGTTGATGAGCTTCGGATACCTCCCCTCTCCAGGCAACCCTGAAAGACCTTCCTGTGAGATAGGATTCAAACCAGTGAAGTGGAGTACCTGTGATGCCCAGTGATGAGAGGGTGGACAGGAGGATCTGATGATTCACTGTGTCAAAGGCAGCAGATAGATCGAGGAGAATGAGAACTGATGATTTGGAATCAGACTTTGCAATCCGCAAGGATTCAGTGACTGACAGTAGTACAGTCTCGGTTGAGTGGCCACTCTTGAAACCAGATTGATTGACATCCAATTGATTGCTCTGTGAGAGGAAAGATGACACCTGGTTGAAAACAACTCGTTCAAGTGTTTTTGCTATGAATGGTAGGAGAGAAACAGGTCTGTAGCTGTCTACAAGTGACGTGTTTAATGTGGGTTTTTTAAGCAGTGGGGTTACCCGAGCCTGCTTGAATGTATTATATACAAAATTATTGTCAGTATTAAAGGATTAGTACACTTCAGAATGAAAATTTCCTGCTAATTTACTCACCCCCATGTCATCCAAGATGTTTATGTCTTTCTTTCTTCAGTCAAAAATAAATTAAGGTTTTTGAGGAAAACATTCCAGGATTTTTCTCCATATAGTGGACTTCACTGGGGTTCAACGGGTTGAAGGTCCAAATGTCAGTTTCAGTGCAGCTTCAGAGAGCTCTACATGATCCCAGACGAGGAATAAGAGTCTTATCTAGAGAAACAATCTGTCATTTTCTTAAAAAAAAATAAAATCTTTTTGACCACAAATGCTTGTCTTGCACTACTCTGTGATGCGCCACGCATTTGGTAATCAAGTTGGAAAGGTCATGCGTGATGTAGGCAAAAGTCAAACGGCCTTTACAAAAAAAGGTAAAACAACGATGTTGGACGATTTTGAAGTTGGAGGAGAAAATGAGATGTGTGACTTTTCCAACGTGATTACGTAATGCGTGGTGCATCGCAGAGCAGTGCAAGAAGAGCATTAGTCGTTGAAATGTATATCATTTTTATTTTTTACTTTTTTTTTGGAAAATGACAGATCGTTTCACCAGATAAGACCCTTATTCCTCATCTGGGATCGTGTAGAGCTCTCTGAAGCTGCACTGAAACTGACATTTGGACCTTCAACCCGTTGAACCCCAGTGAAGTCCACTATATGGAGCAAAATCCTGGAATGTTTTCCTCAAAAACCATAATTTCTTTCTGACTGAAGAAAGAAAGACATAAACATCTTGGATGACATGGGGGTGAGTAAATTATCAGGAAATTTCCATTCTGAAGTGACGTAATCCTTTAATCCACAGCAGTTAATCCACAGGATGCAGTACATTAGATTCAAATTTAGCTGGAATATTCCTTAATGGACTCTTTTCGCAAATCTGGACAGTTTTTCATATTTTCATTTTTTTTTTTTTTTAAACGTAATTCACATTTATAATGCTATATATTGTGTTATATTACCTTGTCAGTAAATGACAAAAAACAAATTATCGCTGCTGTGAGGGTGTTTCTAACACAACGACTGAGGGAGTGACGGCAAATTTGACATCTTTCTCTCTTCTGAACAATCAATCTCTCTATTTGTTTCCCTCTTTTGGAAAGTTGTGGAAACTATATCACAGATTTTTCTTTGCTGTCGTCTCCTGTTCACCGCTGTAGAAGTTTACCCAACTATGACAACTTCCGCTTCTGAGAAAAGTGGAAAGGGTCCATTCCCATCACTCTACATGTTAATGGAACAGCTTAAAAATGACTGTACAGAAAACAGGCATAAATGCCTGGCCATTGCAAAACAAGTACTTAAAGGACCCAAAAATTAAAGTTCTGTCATCATGTTGTGACAAACCTGTATGACTTTCCTCTGTGGAAGATAAAAGAAGATATTTTGAAGAATGTTGGAAACCAAACAGTTTTGGTGAACACTGACTTCAGTCGTATAAACAAAAAACACAGACTTTTCTCAAAATATCTTCACATGAGGGTGAATAAATGATGAAAGAATTTGCATTTTTGGGTGAGTTATCCCTTTAATTTCCATGATTGCGTCACTGTGGTAGTCTTGTGTATCCAGACATTTGTGAAACAGCATAAATCTGGTCCACTTCGCAGTTTGTTTTGACATTTTTATTTCACATAACTGAAAATATGAAACAACATTTATAGTTCTGCTCTTGGACATCCTGTTTAACTACAAATTTTCTTAACCCAATGGCTTGTAAAAACAACTTGCAGACAGACATTGGAAATCTGTTGGTAATTTTAGACAATGTTTGTGCATTGTGCTTTAGACTTGAATGTGACATCTCAATTTGAGACTACAGTGGTGGAAAAACCCCAGTAACTCACTTTATATAATTTTTTCAAGCAAGATTCTCTTCAAACAGTTCTCCACAATGACAACAGAGAAAGAGAAAACTGACATATAAAAAAGACTTTAGTATAGGGAACACGTATTCACTATTAACTACAACTTTTCCCTCAATAAACTCCTAATTTACTGCTTATTAATAGTTAGTAAGGTAGTTGTTAAGTATAGATATTGGGTATGATTAAGAATGTAGAACAAGGTCATGTAGAATAAGGCATTAATATGTGCTTAATAATTACTAATAAACAGCCAATATTCTAGTAATATGCATGCTATTAAGCAACAAATTAAAAGACCCTAAAATAAAGTGTTACCAAAGACAGTTATAGTCCGCTACAGCAGCACTGAAAACACATTTTGGAATGCAGCCACACATTTGCTAGAAGCATTTGTGCTCATGCATTTTCACAATGTATGTTTCAGGCCTTAGTGTAGACATCTGGAGAGGGTTTGTGAAATGTGTAAGGATCTCTATATCCTCCCCTTCATCACCTCTGATCCTTCAGCACTCCAGATACAGCAGCTGCCCTTCTGCCCTCTCATATCCAGAGCCCACAGAGATAAGCAGCGAAGAAGAGTGCCGCGCTCTCTCTCTCACACATCAGCTGTCTGCAGCTGAGATCAAACACTGGACCTCTCTCTGAGGGTTACCATACACCTACAGACACACGCTGAAGCATGTGCGTCCAGGGGATTTGGACACTGTACTGACTAACATGTCTTATACATAAGTGATGAACTTATTATTTCCTTAAAGGCCCACTGAAGTGCCTTGGAACGCACAACGTTATTCAATGTGTTGACGTAATTTGCACTGAAACAGGAAGACAGGGCAGGACATAGAGATCAGCTCCTCCCCTTTTTTAAAATAGCCAATAGCGTTTCGTTTATATCACAGTTCGGCCAGAGCCGTTGAGCTCGGTAAAGCCTCAGTTTCCTTCTAATCTCTAACCGTTTTTCTTCTTTATCGCTTTAAAATAGAGCATTCTGTGAATTCAAATGTGTCCGATACGTTTTGTGGTCTACACCGACTCGCGCATATGATCCGCTCTGTGCTGTCGTGTCTCTGGACTGGAGCAGACTGTGTGCGCTGCGGTTCACGTGAAACTACTGTGAACTAAACTTCATTCACCTCAATGGAAAGCATATTTACACTGTCTTAAACGCTCCCTATCCCCTATATAGTGCACTATGTGCCATTCACCATGTAGAAACTAGTAAATGTGTGAACGTGACCGATTTCAGCCGTAGCTTCAGCGTCTATTTATAATGTAGGGGGCGGGAATAGCCATGATCATATTAAGCAACAGGGCATTTTTTTCCGATCGCGTGTTTTTATATTTCTGTTGTATTATGTTTTATATAATAATCAGAAGCATCATATTTGCTTGAGTTTTTGGTCAGTGGCCAACTCGTTTTAATAATCTTTTATTTCTCTCTCTATATTGCAACGATTCTAATATTATGCATAAAATGCCCCATGCAAAAGGAAATTTTAGGTTTTCATTGAAAATGAAGCAGATGTAGAATTTTTCACCCCAGAGCTCATTATAGTAACAACTGCACATTTTCACTTTTGTGTATATTGGACAGAGCAACACTTCTGGAGAGACTATTTAGACTATTTATGATTTATTATTTCTCACTTTTACAAAGTATATTCATAGCTATAGTGATATTAAATTGCACTGTGTCTTTTCCATATTCCACATTCACTCCCATGTTTTGTATTATATTTCATATTGTATTCTATATTGTATTGTAATCTTTATAAAACACATCCGTTTTGGGAGTGATTTACTATGAAAAATACATTTCAGATCTATGGCTCTTACTGAATCTTCCGATCTTCAATATTAATAAAGAATACTGTTATTGAAGTGTGTTATCAGACACTATTCGGCACAAAAGTTGAATAACCCATTGATTCTGCATGCTCTGTAGTGACGCTCTGAGTGTGTGTGTGTGTGTGTGTGTGTGTGTGCACGCTTTTGTGATTTATGAGGACAAATTTGTATAATGACATTATTATGACATTATATGTATTATGACGTAAACAGAAAATATGAGGACATTTCATTAGTCCTCATGTTTAAAATAGCTTTAAAAACATACTAAACAATGTTTTATTAAAAATGTAACAATGCAGACAGCTTTCTGTGATGGGTAGGGGTAGTGTAGGGGGATAGAATGTACAGTTTGTACAGTATAAAACCATTACATCTATGGAATGTCCTCACTTTGATAGCAAAACAAACCTGTGTGTGTATGTGTGTGTTATCCAGCGTTCTGATGCCATCTGGGTGATGTTGACTCTGAATTTGTCTTCTCCTTTGTACTCAACTAAAAACTGAGCACTGTTTGAGGCCAGCATGAATCCTGAACTTTGACCTGTCAGATGACCTCTGCTCTGCTAAGCAAGTTCATGGCAGGGTCAGAAAGTCCTCCCTTCCTAAAACTCTCTCTCTCTCTCCACAAAAGATGCAACCTATATGGAGAACATAAAAAAGAAGAATGTATTAGCTGATATGCTGGGTTTGACAATGAGAGGGGCTATAATTAGATCCCATTTTCAAAATGCAGAATTAATGGATTCTCCTTCAAAATTCTTTTTCAGTTTAGAAAAAAAAGAATGGTCAGAAAAATGTATTCGTGCCTTGCGGTCTGAAAAGGGGGATTCCCTTTCAAGTGAACTCACGCTGCGTCAAGCACTTTGGGAACGCCTCTGTGTGATTGCATCGTGAAGCACATGTGAAATCAGTCCAATGGCGTGACAGAACGTTGTGACCAGGAAACTATAAAGCACACCTGATCCAAACAGTGTTAGCTTCTGTGTCTTCAGTAAGCGCTCTCTGTGAAACGTCTGTCTTATTTACTGTTGTTTGTCTCTCACATTATTCAAGTACTATATTTAAGACAAGTGAAAGTATGGCGAGTAAGCAGCAATTCAGACCGTGTGCTACTCCCTGCCCTCGCTACATCACAAGTGGAGATGCACACAAGCTCTGTGTTGTTTGTCTGGGCGCTCCGCTCCCGCCGGGCGCTTTTTGAGGAAAGCGGTTCGGTTCGCGTTCACCGCGGCTTGGGTCCCGCTCCTGCCGAGGCACAGCGAAGGCTCGCGTCGTGGGGTTCGCGAATGGATTTTGCAGAGGGGTTAGAGACAGGCCCCACACTTTCTCTGCCTTTACCTGCAGGATCCAGCACTTCATTTCAGGAGGTAGAAGCACGCTCTGCGGTTTCTTCCTCCCCTGGTGAAACGCCGCTGCTGCAGAGATCTAGTTCTGAGGAATTAGACGTTGTCAGCATCGATGCTTGTGATATTGAGGACTCGCCACCTCACACACAAGTAGGGTTGAAATGAGTAGGTGACATTATCAACAAAAATAAAAAATTGTCAACAAATATTTTTGTTGTCGAATAGTCTCTTGATCTCATATGACCTATTTGAAGGGCCTGCAAATAGGTCGGATGACCAGTGGTGCGCTGTAGCGCAATACTGTAATGCAGCCCTCCCGGATCAATCCAATAAAAGAAGACAGCGCTTTTGAGTGCATAGTGCAAATGAAGTCGAACCCGTGAAATGTGGGAGATTAACATAGCATAAACATAACAAACATAACGTTTACCATAACTACAAAAAAATGCTGTCATGTAGGGCCACCAACACTCATTCAAACTTACTGTTCTCACGCCACACATCCATTTTCTCACGCAGTGAAAGATACATAGCAGAGCAAAGAGGACACAGACAACATGCCGACAGATAAGACAGATTACTCTTGATATAAAACTAAGTCTCAGCTTCTAAATTCTGTCAATTTTACTACGGGATTCAAACAATGCATGTGGCTTTGACGCTGTTTAACGTGCTGTGATAGATCGCTGTAGCGCCTCAGGTCAAGCAGCAAGTGAACCTATTATCTTCCTCTCTGCTATTACAGTGTGAAATAAACATTAATGAACAGAAAAAAGTATGTTAAAAGATACAGTACAACTTACTGAATTGAATCCATCTCTAATGTAATCACTTAATCAGAGTTTTAACCGCAGAAAGAGGTCAGTAAAACAGCTTGCAAACAAATATGTCACAAAATGTAACATTTACCTCAGGAAAGCCATTCAATGACCATAAACTCGATAGTTAGTGTGTGTGAATGTGTATATATATATATATATATATATATAATCTAGAGAGGGGCATTTTTTTTTTTTTTAAATGCACAATATTACATATTCATACTTTTACTGTTATTAAAAAAGTTATTAAAAAGTATTTATGTTAAGTATTTATGTTATTAAGTATGTTATAAAAGTATTTATGTTATTAAAAAGTTATTATTACAATTCCCAGACTTAAAAACACAGTACCAGTCATTGTAACAGTTGGACTATTGATGACTTCTGAGGAGGAAAGAAAACCTGAAGGAGATTGGTCTATTCATTTGGCTTGAAAATCATTAAAAATACACTTTCAAAAGCTGAAGTGATTTCCTTGTTTTATTTACTAGTTAAAGTACAGTATAACTCAATATTTTAACTAATTGCTAAAGTGGAATAATCAAACAAAGCCTACTGATTAATCAGAGTAATAATCGATGGTTAGTCGATTAATCGTTCTAATAATCATTAGATTAATCGATTATCAAACTAATCGTTTGTTGCAGCCCTACACACAAGCGTATGAGGAGCTCCTGGATGTTGTGACTAGAGCTGTTGCGAGATTGTACATAAGCTGGCCAGCTGAAAAGCAGGAAGCCCGTCAGTCCAGTCTGTTAGACGAGCGCTTCCTTCCATCCTGGTCACAACCTCCACGCCGGGGCCTGCCTTTCTTTCCCAGCCTCCACACCGAGGTGTCGAGGTCATGGAATAGACCCGCTTCCTACTGGGTCTTCAGTCCTCAAATTTCTAATTATAGTAACATCGTAGAACTAAAAAGGCATGGTTATGGGGAGATGCCTCGGGTGGAAGAGACGCTTGCGAGCTATCTCTCCCGAGTCTGCATCTTCCCTAAAGGCCCCGAAGTTACCCACAAAGCCACCCAGAACATCATCTGCTTTAGTGGGTAAAGCGTACTCAGCAGCAGGTCAGGCAGTGGCGTGCTTGCACACAATGTCTATCCGCCAAGCATACCAAGCTGACCTGCTTAAAGACCTTGATGAGGGTGAGGAAGTTAGTCGTGAGGCTTTCACTGAGCTACGAAAGGCTACTGATCTGTCTCTCCGCGCTACCAAGGAGACCGCCAAGTCAATTGGGTGGTCTGTGGCAGCCCTGGTAGCTATGGAGAGGCACCTATGGCTCAACTTCGTGGACATGAAAGAAAGTGACTCAGTCGACACAGTCGTCGAGAGGTTTCAAGAAGCCAAGAAACAGGTGGCGGCATTCCAAAAATTTCTTCCCTGCCTCTCTCAGGTCCCAGGGGCTACTGGGCGGGAGCAGCCCCAGCCGAGTACGAGCTCCTCACACAGGGCGTAACAGAAAGTGAGTCAACTCAGTCAACACAGTCGTCGAGAGGTTTCAGGAAGCCAAGAAACAGGTGGCGGCATTCCAAAAATTACTTCCCCGCTGCTCTCAGGTCCCAGGGGCTGCTGGGTGGGAGCAGCCCCAGCCGAGTATGAGCTCCTCGCACAGGGCACAACAGAAAGTGAGCGTTGCTTCCCGTGCTCCCTCATAGAGAGACTGGGGGGCAGGGCAGCGCTCACAGCCGAAGCCTTCCAAGGGTACGACGGATCTGAGGACCGTCATTATCCAGCGGAAGGCTTCGGGAAAGAAGTCCTGATGCCAGTGGTGTCAGGCTTCTGAGGGCAGTCCCCTCCAGGGCGAGTCGGTTCCCACCTCATTATAGGTTGTCCGTCTCCCCCTGGTGCCCTTAGGGCTCCGTTCTGCCAACCCTGCCACCTCGTGTGCTTCAGGGCGCAGCAGTTCTCAGCGAACGCATATCTCAGTGTCCACCCAGCAACTTAGTGGTGCTGGGATGTTCGCTCCCTCCAAGGAGGGGTCAAAAGTGGCCAGTTCAGTTGCTCCCTGCCGGTTCGCCGTTTCAGGGCACCTTTTCCCAGCAGGGAGTCAGGGTTTTACAGCCGGTACTTCATAGTTCCGAAGAAGGATGGAGGATTGCGTCCTATTCTAGATCTGCGCCTATTAAATCGCTCTGTCAAGAAGCTTAAGTTCAGAATGCTAACTCTGAAACAGATCATGTCACAAACCAGGTCCGAGGACTGGTTTGTGACGATAGATCTGAAAGATGCATACTTTCATATATCCATCCTTCCTTAACACAGGAAGTTCCTGAGGGGGCGAAGCGTACCAATATCGGGTTCTTCCCTTCGGCCTAGCTTTATCACCTCGCACCTTCACAAAATGCGTGGATGCAGCTCTGGCTCCGTTGCGACTCCAGGACATCTGCATGTTGAATTACATAGACGACTGGCTGATCCTGGCACAGTCAGAGGAGTTGGCGGTTCAGCATCGAGATGCTGTTCTCACCCACATGAAGCATCTGGGGTTACGGCTAAACGCAAAGAAAACTGTCTCCAGCTCAGAAAACCTCTTTTCTGGGCGTAGTTTGGGATTCAGTCTCGATGCAAGCATGTCTATCTCCAGCTCGCATAGAGGCGATTCTCACAGCCGTAAACAAGCTGAAGCTAGGCCAGTCACTCACTGTGAAACAGTTTCAGAGACTGTTAGGTCTGATGGCAGCTGCGTCCAACGTGATAACTTTTGGCCTGCTGTACATGAGACCTTTGCAGTGGTGGCTCACGACCAAGGGGTTTTCCTCGAGGGGAAATCTGTTTTGCATGAATCATGATCCTGGCACTCAAACACTTCCTCCCAGATCTCAGGGGCCATCATGTGTTGGTCCGCACGGACAATACAGCGGTGGTCTCATATATAAATCATCAGGGGGGTCTGCGTTCGTGCCCCTAATGCAAGCTGGCACACCAGATCCTCCTGTGGGCCCAGGGGAAATTACTGTCAGTCATGGCGGTATACATTCCGGAGCATCTGAATCAGGAAGCAGACATCCTGTTGAGGCAGGGGCTGAGGCCCGGGGAGTGGAGACTTCACCCCGAGGTGGTGGAGCTCCTTTGGGAGCGCTTCAGGAAAGCGGAAGTGGATCTGTTTGCGTCTCAAGAGACGACTCACTGTCCATTGTATTTCTCCCTCACGTATCCAGCCCCCCTGGGGTTGGATGCGATGGTGGAGACGTGGCCGAGGCTGCGTCTGTACGCCTTTCCCCCGATTACTCTGCTTCAGGGAATTTTTGAAGAGTGCACCGGGACGGGGTCCAGTTGCTGCTAATAGCCCCGTTTTGGCCGGGCCGAGTTTGGTTTTCGGACCTGATGTCTCTCCTCGATGGCTCTCCCTTCGAGATTCCGGTCAGGAGGGACCTACTCTCACAGGCGAGGGGCTCGCTCCTTCACCCCCGCCCGGAGTTGTGGAAACTGTGGGCGTGGCCTCTGAGGGGGTACAGCTTATAGATTCGGGTCTCCTACCGAGGTAGTGGAGACCATACTCCAGTCCAGAGCTCCCTCCACGAGGAGACTAAATTTCCTGAAATGGAACGTCTTCTCTTCATGGCGTAGAGATCGTATGTTAGACCCTGTTAACTGCCCGGTTGGTACGGTTCTGGAGTTCCTTCAAGACAAATTCTCTTCAGGTTTATCTCCTTCTACACTAAAGGTCTATGTGGCAGCCATTGCGGCTTACCATATTCCCTTGGAGGGTGCTTCTTTGGGAAGACACCCATGGGTTACTCGCTTCCTTCGTGGTACCATGAGGCAGAGACCTGCGGCACGTCAGAGAGTTCCGACTTGGGATTTGGTCATAGTGTTGGAGGGCCTGTCCATGGCTCCGTTTGAGCCCATCGAAGAGGTTCATGAGAAGCGCATCTGATTTCACACGGACAGGCACTTGGTTTTATGGTGGCGTGGGTATTTCGTTCCCAAAGCGCTTGGCGCAGCGCGAGTTCCCTTGAAAGGGAAAGTCTCAGGTTACGTATGTAACCATGGTTCCCTTAGAGGGAACGAGATGCTGCGTCACGTTGCCATACTCCCAGCATGCCTGTGACCGACTTACTTTGACTCTTCAGAAGCTAACACTGTTTGGTTCAGGTGTGCTTTATAGTTTCCTGGTCATGACGTCACCCGCCTATGACGTTCCGTCACGCCATTGGACATGTGCTTCACGACGCAATCATGCAAAGGCGTTCCCAAAGCGCTTGACGCAGCGTCTCATTCCCTCTCAGGGAACCATGGTTACATATGTAACCTGAAATGTTTTTTGACTAACCCCTTAGATATCAGAAAAACAGCTGTACAGTTTTATAAGGATTTATACAAAAGTGAAATTCCAGGTGAGCAAGATGGTAATTTTCTTTTCTTTTCTTTTTTTTTGAAAATTTACCACAGATAACTAAAAATACTAATGAGAAAATGAGTAAAACCTTGAGCTTAGGTGAACTTGAAGAAGCACTTAAAAAAATGGAAAATGGAAGAGCACCAGGTTTTGATGGTTTCACAACTGAATTTTATAAATCTTTTTGGGTAGAAGTGGGTCCAGAATTAGTATCTGTTTTTAATAAGAGTCTGGTAAATGGACAATTGCCCAGAAGTTGTCGGAGAGCAATCATTACTTTATTGCCAAAAAAGGAGATTTAAACGAAACAAAAACTGGAGACCAGTAAGTTTATTATGTAATGATTATAAAATACTGTCTAAAGCCTTAGCAATTAGACTAGGTGAAGACCTTGAATCTATTATTCATCCAGATCAGTCATATTGTGTACCAGAAAGAAGAATCTTTGATAATGTCTCTTTTATTAGAGACATTTTAGACTGTGGAAGACTTTTTGATTTAGATTTTGGGCTGATATCAGTTGATCAAGAGAAGGCTTTTGACAGAATTGAATATATGCATTTATGGAGTGTTTTAAAAGCTTTTGGATTTAGTTCTGATTTTATTTCAATGATAAAAGTTATGTACTGTGGCATTGAGAATTTATTAAAGATTAATGGTGACTTATGCTCTCCATTCAGGGTGTATAGGGGTGTCAGACAAGGTTGTGCACTGTCAGGCATGTTATATACCTTAGCCTTAGAACCCCTGTTAAATAAGTTAAGAAATGATGTGCGTGGATTATATATGCCAAATTGTGCTAATGCTTTTAAGTTATCAGCATATGCTGATGATGTGATTATTATAATCAGTGAACCCAATGATGTCAATGTGATGTGAAAGATTTTAGATGATTTTAAAACTCTTTCTTCTGCAAAGGTAAACTGGAAAAAGAGTGAAGCCATTTTAGTTGGAAAATGGTTAAATGGCGAACCAAGGCATCCTGATGGTCTAAAATGGACCAGAGATGGTTTTAAATATCTAGGCATTTTTTTAGGAAAATTTTTTTAGGAAATGAAAATGATAATGAAAAATGATATATATAATGAAAAATATTTTTTATGAAAAAAATAATTTTGAAGGCACTGTTGAAAAAAGTAAAAGGGCGACTGGATAAGTGGAGGTTTTTACTTCCTAAAATGTCTTATAAAGGATGTATTCTGATCATTAATAATCTTGTAGCCTCTGCACTTTGGCACTGTTTAGCCTGCACAGATCCTCCAGTTGATGTTCTAATGAAAATCCAGTCAATTTTAATAGATTTTTTCTGGGACAAATTGCATTGGGTGCCAAAAAGTTTTTTGTATTTGCCAAAAGATGAAGGAGGACTTGGATTGGTACACTTGCAGAGCAGAACGGCTGTGTTTCGCCTGCAGTATGTTCAAAGACTTTTAAGGTGCTCTGCAGAGTCAAGTTGGATGAGCGCAGCTTGTGCAATTCTTTGACGTATTGAAGGCTAAGGACTAGACAAAGCTTTATTTTGGTTGGACCTTCAAAGATTAAAACTGTGTGATTCTCCAGTTTTTTTATCGTAACCTGTTTAAAGTCTGGTCTTTATTTAAGACAAATAGGGAAAGGAATACTTCCCTCTTTTGGTTATTACAGGAGCAATTGATTATTGGCACGACTGGACTTAACGTGACACGACTTAGGTGTCTTTTGCCATACCGGAAAGGACTTTGCTTAATGCCCAGCTGATAACAATCGGTCATCTACATCAAATAGCAGGAACTGCTTTTAAAAATGTGACCGCGATTGCTGAGCGGTTAGAAATTAAATTATACCGCATAGTGGCAAAAGCACTTGAAAAATGGAGATCAGTCCTTACTGGCAAAGAAACAGAGTTGTTGAATCAGTACTTGAACAGGTCTATTAATTTTGACTGTAAAGACCTTTTTCCAAACTTGAGTATAACCCCCTTTTTGGGTGAGTGTAATGGTATGCTGTTATTGTAAAGTATTGATGTTTGTGGGTTCAAATTCTGTATGTGGCAAGGATTTGTATAAGAGTTGTGTAAAAGCCTTTAACAAGAAATCTTTGAATAATTAGTGTGACACACCATGGCGAAGTGTACTTAATCTTGATGTCAATGAAAAACCAGAATGGAGAGCTTTGTACAAGTCACCACTGGTCAAAAAAACTGGGGATTTACAGTGGAGAGTGTTGCATGATGCCATCGCAGTTAATGCATTTGTCTCTTTGGTAAATTCTGACATCACTGAAAATTGTCCTTTTTGTTTGCATAAAGAGACTCTTTTTCATGCTTTAATGCACTGTGAGAGGTTAAAACCTTTATTTGATATCTTGAAGAAGATTTTTAATTCTTTTGACGTGACTTTCAATGAAAATGTTTATTTGTGGTTTTAGATATGTGAAAAAACTTTGACAAAAGTCTCAATTGTTGAACTTCTTATTAGGTCAAACAAAAACGGTGATTTATGCTACAAGAAAAGAAAAATGTTTGAGCAAAATGTTTGTAGTAGTTTAGAAGTTGTTTTTGTTAAATTAGTAAAGACTAGGATTTTGATTGATTATCATTATTATAGATTAATGCATGATCTTGTATCTTTTGAAGCAACTTGGTGTTTAAATGGGATTCTTTGTGAAATTGTTAAAGAAGAGTTGTATTTTTCTTTTTTGCTGAGATGATTTTTTTTATTGAATTTTAATATTTAATTAGTGTTTGGTAATTTGTTGTATTGGGTTTTGGCATAAATTGTTATAAAAAGGGGTTTTGAAAATCAAAATCTCTCTCTCTCTCTCTCACACACACACACACACATTCACACGTTTTATGGGGAATTTCTACATAATGATTTTTATACTGTACAAATTGTACATTCTTTCCTCTAACCCTACCCTACCCATCACACAAAACCTTCTGCATTTTTACATTTTCAAAAAGCATCACTTAGTATTATTTATATGCTGTTTTCCTCATGGGGACCAAAATGTCCCCACAAGGTCAAAAATGACCAGTATTACTATCCTTGTGTGGGCATTTTGTCCCCATAACATAATGTTTATCAGGACCACACACACACACACACACACATCTCATCATTTGCTTCCAGCACAGAAGGTACTGAATTAGCATTCAACTTCATGCTAAATATGGATAAATTATGGTGCTGAGTAAAACTGTTGAGCCAGTTTTAGCAATCTATACAGTAAATCCCTGAATGAAATACTGATGACAAACTTTTCAGAGTGTGTGTTAAATGAACTCACACAAATGTCCAGTTAACATCACTGAAGGAAATCTATTATAGAAAGGCAAGCCAACAAACTCATCATTTAACAGTGGCTATAGTAGCTAAATTAATAATTGTTGGATTCTTTTTAACCCTTGGTTTTGCATTGCATTGTGAAACAACTTATTATTTAATGGTAAAGCTGTTTAACATCAGACAACCATAAACCATAATAATCATAAACTAAAATATTTATGAGCTTTGTCCAGATGCAGAAACTTTCACTTGCTGCACCTTTCCGTTTCAAAACCTCAGGGAAAAGTTAATAAATCGAACAGTGACAGCAAAGTGATGAGAGTGATTTACATGGAAACCTTTCTACGGATGGACAAGCAGTTTTTAAAAAAATGGTTGCATACTTGTTGCAAACTCAAGGATTACAAATGTATATCTCAAAACCTGACCACCCAGGATTTTGCTAAACAAGATATAACAAGGTGCCCAGGATTTTGTTTCTCCCTTAAAAATGTGTCACAATCACCAGTTGGAGTGCCCTTGGTAGCCACCAGAGGGCACTCCACCCCAGACCAATGCCACTCTTTCATGGACTACATTTTCCATAATACTCTGCACAGACTCATCAGCACTCACTGTTTTCAGCTGTGTCTCATTAGCCTGTTTAGCTCACCCTATATAAACCTGGTTCATTCTGTTATTCTTTGCAAAGTCTTGTATGTGTCTACACTGCATTTCTAAGCACGCTGGTGTTTATCTGTTCCCTGGTTTTGACACTTTGCCTGTTCTCTGGGTTTGCCGTTTCCCAATCTCTTGGGCTGTGTCCAAAATCACCCCCTACACCCTTAAATAGGGCACTATTTGAGGGGACAGCCATTTGTAGTGGTGTCCGAAACCGTAGTGGGCGATGTTGAGTGCACTCATTCAATCCCACAATGCACTGCAATAACGAGTGTACAACCAATGCACGCTTAACAGCTAGAGAATACCCATAATGCACTGTGAGTCACACGCTGAATGAATTCCCGTGTCTCGCCAGGAGATGGCTGAATCAATCATCCATTCATTTTCCAAACCGTGCTGGTCCAGTATATCATCATACAAGTATAATTTCCATTTTAATTGATCATTAAATCATTTAATTAAGGTTTGTACATGCTAGTTTTCATGGCAGAGTTTAACATAAAAATTCATTACTACTGGAGCTGCCGGTTTGCTACATTTCAAATGATTAAACAGCAAACACAAACTATGCGAAATCGGCAGCCCTTCCGGCACACTCAGTGTCCGAATTCACTCACTAATATCATTCGCTCTTTCAAGTGGACTATATTAGTGGAGTAATGTAGGGAATAGTGAATGAGGGTATAGGGGGCGATTTCGAACATCGCACCAATTTACCCTGTGTGCCTGAGTTCCTGTCCTGGTATCTGTTTGCCCGTGTTTATGACCTTTTGCCTACTTTGTGGATTACAACTGTGGATTACCCTTCTAATAAATACTGTGTTTGGATCCTCAACATTTGTGTCTCAGAGCAGTTACATGACAACATGTAAAAAGTCATCATGTAAATTTGTGAACTGAAAATGAATTTGGTAAATGGTCGTTGAAAATTGTCGTTTCTGATGTTTAATAGGTGAAAAGGCACAGTACAATATTACATGACATGTCCAGTGTATTTTAGTGTGAGTGTTAATGATTGCTGTGTTAATGATGTGGACAAGTTACAGTGTAGATCGAGACACGCGACAGCTACTGCCACTGAGCTAATGATCTCTCCACAAACAGCCGCCGCACACACACCACAGGGGCAAGGCTTTAGGGAGGGGGTCTCCAGTGAAAATTAGCCTGTGTGTCCTCCACAGTACAGTGGGATGAGACGCTGACCTCTCCACTGCAGCTACTGTATCTGATGACAGCCAGCTCAATGACCAACACACAGGGCATATTCCTCTTTAAAACGAGTCAATCACCTGTGACAGTCAGGAGCTGATGACTGACATTACCACCGTACAGTCACTGCTCAGTTCAAATGGACGGTTGTTTCAAATAAAACGGTTTCACCTCAGTTGTGTGCACTTAGAGGTGTAATCTGAGACACTGCAGGAGTGAGGGAAAGAAAAGTCGTTTAAAGATACATTAGTGTAGTACTTCCCAAAAATGGGTGGCTGGTCAGCAGAGGGGGGAGGGGGGGACCAATGCTTAATGAAAATAATAAAATGCAACTAACAATATAGTTATAGTATAGTTAGGATAGCAAAACTATTAAATATTTCAATATGCATATAGTTCGGCCTGTGCTGTTCAAGGTTATTTTAATATTTGTGTCTGATTTTGGGGATATATTTATGTAATAATTTTGTGATACTGTGTTGTGATATAGTTAATGTCTGATTTAAAATCTGGTCCTGAAGCATTAGTGGACTTGCAGCGGATGTGTCATATTACGTGTAAGTGCATGTGACCCTCACCTGAACCCAAAGATGAAAAATTCCCTCAGCTGAGGAGTGTGTGTGTGTGTGTGTGTGTGTGTGTGTGTGTGTGTGTGAGAAAGAGAGAGAGAGTGAGTGTGTGTGTGTGTGTGTGTGTGTGTGTGAGAGAGAGAGAGAGAGAGAGAGTGATGAGAGAGAGAGAGAGAGAGAGAGAGAGAGAGTGTGTGAGTGAGTATGTGTGTGTATGTGTGTGAGCAGAAAGATTGATGTGAACAGTGAGACTCCTGAGTAATGATGTCAACAGCAATCTCAGCAGCGTACATTATAACACATCACAACAAAACACACACTCATACACTCATACACTCACAACAAAACACAGACAAACACACACTCTCTCTCTCACACAATCACACACTCTCCCTCTCTCTCTCTCTCTCTCTCTCCCACACACATACACACACACACTCTCTCACACACACACACACACACACACATTTATTATTATTATTATAATTGTCATTTCCTTTATGCAAAATGAAATAAAGAAATTAAGATTTAAAAATTAGCTTGAATATAAAATAAAAAAGGGGGAAAACCCTTGACCAATGAATGCTTAGTAATTGGATCATGCGACTGTAAATCATGTGACTGTGATAATGAAGTAGATCCTGAGGTCTGTTTTGTGGTTGAGGCAGGACAGTGCATGTCTGTCTGTTTCATCTGCCCGAGAAAGAAAGAAAGATTTGTCAGTGTATATGCAATTAGGTTTGTGTGTTTTTATGACAAAACCTACAAAAATACCATCTCAACAATCTATAGAGTTATACTGTGTGTCAATGTTAACAGCATTGACCTGATTTTCAAAATACTGTACACACACACACACACACACACACAGTTTGACAGGAAACACTTTATCCAGAAGCTCTGAGCTCTGATGTTTATGAGGGATCTGTGATGCTTTATTTATAACCCTCAAATCCTGTTTCCAGAGACTTTCATCATGTGACATCACATACACACAATATGCATATTTTAAAGTCTAATGATGGATATTTGAGCAAATCTATAACAAAATAAAGGTACAAAATAAATGTTATATATATGTGAACTGAGAAGCTCTGTGTATCTGTGCTCATGCTTTTGATTTTTTTTTTTTTTCCAAGTCAACATTTTAACAGAGATTCAAAAGACTCCTATATATTAATTCTAATATTATTATTAGTTTAGTAATGACTTTATGAATGAGTAATCTCTGTCACTTTGCTGAAAAAAAAAAAGTGAGGAGATTTTTGGAGTTACTTTGCCCCCTAGTGGAGAGAGTGAAGTGTGTGTGAGTGGGTCAGGATACACTGTGGGGAACAACAGGAATAGCAAAACATGAAATCAGCTACACTGGCCCCATGGGAAAACGGCTTAATGAACACACTAAATAATGCCTTAATGATGAATTAAAAATGCTAAACAGTTTGTGTGAAGGGAGAGAAAATTTCATTAGCTCCCATTCAAAAAATACAAGTCAGTGTGTGTGTGTGTGTGTCCAGATTTAATCCTCAAAAATGACCACCCATGACCTTCTCATCATTAGATATCAGCCCCACAGATTTCACACTATGATTCAAGGACTGAACTCTAGGTGAATCTCAATGGCTATCACTGTAGGAGAATCTATCGCTGGACCTTTCGGCACTTAGTAAAATTTAACAAGCAGATTTTAATGTTTATAGGGCCTCGGAACGGCAGGCAGGGTGTGTTTTTAGACCCATGAGCTCCATAACTCCTGACCTGAGAGGAGTGTGAGTGTTATAGCTCAAACACACACACTCACACACCGATCAGCTCTATCTAAACCACTGAGATCAGGATTTCTGTGTGTTCTGTGGCAAGCGAACAGGTTTAAGTTTATCAAAAACAGTTTATATTCACAAATCACCATTCACAAGTCAACATTCACTTTCATACAAAGTAAGTGAATAGTAACTGAAGCTGTCAGTCTTCACCTTTTGTATTTCACAGAAGAAAGTAAGTCATATTGGTTTGGAACAACGTGAGGGTGAGTAAATGATGACAGATTTAGGGTGAACTGTTCCTTTAAGAACACAAACTGCAAAACGGTAATAGTTTTTAAGACCTTGGTTTTGCTTAAACACGCATTCAGTGGGAAATCGTTTTTTAAAAGGAGGCAAACAGTGTGATTTGTTGGCATATTATATTGGAATGTATCCACCTGCACACTGGGTTTAAACACCTGCTCAACATGCTGAAGAAATGTTAAGGACACTTCTCTGCTCATACGGGGGGGGGGGGGGGAAAGTTTATTCAAGTGTGCTATTAGTATACTTCTTTTAAACTAAAACTAAGTATACTTTAAGTCTACTTTTCACAAGTTCGCCTGCCCATTCAGTCTGAATGGTTAATGGTAAAACAAACTTGGCTTGCTGTCCTCGAATGAGGGTCAAACCCGAGGTTCTGCTCGAGCTCCGAGTTAAACCCCCCTATAACAGTACTGCATAGAGGGAGAATAAGAGAAATAGAGGAGGAGATGGGGAGGAGGAGGGATGCTGGAAGAATTGTCGCTGGGATGACGCAGTGACTGCTGCTTAAATACGCTTGTAATGATGATTGACAGGACTGAATGTTTAGGCTCCTCCCAAACCTACGTTTGTAACTACATTTTATGTACTTCTCAGAAATATACTTTATGTACTTCACAAAAATGTACTTAAAAATTGCACTTAAGTATACTCAACTAAGTATACTGACAGAAAAGTCAAAGTAGGCTATATTTGGACGAGATATATTTAAAAGTATAATGAGGTATTCTAAGTATACTTGGCTTGTAGTTGTGTTTAATCTTGATTGAGTAGCCTATTAAATACTTTTTTTCACATAGTTTTAGATATTGTCTTATAAACTTACATTGTTTCAAAATATTGATTTATTAAGACAACAGATATGTTCCTAATTCTGAGTATCTGAATTTTTGTGTAGGCTAGTTCACTGGTAGTGTACATAGGAATTTACTTCAAATCTAGACTCTTTCACTGCCATTTATTCCATTTTCTGGTTATCCATGTTTCCACTGTTATATGGTAGGGGGCGCTATTACGCATCTTCTAGTACAGAATCTCTGGATCAAAACATAGGTGAAGAAGAGGCAGAAACAAGCGATATAAAATTGCGCACGCAAATGTAAAACAACGTGATCATCAAACATTAAACAGCAAATAAATCAAATCTACCTGACGTTACTAAATGAAATGTTGACCCATGAGGAGGAAATGACTGTGAAGCTTTGGGGATGTTGATGGACTCGATCTACTCCATCTGTGTTTTGATCATCCGGATGTAGTCTTTGACAAAAATACGATTTTATCAGTTTTTTGTTTAAAATGTTTTTTAATGAAACTTACCTACATTCAAGTGTTGATAAAAAAGGATGCATGAAACGAGAATAAAATGTTTTTAAAATGGAAAGAGTTAAAGGTATTTCAAGTATAAAAAAAAATACCTAAATAGGAACATAGTAGTATACTTAAAGTGCAAAAATAATATATAAATAGTAAACTATAATGTATGATGTTACGTTCACTTAAAGAAAACTTACAAGTATACTTGCAGTATAAAACTAGTAGTTTACTGAGAGTACACTTCAAAGTGTGCTTTCATAAACTGAAAATGTACTGCAAGTAATAAAACTACTAGTATACTTATAAGTTCACTTGTAATACAGATGCAGTACAAATGAGAAACGTAGTTGTGAAGTAGTTGTCCATATAAAGTTTACTACTGTTACACTTATAGTACAATTAAACATACTTTTATATACTAAAAAGTGGGCCAATTTAATCCCAAGCGGTATTGAAATAGTACACTTGTAAGTTTACATCTAGTACATTGATACTAGTATACTTACTTCATAAAGTATACTTAAAAATATACATTACTTAAGTATACTTCATAAAATGAACTTTAAGTAGGCTATTCTTCTTTTTCGCAAGGGTCCTCCTTCTAATGCCAATTTCACATTGAAAATGTGGCACAGAAGCACTTCTTAAGTGGAATAATCCAAAATGAAGACTGCATTAGTCAGCCAATCAGAGGGCAGTTTTAACCCTGTGTGAACACTTGACACCGGTTTGCTTTAGCATGCTACCAAACCGCACAATATTAGCATGCTATATTAGCATTATACCAGACTTTTTGCCTACTATATTACTACATTATTTCTATACAGTATCAGCTGACCAGTGAGGCTTACCAAAAAGTGCAGTATCCACCTTATTTTTCAATGTGGAAGTAAGCTATTTCGTGTGAGACTTCTGATTCATTAGCCGGCTTAGGGAAATAACTGGAAGAATAGCAAAGTTCAGTAAATGGTAGCTAACACTATTTGTGGTACAAGTGTGTTTGTGATTACGATCATAAATGAAAATGGTATGATAACAAATACCAGGTTGTACAGCTGTTTTTAATTATGTTAAAATAACCTGATGCGAATGACACCAGAAGCCCTGAACATTCAACTTAAAAATGGACGCACCCTCTCTTACATTATAAGGTGGATACACAAGAACATCCTGCTCTATTGTATCCCACAATGCAATGCATTCAAATTGAATTGGCCAGAAGAGATATCAGCCATGATGTTATACGCATTATTTGAATGAACTGCTGTAGGTGTTTACACAAAATTGGATTGGAAATTCAAAATAGCCAAATGTTTTTTTCTAAAAACAGCTGGACTGGCAGAGTATACTGCACAGTAGACAGTGTGCGAGTATTCCATGCTTAACATAAGACACATTTTCTGGGTTATTGAGTGGATATTGGACAAATCAAACACCAGCATCTAACACATTATATATCTGACTGCTGGTGGCCCCGCAGTGAAGGTGTGAAACATATATGTGAGTGTGTGTTGATTAATCTGATCTCTCACGCCAGCTTTAGAATTTGCACTGGCAGAGAAATTGGACACAACCCACTTTACTCTCTCAGCCTGGGAATTCAGGAACTAGATCAGGCAGCAAACACACACAGATGGACAGACAGAGGCACAGAACTCCCAAACACGTGAAACCGCACACAGGTCGTGACTGGACCACACACACAGCACATGATGAACTGCAACAGGATGGACGGTCACTGACTGCTCACATGACTCAAACACAAATGGATGACAGACATGTTCAATTAATGATGTGAATAAAGTACTATTGGGTATGGAGTTAGGTGTACATTTCATCATGCACACATATCTCCTTATGAGGAAACATCAAGAGCAAAGTGTGGGTTTAAACAGCACGATGTGTCACTGTATTTCCTGTGGCATTCGACCGACAGCTGTTTCCTCCAGAACTTCACCTCCGTCTCTCTTTCTTCACCTGTAAAAGTGTGAGCACCCTTCATCATTATATCTGGCTTCCTGTTCTCAGTTTTCTCATGCTGTCACACTGTGCTGCTGACTGCTATCCATCTCTAGAAAACCACTGAAATGACTGTTGAAAAGTCTCCAGACCTCAGCCACTTTTTTACTTTGTATTATACTGTGAACACAACCCATACACTAACAGAGCCCAGAGGAGAATGTTATTGCTCACAGGCAGCTCAGAAAACTTAATGGAGTCTTAAATATGTTGCATTCAAGTAAACAAAGGTGCTGTGGCAGAACCATACAGGGTGACATTTACTGTTGTTCGGCAAATTTTGCAGGTAAAATTTGGCAGTTACTACAGGAATCCATGCAATTCATACACTCTAAAAAAAATGGTGCTATATAGTACTAAAAGTGGTTCTTTGGCTCGTTATCATAGGGGAACCACTTTAAGTGCTGAATAGCACCAAATCTTCAGTGGTTCTTCACCGGTTCTTTGCGATGAATGAGGTGCTATATAGCACCACTGCAGTACAAAGAACCTTTTATACAGAACCTGCTAAGCCCCTGTATGATTCTTCAGCGGTTCTTCAGAGGTTCTTTGGGGTGGTTAAGGTGCTATATAGCACCACTGCAGTACAAAGAACCTTTTAAGCCCCTTTAAAGGTTCTTTACAAGCCAAATAAACACTGTTGGTGCTGTTTAGCACCATTTTTGTTCAAGAAACAAAATGCGATATGGCACCTCTTATGGGTTCTACATAGCAACATTTGACAAAGGTGCTGTAGAGCACCTTTAAAGATAAAGTGGTTCTTTAGTGAAGACGCAAGGCTCACCGCTCGCGCGCCGTCTCTGTGTGTTGAACCGGCGTTCACCTTCGTGTTGCTTTTATGCCACTGACTGGACGGGGCAGAGTCACGTGGCTACACACGTGGTAGTATGTTTTTAAGGGGGAAGTATTAACAGGATTAAAAAAAACGAAATAACTGACATGGGAAAATTACGTTGAGGTCCTGAATTTCGGTTTCGATTACTTTTCGATTAATCGTCCAGCCCTACACTGAACCAACAGAAAAATTCTGTGCTTCATACATTGCTACATTATTGACAATAGACCTTTTTTGCCTTCGAAATTTCGCCAAAATGTGACCACGCCTTAAAGGGTTAGTACACCCAAAAATGAAATTTCTGTCATTAATTACTCACCCTCATGTCGTTCCACACCCGTAAGACCTTCGTTCATCTTCAGAACACAAATTATGTTTTTGATGAAATTTGAGAGGTATATGACTTGTCCATAGACAGCAATATAATCAACACTTTCAAGGTTCAGAACGGTAGTAAAGACATCGTTAAAACAGTCGATGTGAGTTTCTTTGGTTCAACCTTAATGTTATGAAGCGACAAGAATACTTTTTGTGTGCAAAAACAAAAATAACAGCTTAATTCAACAATCTCTTCTCTTCCCTGTCATTATCCTTACGCAGGTGACAGTCAGCACAGTGAAGGCGTATGTGTTTACGTCCGAACGCCGGCTCAGTATTGGCCAAAGCTGATCACGTGAGCAGCACGACACATGATGCTGACGCAGGAGCCGGCCAATAATGAGACGCCGTTCTGACGTGGAACCTGGAAGCTCTGAACGTAAAAAATGTATAAGAATGACACAGAAGAGAAGATATTGTTGAATAAAGTCATTATTTTGTTTTGTTTTTGTGCACAAAAAGTATTATTTTCATCGCTTCATAACATTAAGGTTGAACCACTGCAGTGACATGGACTGTTTTAACGATGTCTTTAGTACCTTTCTAGGCCTTGAAAGTGATGATTATATTGCTGTCTATGTACCTCTAGGATTTCATCAAAAATATCTTAATTTGTGTTCTGAAGATGAACGAAGGTCTTACGGGTGTGGAACAACATGAGGGTGAGTAATTAATGACAGTAATTTCATTCTGGGGTAAACTAACCCCTTAAGAAACTTTACTGAGATCTGTTTTTTGAAACAGGCAGATAGACATTTGATCTTGCAGGGTCTTTTTCTCAAGAGAAACATTTGAGAGGCTTCAGAAAGTCATAATTTGGTCTTACAATATCTGTGAGAAACTATTTAGATATTAATGATTTTATTTTGCTTTCTTAAAACTGTTAGTATTTCTGCAGGTGAGGAAGAGGAACTCATGTACAGCACGTCTCAAGTGTTAAAGGCCTGTGATGTAAAGGCCTGTTCACACCAAGGACGATAACGATAAAGATAATTCTAAATATAAAAGAATAGCAGAGTCCACACCAAACCTATAATGATAACGGCACAGAGAAACAATATTGTTGGAATCCCCTAATTTTTTTTCCAGCTCATGAATGATAAAAAACATTGACAGCCAATCAGAATCCATCCATATAAAGTGGCAGACGACAAAACTGCAGCATGTGCTTAGAATAAACAGAACGACATCGTCCACTCCTGTGGACGCTAATATAGTTATCAACATAGTTATCGTTCTTGTGTGAACAAGCCTTAAGACCGAGTAGCTCGAGTCTAACTGTGTGGCCCAGCCTGAGACATCAGCACCCTTATTCAACAGCCTGACAAATATATACAGAGATCTGACGGTGAACTGACACCCTATTGGTCCGCCTGTCTGCACAAGAAGGAAGTAGTAAACTGAAGAAGGTCCCAGAGCAGGAAGTGCCTGTCCAGAGAGGCCAAATCTCACAGTGAAAACTCCCAAGCCGCAAACTACAGCCAAATGAAACAATCCGAGTCCGCACTGGGGTTTCCTAATGACCTCACATCACTAAATCATACTCTCAAATAGACAAGAAGCAGCTCAGATCACTTCATCCTGCCCTGTGATTACATGTCAGAAAGAGAACTAGTCAGAAACGGATGGGGACTTGCAATTTTCAGATTGTACATTGTAAAACCTAACAGTGAAAATCGCTAAATGAAGTTAATTTCACTTAAAATTTTTAAAAAGTTAATCCAACTTAACAAATATTTGTTATGTGAACTCAAAAATGAATTACATTAAGCAGAACTAAATCCAAATAAGTTACTGGAAATAATATGCTATTTTAAACTCTAATGATTTAAGTTATTTAATCTAGTATACGTATATGGCTGACCACAACATATTTAAAAGAAATTTCAACTTATTCTATGGTTTATAATTTCTTTTAAATAATATTTTCTGAGAAATTAGCCTACATTTGTATAGCGTAGGTTATGCTTTTATAGCATTCATAACTAAAAGCTAATCAAATAAATACATAAACAATAATACATGCATCTCCTTTTCTGTCATAATTGCTTTGTACCAATGTTAGTTTTTCCTTGTTCTTATGTAACTTTATTACTTTGAGGTTGATGAACTTAAACTATTTAAGGCAATCAGTTTCCTCAAACCATTTAAGTAGCTATATCCTTGTTAAGACTTAGATTTGTTACCTGAATTCAAACTGAATGAGTGGAATAAACTTAAAATCTTTAAGTTGAGTTTACTCTAATGATTGCCTAAACCAACACTAAAATATAAGTGACTTCAACTTAATGTATATGAGTTTACAGTACTTGCTTATTGGTTTTAAAACTTAAATGGTTTAAGGCAAACGGTTTCCTTAAATGGTTTGAGTTACCCTAACTTATCGGGTTTTACAGTGTATGAGTTTCTGAAGCTCAGACGAAAGCGGTTTTATTGTTGATTAACAAACCCTTTTGAACAGATTTTTTTTTGCAGTCTTTTTCAACAAGTCTTCCATTGAAGCTATACATCGTATCAGCTGGGAATCAAACCCATGACCTTGGAGTTGCCAGCACCATGCTCTAGAAAACAAAGACATATACAGCAAATATACAATAAGCCCTCACAAACAGACGCACACACAAACGGACACTGAGAAACACACACACACAAGCTCACACAAGTAGTGTGGGACTGGGTGCCTATGGCTCTGTTTATGTCGGGCTGTAAAACCAGGGCTGTAAAAGACCAGCAGAGAATGAGGCAGAGATCCGTCTAGACAGGACAATGCTTTCTGCAGAGGTGTAGTTCACCAGCATTCAGAACAACCCTAAACCCCCACTAGATACGCACACAACACCCCCGCTAACACTACCACCATGTGTGTCCATGCCTTTATTCGGATCTTCACGGTGCGCAAAAGGTTAGGCTAATAATCGCTGCAGATTACACACTGGTGAATTAGACCCACCGCAGGGACAGAGCTCCTTCATTAATAACACAACCTGTGCCGTAAACATTACCTGCTGTCACCAGCCAACAGACCTCGATTATATCACACTGATCAGATACTCTACAGGGTGGATTTATTTTCAAAGCAAACATGTCGAGCAGTCAAACAGCCATCCGTCTTTCTGCCATCGCAGGGCCAGAGTCGGCGTAATAAATGCGAGCGTTGCAGTCACATAAAACAGGATAAATTCTCTCTTTTTTGGCATCTGTACTTATGACATTGTTATGGATTTCCTCATGCGGTCCCAGAGCAGAGGCCCTGGCCAGCCGTTTGATTGTTTGGGACGGAGGGGTGTGAAATACGGAGCAGGAGAGGAAGGAAGAGGTGCAGGCAGGCGAGAGAGAGAGGGAGGGAGGGAGGGAGGGAGGGATGGAGGGATGAAAGAAGGGTGGAGGTCTCATTCTATTCTAGCTGATGGGTTTCACTGCCCCCCGCATTGTTCTGTCTCATTCCAGCCCCATCCCTTTGGAGAGCCCTACAGCAGTACACATCCTGTCATTTTACTGCAGATATAGCACACACACACACACAAGCATTACGAGCGGGCAAGCCATTATCTTTGTTTGGCCATGAGGAATCTTCGGTTGCACAGAGAAATCATAAGAGTCCTTGTGGTGGTAGTTAAAGCAGACTCGGGTAACGCGGAAACATAAAGCTGTAGGAGATTCCCAAGCTCAGATATATAAGGGCAGAATGTGTGAACACTGCAGGTTTACAGGAACACACACACACACACACACACACTTCCCCCACCCCACTACCACCATCATCATCACTAAAACTCTTCACACAGCACCATCTAGTGGTCACTGACGGTCATTCACTCTGCAGTTACTGATGCGTGCTGGGTAAAGCTCTGTAAAAGGGCTTTGGCATTTACAAAAATAACTATAGAACACTCTAAGAAACTGGGTTGTTTCAACCCATGTTTGGGTCAAATATGGACAAACCCAGTCGTTGGGTTTAAAAATGTAATTTAAAAAAAAATTTAAACCAATGGTTGGGTTTGTCTATATTTGATCCAACCATGGGTTGAAACAACCCAACATTAATTTTTTTTATTATTATAAAAATATATAATGTAAAAAAAAATAAAAAAGGTTTAATTTGGTATTTGCTGATGTATTTTACAGTACTATTTAAATACCAATTTTGTACTGTTCCAATAACATGAAAAAATTCTATAAGATTGTAGTACCATGGTACTTTTATATATAACATGGTACTGAAATTATACAGTACTCCAAAGTACTTCCAAAAACACCACAGTAAAATTGGCAGTAACATGGTACCATCTGCCTTTTTTTTGTGAGTGGATTTTTTTTTTTTTAAATATGGTAACCAAACATCTGCACAGTAATATTATCATGAAAAAAATACAACTTACAAATCATAGTAATACCATGGTATGCTCTTATAGAACCATTTAAATACCATGGTGTATGAATATGCTAATTAAACAGCACCATAGTTAAAGGGTTAGTTCCCCAAAAAAGAAAATTCTGTCATTAATTACTCACCCTCATGTCGTTCCACACCTGTAAGACCTTCGTTCATCTTCAGAACACAAATTAAAGTATTTTTGATGAAATCCAATGGCTCAAGAGGCCTCCAGTTCCTTTTTCTTTGTCCAGAAAGGTACTAAAGACAAAAGTTCATGTGACTACAGTGGTTCAACCTTAATATTATAAAGCAACGAGAATACTTTTTGTGTGCCAAAAATAACAAAATAACGACTTTATTCAACAATATCTAGTGATGGGTGATTTCAAAACACTGCTTCATGAAGCTTCGAAGCTTTACGAATCAGTGGCTCAGAGCGCCAAAATCACATGATTTCAGTAAACAAGGCTTTGTTACGTCATAAGTGTTCCGAAATTTCAATGGTTCACGTGACTTTGTCAGTTTGATACATGATCCGAACCTCTGATTCGAAACAAAAGATTCGTAAAGCTTCGAAGCTTCATGAAGCGGCATTTTGAAATCGCCCATCACTAGATGTTGTTGAATAAAGTCGCCATTTTATTTATTCATTTATTTTTGGCGCACAAAAAGTATTCTCGTCGCTTCATAACATTAAGGTTGAACCACTAACATGAACTGTTTTAAATATTTCTTTAGTACCTTTCTGGACAATGAAAAAGGAAGTGATCTTGCTGTCAATGGAGGCCTCACTGAGCCATCAGATTTTATCAAAAATATCTTAATTTGTGTTCTGAAGATGAACAAAGGTCTTACAGGTGTGGAACGACATGAGGGTGAATAATTAATGACAGAATTTTCATTTTTGGGTGAACTAACCCTTTAACATCCAACAATCAAGTTAGTGGAAGTCATTCTGGTCAATATGTTTTATCAAAGCCTTATCATAAAATTTCTAAATAGAAGTGTTTATCTTTACAGAACATGATGAAAATCATTGGTTTCTGTTGTTGCTGATTGACCTAAATGTTTGCCATTTACAAAAATAGTATGGTATTTATAATATATATATATATATATATATATATATATATATATATATATATATATATATAACAAGAAAAAGACCACATTACTACCACGGTACATGCCCAAAAACATAGCAGTACCACAGTAGCTTTGGCACATTTTTGTAAGCTTAGTACTTAGTATTTTTTGAATATGGTAACTATAAGATGTTACCATGAAAATTTTCCATGAAAATATACAATGAAAAAATTATGGTAATGCCATGGTAATCTTTGAAGGACCTTATTACACCATTTAAATTGTGTATAAATATAATCAAACAGCACCATAGTTCACATCCATCAGTCAAAACCCTTATCATAAAAACCTCTTGATATAAATGTTCATCGTTACAGAATATAATGAAACTCACTGGTTTCTAATGCTGCTGAATGACCTCGTGTAAATTTCCTGGAGTGAACGAAGAGCCGCTGGCTTTACCCCCTTCCTGCTCTTCCCATAGATTGGATTTCTTCGAGCTAATGATTTTGACAGACGGATACATGTGTTTATGGGTTCATGGCGAATTATCACATTTATATTGGATCCTGTGAGATTTAGCTCAGCTGACATAAGTGTGTTTCCGTGCATGTGTAATTAGCAGAACTGTGCCCTCTGGTGGAAGGGGAATAAATCATGTTATGTTGCCAAGATACCTGCGATTAATATATATATATATGCATATACATATATATAGATGTCATTATCAACTGAATCATTGCTCATAATTCTCTAAGACCAAATTTGGAATGGGCCATAATTGCCCACCTCTATACTATACCTACTATAGTGGCACATAAGGCCTACTATCATATATTCATGCAATGTGGAAGTGCTAAAGGAATTATCCAAATTAAATTCCTCCTAAATTAACACGTAACGGAAGACATACGGTGTATTTCAAAGCTTACAGTGTTTAGGCTGACCACAAATCAGTAGATGTTCGACTAATTCAGACACACTGAGGTAAAAAAAAAAAACATCTCATAAATCATGGCTCGCGGTGGGCTGCTGGCCTCTACAGCTTTCAGACGTGGAAAGAGATGCGTTATATGTGTGTGACGAAACCATTAAAGGTGTTCCTCACCTGAGCAAATCCCCGCCGCGGCCGAGACAGCACGGAGGTCACGGCGCTCCCACACAGTGTGTAAACAGCGCGCGTGATAAATGTGTGTACATCGTTCATTTCACTACATTAATTCAGAGAGAACTTCACCAGCTGCGGTAGTACACCGTCTGAAACTTAAACAGCGTTTGCAAACTCGCACTGTGGCAAAACTGTAGACGGACACTTATCAGGTAAGTTATAGACTATACGGACAGAATATTTTCACTATTGTTTTATTGAAAAAGCTACCGATTTTTTTTTTTTTTTTTTTTTTTTTTTTTTTTGCAGTTTATCATATTGTTTATCTGCACAGACCTGCAGGTCTGATATCCCTCCCCATCATGCTTTGCAATTTTAACGGGTACTGTAAGACAGTAAGATAGTGGAAGACAAGCAGCCAATCCATTGTTTTAGCTTGAACAACATACTGTGGTAACACCATTTTTTGACACCATGATGATGTCAATAATTAGACTCCCTTACAAAAATCACTGTGGCAGTACCATAGTACAGTGATGGCATACTGCCAGAGTATTGTAAAGATAAATAAAATAATCCATTAATTATCTGAATAGACCTACAGGTCTGATATTCCTCCCTATCATCTATAAGTCAACCTAGATGCAACTTACAGTATACATGTAAGCAGTCAACATTGGAACTCCTTAAAGGATTAGTTCACTTCAGAATTAAAATTTCCTGATAATTTACCCACCCCCATGTCATCCAAGATGTTCATGTCTTTCTTTCTTCAGTTGAAAAGAACTTTAAGGTTTTTGAGGAAAACATTTCATTCTCCATATAGTGGACTTCAGTGGGGTTCAACGGGTTGAAGGTCCAAATCGTTGTTTTACCACTTTTTTTTTGTGTGTGTGTGTGTGTGTGTGTGTGTGTAAATGACGTTTGACTTAGTCTTTGTATGTTCACTTTGTAAACACAGGATCGGTACTTCTGCCTACGTCACGCGTGACCTTTCCAACGTGATTACGTAATGCGTGGCACATCGCAGGCGAGCATTTGTGGTTAAAAAGTAAATCTTTTTTTTTTTAAATGGCCGATGGTTTCTCTAGATAAGACCCTTATTCCTCGTCTGGGATCGTGTAGAGCTCTTTAAAGCTGCACTGAAACTGACATTTGGACCTTCAACCCGTTGAACCCCAGTGAGGTCCTCAAAAACCTTAATTTCTTTGTTAATCTTTATTTCTTGAAGAAAGAAAGACATAAACATCTTGGATGACATGGGGGTGAGTAAATTATCAGGAAATTTTAACTCTGAAGTGAACTAATCCTTTAAATAGCTACAATTTAAAAAAACACTCTGAAAATGCCACAATAATTTCTGTTATGTTTATTTGTCGCACTTAACGTTAATTAAAACAGATGTTATAAAAATAACTTTAAAATGATGAAAACATCTGTTTAACATTTTTGGTCACTGCATTAGTTAAATTTGTGTTATTTCATTGTTTTAATGACTTTACTATTATACAGTTATAAAGACATTAATAAAGACGGATTAGCTGTTAAACCTAACTGTGTATGTGTGGAAGAAGATCAGTGCCCTGTGCTTGAGCCTAATAATGCAGCATTTGAATGTACTAAAATACATTAAAAGGCATTTATTATAGGCAAGGAAAAGGTGAGTGAGGGAGTTTGTTACATGCATTTGCTTTTCATTAGTAAAGCGATTTTATGTTTTTCATCACATACGGGCAGAAAAGCCTCCGTCATGAGGCCAACACATTAGCCTTCCACCCCCCACCTGCAGCTGCGTTCAACACACAGAAACAGACAGAGGGAGAGTGTTGTGTGTGAGAGCACATGACTGTGTGTGCCTATGTACATGACGATGGAAGTGTGTATGGAAGGTTTCACAGAAGGGGGTAAAGGAGGACTTCCTGTGAGAGGAACGATGACCAGCAGGCTTGTTTGTGTGGACCTCTGTGAATGCAGGTTTTGTTCAGTGCATGTAAAGCTAATGAGGGCCAGCTAAACGCAACAAAACTGCAGTTATAGTCAACAAAGGTGTCTAGAAGGCTCCCAAATAAAGCCAATCTGTAGCCAGTATTGTTGATTACAACAGGAGCATTCAAGTTTTCTGCTTGCTTGAAAGTTATGTTTACAGTGTGAGAGGAAGCAACACAACAAAACTACAACACTCCCATTTTAATCAAATCAAAGACAGACAGATTTCTTGATTACTGCATGATCTGGTTTTGTCACTCTTCTTAAACATGAAATTGATTCAAATGTTTCCTTGTCTGCTGCCTCAGCTCAGAATAGTCTGAAGGGTTGTTTTGTGGTGCCATCAGCCAATCGCCTTCATGACGTAATTTCCTGTGGCTCCAGAGTGATTAGTCACATGGCACTTACAGCTTGGGTTATTGGCTCAACACAACCTGGCAGCAGAACTAAGGACCCATGAGACATGATGGCAGATGTCAAATTACATACTTCCACAGGTTTCTGCCAGCAAAGCAAGTGGCTTGGAGGTGAACGGGAATGCTGACAGAAAGCTTTCTCAATGTATTTTAGACCTAATTGGTGGGGCTTTGTTCACAAGAGCATACTAAGCATTAAATACTAACTTACTATTCTGCATACTAACTACATTTACTACATTTTTTCATCATTGTTTTCTTTTTTCTATAGCAATAGCCTGGTAGCAATCTCCTCTTTCACCAGGATAATGCAACCTGCCACAATGCAGAAATCATTCAGGAATGGTTTGAGGAACATGATGAAGAGTTCAAGGTGTTGCCTTGGCCTCCAAATTCCCCTCAACTTTTTGAGCATCTGTGGGATGTTCAGGACCAACCAATCTGATCCAATTTGAAGCCCCACCTCGCAACTTACAGGACTTGAAGGGACTGCTGCTTATGTCTTGGTGCCAGATACAACAGGACAGTAGTAGTAGGGCCTAAAACTAACTTTTTGCCACACCTACCAATAGCTGGTGATTTAAGAAAATTTTCCAGCCATAAATATGTTTTACCAGCCATGAAACATAGATTAATCCTTATTAAAGTTACAAAAGTTATTCAGTCAAGAGCATTGAGTGTTTGTCTTTTGTTGTTTGATTAACATTAGCAGACAGCAGAAGGAATATTTGGCTGCTGTCACTTTAAGAGCTAATGCACGGATTCAATACACTTTTACATATGTGTTTTATTTCTCAACTCTTTAAGTTTAAGTTGACATAACTGACTGTTTACAAGGATACTTGCCAAGATGGGCATTTTGACATAATTTTGTTTGAATATGTCTGTTCAAGCACAAGAAGATGTGAAAGACAGTCAATTGACAGTCCTCAATTCAGGATTCACGCTTTGTCTGAGATGCGGATTTCTGGGTGAGTAACGAATTGAGTTCCCTTTTGCGTCTTCTTGAGCGTGAATATTTAAATCGGCAAGGCTTAAACTTTCATGATGATGCAGCGGTGGCCTGTCAACTGTCCCGAGCGTCGTTCACATTTGTTTACATTCATGTTCTCACAATCTTGTATTGTTATAATTATAAAAATGTTACCGGCTAACTGGCGAAAACAAGAAGCATGAAAACAAGAAGCATTTTCACTGGTGGTCTCAGACAAGCCCCACCTGTTGTATAAACAGGGCTAGAGAGTGTTTTTCCATATTATCATTATACAACAAATCCACAAATGACAGTCATTTGTAGACACTGACTCCATCTGAAGCTGTCTCCACATGGACCATCAAGTGTAAATGGGTTTGAAATGGAGCAGTGGTTAGCAGAAAACCTTCCAGATGATGGCATGACGTCTGTGAATGAGATGAACAGAACTCTGCGGTTCTGGAAAACGCTCTCAGAATGTGACCAATTAAAATCACATTCGGTGGAGTTACGTAAAAAGCTAAATAAGCAACTTTACATTATTAGAATGGATTGTCTGGAATAGAAACTGTTCCAAAAGTTAGAGGAAAACACTCCTATGCAGAAAGTGCTTTCAGACTTTTGGGCAATAAGGTTGTAGTGAATGAGTTTGCCCCATTTATTGATTGCACCTTCTGAGTATTTTGGTCCACAGCACTGCAGCATATGGAGGAGCTAAAAGAGCAGGATTGTGTGGCCTCCTCTGGGGCTCCAGACTCCAAACAATCCACCACAGAGAGAGGAAACATATTAAGCTAAACTGCAGGAACAATGCATCCAGTTTAAAAGTGTTTTACTCAACAATATAACAGGCCACTGGAGACAGGGATATGTGTTGGAGAGAGACAAGAGGAAGAGAGAAACTGAGAGAGGGAGAGAGAGTGAATGAAACAACTGATGATGATATGAGGGATTTCTGTAATCTTAGCTGCACAATTAATGGTGCTGCAGAAAGAGAAGAACAGCTCTGATCTGAACACTAAACCACCGCAGTGCATCAGTATAGGCAGAAATAATGATGCCGCCTGCTTTCATCATATGCGAACAGGAGCCTCGTTCCAAAAACAAGTCTGTTGTCAAGCTGCCCACTGCATACTGTTTTGAAACTGCTCTGAAGCACAGGTTGAAGATCAAAACGCAGCTTTTATTTAGGGTAATCCACAGTCCATAAGAATCAAAAACACGGGCAAACAATACAAACATAAAACATGGTCCAAGAAGCACAGGCTAACAAGGTAATCCAAAGAATAGGCAAAAAAACAGAACCAGGAAGAAACGCTCAAAATTGCAGGTGTAATAAGACTTTGCAATGAATGAGTGGAATCACAGGTGCTGTGTTTGAAATCGCCCCCTATACCCTCATTCACTATTCCCTACATCAGTCCACTAATATAGTCCACTTGAAGTATAGTAAATGAAAACGAGTGAATCTGAACACTGAGTGCACCAGAAGGGCTGCAGCTTTTGCATAGTTTGTGCTTTGAAACTTAGCACACTGGCAGCTCTAGTAGTAATGAACAGATTTATCTTGAACTCTGTCATGGAAACTATGTTTAAACCTCAGTTAAACAATTTAACCATAACTTAAAATGAATTTATATACCTGTATGACATTATGCTAGGCCACATTGGACCAGCACGGTTTGGAAAGTGGATGGATGGATGATTCAGCTGTGGGCATCATCTTCTGGCGAGATGCAGGAAATCATTCGGCGCGCAACTCTTGCAGTGCATTTATAGGTATTCTAGAGCAATGAATTTGTACATTTCATTCTCATTCGTACATTTTTGTAAAATCTGCTTAAGTCTTATTGACAGTTAAGTTTAGGGGTGGAACTTCATGCAAATCATATGTTTCTCTACAAGTGTTACATTTTAAAATGCACATTATAAGCAACCCAAACTCACATCACTTTCAGAGATGACGTTTGTGTGGAGCAAAATTTAATGCAAACTAGAGACACTGAAATCATGAGCTGCTCACATGTAAATAAACACAGTGCCACGCTTTACTCCGAAAGCACTGGACTATATACTGTATTTATTATTAAATCTGAGCCTTTGTGATTTAATAACTTAACTTTGCCATATTGCGTTATCACAAACATGCATTGTTACAATTCATGCAAATAAAATTACTGGCAAACTGGCAATGTTTCATGTACTTGCGATTTTGACTTTTTGGCGCTTAGCCAGTGTTCAGTTTAGACTTAGCATATTTGAAAGTGAGGAGTTCTATAATACCTGAAAAACCATGCGTCAGCATTCCCATTCATCTCAGTAGCAGCTGCTCGTTATATTTCATCAAAATACATGCCTATATTAGAATAGCCTTCAATGGAGAAAGATGTTTTTGCCACCAGAACGGTGTAGTTACGACATCTAACAGTAGAGACTATGTTCTTTCTTCATCTTCTTCTTCTTCCCCTTTCATATATGGTCTTAAGTGCACTGTTCCTACACTAAAAATGACTTTCTCATGTGTATTATAAATGCACCAAATTTGAATGACGGAAGGAAAGATTTTCAGACTTCAGAATACTTGGAATATGCAACATTAAGTTAATACAGTGACTGCAGGCCTTGTTTATCCATTTACTGAGCTGCCATGTTTCTTTCATCCAGTTTTACTTTGTGTCTTATAATTGTTACTGCCCCAGCTGGAGGGCAGGAAGCTGATCCAAGACCAGCTGTTATAAGCGGATCTCCTCTAGGCGTACGTGTGTGTGAGTTGGACCGCTCCTCCAGTGCTCTGCGGGAGAGGGGGCGAGTAAGTGGACCCACAATTGTATTTTCTCTCTTGCCAGGGGGTCTCAATCTGGCAACCTGAGTGAGAGCTGTGTCTTCTGCCCAGCAGGGTGTTTATGGTGTTAGATTATAATTAATACAGGAATCTAATTCCACCTACTCTGTGTCAGAGTAAGATAATTATAGAGACGCTGATGGACGTCATCTGGCTCACAGTGGGCTGCAGAGAGAGAGGGTCAAATCTGTACTGTAGATGTGTGTGTGTGTGTGTGTGTGTGTGTGTGTAACAGGTGCAGGTAGAGAAGGAACAGAAAATATATAAACACCGAAACTCAAGCCTTATACTAAACGTGTGTATCCATGCATTACTGCCAAGAGTGTGTCACACTAAAGAAGGGTTTTAATACCACATACTAGACTTACAGCTTTGAGAACCAGATACACAGCTATGAAGGACATTCTCCGGAAAAGGCGCAAGACTTTTACAAAGTCTTGATTTTGAGCTCTACTAGAATAGGTTTTCGTGCATGAATGTTCAAAAAACACTGTATTTTTCTTATAGTTGGCATTGTTGCAGCTCTTCTCTTACCAGTTTGTCCGTAACGCTCAGGGGTGCGTTTCCCATACAGTGACAGAACTCGCTGCTTCACTACCATAGTACGATGCATCATTGAAGAAATCAACTAGCTAGTCACGACTGTTTCCAGAAACTGCATTGTCGCAAATTTGTCATTCCAGATTCAATTATAGGCTCGTTCTTAAGTACTAGAGCACATGCGCACTCTTATAATAAATCACACATTATAATTAAATAATAATATGACATTTTTAACATGTTTTGTGCTAATGCTTTTACCTACAAATCGTTACAGGTTTGAACTTTACAGGGTTGAAGTTCAGTGCAAAAATGGCTAATAAGATCTTAACTAGAAAGTATCCTGCCAACATTAGTTACCAACACGGTTCAATTCCGTAAAAATAGGGCACAATGTACTGTATTCATTTAAAGGAATTTTCTGTATTTATTTTTACCTGTATTTAGAATTTTGCACTTCATTGAGTTGTATTTTAGGGTTAACGGAAATGTCCGTAAAATTACTGGATAATGTTCAGGTAATGAGCTGCCAATACTTTTTTCATTATTTTACGGTGTACAGTCAATATTATTGTGCTTTGGGTCAAGAACTATTGTGATACTGATAAAGATCATAAAAAAAAAAAAAAAAGTGGTAAAAAAAATTCCATCAAATATGATGTCAGAAAGATCCAACCATTATGTTTAAAAGGAGGGAAATGTCACAGGATAACAGGGTTGAAGTGAAAGAAACACACACACACAAAACTGACCATGAATGTGTACACTGTATAAAAAATAAAAGATTTTTCGAAGTTGCAAATAAAACAAAGATTATTAGGGTACTTTTTACAAGAAAATACTGTTTCAGTCTTTCTACTTAAAAAAAAAAAATCATGTTTAATTCAATGTGCTACTTGCTGTTTCTTTGTAATTATAAAATTTTCAAAGTAAATCCTACACCATTTTTTCAGTGTAATTTAATTTCAGTGAACACAAATTTATGATACAGCTTGACTGAAATGTAAAGTAAAGAATAGGGGCTTATGAATTTGGTGATATTCCAATGAAATCAAACTAATGCTTGTCAGATCTGGTTCTGTGTTTTGTGGGACTTTTATGTTGAAGTTCTCTGTGCCTAGTTTCTGTGTTCTTTCCTGTGTCCTGTTTCCTGTGGCCAGGCTGTAGTTTTGTAGTTTTTCCAGTTTTCATTAGTCTGCTCCAGCTGTGTAAATTTTCCTTGTTTAGCCTGTTAACCCATCTGTATAAAAAGCCCTTGTTTTCTCTGGTTCTCTGTTGGTCATTGTTTGATGTCATGCAGGTGTCTGTGGTTCCTTGTGGTTTGCTTTGTTTTTTCTCAGTGTTATTTTGTTCCCGGTTTTATGTTATGATTGTTTATTTTCATTAAATCTCCCTGCATTTGGATCCTCACCTCTGCCTGCCGTCTTTGATTCCTCTGTTCCCTGACAGAACGACCAACCCTTTATGGATCCAGCAGGGAGAATTACGCATCTCCATCAAGGAGATTGCTGCATTGAGGACTATGCTTTGGATTTTATTGAGTTAGCTCATTTGACCAACATGAGCAAGGGATGCCTGATGATATTCTTTCCAGGAGGGCTGTCCGAACCGCTACGTTCAACCTTAACTGGACCCTGGAATATTACATCTATCTTGAACTGCAGTTGAGCGGCTCTGCGCTTACTGTGGGAGTCACAGAGGAGGAACGCTGCACTTCCACAGTATCCCTCACTCCAGAATCTCGTCCCATCATGACTACCATTTCAGAGTCTTCAGCCATCATGGACACCAAGTCAGTTCCTAGTAGCCATGATCATTGCTGATGAAGACATTAGGGTGGTCCATAGGTATTTAAGACTGGCGTCAAGTCTGGAGGACACACCGCTTTGTTCAGTGCGAACAGCTGGCATCTCTGCGATGGCGTCGAGCCTGGGGGCTTCAGCCAAAATAGCCACCACTTCTGAGTCTTCAGCCAAAATGGCCACCGGTGAGTCCGCTCCAGCCTGTGAGTCCGCTCCAGAGCCCACTGCAGCCAACGAGTGCGCTCTAGAGCTCGCTCCAGTCCAGGCGTTCATTCCAGAATCGCTGGAGTTGCCTCTGGGCTATGCCTTGGAGGGTGTACCTGAGATCCCTGCCTGTCCGGTTGCGGCCCTAGTGGTCACTCCTAACTTTTGTGTTTAATGTTTCAGTTTGTCTGGTCAGCTGTGTTGGCTTCTAGATCCTCCTGATTCGCCCTGGGGGTCTTCAAGCATGGCTACACTGCAGTAGTGGTCGTCTGCTCCACCGTGGGGATCTTCAAGCCCATCTGCGCTACTGTGGTGGTCGTCTGCTCCACCGTGGGGGTCTTCAAGCACATCTGCGCTACTGTGGTGGTCATCTGCTCCACCATGGGGGTCTTCGAGCACGTCTGCTCAGCTGTGGGGGTCTTCGAGCACACCTGCACTGCTGTGGTGGTGGTCCGCTCCATTGTGGGGGTCTCGAGCACGTCTGCGCTGCTGTGGTGGTCGTCGGCTCTGCCATGGGGGTCTTCAGTTCTGTCTGCACTGCTGTGGTGGTCGTCTGCTCCACCGTGGCCACACGATCGGCCCGCGCCGCCCTGGCCACCTGACCAGTCTGTTTCAGGCTGGCCTCCTGCCACGCCTGTGCCACCCAGGCCACCCGACCAGCCTGCACCGCCCAGGACACCTGGGTTTGCTCCCCACTGGCCACCTGATCTGCCGGCTCAGCCCTTGCTACCCGATCCACCACAGTCCCCAACCTGCTTCCACTCTGCGTTCCTAACCCTCCATCCCTCCCCCTGTTCCGCTGCCACTTCACCTCCCTCCAGGACTGTTTGTGGAGCATCTGGAAGCCGCTCCTTTGAAGGAAACAGTTCAAAACTAATGCTTGTCAAATCTGGTTCTGTGTTTTGTGGGACTTTTATGTTGAAGTTCTCTGTGCCTAGTTTCTGTGTTCTTTCCTGTATCCTGTTTGCTGTGGCTAGGCTGTGGTTTTGTAGTTTTTCCAGTTTTCATTAGTCTGCTCCAGCTGTGTAAGTTTTCCTTGTTTAGCTCGTTAACCCATCTGTATAAAAAGCTCTTGTTTTCTCTGGTTCTCTGTCGGTCGTTGTTTGATGTCATGCAGGTGTCTGTGGTTCCTTGTGTTTTGCTTTGTTTTTTTCGGTGTTATTTTGTTCCTGATTTATGTTATGATTGTTTGTTTTCCATTAAATCTCCCTGCATTTGAATCCTCACCTCTGCCTGCTGTCTTTGATTCCTCCGCTCCCTGACAATGCTTTGAATGAATCTGATTTCTTTACTTATTACATACTAAACAGAGTTGAGTCTTTCAAACAATATAGGTTCTGTCTCCTGAGCGCACAATCTGTAAAGATTTGTAGCACAAAAATGGCAGTTTTTTGAAAAGCACGAGTATGCAGGTTTGCAGGTGGGGTTACATATGACATTACACAGGTGTTCAGAACTGAGATACACAGGGGAAACAAGTACATGGGGCAATTTGGTCCTAGTGTTAAGATTTAGTCAAAGACCTGAGTGTTTCAGTTAAGTCAGATGCTCTCTAACCACTAGCATTACATCAACACATACGGATAGGGACACTGAGTGAGAGGGAGGCTTGCGGATCGTGATATATGTTGCATCTGTAAGTGTGAAGAACACACACACACATCAGCTTTCATTTCCTGAGCTGGGCTGAGTCCAGATGAAGGGCTGTCATACTCTCTCTCTCTCTGATGGAGTGTTTTATTAAGTCACTGTCTGATATGTGCTCTGTACCGCTCTACTGTGCAGGTCAGTATATTGTCCAGACAGTGATGTTACTGTAAGACTGATGTGCAGAATATTTCACTGTTATGGTCTTTTATTGTCATCCATTTGTTAAAGTGACTGCCCGTAGGATAATGCATCTGTCTATATCCATCCAGACAGACCTCAAATATTGCTTGATTTACTTTCAAATATGAATTTGAAAGTAGCTTTCAATAACTGACTTAAATACATGAAAATATAAACATTTTAATTTTGTGTTTACAGCCACTTTTCACAAATTATGAAAAGTGCAATGTCTTTGTTGCATTTCTTTAAATTATACTATTCCTTAATAAATGTCACAAAATCATAGTGTTCATTGTGTTTGTTTATTCTAAAAGATTGTATTTTGTTTATTTGAGATAGATTAATTAGTTTTACGATTAAGTCTTGTTACCACCCCATATCATAAGCCCAGAAGTAAGTTCCATCAGTGGGTTTTTGAATGGGTTTTTTGTTAAATGCCTGAAAAAAGGTCTGTGGTTGAAACAAGCTCAATATATTTTCACTTTTTATTCTATAACGTAACATACATGTCTCGAATTTGGTTTATGTGCACTCAAGGACTCTTATGTCTTAACCCTCCCTTTGTTTCCTGTGTTTATGTTTGTCACCATAGTAACTCAATAGTTCATCAAGTGTTCATTAGTTCCCTGTTTATTTATACCCCTCTTAAAGTATGTTTACACGACAATGATGTACTAAAAACGTTTATTCCTTTGCTTTTTTTCATGTACAGACAACAACGTTATCAAAACATTCCTTGTTCATACGGATCCTCTCAAATCATTAAAAACTCTGTATTCTGCTACCAGGCCAGTAGTTGGCGATATCACTTTGTAAAGAAACACTACGCGTCTACATGGTTATTTACTTTTTTTTGTTTGTTTGTTTTACTCATTAAAGACTGTTGTTGTATCTGCCTTTCTTCTTCATTGCAGCCTTCATCACCCATCTATCCATGACAATACATCAGTAATGCCTAATTTTTAAAAGGTTTATTTTGTAATGAAAAAGGTTGCTAACATGTATCTAAATGGGACTGCAGATATTGTCGAGACATTAAACATCATCACCTGAACAGGTAAACTCATCTACTTACTAGTCCACTTTCACAGTACGCGCAGTTACAAAAATCCAGTGATGTGCGTACAGTACGCACATACTCTTCTGATGATGAAATTCAGTTCACTTGCACTGTACGCTGACCCTCATGTACGTGTAAAAAGTGAAGTATACTTTGGGGTTCATTGTCAGGGCCTAAAACGAACTTTTTGCTGCACCTGCCAATGACCGGTGACTTTTTTATAAAAAATATAAAATTTATGGGCCGTAAATATTTTTACTGTCCATGAAACTGTTTTTGCAAAAACAGGCAGTAATGACACCAACTTTTGAGATACCAGTGAAAATTCACAATTCTCTATTCCAATTTTGATACCACAGCTAAAACTACTAGACTAACTAATAGGCCTATAAATTTAAAACATTATTAAAGACAAGTAAACAGTAAAAAAAAAAAAAAAACGAATAATAATAATAAGGACAAATAATCAAGCAATAGCTCAAAATAAATACAGTAGAACAAAAATACAAGTGAAATAAACAGTGCTTTCCAATATTTTCAGGTAGGTCTAACAGTGGTTTTCAGGTATAGAAACTGAATAAAGTAATCAAATGTAAAATATAGTCTTATAGTCTTCACTGTATAAATTAAATATAGATAAATCATTATAAAGTTACAAAAGTTTTGAGATTTGTTTTTCTTTGTCTTGTTGTTTGATTAAAAACAGACAGCAGCAGGAATATTAGGCTGCTGTCACTTTAAGACATAATGCATGGATCCAATATACTGATACTGTTACACACGCATTTTCTTTCTCGACTGTTTACGTTCACTTAGGCCAAAACTGACTATGTTTACTTAGATATTTGCTGAGACGATAATTTTATGTGAATTTATCTGTTCAAGTGCAAGAAGATGTGAAAGAGAGCTCATCGACGTGTCTTTCTGGATGTTTTGCGCACAGAAAACTTTTAACAGCGTGTGAGTAATGAATTGAGTTCCCTTTCGCATCTTCTTGTGCTCAGATATTTAAATTGGCAAGGTGTAAACTGTTGTGACGATGCAGCACTTCCCCATCAAATGTCCGGAGCATCTTTCATGTTCATGTTCTCACAACATTGGATTCATAAATATTACCAGCCAACTGGCGATTGAAATACTCACCAACGCCGATTTTTACTCGTATTTAGCGTTAATTTTAGGCCCTGCTCATTGTGTTTATAATCATTCTATAGCAAGCTATTCTATCTCAAACTTTCAGGGAAAATGTTTTTAAATAAAGACTGAAAGAGATTTCACAAGATTATTAATGTCATACGGCCATGCCATAGCCTACGTTTAGCTTTTTACTTCTAGTGATTGTATTTAGGCTTTAAAATTTATAAGACTTGTGTTCATTTGAATATTTTATCATGATGAACCAAACATGTAAGGATCATACATTTTTGTTGGTCACAGAGATTATTTCTGCAAAAATTCAAAAGCCAATGGAAAAATCCTATTGTCTTTTTCTTAAGGTGATGCTTATGGGTTTGCTTAGAAAATACGTCATCACTGCAGCGCTCTATTGTGGTGGTGTGTTTTACACGAGAAAACACTACTCATGTTTCTTTTAGAAAATGTAAAAATCTGGTTTAATATGTTGTCATTTGGATGCTGGGACTGATATAGTAATGTATGTATAACTATTATATACATGTGGATGATCATGTATTTTTGTGGTTTATATAGTGATGTGAATACACAATGTAATGGTGAAAATGAGAATCAGCATCTGTGTTCTATATAGGCTGAGAAATGTGTTGGCTCAGCTCTTCAGTGTGATCTGCACACATGGGTATTGAGCTCGTTGTAGAGGAGAATGATGTCATGCGCTGATAGATGTCATGTGTTTGAGAAGAACCTGCTGAGGGACTCTGATGGGTCTCTCTCTCTCTCTCTCACACACACACACACACACACACACACACACTCACTATCTTTTATTTGCAGTGTCCTTTGTTCAGTTGTCCGGAGAATTTCAGCCAATCCTATACTTGATCTCTGAAGATGCATTTAATATACTACATTTACTACAATATATATATATGCTTCCACACTAAATCGTTTAAAGGTAAAGCAGCTCACATATTCAGAGTAAAGAGAGGAAGCAGATGCAGGTAATGCTCTGAGGACTGTTTTCAACCTTGATGATTCATGAATCTAGAGTTTTAATTACTGTAAGATTCGCTTATAAGCAAACTTAACACTTAACATCAACAGCAAAAGCAAGTTTAATTATGAGCTCACACAAATATCCGCCTCCACCGCTACAGGCTGCTTTTATACTCACTAAGAGAGGCTTCAGAAAAATCCCAACAGCAAAATAATTTCTTAACTTGTTTTTAATGCCTGCGGCTTTTGTATGATTTTTATATTAATGGCATGTGTGGGATTTAAATCTCTTCATCACAGAACATTTCAAAATAAACTAAGCCTAAGAAAATCACAGTAAAGTATTTTAAGGAATTATTGTAATTAAATGCTCATAAAATATGAAAAACGCTAGAGAAACTGTGTAATTGTGTGTGTGTGTGTGATTGTAACTGGTTCTGTATAATAGATTTTATAGGGTATTTTTTGTCTATTTTCTGATTTTTTTTTTTTTTTGATTTTTTTTTTTATGCTTTACATGATTTTATATTATTATTTGAAGGATGTGTTTTGTTTCTGTTCAGCATGATCCAAGATACTTTTTCTTTTCGACATGCTTCTTTCTGACTCTGATTTACCCTGGAAACAGTATTCCTGATAAAACTGCTTGTGATCATCCTCATTAGTCGATGAGGTGTTTGACAGCTGATTAAATGTAAATGTAAAACATTTCTGGTGGTGTAACTTGTAATAATCACTCTGTATACATGTAACTATAGGGCAACAAAACCCAAACAGGACAGACTGAAAAGTCACAAACGGAGCCTCTTTTACCTCAGTACAGATGAAGTACATTTGTCTGATTTGATCCTGTGGTGTGCTTTGATGTGTGTGTCCTGGTCTTCCTCATTTGCTCCTCATAAGGACAACCTAATTTCCTTTCATGTGAGTGACTGTAATCTGTCACATGCACACTGAGTGAGTACTGATAGATGGCCTTTAAGCTCAGTGTCACAGACAAAGGCAAGGCACTGTATGAGAGTTTGTGCGATTGTGTGTTTGAGTAGCCTATAACAGTTTAATTTGTGGTACTTGCTAAGGCAAGATCACCATTACTATTGCTCATACTTAAGGTGAAGTGTGCTTCGGTTTCCAAATTCCAGAAATTTCATCATCAGAAGAGTTTGTGCAGCACATATTCACTAGCTGCATGCATGTGCATGTCTTAATTTGACGTCTACATGTGCACTTGGTGGGTCCAACACTCACAGGGCCTTTGCTTTTACATTATAAAAAATATTATTTTCATTTTTATTTATTATTATATATTTTTTTAAAGTTGTAAATAAAAGATCAGAGTATGATTTTCAATAGCATACTATTTCAGTCTTTGTACTATGTACATTGCAAATGTATTACATTGTTACATAGGTTTGTAACAATGGAATTGCTGGCGACTCATTTAGGCAGTTCAGAATCGATTCTTTCTTTTGGGAGACAAAAACATCGACCTCTTTGATCTTTGAAACTTTGCAGACCTTTTACCTTCACAAACAGCCATATTACACACTACATGAAAGGTAATATTCGAAAAAGCATAATAGGAGTACTTTGAAATAAATGTTTTCTATTTTAAAATATTTTAAAATATAATTTATTCCTGTGATGACAAATCTGAATTTGTCTTGGAATATTATAGATCAAGTAAACAATGTTTTATATAATCATTGTGACAGGTTAAATAGAAACAAAGATGTTAGCGCATGATGAACATATACAGTATGACAGATTTATTATGTGCACAATTCAAACACAACAATGCACAAATTCATGAATAACAACAACTGAATGACTATGAACCCCCACTCCTAATACACACACTCACACTGTCTCTCTCTCAGTGGTGGGCCTTGTGTTAACGACTGTTTCTCTTTCAGTAAGTCTGTCGCCCGCAGGCCCCTGAAACGCTTCATTATTCTCTTCTCTTCTGTTTCCTGTTATTGATACACTCTAGATTTCTCCGCTCCATTGATCCCATGCAGCTCTCAGATTAAATGAAACAACAGTGTGTGATGAGAACAAACCAAGAGCTGCCTGAGGACCTCGCCAACTAAATCAACATGATCAAACCATCTATTCAAATCTATAAATAAAAGGGCTCGGGCAAGAAGTTGATTTAGTGTACTTCTGCCAATACTGAGAGAAAAAAGCGACAGGCCAACGGGATCATGCATATCTTCTGGATCATACTGCATCCGGGCTGAATTCTGATGCGGTCCTTGGCGGTCATTGCCAGCTCATTTGTAGAGATGGCATCGACATTAGCCATTAGTCGTGCCCCATGGCAGGACAACAGAAGCACCATTTTCAGAACGAGCATCTCGTGGCCTCTCGGCTCTGTTCCTTCATAATGAGGATTCAGAGGTTTAGGTTAATGAAGGCCTTGGCTGGCAAATCTGAAGCCCTGAAGCTCAGCACTGCTGTTTAAAAACCTGCTCGCATGATCGGAGAACTCTTTCGCAAAGTAGTATCGCTGTTCTTCTCAATCCCCATCTCCTCTTGTTACACTTTTATTTATCTCACACTGAGTCTTGGTTTGAGAAGCTACAGTAGCAATATTACCTGACAAAACTAGAGAGTTTATAGGGGCTTTCACACTGAACAGTTCTAGGAACTCAGTTGTAGAAACTAGTAAACTAGGAACTATTTGCTCATGTACCTGGTTGCATTTGCACCGGGAATAGGAACTCTGAAGCAACTGACAGCGGCATCTTTAAGCGCTGCATTTACAAACACTAATAACCGGTGGATGGAGGATGCCGTAAACGGAGCAGTGTTTGTTGTGTGTTTCGTGATAACGGAGATGGAATGTAAACACTACTGAAAAAGCAAAAAGTGGGGTTAAGAGGCGAAATCTCCTATGACAATTTTCAGTATTACATATCATTGAGGCGGAGAAAAGAGCACAACACTGCAGACAACAGGTAAATGCTGTTATCACTGTTTTCCATGTTCGTGAAGTAAATTTGTTTAGACGGCTTTTTAAAAATGCTGGGTGTCTGTGTTTGACATGCGTTTGACCAATCATCCTACACTTACGTCACTGATAGTTCCTACAGTGCTGGTTTAGACCTTACTGGGTGTGCTCTTTGATACCAGTCTTTCATTTGAAAGCCATGTTTCTAGCATCTGTAAAGCTGCATTCTTCCACCTTGAAAATATATCTAAACTACAACATATGCTCTCAATGACAAATGCAGAACAGTTAGTTCATGCGTTCATGACCTCAAGGCCAGATTACTGTAACGCTCTCCTGGGTGGTTGTTCCGCTCGTCTGTTAAACAAACAACAGCTGGTCCAAAACGCAGCAGCTAGAGTTCTTACTAGAACCAGGAAGTATGACCATATTAGCCGGTTCTGTCAACACTGCATTGGCTCCCTATTACACATCATATAGATTTTAAAATCTTGCTACTTACTTACAAACCACTAAATGGTTTAGCTCCCCAGTACCTGAGCGAGCTCTTAATGCATTATAGTCCTTCACGTCTACTGCAATCTCAGAATTCTGGACAGTTGATAATACCTATCAACATCAACCACAGGCGGAAGATCCTTTTCCTATTTAGCACCTAAACTTTGGAACAGTCTTCCTATCACTGTTCGGGAAGCAGACACACTCTGTCAGTTTAAATCTAGGCTAAAAACACATCTCTTTAACCTGGCATACACATACATTATCTACTTCTATAATTCAAATAATGTAAATTGTTAGGCTGCATAGATTAGGTCAGCCAGAACCGGGAACACTTCCCATAACACTTGATGAACTCGCTACATCATAAGAAGAATGATGTCTACGCTAATATTAGTCTCTTTCTGTTTATCCCGAGGTTTGCCGCAGCCTGCCAGATCCAGGCCGTACCCAGATGAGATGAAGAATCTGCATCTAGACATGACGATAACGCAGCCCTACAACTAAACTATCCCCTGCGAAGGCCCATTTCCCTTTCCTTTCTGTATGTATAGATAAACGTTATCAAAATTATTCCAGTTTGCATAGATCAGCAGACACAACTACTTTTTCTGTATTATGCGGACCGGTAAAGTAATTTGTCAAATATCACTTTTGGGTACTTCAGCCAATAGTTCTAGGAACTATGAAAAGTTTCCTCCTGTGCAAAAGCCCCTTATGTTATCAACTAAGCTGTCTGCAGGGATGGGCTAACTTAGTCCTGGAGGGCCACTGTCCTGCAGAGTTTAGCTCCAACCCTGATAAAAACAATTGCAGCAAGTATATATCACACAATTCTGACTTTATAACTCGCATTTGCAAGTTTATATCTTGCAATTCTGAAAACTGCGGGATATAAATTCACTAGGGATGGAACTAACAATTATTTTGTCAATCGATTAATCTATCGATTATTTATCCGAATAATCGAATAACGGTTACGCCTGGGAGCCGCCATCACTGTGAACATAAACAGCATGATGAATCGATGCAGTCCACGCAAACCAACTAATTTACCTAATCGATTACATTTACACGTCATTCCAGCCCTAAAACTCACAATTGGAGAAAAAGTCAGAATTGATACTTTATTTCTCAGAATAGTTTATATCTAGTAATTCACATTTTTCTTGCAATTGTGAGTTTATATCTCACAATTCTACCTTTTTTATTTACTTTTAGTTAGAATTGCGAGATAAAAAGTCATAATTACTTTTATTTATTAATTCCATGGTGGAAACAAGCTTCCATAACACCACCTCTTTCAAACTGATCAGAATCAGAAGCTCAATTGGATCAACTGAGATGTTTGCATGAAGGATTTTCAGTCCAACTGAGCCATCAATCTAATTATAAACAGGTTATTTTGGTGTATGTAGCTAGTGTAGCATGCTACATACTCATTACACATGTGTTTATTATGTCCAGCAAAATCTTAGGGCCTGAAGCAAACTTTTTAAGGGTGGGCTTCCTCTTCCACAGCCCCAATGAGTTGTCTACAGCACAGAGGATCTTAGTGGGCCCCTCAACCCTGAGTCTGCTAATGTTTCAGTTGTTCTCCCCCAGATGATAGCCCTGGTGTGGAGTAAGCACATTTTCTGTATGCATGGAATATCGGGATGATCTACTGCTTTGCCAAATGTGCAGTATAAAAGAACACATTGCACGGAGTGCTGCGTACCACAATGCATTGCGCTCAACTTGACGAATGAACAGGAAGTAATATCAACCAACATTTTTTCTGCTGCTTCTGATCCTTTGAAAAAAAAAAATTATGTACTTAAAATCTTAAAAATACATATATTTAAACAAACAGTTCTTGTAAATAATTTCATGTTAATGAAATAAAAGGTAACTTAAAGAGAGTACACTGTCATGTTTCTTAACACACTTTCTCTGTTTCACAGACAAGGCTTAAAGGATTAGTTAACTTTAAAATGAAAATTTTAAACTCACCTTTACTCACCTTCAAGCCATCCTATGTGTATATGACTTCCTTCTTTCTGATGAACACAGTCGGAGTTATATTAATAAATATCCTGACGCATCAGAGCTTTATAATGGCAGTGATAGGGTTCAATGAGTATGAGCTTCCATCCACATCCATCCATCATAAACATACTCCACACGGCTCCGGAGGGTTAATAAAGGCTTCTGAAGCGATGCATTTGAGTAAGAAAAACGTCCATATTTATAATATTCCATATTATAAAGTAAATATCTAGCTTCCGCTAGGCTGCCTTCCATATTCAACTTATGAAGAAAGTGTAAAACTCTCGCAGTTCAATACACTTACGCTACGACAAACGCCCTCCCTATTCAGCTTACGGAAAAAGCATAACTGCCGCTTTCTTCGTAAGATGAATACAAAGGCCGGTCTGGCGGAAGCTAGATATTTTACTTTATAACTTGTTAAATATGGATGTTTCTTACACAAACCCATCGCTTCGCTTCACTGCCATTATAAAGCTTGGATGCATCAGGATATTTATTAATATAACTCAGATTGTGTTCATCAGAAAGAAGAAAGTCATATACACTTGAGGGTGAGTAAAGCTTGGGCTAATTTTCATTTTAAAGTGAACTAATCCTTTAAGCATAGTCCTAACATGCATGTTTGAGCTGTTTTAACTGAAAGCTACTTGCGCTGATATATCTTAAAATATGTCATTGCCATTGTTTTGTCTCAAGATGCACACCAGTAATGAAATCAGAAAATATTACATTTAGTTCACACTTAATTGTGTTCTTTTAAAGTATATTATTTATGTCAGAAGTACTCTTTAAAATTATGCTAAAGTCTACTTGTTTTTCTGCTTCTTGACTCGCTATTTGATCAGACTGCAGAAAGTTAAACATATTTACTATGTCTGAAAGGAGTCAAAATAACAATACACAGAAATCTGTTCTACAGTCAAATTTGTCAGGCAGTATAAAGTGTATATAGTACAGTCTTGTGTGAGTGTTAATGATCTTGGACATGTGAGTAAGACCCTTAAAAATGAGAGGAGTGTTACTTCATACAAAGCAATACAATCTGCATAAATTATACAGTGTGTGTGTGCATGTGTGTGTGTTTTGGCAGGAGGGGTATCTTATGCAAATAAGGCTGTTGGTTTTATCTTGTAAATTATGGGTTTGGTCTTCTATTTTCCTTGCTTACATAAATCCCAGAGTGGTAAATCAATGACCAAACACCAAGGTAGCGCAGAGGAGCTCATTAGAATTTGGAAAACGTGATCGTAATCAACATTTTTTTGTTGTTTTCATCTTGCAGTGCTTTTATTGTATCTTGTTTACGTTTGCAAACAGTTAGAGGAATGCAGACTCATCACATACAACTGTTTATTGAAAACAGAATAATTCACACATTCACACACTTCTGACATGTGCAGAAAACGTGAACCATAGAGCAACAGGGTGAGAGAGAGAGAGAGAGAGAGAGAGCTCTTTGGTATCGATATATGTTTCAGCTGGCTGGAATTCCCAGCTGCAGCCAATCAAAACAAGCAAATCATTCCAGCCCCGAGCAGCTTTACATCACACATAAATCATGTGCTGCATCCCATAAAGCCTTGGCACATCTCCAGCCCCAATCACCTCAAAGTTTCACATAGCTGCTCTTCACACGTTACCGCTGGGTTTGTGTACCAGGATTTCCCCTTGCTCCTCTGTGATGATTGCTACAGTTTTGTGAATGTGTTTGAGAGAAAAGTGTGAGAGAAAGAGGTTATGGAAGGCTGTTGGCAAGGTTTTGAGTGTCAGCATGGCCCTGTTAGCCCCGTTAATTATATTGTCTGGGTCTTGAAGCACTCTGTAATAAATAAAATGTTAAATTCACCACTGAATACATGATGTTATCTAAGCATAACATTTACAGTATCGTATAGCTGTATTTCACTGCCCTATGGGCATTACTTTGATACATTCATCTTTGCAATAATCATTTCTGTAAAGCTGCTTTAAAACAATATGTATTGTGGAAAGTGCTATACAAATACACTTTAATTGAAATATGAATAAAATGCATTTTTCCTCTTCGCTCATTATTTGTAAGTGCTATACACTCACCGGCTACTTTATTAAGTGTTCGTTAATGCAAATGTCTAATCAGTCATTCACATGGCAGCATGTAGACATGATCGAGATGATCTGCTGAAGTTCAAACTGAGCATCAGAATGGGGAAGAAAGGTGATTTAAGTGACTTTAAACATGGTTATTGGTGCCAGACGGGCAAATGTCCTCCACAGCAGTGTTCATTTTGTACAACATTTTTTCACAGATGATAACTAAAAACCAGCTTTGAGTGACAAAAACTATGATGAAAATCTATTGACACTTTCGTCAACAAATAAAAACTAGATGGAAATGTTAGGGAGGGATGGTTTAAGGAGAGATCCAGTCAGAATGATGTCCTGTGTTGTAGAGGATGCAAACGTTTGAATTGTAACGTGCTGATCTACCCGGTGGTACAAAAGTCGGCATACACTTGTTGCATGTCTCATAAAATTTTCAAAAATGTAAACGTCTGGGAGAAAGAGAAGAGCAGACACATAAATCTGAGAAAGCATGGCGACACAAAAGAAAGCTCTATTTGGTACGGTTTTCTGTGCGCACACATCCGAAGCGTGCAGCAGAAAGCCGCCTCTCAGACAACGCACGAGTACTGAATTGAGCTCTCTTTCGCGTCTTAACAGCGTCTTAACATTTTTGCGACTTAACTTTATCTGTTTTGGAGAGTATTCACATAAAGACAGTCGTTTTATGTCTTAAGAAAACGTAAACAGAGAATATCGGATGTGTATTGGATCCGTGCATTCGGTCTTAAAGTGACAGCAGCCTAATAAACCTGCAGCTGTCTGTGCCCTTAATATTAATCAAGCAACAAAATACAGAGAAAATGCTCTTTAATAGCTTTAATAAGGATTAATTATATTCAATTTATACAAATATCTGCTTGAAAAAATAATGTATGCAAGTTGTTATAAAGAATGCATATCATTCACTGAAAAGAAAATCAAAATTTGCTGTCAAAATTAACACTGGCTCCACAGTCTCCAGATCTCAGTCCAATAGAGCAGCTTTGGGATGTGCTGGAACAGGAGATTCGCATCATGGATGTGCAGCCGACAAATCTGCTGCAGCTGTGTGATGATATCATGACAATATGAAGCAAAATCTTTGAGGAATATTTCCAGCACCTTGTTGAATCAATGCCATGAAGATCTAAGTCAGTTCTGAAGACAAAACAGGATCCAACACGGTACAAGCAAGGTGTAGCCTACCTAATGAAGTGGCTGGTGAGTGTATCAAATTTAATCATTTATCATCAATTCATCAAATTGTTTAATCATTTTTTTCTTGAGGAACATAACAGCGTTGAATGCGTTCTTTATGATGGATTAATTGCCTGCAGCAATATCTTAGTAAATCTCTCAGTAATCTTGAATTATCCCGCCACATCAGCATACAGTCCATACAAACAGGACGCCTCTCATTCTAAACAACGGGCCACAGCAAATACACAGCCTTGATTAAACACGGGAAACGCAACATACCACAGCATTAGAGCAGAGGAACACGTACATATTACACACGCAAAGAGCCCCACGTGTGAGGAGGGGACAGAGGTCAATGACTTCAGTCTGCTGCTACACACATGCCCAAGTGTGTGTTTTACTTTTGTTTGGTTTTTCTGGATTTGGTCCAGTTGTATCAGATGTAATTCTTGCGATTAGTGTCGGAATAAAACAGTTCTGCGTTTGTTATTCTTAGCTGAGCTGTATCAAATAGCTTGGAGTATTATCAAAGTGTTCTGTTATTAAAACATCAGCTTAAGGCTGTGAATATCTGGCAGATGTGAAGACTATCTTCAAAATGAATACTGACTGTATAATATTTGTGCTGAAAGCATATCGGATCATCACAAACAACTGACAACAATTCAGCAAAAGACGTAGCAAATAACCTAAAACACGCCGTATTTCTCTCCGGCGGCCCCTCAAACTACAGAGAGTTTATGGAAGCCGCTCTTATCAAATTGTTAAGGTCTTTAATATAACATTCAATATCCTGGGTGAATTATTTTAATAGAATAAGTCATATTTCAGGTAGCCCGGCTTTCAGATGCTATCACAAGCACACATTTGTCACCTGTCAAATTATTATCCACTGTCTGTCGCGTTCATTTGTCAAAAGGAAGCCGCTCGGAGACACCGACTATTTGAACCCAGCAAAATCAGATTTGAATTTTGATTCAAATTTGGACTTCATATTTATGGTAATGTTAAGCTAATAAAACGCTGCAATCATGATGCCCATTTATTTACAGCTAGGAGTGTGTGAAATTCCCACATTTCTGTAAATGGGTCTGCTCAAAATAAAAGTAATGCTACTAACATACAGCATACTATATAGTGTAGTGTATACTGTTTCACAGACTATTTAAAAAAAAAAAAAAATGTTTCACACTATAATGTGATTTTCAGTTTTATCAGCAGTCTTGAAATTGATGTTGAATGCATTGAATTGTGGGATACAGTGTTTCAGAAAGTGTGTTCTGGTTGCATTCTGCACATTTTGAGGTATGGGTAATTTAAACACACACACACAAAAAAAAACATGGTAAAAACCTGTTAATTGGTTAACAGTTAAGTTTCCTTACTCTATGCAGTGAGAAACTATAATAGGGTCAATGACGTGACGGGTCTTTTTTTTTTTTTTTTTTTTTTTGTCCAAAGGCTTAAATAATAATAAAAAACAAATATATGATATCCAAAGTATGTAAGGTAGTACCACTAGATCTATTTTATGGAATCCAAAAGGTTTTAATTATATTTTGCTACATATAAAGGTATTTTTGAAGTGCCATTCAGTTTAACCGTCCAAAGACCAATACAGCCATTTCATTTGTGATTAAAATATCTTAAAATGTAATAAATTTATATACTTTTTATTCTGGAATGATTTTATAACATCATATATCAACATAGTGCAAAATGGTATTAAAATTAAGTGTAAAGTCTTTGCTTTGTTATGAGAAAGAATGTCTGGAAAAATGAATTTCATTGATGTCATTCATATAAAGGGATCATTTTGGATCAAGTCATGCGGTCAATATCATGTGACAGGATGTGACATCATTCAGACACCTGCAAATGACCACAGGGTCGTGAAGCAAAGTAACTAACTCCCTCTTAACTATTTGAAAAATTCATGTTTTCACTTGTTCATACACATGTCCTGAAACATCAGGTCATACGGTACAGCTGCTATAAAACATGAAAAATGTTGTAATATTTTAAAAACTTGTACTAAATATAAAATGTTTGATTGTCCTTTTGTTAGCTAGCTAGATATCAGCCTGTTAGCATTATTTGAAAACATCGTCATTCGGTATAACCAAAAGTGTCATTCGGTAAAACCAAAATTTTAGTTAAACCAAATGACTTTTTTGGTGCCAAATTTTTTCAATCTTGTAAAAAATGACAAAAGCATTGTTAACTGATTATAAAAACCACATAATCTCATTGTTAACATGTAATAAAATGCCAAAATTACTTATATCTCCATTATGGTTTTTTTTTTTACACTTTTAAAAACCTTATTCGTCAATGACCCAACAGATCTAATGAGATATTTCATGTAATTTTACAGTAAAATTACAGTGCAAAATGATTAATGATTTTTACAGTACAGTGCAAAATCATAATGTGGCAGATCACATTTGATGGGTTTTCAATGAAATAACTAGTTTTCTTCTTAGTTTTTCTTATCAGTTTTTTCAGGGGTTTATAATACATCTTACTGTATGTTGTTAAATTAATGTTTAATGCATTATTTTAGTGTGTTACCATGTATGTATGACACCTTCTATATATTAGTATTTATATCAACTTTTTCTTTACTACCTGCACTGTAAAAAGTCATTCTGTGGGTTTGTAGATTTCATGGAATTTAATAATGTAAACTTTATTTAACAAAATTAATTTCTTGTTTTTTGGACAGTTTTTTGTGTTAAAATTAATTAAAATCCTCTGTAACAACATCTACTCAATTTTGTCATTAGGGATTTATCTATTCTTATTGAGTAATTCCAAACAGAGAGAATATTGAATGAATCCAACATGATGGAAATGAGTAGTTTTCAATTGACAAGCATTTCCGATTGCAGTGCGCGCTTTTAAGGAATGACGTAGAGTTTCCCGCAGCAGAAAGTGTGAAGACATTTGGCTTTGCTTAGTTTTGTGTTAATATTAACAAAGAAGGCTAAATAAGGCAGCTGTAACCATATTGAGCACTGCTATTGAATGGTTTATGTTCACGAGGCTTTACTGGATTCCCGCTGACAATGTGGAGGCTGAGGAGGATGACGATCCGACGCTATTTTTAGCTAATTCTTTGACAAAGGTAAGGAAGATAATTTAATTTATTTCTTAAAACTGTTGTTAATAACACAGGTTGTGTGTTATTACCACCAACAAAGTAGGAAATTGTGTTTTAGACTGTTTAATGGCTAAAGCAGATAAGCTAAAACTGTTAGCCTATTGCTGCCATTCAACAGTGTATGCCGTTTCCAGTGCTCACATGCACCGCTCCCTTTCCAGCCCTTATAATTATCATTTCAACATTTTGTTTAACTCAGTATAATTAGATGTATAGATGGCGGTGTAAAATCTGCAGATCAAGGGGTGATCTTTTACATTACAGACTACAACACCGGTCATCTGTACCTGGAAAATCAGTGCATTGTCTGCATTTGTATTGCCCAATTTTCTGATAAATAAAGAGTTCTTATTCTTTGACGTCTGTCTGTTATTTATACTTAAAATACGATTTAATTAATTTAAATAATCCACTTAATATTATTAATAATATTAACTTAATTAATTTCATTAAGTAGTATTCATTAATATAGTTTTTTGTCCAATGAACCCAATATTTTTGTTTAAATTTACTTAATTTATTTGTGTGTTATTTGCAGTTACTCATTTGAGCTAATTTGATTAATTTTAACTCAATTCTTATTTGTTAAATTTTAATTAATAATGATGCTTGTAATCTGTTGCCACAATTTTTTTGAGTAGATATAGGGTATTATTTTTTTATTTTAAAGGTGGTCAGTATATTTTAACAGTAAAAACAGATTTTAGTAATTTGGTATATTAACATTTGGTAACACTTTAGTATAGGGAACACATATTCACTATTAACTACGACTTTTCCCTTAATAAACTCATAATTTACTGCTTATTAATAGTTAGTAAGGTAGTTGTTTAGTTTATGTTTTGGGTATGATTAAGAATGTAGAATAAGGTCATGCAGAATAAGACATTAATATGTGCTTAATAAGTACTAATAAACAGCCAATATTCTAGTAATATGCATGCAAATAAGCAACTAGTTAAAAGACCCTAAAAAGGATACATTTTTGTCAGTTAATGGGAAATATACATTTTTTATTGTAAATTTCATTTCATCTGTATAATTTAAAATGTTGCTACTGTATTTTTTACTGTAAAGTCCTGGCTACCACCGCAGCTGGGTTTTTACAATAAATTTCATTATTTTGTTAATTAATTTATTTATTTTTACAGTGTAGGTTATCTGAGAATTCCATTCATATAGAAAATTAGTGATAGAAAAAGTATAGAAAATTCATATAGAAAAAGTGCATATTGTGCACACAGTATACATACTAAATACAGTGCTATGCCAAACTTAGACACACGCACATGGATTTTCACTTCAATCTCATTACATCTCATATTTTATGAATTGAAGTGTAAGTCATGAAGCGGATTTCAGTAGCAGACATTATTCCTGGAGAATTTAACCTGACAGGCCTCATAAAGCAAGCAGAACTTGGCCAAGACCCAAAGACAGAGAGAGAGAGAGAGTTACTGCAGGCATTTACCAGGTTTTTAACACACTAATATTTCTGTGGTTCCCCCTGATCAATGTGGGAGAAAAGCATTTCTTATAATTCTTCCAACTACTTAGAGGGGGCCGGGAGAGTAACGGCAGACATTAATTTTACCTGTCTGATGGCTTTATGGAGCTCATTATCTGCCTGACACTCAGACTGAGCGCTGTGTGCCACAAACTTTACAACGCTGAGCAAACAGAGAGCGAGCGAGAGAAAGACATAGATAAAAGGAGAAGAGAAAGAAAGAGAAGGGTGGCGTGCTTGAGTGTTGGAGCAGATTCATCCTAGGTGTTGGGCATGAGGACGCTGGATGGGAATAATTGTTGGAAATAAGAGTGAGTGACTTTTCAGAATGGAACAATCTGCAGCATACTTATTATCTACGATTTTTAAAATAGCTTCAGGAAAGTATTATGCAACAATAAGCATTTAAATTATGCTATATCCTCCTGAGACCCAGAAAAAAAAAAGTTTTTTGAATTTAGTATTTTTTCACGTCATTATATTATTTAGAGCATAAAAAACAAATTAAAAAATAACATTTTTTTTTTTTAAATCACCAATCAATTTTTAGGTTTCAGGATTGTTTTTAACCAAACTTTTTATAAAGATGATTCTCAACTATTTTATGAAAGATATAATGGAATTAATTGATATACCATTTTACTTTATGCAGTGTGTAAAATAGTCATACATGGATTTTCCCATTCAATACAATGCATCTATACACTGTATCTAATTTGCATATTAATGTGTTCTTGGAGGAACATGCAATGAAAAAAGTGTAATAATGGGAGTAATAATTGGCAACATTTTCATAATAATATATAATAATTAATAGGAATATTGATATATAATTTCTTTCCCTATTCACTTGTGTCTCCTAAAATGCCTGATAAACATGATTTAAGTCCTGGTGTCCTCTACAGAGGTCGTGTATGAAAATCCATCCAAAGTCATATTTTGATTTGAAACCCCATAACATTTTCCCTGAGATGTTGATTTATAACAAACAATTTGAAAATTAATCAGATTGAAATGATAATTACAAAATTTTATCATATTTCCATAAGAGTGCTAATTTTCATTTTCAGTTATATTTAAAGACCAAGAAGTTGGTATCTAAAAAATACTAAAAAGCCCTGAATGTGCTCTTTACAGGACATCCAGACTTAAAACTGTGACATGTATGATGTCAGAGAAAATCACTAAAATATAAATATCTATTCCTGGGTCCCAGGAGGATATTATTGTCACATTCCTTGCATTAGTAAAAACAACTGTTATTTTGCATTTTATTTTTTTGTAAGAATGAGGAACAAAGTACACTTATTTTATATATTGGTATTGACTAAGTAGACTAAGAAGTATTTGATTATAATTTCAAGTAAGTTGTTTGTATAACATTTAAAGTTTACATATTTTAAATGTATTAAATAGTAACTTCACTGTTACAAATGTGTAATTACAAATACATTTAAATAAATGACAATAGAAACGACATTAAAGTATATTTTAGTTTGCCATAAATGCTTGTTAGTACATTCAGCAGGACACTTTAACCATATTTCAAAGATAATAGAAGTAATTATAGAAATACATATAAAGATGTACTTAAGTCCTATTTAAGAGGGTCAAAAAACATTCTAAAATTCGGCTAATTGCATTGTAAATAATGTGCTTTCTTACTTAGTGTAAATATAACCTCTGCCTAAGTGTATTTTTTAAAGAATTATTTCTGTAATAAGCACTCCTTTTAAAAAAAACTATGCTGATATAGTGTACTTCCTTTTCACAAGGGGTTGCATATTGCACATTTTGCCTAAAAAGTCATCAGGCTATTCTATTTAAATATTCACACACTGGGCACAGTATACCCTACATATACGTACTGCAGAAATACAGTATGGTAGTACATTATGTGTTTGTGTGAAGCAATGATCAGGTCCCAGGACCCTCATGTGAGTCAGTTCATTATAAGTGTGTTAATGGGTTGCAGATGTGTGTGTGTGTAGAGGCTCTCTGCAGGGTGAGCAGTGTCTAGTTGGGGGAGGGGTAATTGTGAAGTGGGCGTGTCCGAGTGGATCAGGTCCAGGCTCTGATTGGTGCATTTTCTCACTGGGGAGCAAAGATGCTGATTTACAAGCCTGCAGCTCACTGAACATACAACTCTCTCTGCTCGCTCAGCACACACACACACACACACACATACACACACACAGCTAATGCCACACTGACATTCACAGCCATAATAGTGCTTACTTCTACACTTCCAACCGGATGCGATTTCTCCCCTGCGCACTCACCAGTGTTATGATATTGTGCTTTAGGAGATTAGAAGTGACTAACTGTAGACTCTGCATTTTAGATTTACTTCAAATGACAGATTGATTGATTGATTGATTTACACTATCCCCAAACAGTATTTGGACAATTCAGTTGCACTTACAAAATGTCTGAATGCCGTTAAATTACATAACAAAATATCAAAACTTTATCTGTTTCTGGGCTTAAACTTTTTACTACTTTTCACACTGTTTTTAACATATTTGCTGAGTGACTTTTAATCATCCGGCAAAGATTTTAGTGGATGTAAAAAGTCAGATCCCCTCAAGTAAGTTCACACAGGTGTCATGTTTTGTCTCGTAAAACCTTTTGTGAAATTTTGTTTTGCTTGAAAAGTTACTTTCTTGAAAGTAACAAACAATTGGTTTGATATTCATAATGAAATGCAATGGTGTTAATTATGAAATTGTATTTTAAATGACAAGTAACCAAACATATATGCTTTTAATATTAACTTTTAAAAAGAGTACTTATTATGTAATAACATACTTTAAAAGAATATACTTAAGTGTGATGTAGTTTTCTAACACTTAATTGCATGTTAATTGCAATTAAATGAAAATGTATTATAGTTTAAATTATTATATTATATTGAAGGACATTAGCTGAACCATTTTGACCCACTTAAGTAGATCTTCAGTATATATTTATATAATTTCATAATTGTCTGTGAAATATGGTTAAAGTTACTGCTAAATGTACTGACAAGCATTTATGATAAACTAAAATATACTATAATGGCATTTATTTAAATATATTTGTAATTACACATTTGTAATGAATTCGCAATTGAGTACATTTAAAATATATTTCCTCTAAATGTAATATTGCAGTTAAAAATAAAATCAAGTACTTTACATGTGCTTTAATATGTTAGTCAACACATCAGAATAAGTGTACTTCTTTAAAGCACGACAAATGATTATTAAAATAATGATTTAAAATGTACTTTAAAGTAAAACATTCAATTAGACATTATTGCAAAGTGCACTTTTTAAAAGCAAACTTAAGTGTGTTAAGAAACAGTCATGAAAGTGTCTCTCTTTAAGTGCACTTAAGTGGCCTTTGTTTCATTAATGCAAGTACAGTTTTTTTAATAATAATAATAATAATAATATATATATATATATATATATATATATATATATATATATATATATATATATAGAAAAGTATGTGTGAACGTGTGTTGAAGAAAAAAAAGGTTTTTATTATTATTTAATTAGGTAAAATGTGGCACATGCATCTTAAACATCTGTTTTACAGGAGGTGCTGGTGATCGGCCCATCCTCCAGGCAACATACAGAGGTGTTCAGAGGGCCGTCACGAGCCTGGGGCCAAGAGATGGTCTATAAAAAACGAGTAAATCACAACTTCTGATGGGAGAGCACTCAGCACATCATCTACACTGAGTGAAAGGCATGCTGCAACAAACTCCTGTTCATTGAATGGAAATGGAGTAAATATAGGAGCAAATAATCTGTTTTTTTTTTCTTCAAAGACCCTTTCTAGAGGTCTGATTATATATAGATACTTACATATATGTGCTTAAGTATGTTAGTCAACACATCAAAATAGGTGAACTTTGAAGCACGACAAAATTTATTAAAACATAATGATTTAAAATGTACTTTAAAGTAAAACTTGTCATTATGCACCTTAAATTAGACTTTTAAAACTGTACTTGTGTGTTTTAAGAAACTTAGTCAGGAAAGTGTACGCTCTTTAAGCACACTTAAGTGGCTTTTTATTACATCAATATTATTGTATGCATATTACTGTATATTTTAAATACGATTTGAAGACACATTCAGTACTGTCGTTAAGTGCACTTCTTTTTCATGCTGTGTCATGCTGAACACACACTTACTCAGAGCAGGTTTCCTGTCCCGCTCTGTTTTTGCATCCAAACGTGTGTTTGTGTCAAAGAGTGACTCGTCTACCTCTCTGCTCTGTGACCTCACTTCCTCCTCCCGCAAATGTAACACATACACTCACAATCTCTGAAATAGATCATCAATCTCATTAGACTAAATGAAATTCATCCATAAGGTTGAGAGACATGCTGTAATAGCTTTATTGCTCTAAAATGTTAAAAGTAAAAAATGTGTAGGTGCGACTGCGTCCTCTGCGCCTGGGCAATCTTCAGTCATCCAGAACCCTGCCGAGGGGCATTAAAGAGATAAATTGGTGACTTCCCTTTGCTGACAGAGTCCTCATGTGTCTTTGCTTGCGTCCATTGATCAGAGTTTATTGTATTTGTGTTGTTGGATTAGTACAGTAATACATACGAAGATAAAAGGAAATGCAACAAAGCCACAAAGGAAATTGGCCATCAGCATGACCATGACCACACATATAGTCTCCTTTTCAAGTAATCAATGACATTTAGTTATTAAAATGAAAATGTTTTTCTTGCATTAGTACTATGGGTTGCAGATTGAATTGACGGGTGAAACTGCCATGATTATGTAGCTTCTGCTCTGAATCTGATGCTGAGGAACCGGCTGAAGATGGACATGTGAGACATGTGGCTGGTGTATGGCTCTTTTGTTGCTCATAGCTCATGTCTCAGACAGCTCTGGGCTATAGAGTCCATTACAGGTGCACCTGTGTGATGAGTTCCCAAACTTTCAGTATCGTTACCTGACTGACCTCAAAAACACAGCTGTTGAGATCTGCAGACGCACACAAGCATTATCATAGATATCTTCCAAATAGAGGTGAAACTATGAAAATTTAGTATCACGATTGTAGTGACCAAAATTATCACGGTATTGTTAAAATGTGCTGGAAATGTTCAAAAAGTACTGATACACACACTGAAATCATTTCACCAAGTTTTAAATCGAAACCCAACAAATAACAAATAAAATTAGCATTGCATTTTTGTGTTTGCCTAAGTTAAAAAATGATTAAAGACAATAAGTGAACTGTCACACCGCTGTGTCGATGATTAAACGTGAACACGATGATGAAGAGAGTGTGCAGTCTTTAATAAATCCAAAGGCATAAAGGTAAATCCAAACAGGAAGAGCGATACACACGTAACATAGACAATACCTAACCATGAAACACAAACATAACTGAACTTAAATAGTGAGAGGATAATGAGATGATTGTTAAGTGCACAGCTGAAACTAATGAGTGTCCATGACAACAAACTAAGGGAAAACAGTACTGACTGAAAACAAGAGTCCATGTGGTGTACTCGCCTTTGGCTTGCTTAGTCGGGGACACTTGACATTTGATATTGAACAGTGCTTTGATCTGCCGACATTGACACTATTCTTTAAGAGCTGCTGTGCAGCCAAAATTATATACCAGTTATCAATGTAAAGCTGCTTTGACACAATCTGCATTGTAAAAAGCGCTATATAAATAAAGGTGACTTGACTTGACTTGGTGTGAGAGTGTGACGTGAACAGTCAGTGATAAAATAATAACAAACAAACTAAATACAATAGGGCAAATATACAAATGAAATAAACAGTGCTGTAAGTTTTTCAGGTATGGCTAACTGTAGTATTCAGTTACAGCAATTGAATAATCAAATGTAAAATAGCAATCCTTAGTCATCACTGTTTAAATGAAATATAGAGCAATCCTTGTTAAAGCTATAAAAGATCTTTAGCCAAGACACATTAATGACACAGAAAGCAGCAGGTTTATTAAGCTCCTGCCACTTTAAGACCGAATGCACAGATCCAATATAATGACACACAACCGAATCATCCAAATTCTTTCTCAACTGTTAACATTCATTTAAGACATAACCAACAGTGTTTATGAGGACATTCACCAAGATGGGTATTTTGACATAATTTTGTGTATGTTTGTCTGTTGAAGTGCAAGAAGAAACAAAAGAGATCTCAATTCTGTGTTCTGTGTCTCTCTGTGTGCACACAAGTACTGAATCGCGTTCTCTTTCATGTCTTCTTAAATGGTTTAAAATCGCTTGAATGTTTTATACAGTCAAGACACCCAAATAAACTTTGATGATGACGCAGTGGCAGCACTGGCCTGATCGATTCTGTTAACTGTCCCGAGCAGATCCCTTCAGACATGCATTCATGTTCATTCATTCTTTCATATAATTTCCCTCAGCACTCTTGTAAAACATCCCACTACTTTCTGCCATGTTTTCACACATAACAAAACCTATGCTGCACCTGCGTGAGACTGTTGTTAATCAAGGACAGTATTATTGTGTGTTTTTGAAATTGTGGTTATCAAATATGGTTTTAATGATAATTAGAATATTAAATGGTAATACTAACCATCTGGAATTTTATCATGGTTTATCGTCAAACCAGTAACCGTTTCATCCCTATTTCCAAATACAAGTATTATTGAAATTACATATAAAGATGTACAGTACTTAAATCCTACTTAAGTGGGTCACAAACACTATAGTTCAACTAATTGTATTTAATATTAATTTAAACTAATGCATTTTATTTTAATTGCAATTAACATGCAGTTACATGTAATTAAACATTATATTCAGTTCACAATTAAGTATATACTTTGTGTGGTAGCACTTTATGTACAAACATGTCAGGTAAGTACCTTGTGTTACTACTCTTTTACCTGTATGTACAACATAATTACTATATATGTACCAGGAAAGTACACATACTGTAAAATAAAGTGCTACCCTTTATGTTTTAAAGGGATAGTTCACTCAAAAATGAAAATTTGATGTTTATCTGCTTACCCCCAGGGCATCCAAGATGTAGCTGACTTTGTTTCTTCAGTAGAACACAAATGATGATTTTTAACTCCAACCGTTGCAGTCTGTCAGTCGTATAATGCATGTCAATGGGAACGCAATCTATAAGAGTCAAAAAAACATGCACAGACAAATCCAAATTAAACCCTGCGGCTCGTGACGACACACTGATGTCCTAAGACACGAAACGATCAGTTTGTGCGAGAAATCGAACAGTATTTATATCATTTTTTACCTCTAATACACCACTATGTCCAACTGCCTTGAGCGCATGCACGGCATCCGGTGCGTGAGGTGTGTAAACGGAAGTGATCTGTCGCACAGTTTTGCATCCGATGTGTGATGCCTTAGTAAAATATCCAATGAAATCAAAATTATTGTTGCCATACTAAATGATAACTGACAAAATTAACCTTTAGCACATATACACATGGACAATACAACCTTCTCTTTCAGGAAAAGTAAACAAAATAAAAATATTTTACTTATTTACTCAGAGGGGTACATAAACACAGGATAAACACATACATAAATACATACATAAACACAGGGTAAACAGCTTCAGAAATAAAGTTGTGTCTGAAAGAAAGCCGGTGTTTATGGACGTAAGACATTAAACTAATTAGAGGGTCTGAATTCTAATTAATGTCAGTAGTATAAGTCCAATGAAATATGCATACAGAATCTGAAAGATTAAAATGAGACTATTGCGACTGGTACTGGCTATATTTTTATAATGAGAGGTGCTCAGGGCTGGTTTGATTGTGATCAAATTAATTGCATTGGGTTTATAATTATTGGGTCATTCATTTAAAGGTTTCTTCCACAAAAAGATCGATATTATCTGGAATCTCGAGCCATTAAATGTTTGAGCTCAAGGAGGAGTTTCGATTACAAATGCACTTCCATTGTGGAGAGCTGCCAAACTGCCCTGTGGAAGGAAGCTACACAAACAGGAAGTGACCCAGACATCCTCAATTTCCATGTTCAAGTGCTTCTTTTTAGGTCTACGGTGTTGTACATGTAGAGAGAGCATTTACGCAATGCTATCTCTTCCTCCAAAACACACACACACACACACACACGCACGCACGCATAGCTGACTGCTTCTCTGGAGGCTTCTGGAATGCTGCCGTTCTTGCATAGAGGTGATTTGCTCTCTTGGGATCGAACCGTGCCATTTGCAGTACATAAATTTGAGCCTACTGGCTAGTAAAGGTTGTCCTTTCTTTTCTGCATTCAGCAGGGAATTGCTGTAAAGCACATATCACTGATCAATGCACACACACACACACACAGAAAGTGATATAGTCTGGATCTGATATTATTCACCAAATTGACAGTATAATACTGACTGTTCATATTAATGAAAAAAACTGTGTATTTACAGTATATTCATGTCTACTGGTTATACTTCCACAGTCATTTATACTGTAGTAATTGCAATTTATGAAAGCTGTGCACATTGATTTTCACAGTGAACTGGAACAGGACTGCTGTAGAATCAGTGATTAACTGTGTCTACATTACAGTAAAACTAAATAATCTGTTACAGTGTGATATCCACAGTATTATGCTGCACTGCAGGGGTAAATATGTGGTTGGATTTCTTTTTAAGGTTATTACCATTCTTAATCATTTATTAAAGATCATATGTATATGTATATATATATATATAGTCAAACCAAAAATTAATCAGACATTTTTGATACTTTTGATATATTTTTACTAGTAGGTGAAGGACACTATAGTTCATCTATGTGACAATGTAAGTGAGGATAGCAAAATAAACTGTGACATATTATAGCCAAAAAATGTTCATACAGTGGACTACCAGTAAAATATATGAAAATTTGGAATCATAAATTATTCAGACACTTTGACATGACCATGATTAGAATGATTACAATGATTAGAATGATGATTCTGAAGGATCATGTGACACTGAAAACTGGAGTAATGATGCTGAAAATTCAGCTTTGATCACAGGAATAAAGTACTTTATAAAATATATTCAAACAGAAAACAGTTATTTCAAATTGTAATAATATTTCACAATATTACTGTTTTTACTGTATTTTTAATTAAATAAATGCAGCCTTGGTGAGCAGAAGAGACTTCTTTAAAAAACATTAAAAATATATATATATATACACACTACCAGTCAAAAGTTGGCAAAACTTGAAAAAAAAATGAGGCAATCTGTTTTAAGTTAAGAAATTCAAAGTTTAAGTAAGCAGAACTGGCAGATTTTTATTTTGTACTCAAACATTTTAATTGTTAAAACTGTTTTCAACATTGGTAATAAGAAATGTAGATTCTTTAAAAAAAAAAAAAAAAAAAAAAAAAAAATCAGAACAATTCAATTAATCAAAGAAATAAATTACATTAAAAAATCTATTTATTAGAGTTATTTTAAATTGTAATAATATTTCACATTTTTTCTGCTTTTTGGATCAAATAAATTCAGCCTTTATTTTAGATTTTTTATTTTTTATAAAAAACTAACTGCAAACTACACTGTAAAAAATTATTTTCATGATTTGTTATCATAACATTTTTTCTTTTTTCAAGTCAACTTCAATAATTAATGTGGTTCAGATAACATAATATTTTGAGCTTCTGTATATTAAACCAATCGCCTTCATTGTATTAACTCAAATTTTTAATTTCAATGAACTCAGAATTTTAAGGCAACCAGGTAACTTACTTTTTTAAGTTAAACCAACAATTCTTTTTTTTCTTTTTACAGTGTATTAAACGTTATTGAATATTTGAATAAATAATACTTTTACTCAGTTCTGTTCTAATACATACAATATTGCTATGTATAGCATAAAAAGCCAATTAAATTGATTCAGTCACTAAACTTATCTTATTTTCTCCAAGTAACACAAAGGGAACGGCTGCAATAGGATCCGCTCTATGCTTACAGTAAGATTAAAATATTAATCAGATTCAGAGCTAAGTGTGAATTACCATATTATTACACAAATGTATTCTTTTGGGAAGACGCTTCACCCAAGGTGACATTGTGATGTGCACATTAGGCTGTGACACTATGCAGAATACGACTTTATGAGATTCATTCAACCTGCCGTTTATCAGATGGGTTAAATAAACAGGTGCATTCAAGCAGGACAAGCATTCGACGTGTCAACAGAAGCTGGGTCTCTCCTTAGCATATTTCCCCATTCCTCTCGGCCTCCACAGGAGATGATATTTGCATAAGTAGCTGCTTACTTTTGTCCGCTGACCTCTGAGAGGTTATTTATGACCCAAAGCGCATCTTTTAATTCCAGATCTGTATTTTTGGTGATTTGAGAGCCCTGACATGCTAATGCACTGCTTTAGCCCCTGGCTATTTTTCACTGCGACGTTGAATATTCAAAAGATGTGCTTAAGAAAAGAGAGAGCGCGATAGAGTCGGGGTACCAGAGGAGGGGGTAGAGAGAGTTAACATTAATTAATATTCCACGCAGTAAAAATGAAAGCGAGACCAAGGCTAATTTTATGGGACAATTAATCATGGCTCTCAGTAATTACACCCGGGAGTTTACAAATGATTTTTTAGGGGCCGATAGTAGAAGAAAGAGAGATAATACACAGCCATCAGACGCTCCGAACTCCCCCAAACTCACCAATTAAAGGCGTCTGCAGCTGCTGTGATTGTGCGTCGAGGGAAAGGCAATGAGAGGCAGAGAGAATGAAGATGACAGGGTTTAAAGGAACACCTGAGGGTTCTGTGCAGTGGAGGAAAGGCAGGCTGGAGCAGGTCTGGGGCCCGTCCAGGTGCACGCCGGGTAAAAATAACAGGCCTCACAACACAGCACTGCTTCAATGGGAATGTGTCACATGACAGTACAGGCATCTAAAGCAGCCCTGCTTCCTGCTGCAGTGGCACAACACACACACACACACACAGCTGAGACAAGCCGGGTCCAGTTGAGGAACCCGTCTCGGATATGAGAACAGGAGAAAAATCACATTGTTCAGTGTTAGTCTAGGATTTGATTATATGGTAGAAGTCATAATTTATTCTTCCAGAGAAGAAACTTAGAGAACTTATTGCAAATGAGAGAAAATAAATAGGGAAATTAATGTCATGTTTTGCCATGTGCTTCCAAGCATCCAACCTAAGGCACCAAATATACTTTAAACAAGCTTATAAATGCCTGAAATCTGTTTGTCAACCATCTGATGTGTATTGCACACAAAACTGGAATGTATTTCTCAAAACCACCAAGCTCTAATCTGGGTTGTGCTGCTTAACTACCATAGTACGATGCCACATTGTAGAAATCAACTAGCTAGTCAAGGGTGAGTTTCCCGAAAGCATCGTTAGCCAACTAACTTTGCAAGTTCTGTCGTTATCAGCATAGTTTAATGAGTCAGTGTTTCCCAAAACCATAGTTCCAACAAACAGCATCATTGTGTGGTTGGAACGACAGCTCTCGACCTGTGGTTAGAAGCATAGTTTCACATGACGTGAACTTAATAAATCGTTATCTTGAGCAAAATATGCAAGCTGATATTTCAAATATATACAAATGTCATTTATGCACTGTAAAAAAAGAATTGTTATTTTAACTTAAAAAAGTTACCTGGTTGCCTTAAAATTTTGAGTTCATTGAAATTAAAAATTTGAGTTAATACAATGAAGGCGATTGATTTAATCAACAGAAACTCAATGAACCACATTAATTATTTAAATAATTTTTTTCAGTGTGTCTTTTAGTATGTCAAGAGATTTAAAGCGCCGTTTTTGTGCGTATGTATGTAATAACGTCTAGTACGTAAGAACAAGACTATGGTTGAACCTGGAAATAAAGCAAAATAACTGAGAAAAATGAGAATTAGTCCTCAGATCCATAAAATATCACAATGTAAACCTTACTCTTCCCTATGGCATACCCCTATTTGTATCGGGAAATCACCTATGTACTGGAAGAAATGGCATATGAATGGCTTGTGCACTGTGGCAGACTTATTTGAATAGGGTTTATGTCCTATAATAACCTTTGTGTTTCTACAAAAATCCAGTACACGGACGGAAACCATATCTTGGACTTCCTAACACTGCTTCATTCCCAACAAAAAGCCTCTGTATTCTACAGGACAACCAACCATGTGCTCCGCAATGACTGGACAAATTTAAAGACAATATGGGAAAAAGACATTGGGGCTGTTACTGGGGAAGAAGACTGGAATTTTTTTTTGTCAAATACAGGTAAATACGTAAGAGAAGTCAGAGGGCAATTTACACAGTACAAAATCATACACAGGTTCTATCTGACACCTCTTAGACTTAGTAGAATGGGTCTGACAAATAATAATGTTTATTGGAAATGTCAAAAGGACAGAGGTACTTTTATTCACTGTATCTGGGAGTGTCCAATTATTCAGCCTTTATGGCACTAAATTCTAAATATTTTGAGTAAATGGCTTGGAACAACAATACCATTATCACTAAAAATTTTGTCTATTGGGAGACAGGGAGCAGATGCCAAATATTTAAAATAAAGAGTTCGCAGTGATTATGGTGGGGGTCTCTGTGACGGCTAGAGCCATTATGAAACACTGGAAAACTCCCAAAACCCCAGAGTTAAAAGAAGGAGTCGACATAATGACAAAGACAGCCTCGTATGAAAGTTTGCTTTACAAACTACATAATAAGAACAGAGCATGTGTCCCAGTGTGTATCCCTGTCTGGGAAGATGATTGGTCCTATGTGACGATGTCTACCCATGTGACACAATAACTTTGACTTCTTATTATTTTGCACTACTTATATGCAAGAACACTGGTTTTTATTTTCTTCTCTGTCCCTTTTTCCTCATTTAGTATTTGTTTATTTGTGTTAATTGCAACCACTGTATATATTTTGGCCTTATGTATAGCATTTATATTTATCTGTAATCTGTGTTTTGTATGAATTTGTCATGTACTGGATGAAAATAATAAAAACTTGAATTATATATATATAAAAAAAGAATTAGTCCTCAGATGATATTCTCAGTTATTTTGCTTTATTTCCAGATTCAATCATAGGCTTCTTCTTACGTACTAGAGCATACGCACATGCGCACTCTTCAAAAACTGCGCTTTAAATCTCTTGACAAACTAAAATATGTAAATGACATTTGTATATATTTAAAATAAAAGATATACATTGTACCTAATGTCAGCTTGCTTATTTTGCTCAAGATAAGGATTTATTAAGTCCACATGTCCTAAAAACAAGAAACTCTGCTTCTAACCACAGCTCGAGAGCTGTCGTTCCAACCACATGACTTTGTGATGCAGTTTGTGAATGTTTGTTTGAACTATGGTTTCAGAAAACACCGACTCATTGAACTATGCTGATAACGACAGAACTTGCGACCATAGTTGGCTAACGGTGCTTTCGGGAAACACACCACTGATTGGCTGTCTTTAAGCGGGGCTTTTTTTCACCTGGAAGAATGCTTTCAGTGTGTGGGCCAATGCATTGGAATTTGTGTACTTGAATAAAGTATGTTTTGAAGACTGAATCAGAACTCTCTTTTTTCTCTCCCAAGAGCATTTCAGATGCATTTGATATGTTGTGTTATTGTCAGGTTGTGTTAAACAGAGGCATGGATCTGGCAGAGGAGAATACAGGTGAGTAGAGATGCTGAAGAACTTTTGAGAAAGAACTTAGCTTGAATGGTAAACTATGTCTCTATATTGCAGGAGTGGAGAGTGGATGGAAGACTGGCAGATGATGGATGGTGGGTGACAGTAGCTGGAACACAGAAGACGGATGACACAGGCAGGTAACAGGGAAGTAGTCCATAAGGTAAGGGAATACATGGAAACATCCAAAGACGAGACCAGACAATATGGTGGAGTGAACACGAGGCTTAAATAGTGGTGCTGAAGAGTGCTAACCATGGTGATGAGTTTCAGGTGCAGGTGATTGGAGAGTGAGTGCATTTGAGGAACCAGAGGGATGCTGGGAAATGGAGTCCGGGGAAGTTGCTACAGACGGTGACTGTGACAGTTATAGAGTCCTGCAGTGATTATGTAGTTTTGTAGGTCAATCCATAAGTTTTCTTCACCCTGGTTCTCTCAACAGAAATGCAATAGTATTTTTCCATTGGCTTTTGGATTATTGCAGAAAATAATCTCTGTGACCAACAATTCTTTTGTTCATCACAATCTTCACATATGAACACAATAGTGTTGTCAAATGTGTAGCCATTGTAGCAGACATATCTGTTGAGCGCATGAACACAATGGCCAATCAGAGGTGTTTATGAATCCGCTCAACAGCGCTCAAAGCGTCACATTTTTAAAATTTCAGTACAGACTTGGTACCGAAGTCAGTACTTTTGACAACACTAGAACACAACTTTTATGTTTTTGAAGTAAACTAGAAGTAAAAAGCTACATGTAGCCTATAAACGAAATACATGATATCAGCTTCACCACCATTAAGCTTCCAGCAACTCTAAATCTTTATTTAAAACCTACAAGTCGGACATTTTGAGTTATAATAGTTTGCAAGAGTGTGATTATAAACACAATGATGCTGTGAAAGAGGACTAGATGAGTTTACCTGTTCAGCTGATGACGTTTAATGTCCCCGATAACCTCTGTAGTCCCATTTAGACACTTTTTTAGACAACCGCCTTTTTCAAGACAAGTAACATTTTTTAAAAAAAATCACAACAGGGTGTTACTGATGTGTTTTATGCCATAGAATAATGTGAAAATATCATTTCACCTTGTGTGAATCACAGACCTTATTTCAGGCATTTAACCAAAAACACATTTTAAAAAACTTGACTCTTAAAAACATTGACTTCAGGACAATGGGACTCATTTCTGTGTCCAGGCCTACAAAAATACATGATCCCATGTACTAACCGCATGGATATTTGTAGTTCCATTTTTTCTTTTTTTTTACTGTTTTTACTACAAATTGAGGTTTAGTCTCAGTTCTTGACATGTATCCTCAGCTAATTGTCTCAGATGTATTGATGTGTTGCACCTGCAGCAGAAGCTTGAGTTGGAACTCTGTGGAAAACATGCTGCGTTCCCTTAGGGTCGCATGAAGAGGTTGATTATTTGGTACCTTCCTTTCCCTGGCCCTGTTTATTTTGATAAGATTATGTGTGTATGTCTAACCTAACCCAGTTTACGGCCGCTGTAGCCACCAGAAGTCGTGCAGTGAAGCTGAGTTTGTCTTTGCTAACACAATCACACCGGTTGACCTTCCTCCATTCGGAATGGATGCAGGCTCAGATAGCAGATGATTGGCAGCAGGAGTAAATGCAAGGGGCGCCCAGCATCTCAGAGAGTAAACGCACCGCGCCAACTCTGACATAACCTGATCCTGCCCTGACGAGACTCACACACAGTCATACATCAGTGCCAGACAGCCGGCACAACCATACACACACACACACACACTGGAGCATTGAGGGTGAACACAATTGAAACAGCTTTGATACTTATAACAACTATCAGCTGCTGAAATAGTCTATCTATCTATCGATCTATCATAAATCCACCTTATAAGATCTAAGGTGCGAAACCATTGTAATATCATTATATTAATGTAATCTTCTCTGCATACATAATAATGGCTTTCCAAAGTGTGTGATGAGTTTGAGACTGGCTTTTGATTCATTACACGATCAAAGACGAGTCAGGTTACTGAGTTTGTTGTTTTTAATAATGAAAGTTATAATGCTCTCTCATAATAGTATTAGTAGATGAAGAAATGAAAATATCTCGAACATAATGAAGCCTACTGCTGTCATCTTTGTCATCAAAAAAAAAAAAAAAAAAAAGGTACAATACCATTACAACAATCAGATGAATCATATTTTATTCTCAGATTGCTGGGCTTGAATACAATGCATTTCAATGAAAGGAAACGATTTGCATCTTTACGTTTCCATTTGTAGGAATGTGACGATATCAAGAGCCAATCAGCACAGAACAATCCATTACAATGACATGTTTCTGAGGTCACTTAAAATTACTTTTTCATAGGATTGAATTTTGTTTTGCATATTGTTTGTCTAGTGCAGTCCAAGGACAAACTAATTCCTTCTGTGATTGGTCTTGCATGTGTCTGAATGTGTGCACATTCATGAGTTTGACCTACCTTGTCAGCGTTCAACTAAACACCAGGAAAACACATTTGAATCACATTACCAGATGAAAGTCGAGACAAGGCTTCTCTAAGAGAGTCAGCTGCACCAAACCCTGGTGGTGATCTGCCCACCTAGACAGAGTTTTCTGTTAGCATTAACCACCAGCTGGCATGTGTCCAGTGAGCACTATTGATCTGGTGAGGCAGGGCCACATAAACTTTTTTAATAGCATGAGATGCCAGCAACAGCTGAAGACCTCATTATGCCCACATAATGGTGTAGTTACAGCAGGGACGAACTGCTAAAGCTAGCCAGCCAAACTTTGACTTCACTGGGTGCACGACTAACAGTTTCAACTCCATCCAAGCAGTAGACAGCAAAGCTTGTTAGATACTAAAATAAGAAAGCGGCACATGTATACTTTGTGGACAACCCTTGTGAAAAAGAAATGTGCTTAATTGGTATTGAATGTGCACTTGTAGTGTACTTCAACCTTAAAAGTACACTTATTTTGATGTGTTGACTAACATACTAAAACTTGATTAGAATTTTAACTGTAGTAGTTCGATATAACATTTAAAGTTAATACATTTTAAATGTAGCTACAAATTGCAACTACATCTTTATAAATGTGTAATTACAAATATATTTAAATACAATTTTCAATAGAAATTACATTAAAGTATATTTTACTTTACCATAAATGTTTGTCAGTATATTTGGCAGTGCACTTTAAGCATACATAAAATAGAATATAATTAATTATGAAATTACATATAAAGATGTACTTGAATCCTACTTAAGGGGGTCAAAAACCACTCTAAAGTTCAGCTAATTTCATTCAATATAAATTTAAACTTCATTTTCATTGATTTGCATGTCTGAAAATATTACATTCATTTCACACTTAAGTAGATTCAGTTACACTGAATTTCGATGGTCCACATTAGACGTATAACTAAAAGTAACCGCAACAACATGCCAACAGTTAGAGTTAGAGTATTAGTAGACTCTTAATAGACTGTTAGGTTAAGGTTAGTAGAATAAGTTGACATGAAATGTCTGTTGGGGAGCATCAAAATATAGTTTTAGCAGATATTAAGCAGACAGTCTACTAAAGATCTACTAATGATCTAATGAGAGTGAGTTGACATGCAGGTGCAAATTGGACCATATAAATAATGTTACTGTATAATCTTTTTAAAGTGTATTATTTCTGTAATAAGTACTCTTTTTAAAGGTATGCTGAAATGTACTTTTTTTCCTCAAGGGAAGGCAATCCCAGAATGCACTGTGACAACATTTTCTAATCAAAAGACAGAGAAATGTTTAAAAAGCTGTTTATTTAAGTTGATACTAGCTGAATGTGTAGTAATATATGATTCAAGCTGGAGAGAGATTCACAGGCCTCTGGCGGTGAACATGACATCTTTATATGTGAAGTAATTTAATTGTGACACCATTAATCACACCGTTGCTCTCTTTGTTTTAGTCCTCCGTAATACTGCAATCCAATTAAACTAATTGCAAGTTCTGTGTTTTTATTTTATTCTGTAATTGGACATTAGAACCATGGAGCATATATCTTGGAGTGTAATTATTCACTTGAAACACCTCTTAATATGCTAATGTCTTAAATTAAACTGCTGTCGCCGTGGCAGAAACCGGAACAATAAAGAATATTGATTTAGAGAGATTCTTGTCCAATCTAGGATATTATGTATCCTGGTGTGGATATCGATCATTGAACAGGGAGGGAAGGACATCCGACCAAAGGGTCTTTCACACCGGGTAGTTATAGGAACTAGCCACTGGGATGGTCAGGGGCGTCAATTCACCAAAAGCCGAGGTATCAGACTCTGATGACGCCATCCAATCTGACTCCCTCGTCTCCCACATTTTTTTCCAGCACTTCAAAGCTCAAAGGTCTGAAGTTTTGAGATGTAGGGAAACTAACACTTGAAAAAAAACTAAAATACTTTTATTTTGAAATCTAAAAAGGCATTAAATTACCACTATAGCCAGCAGAATAATCACTATCATAACATTTAAAAATCTGTTTTTGTCTATTTTGGTCAGTTTTTGTACTGAAGTATGTAGGAAAACTCACAAAGTATCATGAAAAACCAAAACTTTTCTTCAAATTGCAAATGAAATTAGCGAGTAAAGAGCTCTTCCTAATCACTGAAGCTGTCAGTAAGTTCTGCGTAAACTCATGGAGTGTGAAAACTCCCGTTTTAATCAATGAATCTGTCAAAACTGCACAATGAATCTCTTTTTTTACATCGTCTCCACTTTGTTTATTATTATGAGAGGATTTGTGCGTGTGCAAAACTAGTAAACTTGCGCTAAATTAAAACTCATTCAGCATTTTGAGAGAAACTGAGCAGATTCTCACTACCGGTAACTTGATCACCTCTGATTGGTCATTATTAAAATATATTACTTGCATTGATCTGACCAGGCAGCCAAAGTATGGCTGCCGCCACACCACTGAGGACAGTCCTCTGAGGACAAAATTTTCCCCTTTAGGGCCATTTTCTTGGTTGCATTTGCACCGCCAGTAGGAACTCTGAAGTGATGTAAGCCGTCACTTACGTCCTGTGCTCTGGTTGTTGTGCGGGACTTTTATTTTGACAGTGCTGAGAACACCACAGCCTGAGAACCCAGTGCTCCCATTCTTCATCTTCATTAGTTTACGATCTGTTTAACACCTTAGTATTCCTAAGGTCTCTTTTGAATGGTATGTGTACCATAAGCAGTAGAGTGTAATAATAACAGGTTAACAGTCCAATCTAATACGTTATTGGATAGAATTGTTAAACTAAGAAAGTAAATTGTACAAAAAAGTCACGTTGGATTTCCTCCTTAGCATAAAGGTTGAGATGTGACTGGACTTTGGCATCAGTCCATCTTTATTTTATTGTTCTTGAAAGGCAATTTTTTATGTTGACAGCAGTATACAAACACATACAACAACACAACACACACAAAATAACACACATTTTATTATAAGTTATTTAAAAACATGATTGCAGCAGGTATAAAGGAGTTCTATCTATTTGATTTACACAAAAGGAGTTTCTGGCCCTTAGTCACTCTATGTTCATAGATTTGTCGGTCCCCACTATCGCTGTTTTCCATGTTCGTGGAGTAAATATATATAGGCTATAAACTGTGTGTTTACACGGCTTTTTACAAATGGCGGGTGCCAGTGTTTTTCATGCATTCGGGCCAATCAACATACACTTACATCACTGGTAGTTCCTATTGTGCTGGGGTACACCCTACATTCTAAAAAAATACTGGGATAAAAACAACCCAAGTTGGGTTAAATATGGACAAACCTGGTGTTTGGTTTGTTTTGACCCAGTGGTTTGGTTAAATGTTTGCCTAACGTGCTGGATAGTTCTATTTAACCCAACTATTGTTTAAAAATGACTATATGGCTGGCTTAAAACGAACCCAAAATAGGTTGGAAATTAAAAATCAGACATAATTACTAGAGGCAACAGTAATAATCAAAAGGTGAACATTTATTAATAAGCAAATTAAGAAATGTTTATTATTTAATTATTATTTATTAAACGTATTAATACATTTTTGGGGTTCATTTTAAGCAAGCAGTATAGTAATTTTTAAACAATAGATGAATTAAATAAAACTACCCAGCAGGTTGGGCAAACATTTAACCCAACCGCTGGGTTTGTCCATTTTAACACAATTTGGTTTATTTTTAACCCAGCATTTTTTTAGAGTGAAGTAGGAGCTAATTCAGTTCCCCCAAAAGGTGTTCCTATAATTAAAATCGTTCCTGGTTCCTGCAGTGTGAACGCACCAAAAAGTGGGTACTTCAGCCAAGTTATTGGAACTATGAAAATGTTCCTCCAGTGCCTCAAGAGAAGAAAAGAACTACAACCGAAAAATACTGTGCTGGTACCATGGTACTGTGATGGCATCAGATGATGGTATACTTTGACATAAGCCATGGTACCATAGTCACATACCAAAATTGTGTAACACTTTTGCTGTCTACTCAGATAACAAGTCAAAAAATAGTGATCATATCTGTAATTATCAAACTTCAAGAAATCAAAATCAAAGCTTCAAACGCCACAAGGTAATGGAAGCAGGATGTAATGTGGCGTACAGAACTGCACACAGCTCTATGCACATTTTGCAAATGTAGTTGGTTGTTCTGGATATTTGGTAGCAATAGTAAGAGTAGTATGCTAGTATGCTATCCCATAATAATACCAATCCGCTCTTTGCTAAATTGCCTCTCAATGTTCCCCAAAATGTCAAATACACGAACATTAAAACATACACAAGAATTCAAAACCCATCCCTGCTCCGATCATTAAACTCCCTCCTGGAACTGAAGAGTTGCCATGGTAACATCTATCCAATTATGTGAGGTCAGCAAGCATTGTCTGTCTTTCCAGAGAGAGAGAGAGAGAGAGATTAGGAGAGAGAGACATGAGTATAACGAATACAAACCTAGATTATTTTTGTGTGAATTTCTCACTTGTATGTGCTTCATGTTCTTTAAAGATTATATTTTGTGTAAACCATCAGTAAGCTACTCAAGTACTGAACTTCACATTAGCATTGCCACAGAGATGCAAGACAGAATTAGCTATTGATTAGCACAACAATGTGAGATAGAAAAGGAGAGAGAGAGAAAAAGGCTGGCACCAAAGAGAAGGAAATGTTCCAGCACTGCGATTTACTGCTGGAGGATCTCGACCGCCTACAATCCCCACTGGAGCCAATTTACACACACACAGGACACACACACAGAGTCTGCAACAGTCAATAATGGAAATTGGATGCCCCTACATCGCCATGGCGACACCCCCAGCTCCTCATTAAAGCACCTTGAAAGTTTTAGGCCAATCCATGATCCTGATAGATTTCCAATGGAGCCGAGATCCTCACATTGCCAAGGCGGAATTTTAGACAGGTTACCTGTGTTTCAGAATTCAAGTCACAACAGAATTAGAAGACACTTTGTTTAAAAGACCAATTATTGCACTCAAAAATGATTAAAAAGGTCCAAAGACACTTGTATGTTTGACCTGAATAATGTGTGTATGTACGGGAGACAAAAAGTTCAATGCTTTAGAGCAGGGATGCCCAATCCTGTTCCTGGAGATCTACCTTCCTGCAAAGTTCAGCTCTAAACCTAATCAAACACACCTGAAACAGGGAATTAAGATCTTCAGAAACACTTGATAATAGCGTGATATGATGGGTTGATGTCACCATTATGGTGATCAGTGTTTGCTTTAGTTGTGCAGTTTGACTCTTGACATTTAAATGTTATTTTTTCTCTTGCTGCTGTGACTGTATTTGTTGATGTTGGATACTTGTTGATGATAAAGACATATAATCATCATGTAGGGGTCTGATCAACCGATCTCATCCAGAGTCTAATATATGTAATTCATTTCATATCTTTGATTGTAGTAAAGTGTTACTACAGCATGAGGACCAGGAGTGTTTTAATCCGATAATCTGTAGAACTTTAAAAACGCATTGTGCACTACTGAACCACTTAGACACCCACACACATCAAGAATCAAAATATGAATCTCAACAATGGTGACATGCTTCATGCCGCAATCCATTCTGAATCACAGGATCACAGAGTTGCTATAAGAAATAATGTGAAATTAATACCATAGTATAGACAGAGTGAAATCAGATTATCAGACCACTACGTGATGATAACGTCTTTATCATTAACAAATAGCTAACATCATCTTATCAATTTCTCTTGCTGATCTTGTCATAACAGTTAATGCAGCCAAAGAAAAACTAACATTAAAAAGGCAAGAGTCAAACTGCCCAACTAAAGAAAACACTGACCACCATAATGGTGACCAAACTATTACTTTCAAATAGACATCAACATCTAAACCTGTTTTTTTTTTTTTTTTTCAATAACAACTTCTATACAGATATAACAGAAATAAAATAAACCTTGTTTGTAATAAGTGAAGCTGGTAATGCTGTTTTTTTTTTTAGCTTTTTAATGATGATGGAGCTTGACGTCAAACAAATGTTGTGTTTAGACATCAACCTGATTTTCATTTTCGACCTAAATTTGATGTATGAGCGACACTGGAGTCCACGTCCAGTGCCCACTGGGAAACTTCCAATGCTATCACTAAACATTTTTAGAATCTTTTTAAATAATATTATCCTACCTTTACAGAGAATATTCTGGGAGCAAAAATAAAACTTGCCGCTGAAAGCATTACCAGAACATAGCATAATGTTATCAGAACATTCTTAGAACAATAACATTTGCCGGGAATTTTACAGTTTATGTCAAGTTTAGGCTTAACACTAAGATTAGGTGCTTCTACATCAGTGTTATATCATTCCCTCTGATTTTAGAGATAAAATTATGGGTAGTGTTAGGTTTAAGGCAGGGGTCTCAAACTCAAATTGGCTGGGGGCTGTTGTTTGACACCTCATAAAAGCACAAAATTTCCTTTCCTTTGCATTAAATCTCATTCAAATTTCATTACTAAAATATTTTTGCCTTACTTAAAAAAAAAAATGTAAACAGCAGTCTCTGTATCATTGTTACATACAGTGTTAGTTTTTAACAGTTAGTGCAAATATTTTCCCTTTATTTTAGCTTAAATAACATCAAAATCTTGCACTGAACACTACTGAACAAATGCAATCCCTGAATACATTTGTACACTATTCTATTTCTTGCATCGGACGCGTTTCGGTGGTTTAAATCGAAGCTTGTGACTTGCGCCAGTGCTTTTATGGTAATTTAGGAAAGCGCGCTCATAATAGAAGGTCACGATGCGCATATGGCGCGCTCGTTTTTCCAGGCGAGCCTATGCCGCGGCGAGATGAAAACAACTTTTCAGAATGCCGCAAGCGCACCGCAGGTCATGTGACAAGGACCAACCGATGAGCTTCAGCCTTTCCGTAACAACACCGAAAGCTCAGCCAAACAGCTAATCATAGCTGTACAGGGTGGGTTTTTATTTCTCATCTCCATAAATATATCTAGTAGTAGAGTTAATGCAGGGACTAGAAATCAATTTTTCTTTTCCTGAAACTTCCTCGTCATCGTGGAGAGCGCAGCTCATGGTTGCATAGCGATGAAAGACGCCACAGGAGCGCAAGCACTTTGGAAAGAAGGAGCTTATGTGACGCTTATGTGACGCGATATGTGAATGGCCCCTTAGAACTGCGACTTTTTATTTGCATATCAACAGGTAGCGTTTCCATTAAACTCCACGAAAAAAATAATGCAATGTCCATCTTTCTTGAAACTGTCTGTGTTCCTCATCCACTTTCCTTTTCGGTTCGCATTCGCACTTTGCAGCCAAACAACAAATAAACTACGAAAGTTCTATCTGTGGTGAGAAAGGCCTCTGTTTCCATGAGACATCACTGTCCCAAAGACACAAGCACACACTCTTTCATGCTTTTAAAAACAAGAAATCAAAGTTTTATTATTTTATAAAGCCCAATGCCCAATTTTTACAATTTTTCAGTGCAGTTTATTTTAAACAAACAAAAAAAAAATGTTTTGTTTAGGAAAATATCACTAATGCTATTGATCATATTGAAGATTAGGGATCTGAATACAGGAAATCTGTACAACATTTTCGAATGATACCTCATATCATGCAGCCTGTTGAGGTGATGCGTGTTGTTGTTACTTTTCTAAGTAATCAGACTATTCTCAAGCAAGTCGAGGAAAAATAATACTAACCCGTTACACAAAAGGTTTTGAGATCTGTATAATTTTTTTTTACTTTTGAAAGTTTCTTATGGTTACCAAGGTACTTTTATTCGATAAGAAATACAGTAAAACAGTAATATATTTTTTGAAATATTATTACAGTTTAAAACATCTGTTTTCTATGTGAATATATTGTAAAGTGTAATTTATTCCAGTGATCAAAGCTGAATTTTCAGCATCATTACTCCAGTCTTCAGTGTCACATGATCCTTCAGAAATCATTCTAATATGATGATCTGCTGCTCAAGAAACATTTCTGATTATTAATGTTGAAAAACAGTTGAAACTTTCATACATTTTTTGATTAACAGAAAGTTCAAAATAACAGCATTTATCGAAATAGAAATCTTTTGCAATATAGTAAATATATTTACTGTCAGTCAGTTTAATGCATCATTGCTGAATAAAAGTATTTATTTCAACAACAACAACAAGAACGTAGTGACTCCAAACTTTTGGCGTATGTCATACCCATATCATATTACAGAATACTACAAAAGAACAAACATATCATTTTAATTTAATACTAATATGCTGTTAATAAATTTGCCTACTTAACGTTTACATGGTTAATAAAACCATAAAAATAATGGTTGAATGTTCATCGTAAACCAGTCCTGCAGGGCTCTCTGAGTTCCTCTGAACCCTCCTCCTCCCCAGCACCACTTGTCTAGATCTGCTATAATGAACTTGTGCAGCATGCATAGCAGATCTATTACATTAAAATACATTTACAACGTCATATCTATTAACATGCAAAAAACTATTGCGAGAGTTGCCATGACTGAATTGTTTGTATATGAGAATTCTGAAATGAATTAAAAAATACAGTGTTTGTATGTACTGACTATACATCAGTAGTGTTAACTGTTCCATCGTTTTTATTAGATTACGTGTTTTGCAATGCTTCATGGAATGTTCCTTAATTCCACAATAAAATATGTCAAGTAAACTGTCTTGTATCATTGCCTTTTCCCCCCTGATTTTCAAATCCAGCGAATCCAATGGATCTGGTTGATTTAGCTTTCCAATCTTTATTGAAGATTATGGAGAAATTGAATGGGAAAAATGCTTCTGTAACCAAGAAGTGGGTGGTCACTCTTGCATCTATATTCTTTTTGGTGCCGCTAATGGCACAGAAACACACTGCACCTTTAAAAACATAATGAACAAAACTTGAACAGATACAGGATATAGTAGTGGCACGCTCAAACGTGGAGCCGAAATCATCCACGGCAGGCGGTGTGAGCACTGATGCCATCAAATACAAGCATTACTGCTAAATTATGGCTCCATCATCAGTGGCGCAGTGACAGCTTCATAAACTTTGATTTAATCAGATGGGGGAAATTGAAGCATTATATGAGATAATGTATGGCTGAGTGGTGATATATCTGCAGGACTGGCCACCCACGACTCCTATCAGAATTCATTATGTCCTCTCACTGGACACCGCAGCAGCATTTAACACCTAAACATGAACTTCATCCAAGAAACACTGAAAGAAGCTGGAGACAAAGAGAGCGATCGACACTGAAAGGGAGAAAGACAAAGTGTGTGTGAATGTGTGTGTGTGTGCATTAATTAATTCAGGTTGAGAGCAGTCTGTGCAAATTGGAGCGTGATGGAGACACTGGCCCCTGTGCTGCTGGGGTCAATGTCATCCCTTTGTTTTTGTCTTCTAATGCAATCAATGAAGTTCTTCCACTATCTATTGAAAGTCAAAGTGGACGTATCTGCCGAGCGGCTGAGGGCTCTGTCAGATAGGAGAATCAAGCCCATATTTCTTACAGTCATGTTGTGCCCGCGCTCAGTCTCGTCTGTGTGCGCTCGCTCCTAATATACAAAAGGATCTATTGAAATATGCATGAGGGCCATGATGGCAGCTCTAAAAATACTCTCAGATGGGGAATACATCGACAGCCCTGTCATTGAGCTCTCCTTGAGATACAGCATCACACCTGATCCAGCGAGACTGATCTTTCTCCCTTATTCCCAGCACTCTCTCTGTCAGAAACACTCTGTCGTACATGAATGCATAGGGTCCACACAAACACACACATGAACACACAGTGGCTCTGTTCCAAATACTTCTGAGCTGCATCACCGTCTGCTGTCCATGTAGGCAGCTGTCTTCGAAGGAGCCTTATAAAATCACTTGAAGCAGTTTTTCATAGGCAGCAACTCTTAACAGTCATTCACACACACACACTACACAAACAGTCATACAACTCGACTAACACTTAAGTAAGGACTTAAGTTTTTATATGTAATTTCATAATTACTTGTATTGTCTATGAAGTATGCCGGATTCCACCAAAGCACTTTTATCTTTATGCACACAATAATAATTACATTTTTACATTGTAATCCTTTTATTTTAAATATTTGGCATGTTTGTGTGCTGTGTGTGTAACAAACAAAGTGTATGCGCGCCTATAGGCGCATATTACTAACACACTCTTTAAATAACAAAAAATTATTGCGCCATTGACTTTAGAGCAAGTTTCATTTGGTCAATGGTGCGGTGTCTTTCAGTTGCCTTAAAATAGCAACACGCCAACAATGCACCTGAACACCCCTCGTTTTCAGACCAGCATGCCCATGGCCACACAAATGGGTGCAAATGCATTTGTTATTTAAACAACGTGGCACAGGACATGAAAATGCGTGAACTGCATCGGGCTGAAACTAGCAAAAAACACCTGCGTTTCGCCTGGTGCCGCATTGCGCCGAGTGTATGATAGGGCCCCAGTTGTCTTATTTTGTTGGAATACTTGGCTCAAGATGTGCATTATTTTTGGCCCGATCGGAACCAAACCAGTGCAGTAAGATTCTCTGGAGTCTGATTGTCAATAATTATCAACAAAAAAGTTGACATTTCAATTCATGGTCTCTAAGGGCTGCCAAAATGTTCAAAGTGGGTGGAGTCACTTTTACTAAAACTCGTGAACGGAAGAGATATTTTCACCAAAATCAGCACACCTATGTAAGAGCTCATTCTGTGGTCGCGTGAAAAAGCATGCGCCGACTGGCCACTTGGTCTTGCTATAACATGGGGAAAAAATTAAAAATGGCTATAACTACAAAACACAAAGTCTGATTGACTTGAAAATTGGCATGCAGTGTCTTTGTCCAAGGTGCCATGACTGCCTTTGAAGACATTCGCGTATCTCAAAAAACGTGACTAGCGGCGGCTAATGAAATTTGAGCAACTATCAGACAAGGTCAACGGAGGCCAATCGGAACAAAACTCACTGAAAAAAAATTATTTATTTATTTATTATTCATTTATTAAATATTGGAGATTATTTCAAAAACCAACTTTGTTGAACTAGGCCTAAGTTTTTGGCTCAACCTTCGAAAATTGTTAAAAACCATTATAAACCATACATTTCCTATGGTAAATTGCCTGTATTGACTGTAATTTTTTGACTATGATCCAGATGGTTACAGGCTTTCTAATGAAAACATTATAAAATTTTACACATGTGCTTAAAGGCCTTAAAGCACTTGAACCCAGCTAATTGCTGCTCACAGCTATATTTTATAGTTGAATTTACTTTGCAGTCATCATGTACTGTTAAATGAAGAATTGTAGTAAAGCTTGCCAATGAATACAACTCATTTAGTTTATGAGGTGACAGGTTAACACGATCAAACATTTCTCTTCATTTTCTGCAGCAGCGGAATATAATAAATAAATCTAATAATAATATATAATAATGATAATAAATAATATAAAAAATGATATCTATAAATACATATGAAAAATGCATAATGATGCTGCTTTAGATTTTGCCCAAAATTATGGGTTTTATAAGGCATCTTAACAGCCTTTAGGAGCAGCTCACTACTGTTTGAGCCACTCGTTCTCATACAGACACACTCCAGTCCCCCGTCAGATGGACTCTGTTAAAGGCGAGAGGCACTGCGAGCTCCCCTACAGCGCAGGCTGGGTTTCGGCTCCGGTAACACCTCTGTAATTGGGCTGATTTTTCCGGAACCAGTGTGAAATATGCCTGTGTGAGTTTAATAAGTTCCAGAGTGTGTGTCTGTATGCAGCAATTCCCCTGGTGCAACTGAGAGTTCACCAACATTTATCACCTCTGTATCCAGCAACACTCAGCTTAAAGCAGACTAATGCCTTCCTGCTCCTGTGGCCCCTCAGTTGCCCGCACATCCAGGCCAACAAATAGGCCTCTTAATAGTTATCTATGGAGCTCCAAATATGCCTCTAATAGTTATCTATGGATCCCCTCGCACCCAATGAAAAGTCACATTCATTTCGTTGCTCTATCCAGTTCAGGGCAAGAGGATCAATTGAGGCAGACTACAAATTCAGCAGGTTTACCCAAACTATCAGCTGTAAAGTTGAGCTTGAGTGATTATCTGGGATCTATTCGCTCTTGCTTTGCCTGACGTCACTCTGAACTCATTATAGTACCTGTACTGGAAAACACAACCTTGGCACATGACTATGCGTGCTAATGGCCCTCAGATTGATTTTTAATTAGTAACACTTTTAGATCAGGGCCAATCACATTGGCCTGTTTTGCATAACTAATCTGCAGGAGAGTGGTTATTCGTGGGAAGTGGAGGGAAGCTGAAAGTTTAAGTCTGAACTCATCTTCAAGAGACAATATGACCTTTTTCAACTTCAGGCCGAATCTGGACTTGATCCAGAAGAGAATTAATGCTCCTCCGGCCCAGATAATATGTGCTCATTTAAAGGACGAGATCCGAGAGATGTTTGTAACATGGTTTGTACATTACAGGATACTGGAAATGTCAGATTGACTGGAAGTATCCTTCTTGAAAAGAGAATCAAGAGAAAAAGAAGTTTCACTACCTCAGCTTTAAGAGTCAGTTTCTCTGAAGGGGCACTAGTGAAATTTGAGAGGTGTAGTTTGTTTCTCAGGAGGCTGAGAGTCTCTTTGAGAAGATCAGGTTATCAATAAAGGAAGGAGACTCAATAACACTCATTTATTACAGTAATGAAGTAACAAATCCAATTATTCTTACATGACAACTTAGAGATGCTTCACACTATGATGCTGGAGCAATAGGCTACTACATTGTGGCACTCAGTAGTGTGCTACAATAAATGGCCCCGTTTTGCCAGATTTAGCTACATTGTGCTTGTTTAGCCATAACTGTCTTATTTTAATAGATCCACCTTTAGGATTAAATAAATATTTAAAATGATTAAAAAATATTTCATTTGATAGTTCCTTTATGCTTTCAAAAGAGTGTAGGTGTTGAATGCAATTAACTACTTTAACTGTTAAGTAGTTTTGCAAGCTACAGTCTCAAAGTGGCTTCACCAAGCATTTCTTATTACCCATGCAGCTTTGAAGTCGCACAAGCAAAATCATTGTATGAGGAACAATGTAATCACATCCTTATTTGTTGGATTTAAACATTTGGATTTGATATTTATGGATTTTACATGTGTATTTAGCATTAAGACATTTATTATTAATCTAAATTTAGAACTAAATATTTACCTCACATGCAAACTAGTGATGCAGGCAACATCAACAAATGGCAAATAGTTTCAAACCAAATGAGATGAGCCTGTGCAAATGGCAGACATTAACTAAATTCAGAATGGTATGCTTCCACCTGTAATTTGTGTTTTATTACCAGCACATACAGATGTAAGATAATTATGTGTAACGAGATCAATCACTAACCTTAAGCACACATTGTTACATAACAAGATATATAGGCTACTCACTGATTTTTCTTTGTTTGTTTTGTTTTGTTTTTTGTAGAAGTATTTCAAGTTTGTTGTGTAACATTCGGTTGCTGTAATTATGATGTGCTCGACAAAGGAGATGATTAGAAATACACAGTCTTCATACACTGGCAAACTCAGGAGAATAACAACCACGTTAAACACAAACGATAATCGACAACGGACTAAACTGAACAAGGAAGTATATATGCAGGGGATAATCAGGAACTAAATAAGATCCAGCTGAAGATAATTAATCACAGGAACAAACAGGAACATAATCAAAATTAAACAGAGTAGGAAAACATGAAATAAGGAAAAAGAACAGAATATTAAAATAAGAGTCCATAACCGTGACATATTTATTCTATTGTAATATTGTTTCTTTCCTTTTCTGTAGCTTTTTATTTAGTTAGTGTTTCATTTTAAATTTAAGTAGCTTTATTTATCTTACTTTTTTTTTTTTTCCTTTTTTCATTTCAGAAAATTACTCCTTTAAGATTTTTACGTTTTTTGTTGTTGTTGTTTTGTTTTGTTTTTTGGCACACCACGTAATGATTACGTTCTGTTATGTGGACTTTTATTTTGACATTCTGTTCTGTTTTCTTTAGTTCCTGTTTCTCCGCTCTGTTTGGTTTCTGTTTCCTAACTGATTATGTCCCTGTTAGTTTCTGTGGTTACCTATGATTTGCACCTGTGTCTAGTTTAGTTTCCTTTGTTTGCTCTATGTATTTAACGTATGTTTACACAACAATGATGTACTAAAAGTTTTTAATTTGCTTTTTTCGTTTACAGATGACAACATTGTCAAAAACTTTGAAACACCTTTTCAAAAGCTTGCATTTTCAGGCCCCCAAAACGCTGTTGCCGTGTAAATGAATGGCCAAAACACATAAAAAGTTTTGTTTTTAGTTTAAAACAGTGTCATATAAACAGCCCCTGAAAGCTCTGTGATTTCTGTTTGTTGGTTGTCGTTGACACATAGCGTGGTTTTCTGTTCTTCTTCTTGCTGCAGTGTGTTCCTAAATGATTTTGTTAATAAATAAAATATTATTGTAGAGTCACACTCACACAAACCATCAGAATTGTGTGTTTGTAATTCAATAACAGAAACGATGTCTCAGATCAACTATAAAGAGGAAGAGGTCAGTTCAGAGCAGGACAGTACAAGGTCCCTCATGACTGACTCTTGTCAGAGTATAAGAACACAGCTCAGATTAATCCTAATGGTCGATAAGGTGCTGAGACCCTGTTTCAATGGGGTAATGATCGGGAGTAATAAATGTGCTCCCTGATTCCTCTTCAGTGTCTCCTCACAAAGGCCTGAGCGGTTTTAATTTAAAGGGAGTGGAAGGACGTAGGGACAGACAGAGCAGATAGGGATAGATTCTGAAGTGTCACAGTGAATGTACCGGGAGAGAGTAGAGCTATTCTATCCATCACATCTGAATACATTCAATTAACTCCCACTAAACGTACAGTAGTAGGTTTCTCCTCTTTGCATAGGTCTTCACCATCTCCCTTGCTCGCTCCACTGCTCTCTCACTTCAATAAAAATGCAAATATGAACAGTCAGGAGGAGAAGAGGAGAAACGATCAATGGCAAAGAAACATTTTATAGCCCCACTGTCAGACTAATGACCGCTGGGCAATTTTCTTCAGAAAACAGTGAAAGACATTAGCATATAATCTCCTGAGATTATGAATGTGTGAATCTAATGATGTCCATGAGGTGAAATCTACTCTAAATGAGACATTTGGATTAATCATGTGTATAAAGTTTTATATTTGGAGCTGAAAATGAAGTTGAATCTAGAAATGAAATAAAATGAAAAGAAATGAACCTTATATAGGTTCATATTTTTCCATTACCTTGTAGGCTACTAAATTCTAGTGAACAACCCCTTACAAAAATGACACTGGTGGTTTGGTAATGATGTCATAATAATTTAAAGTATAACATAGCACTGTATTCATGTTTTTGTATTCCTTGTTCCATTATTTTTAAATGGTAAAAATAACAAAGATATATTTTTGTAAATGATATGCCTGTTAATACTTTTATTCAGCAAGGATGCATTACATAGATCAAAAGTGAGAGTAAAAACATTTATAACATTACAAAAGATTTCTGTTTTAAATAAATGCTGTTCTTTTGAACTTTCGGTCACTCTTTAGTTTTTCCAATTCTCACTATTAACTATTAACTATGACTTTTGCCACAATAAACTCCTAATTACTGCTTATTAATAGTTAGTAAGGTAGTTGTTAAGTATTGGGTAGGATTAAGGGATGTATAATATGGTCATGCAGAATAAGGTATTAATATGTGCTTTATAAGAACTAGAAAAAAACAGCCAATATCCTAGTAATATGCATGCTAATAAACAATTAGTTAATACTGAGAATTGGACCCTAAATTAAAGTGTTGCCGAATTTTCTATAGCAACGCATTTATAGCATTTATATTTTGTTTACTATTGTTTAAAATAAAACACTAACACATGATATTTTGTTCTTCATGTACTAGTAGAGACTGAGACATTGGAGATGCTGTGAAATCCCACCATGTGGTGGATCTCTACCCTGTAAAACCCTTAATGTTGGAACACCTGGGCTGAGGTCATGTGACTGTGTTGCCAGGGCAATGAGAACAATGAGAGTTCACCCTTAGCCCATTTGTTATAAAGCGTTGATTCTCACCCATAGTTGGGCCAGCGTCCCCTGAGTGTCGTTATCGGGCGGTGAGCCATTGACCTCTGATGACTACTGGAAAACCTTAGTCTTAAGCAGAGTAATCAAGGTAGAGTCATTGATTGGCTCTGTTCCCCAAGTGGGCATCTCGCCAAGCGACTGCTGATTATTCAACTCATCAAATCTTTATTAGTACACAAAGCACAGTCACATCGCCAATCTTTAATTATTCAGCACAGAGTATTTATTCATTTTGTAACTATCACCATGTGGTGTTTATGGAAATAGTGGCTTATAGCGAAAACAGAGCTTCTCGTCTTCCCAGCCACTCCAAACGTACAGCACAAAGTCACAATCCAACAATGACCCTAACCATATCAGCCAGAAATCTTGGTTTACTTTGTTTACTATTTTTGATGACCAGCTGACCACATTGCAATGACATGGACATTCAGGTTTGCATTACACAACAGCAAGAAGATTAGGCCCTTCCTAACTGAGCATGCAAGACAACTTCTTATCCTTCTCATTTCTAGACTGGGCAATTGCAATACTTTTCTGACTGGACTTCCAATCAAACCTCAAAATGATCCAGAATGCAACAGCATGAATGGTCTTCGAGGTGAGAAGTTTGTAAGTTGCCATGGATAAATTGTCTGCTAAATTAATAAGTGTGATGTAATGCACTGTTTCATTATGTTTCAAAATCTCAGTTTTATTACAGGGTCTGAATCAGGGATGTGAGAACCACACCCATCTTGGGGGGTTTTCACACTAGGCATGTTTGCTACATGGGGTCCGAATCAGAGTGCCATTATTCCCGGAGGCCCTGGCAGTGTTGGTCTGGATTCAGATTTAGTTCATTGTATCGAACCCCAGTGCAGTTGTGTTCATCTTACACCACCATAAACGTGCACAGCACACACGATAGAAAACACAACATGGGTCAATATATGAACAACACTTTGGTCTAAGGCAGGAGGACCCAATCCTGTAGATCTACCTTCCTGCGACGTTCAGCTCCAACACACCTGAACTAGCTAATTAAGATCTTCAGGAGCACTTGATAATTACAGACAGCTGGATCAGGGTTGGATCTGTACTCTGCAGGATTGGGCACCCCTGGTCTACTGTATACACATCGTATGAAGGTTGCTTTCTGATGCTTGCATTCAGACTCTTATGAAGAGACAACTGACTACAAGCCATTCTGTTTGCACTCACTCTTTATGATGTCATTGCAAGCTCACTCCTGCTCGTATCCAAGGTAAATCATCACCACTGTCATGTGTTTCTAATGACATCATCATCAGCTAAAACGTGTGCTTACGTTACTTTACTTCCTGAACAAGTGTGCACAGAGCCTGAGTTGCTTTCATATTCAAGCAAATTGCGCCACAGTTCCAGTCCAACCGTACTCAGATCACCTCCAGTTAGTCTCAGTGCCACGGTGCACTTCTCAGTCTGCATGACAGCTTTCACATTACCAATTTTTCATGCAAACCGTGCTCTGCTTCGAACTAAACTGCCAGTGTGACAGCACCCTTAATGCCAGAACCAAGAGTTTGCTGGGATTTTTGTCTTCTCTCCAGTCAGCTGCTCTTTGCTCGTCCTAAATGTGTCAACAGTTGCAGTTGCACAAGTTTGGCTTTATTATTTTCATACCAACTTTGAACCACACCGGAGTCCACATAAATCGTTCCTCAGTTCAAAGAGGTCTGAAGTACCTGGAGAGAGCTAACCAATGGCATCCCCATTCATCTCAATGGCTGTTGCTAGGCTGGCGCAGGATGTCCAAAATTATGTGGCCCACATCACGCCATTTAAGCTCATGGGCACTCCATTCACCTGATCTAGGTATGCTATGAGACTAATCACTCTGAAGTCTTAGGAAGAAGATATCCTGACAAGCTAACAATGCTGATTAGCTGGCCCAGTTCAGTTCATTGAGCCAGTGCCACTTGAAGGCAAGTCTGCAACCTTAGCCGAAAAAAGCGCAATGCCTGCTAACACTGCGGTATACAGGGAAAGAGACAAGAGGCCATTTTTTTAATGGATGTCAATGGGGAGAGGCTTCACTATGCTGAATAAACCACTTTGGTGAGGTAATAGCTAATCTTTTAATGAATCGAAAGCCCATCGGCTAATCTTCAACAAGTTTGCTCTTAATTATTAGTTTTGGATATTTAGAGTTTAAACCAAAAAAATGCTGTTTTTTAAGAGAAGTCACAGATAATTGCACAACAGGTATGATTCAGTTCACGGCATTTCTCATTCATTTCTGTGGTATCCGCAAACAGTGATCGACTGTCGCACAACTCTGAACAAATTCAATGACGTCAAGGCTGTAATGTGGTTGGTTATCAAGGCACACCTAATCCAAATTAGCCTTTATGCGTTCTCCAATGGTAGAGCCACATACCCTTGAATATCCCAATAATAAGACCGATGCTGCATCCCAATTTGCATACTTTCCATCCTAAATAGTATTCGAAATTAGAATTAGTTTGTCCCAAATCATAATATGTTGAAATAAGTGTTCCAAAGATACCCAGATAGTCTTTTTTTCCAGTTAAAATCGATGCACACTCTAACAGCTAATATTGGCCGCAACACATTGCCAGTTGGATGAGGATTTGTTTAGAACTATAAACATTAAAATGTGTTAAAAAAAAACATGACGGGTGTCCGAGTCCGACAGTTAAGTAGAGAGGTTTCGATAAAGGGGTTTGAGTGATTAATAATCACCATCTAACCTGACGAAAAGATATTTATTCAATGTTATCCACATTATATTTCATCTGCAACAGCATTGTCAACTTTTGTAATGATAAGTTTGGTCATTAAACTTTAAATGCATCATTATACAAACATGAGGAGAGTTCTCTGCATGACAGACCCACAACGAAGTTGTTTGTCCCAAAGTTTGCATACTCATCTGCTACATACTGAAATGTACATACTTTTTCTTTACAAAAACAGTACATTCTTTTAGGGCATAGTATAAGTAGGAAAATTGGGATGCAGCAAATCTCAGATGGAGCTCTCCCCTGATGAGCAGATGATCTGAATCAGGTTTGGTAAATATGAGAGACATACAAAATGTGCAGAGCGGTGGGTCCCCAAGACCAGGATTGAAAACCATTGGGTTAGAAGACCAGACTTTACTAGCATCTATCACGGGTTCTCAACTCTAGCCCACGAGATCCACTTTTCTGCAGAGTTTAGTTCCAACCCTAATCAAACACACCTAAACAAGCTAATCAAGATCTTCAGGATTAGTAGAAAGCTACAGGCACGTGAGTTTGATCAAAGTTGGAGCTAAACTCTGCAGGAAAGTGAATCTCGATGGCCAGAATTGAGAACCCCTGGTCTATCATAGGTTTTCACACTTTTAAAAGCTCTTCAAAAACCTAGACTCTGGTAAAATGTCATCTACTAACATGACAATATATTTGGGATTTGTGTTGTCAGAATTAATTGTCAAAAGATGATTTTTGTGCCCACACCTGTAGATGTGACATCAACCAACAGGGGCTAGCCAAACTTTGTTCTCTTTGCCCCAAAAGACTTTTTGAACATAGTTATGTTCACACCAACCAAATGCACCAGTCTGTTATGGGAAACCGAATGAAGTCCATACCAAATGCTCAAGTGTGAAAGTGGCCTAAAAACAACGAGTTGATCCAAACAGGTTCTTTCAAAGCCTTCGCCGATTTCCTTGCGAGTGTATATGATTACTCTACAGCATCTGTCTGCGTCCGTGCACGAAATCAATCTGGCTGTTTGCCTTATTTGATGATGAAATAACCTCTTCCCCTTTACTTGATTGCATGTGGTTATTGGAAGTTGAAAATATAGCACAAGTAATTACAAACTTCATCCATAATACACTTAAACCGCATCACTGCAGGCCGAGAGCGGAGTCTATCCCGGATCTCTGAGCAGCGATGATGAGTGATTGTGTGTTTTAACCCTCTGAATTTCTTAGGGAGCTGCGCTACAGCTGCACTTATTGAAAGCAGAATGGGTAGACGAGTAATTAAAGCCCTGCAAACGGCAACGAGGATGAGCCCCAACCGCTCGACTGAGGCCACAGCATGAAAAATTGCCCCTCCACTATTTCAATTAATCAGATGTATTTGGCGTAATGCTGTTTGACGTTGGCAGGGGAAACGTCCTCCGGGAGGGTCTGTCCTCCGACCGGCCGTTCTCATCGGATTGCGTGCACATGTGCGTGACTGTGTCGATCACATGTCAATGACCACACGTGTGTGTGTGATATTAAGCATATGTAAGTGCCAAAACTGACAATGTCTTGCTTCAACAAGGCTCTCTCGTTCAGCTGAGTTGATTATGAAGGCCACACAGCACAGCACCAGGACCTGATTAACCTTCTAGTGACTCTCCGGCGTACGACGGTGGACATAAACACCCCCTCACCCCCTTCCAGTCTCCCCGTGATAAATGAAACAATGGAGGAATCCAATGGCCCAGCAATTACCAAACACCTTGGACACACTCACATTTTTCAGCTCTGTCAGGGGCTTGTCTTGTGCGGTGGGTTTTCGCCCGATCTCCGGCGGCTCTTCGCTCTTCCTAACTTTGTTTCTTCTGATGTAGATTAGATCTGCCACCCCATTACAGATTCATTTTCCTAATTTTTCATGTCTGCACCGCGCCCCATCTGTGGCTGGCTGATAATTGTGAGGACCAGCCCTGGTGATTAGCATCAGCAGAATTAATTACAGCCGCCATTAAGGCTGCAGGTTGCACTCGGTGATCAAGAGAAATGAACTTCCTCCCAAGCCTCTAAATCATCTCACCTTTGGCCCCTCTGACAGAGGCACGCCCCACTCTCACCTCCTAAACACAACACGAAACGCACACAAACATACACACAGGACCTCACACTTGGCGTACCCATGGCAAGCACGTCAGCTAAATGCTACACACGCGAGTGCGCTCGCACCCGGAGCTCATTAGAGGTGTACTCATGTGTATTAGCTCCAGCGCGGTGCGTTCGGGGTGAGCCGAGCGAGGGTTTGAGTTTGGGCCCCTCAACAATTTGGGAGCAGGGCCCTGTTGTCATGGACACAGAGGGCATTGGAGAAGATGATGATGGCTGTATTGATGAGCTAACCACCAAAACACACCAGCACAGAATATTAATGATAAAATACAGCTAGCTTGAAATAACACTGTGGGGCATGTTGTCACAATTCACTTTCATTCTTATGGGGTAAATAAATAAAAGTATACACTTTGGGAAAATACTTTTCACACTTTACATTAGGTGTCTTTAACTACTATTTACTTCCATTACGTACAATGAGTTGATGTTGTATTGTAAAACATTTGTGGTGCTATTAAGGTGGAAACGGGTAAGGTTAGGACAGGTTTGGTGGGATGGGTTGATTTAAGGGTGGGTTAAGGGTTAAGAGAAGGTCAGATGTAATTACAGATATTTATTACAGCTGTACGTGCATGTATTATTATAATATAAGTGCAATGCAAAAAAACATGCATGTACACAATTAGTGCATTGCATCAAATTATTAATTTAAATGTTAGTACATAGTAGTTAAAGACACTTAAAGAGAAAAGTACGGTGGTCAAGAGAGCTCAACGCTGAACTGATGAAAACAAATGCAAACAAAAAAAGCACCAATAAATTAAGAAAAACATCTTCATCAGTTTGACAATACATGCTGCAAATTCTCACAACGCAGCCAAATACAGAAATGAGTTACAAATACTCACAATGCAACCAAATACAGAAACATGCTGCAAATACTCACAACGCAATCAAATACAGAAATACGCAGCAAATACTCACAGTGCAACCAAATACAGAAGCACGCTACAAATACTCACAACGCAACCAAATACAGAAACACACTGCAAATACTCACAATGCAACCAAATACAGAAACGCACTGCAAATACTGACAACGCAACCAAATACAGAAACACACTGTGCAAATACTCACAACGCAATACTCATAATGCAACCAAATACAGAAACACGCTGCAAATACTCACAATGCAACCAAATAAAGAAACACACTGCAAATACTGACAACGCAACCAAATACAGAAACACGCTGCAAATCCTCATAATGCAACCAAATACAGAAACACACTGCAAATACTCATAATGCAAACAAATACAGAAACACACTGCAAACACTCACAACGCAATACTCACAAAGCAACCAAATACAGAAACACACTGCAAATACTCATAATGCAAACAAATACAGAAACACACTGCAAACACTCACAACGCAATACTCACAATGCAACCAAATACAGAAACACACTGCAAATATTCACAACACAATATTCACAACACAACCACATATAGAAACACGCTGCAAATACTCACAATGCAACCAAATACAGAAACATGCTGCAAATACTCACAACACAACCAAATACAGAAACACGCTGCAAATACTCATAATGCAACCAAATACAGAAACATGCTGCAAATACTCACAATGCAGCCAAATACAAAAAACACTCTGCAAATACTTACAACACAACCAAATACAGAAACACACTGCAAACACTCACAATGCAACCAAATACAGAAACGCACTGCAAATACTGACAACGCAATACTCACATGCAACCAAATACAGAAACTTGCTGCAAATACTCTCAATGCAACCAAATACATAAACTTACTGCAAATACTCACAATGCAACCAAATACAGAAACACACTGCAAATACTCACAATGCAACCAAATACAGAAACGCGCTGCAAATACTGACAACGCAACCAAATACAGAATCATGTTGCAAATACTCACGATGCAACCAAATACAGAAACACACTGCGCAAATACTCACAACGCAACCAAATACAGAAACTAACTACAAATACTCACAACATAACCAAATACAGAAACCTGCTGCAAATACTCACAATGCAACGAAATACAGAAACACGCTGCAAACATTCATAATGCAACCAAATACAGAAACACACTGCAAATACTCACAACGCAATACTCACCTGCAACCAAATACAGAAACATGCTGCAAATACTCACAACGCAACCAAATGCAGAAACGCACTGCAAATACTGACAATGCAACCAAATACAGAAACATGCTGCAAATACTCATAATGCAACCAAATACAGAAACATGCTGCAAATACTCATAATGCAACCAAATACAGAAACATGCTGCAAATACTCACAATGCAACCAAATACAGAAACATGCTGCAAATACTGACAATGCAACCAAATACAGTAACACGTTGCAAATACTCACAACGCAACCAAATACAGAAACGCGCTGCAAATACTGCCAACGCAACCAAATACAGAAACACACTGCGCAAATACTCACAACACAACCAAATACAGAAACACGCTGCAAATACTCACAATGCAACCAAGTACAGAAACATGCTGCAAATACTCACAACGAAACCAAGTACAGAAACGCACTGCAAATACTGACAACGCAACCAAATACAGAAACACACTGCGCAAATACTCATAATGGAACCAAATACAGAAACACACTGCGCAAATACTCACAACGCAATACTCACAACGCAACCAAATACAGAAACACGCTGCAAAAATCACAATGCAAAGAAATACAGAAACACGCTGCAAATATCCATAATGCAACCAAATACAGAAACACACTGCAAATACTCCAACACAATACTCACATGCAACCAAGTACAGAAACATGCTGCAAATACTCACAACGCAACCAAATACAGAAACACACTGCAAATACTCAAAACACAAAACTCACATGCAACCAAATACAGAAACATGCTGCAAATACTCACAATGCAACCAAATGCAGAAACGCACTGCAAATACTGACAATGCAACCAAATACAGAAACATGCTGCAAATACTCATAATGCAACCAAATACAGAAACATGCTGGAAATACTCACAATGCAACCAAATACAGAAACATGCTACAAATACTCACAACACAACCAAATACAGAAACACGCTGCAAATAATCACAATGCAACCAAATACAGAAACCTGCTGCAAATACTCATAATGCAACCAAATACAGAAACATGCTGCAAATACTCATAATGCAACCAAATACAGAAACACGCTGCAAATACTCACAATGCAATCAAATACAGAAACATGCTGCAAATACACACAACACAACAAAATACAGAAACACGCTGCAAATACTCACAATGCAACCAAATACAGAAACTTACTGCAAATACTCACAACACTAAATACAGAAACAAACTGCAAATACAACACAACCAAATACAGAAATACGCTGCAAACACTTACAACGCAACCAAATACAGGAACGAACTGCAAGTGCTCACAACACAACCACGTACAGAAATGCACTGCAAATATTGATAGTGCAACCAAATTCAGAAACATGCTGCAAATACTGACAACGCAACCAAATACAGAAACACGCTACGAATACTCACAGTGCAACCAAATACAGAAACATGCTGCAAATACTCACAATGCAACCAAATGCAGAAACGCACTGCAAATACTCACAATGCAACCAAATACAGAAGTGCACTGCAAATACTGACAATGCAACCAAATACAGAAATATGCTGCAAATACTCACAATGCAACCAAATATAGAAACACGCTACGAATACTCACAGTGCAACCAAATACAGAAACATGCTGCAAATACTCATAATGCAACCAAATGCAGAAACGCACTGCAAGTACTGACAACACAACCAAATACAGAAGTGCACTGTAAACACTGACAATGCAACCAAATACAGAAACATGCTGCAAATACTCACAATGCAACCAAATATAGAAACACGCTGCAAATACTCACAATTCAACCAAATACAGAAACACGCTGCAAATACTCACAATGCAACCAAATACAGAAACACGCTGCAAATACCCACAACGCAACCAAATACAGAAAACACAGCATATACTCACAACACAACCAAATACAGAAACACGCTGCAAATACTTACAACACAACCAAATACAGAAACACGCTGCAAATACTCACAATGCAACCAAATACAGAAACTTGCTGCAAATACTCATAATGCAACCAAATACAGAAATGTGCTGCAAAAGTTCACAATGCAACCAAATACAGAAACTTGCTGCAAATACTCATAATGCAACCAAATACAGAAATGTGCTGCAAAAGTTCACAATGCAACCAAATACAGAAACTTGCTGCAAATATTCATAATACAACCAAATACAGAAACGTGCTGCAAAAGTTCATAATGCAACCAAATACAGAAATGTGCTCCGAAAGTTCACAACGCAACCAAATACAGAAACGAGTTGCAAATAATCTCAACGCAACCAAATACAGAAGTGCATTGCAAATACTCACATATGCACAATGCACATATGATCAAGATTTTAAAATAAACAAAAAAACTCACCTTTCAGGTCATCAGCAACACCACTGATGAGTAGACATTGAGTAATAAGCATGTCACAGCCAGGTTTGTCACTTGTTGGGGTCCCCTTGAAACATTTTCATTGTAGTCTGTGCTATTTGCAGCTTGCTTCTGTATTTGGTTGCATTGTGAGTATTTTTAGCACATGTGATGTCAAACTGATGAAGATGTTTTCTTAATTTGCTGGTATCTTATTTCTATTTGCATGTATTTTGCACAGTGAGCTCTCTCGGCCACTGTAGTAAAGTTTTTTCCCCACATTAATTTCACACGTCTAGTATAAATATGTGGCTTTGTTTCATTAATACAGTGTATACTTTTTTATTTACCCCGAAAGAATGAAAGTGAATTGTGACAACATGCCCCATGCCTCGATCTCCGTAGTGTTGTGATACGTTATATTCACGTAGCAGCAGTGGTGATGAGAGAATGCGCTTAAGAAACAGTTTAGAGAGGAGAAATCAATCTACATATAAAATATTGGTCACAAATTATTGGTCACTTTCTAAATAATAAAAAGTCATGACAATGACAACATGGTACTTCCAGATTTCATTCATACTACACACATATATACTGTACTTATTATAGGACACAGTTTTTAAAAGTTCATTCTTCATCAAATGTAGTATCTATTCAGACAATTATGCAATTATGCATATTGCATATTAGGCTGTTTATGATTGCCAAAGAATCTAGTGCATAAAATTATGCCCAGAGTTTATCGGTATATGGTTATATGGTATATCAGGTATTTTAATGACTTCAAATGTGACTTATTCAATAAGAATTAAACATGGAACTACAAGTTTTATAAGAACCCAAAAAAACTGAAGTAAAAGCATTAAGAATTGATTACTTAATTTATTTATTTTTTGTTGTTTATTCTGTTGAATTCACAGTGGCATTCATTCAAATGATAAATGAATCTAAATGACGTAGCGGCTGTAATAGAGTGTTGCAGAATCTGTAAGGTGCTGTGTGTAACTCTCTGTGTGTGTGTGTGTGTGTGTGAGAGAGAGAGTGATGTATTTGTAAGTGATGTTAATGGCACGGCCCTTGGGCCCCGCTGAGAGCTCTGTGGAGCCGGTGTGGAGTAAGATAAGCAAATTGCGGCTGGATCACACTGACTTGTCAAGGTTAAGCAGAGAGAAACAGCAGCAGCTGCAACTCTGATTACTGAATTACACACACAGACTCATTCTCTGGCCTTCTTCTCACACACACTGACAGAGAATGGTTCAGCACAGCAATCCACAGGAGCCTAATCGTCACTGGTGGGTGTTATCATTAAAATGAATGTGATTTAGTTGTTCAGGATGTGACGGGGTGCTGAGCGCCTCTGAAATCTCTGCCAGTGTATTGAGAGAGAAGTACAATAAAACACACATGTGTGATTAGTGTCAGCCAAGGACTTTATAAAGCTGCATCACACATTTCATGATACACACACATACACACACACAGAGAGAGAGAGAAGAGAATCAAACCAGTGGCAGTATTACACTGCATGAACAAGGTTGAGAAAATAATAGAAACATAAAAATAAGGCTCTCAATAGACTACAATAATTGGCCGCTATAATATAATATAACATAATTTCAAACTAGAGTACAGTTTAAATGTATTCTTTTTGTCTTTTCTCTTTTGAGCATTTGTTGTCTTTGTCGTACCAGCTCAGAACTGTGCTTTATGGAATACTGAACCTAACAAGAAAATTACATTTCATAGAACTGTTTCCTTTGAGTATCAATAATGTGATGTTATCACTGTTAAATCTAAATTGCATATATACATATGAGTCAGTCATATGTTGAGCTGTTTTTTACCTCACCTTAGATCCCATCAAAGCTATTACACACACTTTGTGAATCAGTTCAACTGTATTATTTAAAAGAAACATTTCAAAAGAATTTGTTCACGGACTGGCCATTATTACTATGGAGGGCTTATTTCTTTGTCACAAAATTCTAATTTGTTCAGCAGACTGTAAGGAGAAATAATCGTCATGTAAGCGTCTCATTCTGTGAAGTGCCTTATATTCCCGAGCCGTTCTGACCATGTGGAGCAATCATCAAACCAAATGACTCTCATAAGAAAGCTGACAATTGTAAGAGTTTCCAACAGAATAGTTGATGGAACAATACATTATTGCTGATTGTAGCTACATATCTTCCAGTTTACAATTCCTCGACAAATCCTTTTTTCCAGTTTACAATTCCTCAACAAATCTGAACCACCAGGGGCCCCTTAATCTTAAAGATTATTTAATAACTAGGGATGTAATTAATAGAATTTTAGTTTCATTTTGATTTTGGCTTCCAGTCATGATGCCGCATTCTGTTCCTTTCCTTTTTCCTTGCTACATAACATCCAAATCAGACAAATCATGTAACATGACTGTCGTAATATACAGTCTCCTGCCGGACGTGCTCGATATTAAAAAAAGTTTAAAGCTTATTGAGCTGCGAAAGAGACGCTGTTCCCCAGGCGGCTTTCTTTGTGCACAATCTGAGCAAAACAGACAAGTTTAGGCTACTTAGGACTTAACGAGCGCTTAAACTGACAAAAATATGTAAAAATGCCTGTCTTGATGAGTTTTCACTTAAACGCAGTCGGTTATGTCTTAAGTGAACATAAACAGTTGGTAAAATAATTGAATGCTTGTCGGTATCAAGCTGTGCATTATTTGCTCTTAAAGTGACAGCAGCCTAATAAATCTGCTGCTCTCTGCACCATTTAATCAAACAACAATAGAAAACGAGAGAATCATTCACTACTCTTCACCGAATAACTTTAGTAATTTTAATAAGAATCAATGTATATTTAATTTACACGGTGAAGACTATTCAGAGTTTTATTATATTTGATTACTTAATTTAATTTCTGTATAGAAGGCTATTATTAGTAGTAAACTATTTCATTTGTATCATTTTTTCTATTGTATTTGTTCTACTGTTTGTAATTTCTTTTCTTTCTTTTTTTTATGGCATTATTGTTTCAACTCACTGTTGTTTGCTGACAGTGAATCTGCTCTGAAAGAACAGATTAAGGGGTTGTGGGTTTTTATGAATGCATTGAGTGCTTTGTTTGAATGGAAAAGTATGAACGTTCTACAAGACTTGCATACATTCAGATGGGTTTGCAACAGCATAGGTGAGTAAATGATGACAACATTTTCATTTTAAGGTGTACTAAATTGTTATTCCTTCAAGCAGACATTAAGGGGATTATAATATGACAACTCTATGTACATGGTATGCTCTGTTTTTCCTCTCTCTCTCTCTCTCTTCCTCACTCTCTCGCTATCCCTAGTGTTATCAGTCTCTCCAGCAGCACAGCTGTGTGCTGATTTAAAAGGTTAACAGACTAGTCAGCAATTACACTGCACTGTGCAGTAAAACACAATTACATTACAGCTCAGGACAAATGCCAGGCACTCCATTCAGAAGAGAGAGAGAGAGAGAGAGAGAGAGAGAGAAGATGCATAGACAGTCTACAGAGCCACTACACCACAAATGATCTTTTGTGTTTCTGTACATGTAAGTGTGTGTCATTGAGGGAGAGAGAATATAACCACTCATTTGGTTACAGAATCAGTTTTCCAAAACCGTGGATCTCAGTTTCCCTGCTGAAAAACATCTTAAACCAGCCTAAGGTGGTTCACTGGTCAGTCTGACCAACCCTTGTGAAAAAGAAGTGCACTTATTTGTACTGAATGTTCATTTGTGTACTTCAAATCGTATATATTTATTTAAAAAAACAAACAAAAACAAAAAAAAACACTTGCAAATAATATATTAATGAAATAAAAGGCCAATTAGGTGCACTTAAAGAGACACTTTCTTGACTTTTTCTTAACACACTTAAGTACAAAGTGCACATTTTAATAATGTAAAATGAACAGTTTCACTTTAATAATCATTAATAATCCTTTATAACACTTATTTTGATGTTTGACTAACACACTAAAGCACATGTAAAGTAGTTGTTTATAATTTTAACTGTAGTGTATTTTTCAATATTACATTTAGTTGCAATTTCAGTAAAAATGTAAGTATATTTTAGTTTATCATAAATGCTTGTCAGTACATTCGGCAGTAACCAAATTTAAAAAATAACACAATTATGAAATTGCATACAAAGATGTACCTAATTCTGACTTTAGTGACTGAAAAAACACTAAAGTTCAGCTAATTGCATTTAATACAAATTTAAACTATTTAATTGCAAATAAATGTCAGAAATGTCAGTTGTATTTTTCAGAAATATTGCAAAATGTTTCACTGTAAAAAATGATTTTCATGATTTGTTATCACAACATTTTTTCTTTTGTCAAATCGACTTAGATAATTAATGTGGTTCAGATAACATAATATTTTGAGTTTCTGTATTAACTCAAAATTTTAAGGCAACCAGGTAACTTAAAAAAGTAAGTTAAACCAACAATTTTTTTTTTTTTTTTTTTACAATATATTCTGACTGGATTGCGGATTCAGCATTTTATTAATACACTGTGGTATACAATCTTACATGATTATCAACTTGCTACTGTGTTTGTTGACACTTGAAGCCCAATAAAATATCTAGGTCCTGAAGCAAAACTGATATAAAGCATGTCACACACACACAGCATTCACCTTTAACCACCGACACTCAACAAATCTCAACTCAGACAAGCAGCTTCAGAACATCAGAGTCCCACGAGCGTGTTCAGCGTAGTGTTCAAGCGCATGTCTTTTCCCAGACCAGCGGGCTCCAGGATGGAACAAGCGTGGTATGGCGATCTGGAGTGTGTCTGCAGGACTGCTGAGGGTCTGTGTGGTTTCAAAGATCTTTCATGAAAAAGCAGAGTGGCTGTTCATTAGGGAATCTTTCCTGTGTGAGAGCTGAGCGGCTGATTTATGATTCGCCGCAGCTCTGCTCATGCTACGCTAACAATGCTCATTAAAAAGAGGATGTCATCACTCTGCGACACCGCGGGAGTCATATGTGTCTCATGCATCCTCAATACAGCGAACTGCTGACCAATACCGTCCACAGCATCCTGTAAATCTGTCATCACGGTCTCGGCCGCGGAAACACACCCACACAGACTATTACTGCAGTGATAGAGGATCAGAGGTTAATGTGGAGCTGTTTGCTGGTGTTTAGTGTAGAATTAGAGGATTTTACGGGTCCACAGCGATTTGTGTGTGTGCCTGCATTAATGTTTTTGGTGTTTTAACTGTGTGTGGCAAGAATGTGATCCAATATTCAAGATTAAAAGGACCAAATGTAAAAATTAAAGGGACAGTCCACCCAAAAATTTATATTCTGTAATCATTTACTCACCCTCATGTCGTTGTAAACCTGTATGACTTTCTTCTGTTCCCCCATAAGAAAAAGAAAGTCATGCAGGTTTGGAAATGACATTTTTTGTTTGAAAAAACACCAAAAACATTAATGCAGGCACACACACAAATCGCCGTGGAAGTACACTTTAGCATACTTATTATGGAAATAATATACAGTTACACTTTATTTTAAGGTGATGTTATAGTGTAATTACACAAATGAGTACTGAGTAATATTAATTACATGTACTTACTATAGAGTTAAGGTTAGGGTTAGTTGCATAATTTACTGTATTAAGATAGTTAGTACATGTAACATGTATGTTACTTTAAAATAAACTGTTACCGAATGTACTTACTGTTTTCTGGCATTTTATTGCATGTTAAATGAAATGCAAATGTGTTATATTTTAAATTTATATTAAATGCCATTAGAGTGATTTAAGTAGGACTTCAGTACTTTAAAGGTCCGGTTTCACAGACAGGGTTTAGATTAAGCCAGGATTAGGCCTGGGACATTTAGGACATTTAAGTAGCTTTTATAAATGTGCCCTAGAAAAAAACATTACTGGTGTGCATCTTGAGACAAAACAATGGCAATTCAATTCAATTCAATTCAATTCAAATCAATTCTCATTTATTTGTATAGCGCTTTTCAGAATACATATCGTTTCAAAGCAGCTTTACAGAGAATGCATGTCAACATTACAATTTAGAGAATCTGGTATCGGAGATGACTGTCCAATGTATGTGGTTTCAGAAATGTACATATAATCATGCAGTTGGCTAACAATGTAATAATTTAGGCAATTTCATTTACAATCACTGTTAGCAGATTAATTGAAGGTAGAAGCAATGAGCTCCTGGAAATAATGAATTACATATTAACAATAATTAGGATAGAAATTTGGGAATGTGCATGTTGATCCAGATGTTGTCCTCGCAGGAGTTGGCGCTGTGTCTTCAAAGGTGTTGGTCATCTGAGTATATAACATATTTTAAGATATGTCAGTACAAGTTTCTTTCAGTTAAAACATGCATTTTAGTCTGGGACTAGCTTAAGCCTTGTGTGTAAAACCAGGGGTAAATATGATTTTATAATGAAGCATTTATGGTAAACTAGACTCTTAAAAATAAAAAGGTGCCAGGAAGAACCAAAAAGGGGGTTTCACGGCGATGCCATAGAAGAACCTTTTTTGGTTCCCTAAAGAACAGTTTTGTGAAAGGTTCTTTAAAGAACCATTTTTTTCTTGGTGCCATAAAGAACCTTTTCTGGTACTACAAAGAACCACTGATGAAAAGGTTCTTTATGGCCCCATTTCTTCCAGATCAATATCCTCACATTTATCATACTATAAATTTGTCATATAATATTTAGCATGCAGTGCCAGGTTTATTAAAAGAAAACAGAGCAGAAAAGAAAAAAAGTTAATTTATATACATATATTCAAATTAATTTCTTAAGATAACAGTATTTATGTTTTTAAATGTACTTATATAATATTGCTCATAGTAGTGTCACTCATGTTTGGATGCCAAAACCTTCCTAAACTGTAATATAACAGATGCATGGTGATATAAGCAAATATGTTGTGAGAAAAAAAAAAAAGTACTATGAAGTTATTTAATGAGCTTTCTCATCTCTGTCAGCAATAGCTTGCAGCAAATTTTCACCTTTTCTATAAAATGCAAATCTCTTGCAATAAGTCTGACAACAGCACACATGAGCTAATGTAACTAATCTACTGTATCACTGCATCAGCAACTAAACAGTTACTGTCTTTAAATAAAGCAACATGCAGCATAACATCAGTGTTTCTGACTCATCACTGACTGAAGCACAGGCTCTACTCTCCAGCACAATGGTGACCCACAAAACTCAGATAACAGAAACAGAACATTAAACACTAACAGATCTCAGCAACTTCACTTACTGCAAACCACTCTGACTTTATTTCTTTCATTCAAAACTTCTTAATGAGGTGTTGATGTTTTATTGAAAATAATAAAGTTTGAAGTCACTGTTATGGAGGTAAGCGCTTGCTTTAGTTGGGCTCCTGACCCTTGATGTTTTAAGTTTAGTTTTTCTCCACTTGTTGTTTCTAAAGCACATTTGTTATAAAAGAATTGTGAGAGAAAAAAAATCTGATCAGATTGTTTTGGTTGCTTATTGATGATGACTTCATCAAATAGTGGCTTTATTCACTGATCTCTGAATATTGTATTGCTTTCATGTTGTTGTTGTCCTATAATACTGCATAAAATTCTGTCCTGCTTTGATATTTTGAAAGTTAACTCCTTGTGCTGAAATTATTCAGACAGGCTCATGTGGACTCACACAGACATCAAGATTCAGCGTATGAACCTCAACAATGGTGACAACATTTTCAGAAAAAACAGATCAACTCTGAGCATCACAAAACAAGCTACTAAAGTCACAAAAAGATTTTTGTTTATTGTCACCATTGTTGAGGTTCATACGCTGAATCTTGATGTCTGAGTCTACATGATCCTGTCTGAATAATTTCTGCATAATGAGTTACCTTTCAAAATAGCAAAGCAGGACAGGATTTTACACAGTATAGGGCTATAACATGAGAGAAATACAATATTCAGAGATCAGTGAATAAGGCCACTATTTGATGATGTCATCATCAATAATCAACCAAAGTAATCTGATCAGAATTTTTTTTTCCCCCCACAATTCTTTTATAACAAATGTGCTTTAGAAACACACAGTTACAACAAGAGGAGAAAAACTACAGTTGAAACATCAAGGGTCAGGAGCCCAACTAAAGCAAGCGCTTACCTCTATAACGGTGACTTCAAACTTTATTATTTTCAATAAAATATCAACACCTCACTTAAATAAGCATCTAGAATTAGAACTCTACATAAACAATTTAAAATGTCATTAAATTATATTACATTACATTGCATTATTATTCAATCGCGAATTTGAAACTCATTTTGTAGTTCTACGAACCATTTATGTAGGTGCAAAATGCAGCCCCTGTGATAGTGGGACAAAGTGCCACTTTTATATATTTTAAGATTTTGTCTTGTTTTAACGAACACTCAGCCTTTTTATTTTATTTTAAAACATGATTGCAGTATTTTTATACTAAACTTTGCTTTTTGTTAAATAATTAATAAATTAATCAGCAACGCCTTCTGTAAGTCACATTATTATATTAGCAAGTGGCATTAGTGACATTTATGTGACATTTATATTTTTAAAGATTTTCAGCGAGCCTGGAGTCATGCAAAAGATTAAAATATATAAAAGGATTAATCTACTGTTTTTTAAATGATAAACACCCACCACAACTCTATTTATATAACTCAAAATTAATAGTTTATAATGCATTATTTATATTAAGTCTGGAAAAATTAGTCTGGAATTAGTTCTGGACCAGACAGGACAATTTAGCTCATTTGATCTCACTTTCCTGGAAAAAAAAAAAAAAAATAATAATAATAATAATAATAATATATATATATATATATATATATATATATATATATATATATATATATATATATATATATATATATATATACAACGTGAGACTGTTGAGTGTGAAGAACCATTTTATAGTCTAAAGAGCATTTTTGTGCTACAAAGAACCTTTTGTGCAATGGAAAGGTTCTTTGGATAGTAAAGGTTCTTCATGGAACCAAAAAAAAAACATTTAAGAACCTTTATTTTTAAGAGTGTATGTTAATGTCATTTCTATTGGAATTTGAATGTCATGTATTTGTAATTACACATTTGTAATGATGAAGCTGCAATTTATTTAGAGGGGACCTATAATGCCCCTTTCACAAGATGTAATATCAGTCTCTGGTGTCTCCAGAATGTGTCTGTGAAGTTTCAGCTCAAAATCCCCCACAGATCATTTATTATAGCTTGTCAAATTTGCCCCTATTTGGGTGTGAGCAAAAACATGCCGTTTTTGTGTGTCCCTTTAAATGCAAATGAGCTGCTGCTCCAGGCCTCCTTTCTAGAAGAGGGTGGAGCTTTAACAGCTCACGCTTCGGTTGCTCAACAACAACAAAGCTGGAGAATCTCACGCAGCCAAAATGAGGATTGTCAGTAATGATGGAGAGACTCAGGAAGAAGTTACAACTTTTAGAATGAAACTGGATGTTTCTGAATGCTTAGTGGATAAATGTGCTGGCCTTTGCAAATAAACATAGCATTTTTAATGTCTTTACAGAAAATGTACACAGTTTACACTCTTCTTTACAAACATGTGGTTATACAGTATATAAACAAGGTTTAAAATAGACGACAGACATATGATCTCTAAGACAACAATAGCTTTAGCCGCATTTGTTGTGGAACTGGCTAACAGGCACATCGACTGAAATGGTGATTTGCTCAAAAATCATTAAAAATAAACAGTGTGACACTGACTTCTTCTGAAGGTGAAGCTGGAACATGAACAGTTGTACAGATCCATCCTTGAGTACCAACTTTTTAGCAAAGCCTGCCCCATCGTTCACAAAGCAGTCTGGAGTGAAATGATCTGCGCATACATTAACAAATTTAGGTATATTTTGGGATGCATTACCTTCAGACAAAAGAAATTAATCCACTGTGTCCCCAGTGGCTCAGATGCTGGGAGAAAATGAAGACTCTTATGTTCAGTCTTACATCCAACAACAGAACACAGGGATTGCTTACGAAAGCTGCTCGATCGCGGAGAAAATGGCGGACAGCGTCGAACTCACTGAGGGCGGAAACTATGGTAATTCCGGACTGTCAGTCAGTGGCAGTGGGCGGGGCTTGAGCAGTGTGACGTCACACTGCTCAGAGAATCAAAACACACGTCTAATGAGACTGCTGTGGTTTAATGGGGATTAAAAAAAGGAGTAGGAGGATTTTTATCATTGTAGGGTGGTTGTGTTCACACACTGCCAACACACATTTATGTCCAAAGTGGATTTTGCATAATAGGTGCCCTTTAAAATAACTTTAAATGTAATATCACATAACACACTAAATCAAGTACTTTACATGTGCTTTAGTATGTTAGTCAACACATCAAACTAGTGTACTTCCTTAAAGCATGACAAAAGTCAATTACAACTTTTTATTTCACATTATAACAATGTGCACTTTTTAAAAGTCTACTTATGTGTGTTAAGAAAACAGAAACAGTCATGAAATTGTACACTCTTATACTCTTAAATTTATTTTATTAAGTGCACATTCAATACAATCAAGCGCACTTCTTTTTCACAAGGGTATCCCTTTAAGAAATCGCTCAGTCTGCCAAAACACATGTTAATGGAGCACTGCGTGTTCTAAATATTGTCTAGTTTTTGGGGACAATATAGCAGCAGTGTTTGAGTGTGTGTTCATTTTTAGTAAGTAATTCAAATGTTAGGTGTTTTTTGAAAAGCCTAGACGTCTATGCCCTCATTTAGACAACTAAGTGATCGTGTTTGAGTGTTTGACTTGTTTGAGTGTCTCTCTTGTTCCTGGTTGGAGGTTTGGGCTCTGGGATCTGAGCAGACCTGCTGCTGTACACTGAACAGATAAGCAGCACAGGACAAGATAAGAGAGCACTGCCAACCCAGTCACACACACACACACACACACACACGACAGACAGACAAGACAAAACCCTCTGTTCTGCTTCTTAAAGAACTGGTCTATAATCCTAAAACAGGCTCATCATCTGGTTAAAATCAAATCCACTATCCAAGGCCATAGATGGGGAACCATAGTTTAAGAACTGTTCATAGAAAAACATGAATATTAGAGGGTGTATGTCCTCCTCAATGTCTGCTGGAAATACACTGTAAGAAAAAAAAAAAAGACATTATCTGATAAGATTTACGGACATTTCCTTCAACCATAAAAGATTAAACAATGCAATTCATAAAATACCAGTAAAAAACCAATACAGAAAATTCCTTCATATTAACACATTTTTACAGACTTTAGAGTGTATGGCACTAACAACACCAACATGTGACCATTAAAAGACTGTTTCAACTGTTATTTAGTCAGGTTCATGTCGTTCTTAACGTGTTATTTTATATTATTTTAACATAACATATCAAGCTGCTCTTTTCTATACAATAGAGGTGAACTTTCACCTATTCAAACTGTTGCAATCATGTGACAAAACGAGATCCACACTGATCCAGTCCTGGATCAGCTTCAGTCATGTGTCAGATGTACTGCTTTTATGGCACTGTTGATCCTCTGATTTTATGCATTTATTGTATGGAAAGAAGGTTGCAGATATGGAACAACATGAAAGTGTGTAAATGATGACAGAATATTAATTTGTGGGTGAACTATACCAGATCTCTTGAATTACTCCACATGCAGAGAGCATTTATTACTGCAAACCACAGGATAACTGAAGCTATAAATTATAATGTACACAAACAAGGTCTAAAAAAAAAAAAAAAAAAAGAATAACAGAATAAATAACCAGGGACACTCTTTTTTGCATACCAATGACAAGCTTTGGCTTTTGTTTCTTTCTTTTTCTTTTCTTTTTTTTTTTTTTTTAACCTGATCTACTTCTTCTTTCTCTGTATTTGCTTGGGAATCCAGAAAGAAAGCCAGAGAAATTTGAGCGCGCCCCAGCCACACGTGTTGTGTGCTGGATGAGAATTAGGGGGGAAATCAATTCAGATGCTAATGAGAGCCTCTCTAATTTATTAGCTGCTGTGGAATGCGTGTTACATTAATTTCAACTGTAAACAATTATTTCACCTGAAGATTTATGAGTATGTGGGGCGGCGGCGATGCACACACAAAGCAGCTTTTCATAACGCCTTCAAAGCGTGTTACTTTTAGATAAGATTAGCTTCCCGTTTTCAATAAGCCTCAAAGGTTTTTGAGCGTAATATTGGAGTCCATCTATTACTGTCAGACACGACGACTCTGTTCAAACCGATGTGTATTTCCTCATGTCTACTATTGCAGGCGAACCTCTGAGGTACAATAAGACTTTCATGAATGAAAAATTGATTCTTAATTTCATGTGCAATGGTAAACTTCTCTTCTCTTCATGTGTGCTCCGGCCACCCGTGTTCTGTGGAGCCGGTGTGATCACGCTGCCCTCTATTGATTACCACAGGAACTGCACCTCCACAAAACGCGCCATTTTGATCGCTATCACGTTTCAGGGTTGTCTAATTAAAGGATTATAATTACGGCTTAATCTTTTTCATATTATCGCATTCAATTATCATATTTAAAACTCGCGTGACATGCAGTCTCTTTATCCATAGACCCACATAGAGTGAATATGATTACTGAAGACGAAGGGGAATTTGTCACACGAGTGAATTTTACTCCAGTGAATATCCTATTTTTTAATATTCAATATCTGTATAGGAACATAGCTTAAATTCTTTTTTTATAAAAGCGTTTTTGGAAAATAAAAAAGCTTCATTGAACACATGTTGACCTTTTGTGACAACATGCCCCAATAGCAGGGCATGTTGACATTTATACCTTCTTTTAAAATAATGATCATTATAATTAATAACTCAATTTCATCAACTTGTTTCAGAGTCCCTGGTATCAGTTATAAACACATTACTCAAATGAATATTATAACACACATTAACTAAATTCTGAAGATTGAATAGGCCTATGTTATTACTATTAATACTGAACATCAAACTGGTCTCTTAGCATTTTCCTGCCCTCTTTTGATTGACAGGATATATTGGCTGTTTTTAAACTATCGGCCAATATCGATTATAGGCCGATATATTGGTGCATCTCTAATATATATATATATATATAGCCTACAGACTATATTTAAGGGCTTTTCAGACAAATTTAAACACAATTATAAAACAAAACACAGTTGAATACTCAAACAGGGTTTCAAACTAGATGTCACAGATTTGCAGAGTATAGCTGCTGGAGAGATGATCTTTCTGAATGTGGTGCGGGTGACTAATGAAGTTTGTTTAGGTGAAACATGGTGACTCAGTAAGTGTCAGAGGGATGGTGTTAAACGGCTTGTGTAATGTGTGGATTTTAGGAATTGGAGAGGAGGCAGGTGTTTCTGCTTTTTAAAGAAGCTGCTTTGCTGAAGAGGCTGTTTGCTCCGCGTGACACGGTGGGTCCACAGAGCCATTTCCTAAACCAACCCGTCTCCTTCCCTTTACTGCCCTCATCAGTCCTGCACAGGCACGAGGCTGCAGCCTCCCCTGCCGACGCTAAAAGATGAATGTCTGTTATTGTTTGTGTGATGACGGAGTGTTTCAATCAGGTCCTGTGCAGAGCTAGAGTGCTGAGTCAGTTCCTCTTCCATCGATCCATCACATGGCCTGCAGCCGGCAGGTGTAGTTGCTTTCTCCCTGGGGACGCAGGAAACACCTGCCCTGCCCAGCTCTCCTCTCCTCGCCGCGACACGTCTCCAGAACGCTGCGCTCCTGGTTCAACAGCCACAATCTATCAGGACAGCACTTTCCTGCTCGTTTGTTGTGCTTGTACAGGTATTAAGGGAGTGAGGTGGGATCAGGTAATTTCAGGCTGAGCCTGGGGAGCCTCAGTCTGACTCTGCCAGCTTTTATAGGAGTCTTTCCTATTAGCAGTACCTCTGAACTCTGTAACATTCACAAAATGAATATGTTTGTGTTGCAATTGTGCTGCAAGAAATAATGGTACACATTTGATCAAATTCTTCTAATTTTATCAAACAGGGTAGAATGTTTAAAGCTGAGTGAACTCAAAAAATCTATACTTACTAAATCTATCTAATATTTTAGTGATACTGTTTTCCCACTGAAATTAAGTAATCTCCTGGAGCATTATGTCATAGAGTGCTGCAGGGATGACATATTTTGTATGCTAAAACCGGGAAACAAATTGGCATTTTAGCACATTTTTTACTTGTTTTGAAAAAGGCGGAACCACAGAGGTTGTCGGGGACATTAAATGTCATCAGCTGAACAGGTGAACTCATCTACTCACTAGTCCACTTTCACATCCTCGTTGTGTTCATAATTGTGGTCTTGCAAACTATTCTAAGTCAGACTTTGAGGGAAAATGTTTTTCAATAAAGACTGAAAGAGTTGTCGGACACTTAATGTTGGTGACGTTGAAGTCATGTGACTGTGTTCGTTTATAGCCTATGTTAAGCTTTTTACTTCTGGCGATTGTATTTAGGCTTCAAAATTCATATAAGTTGTGTTCATTTTTGAAGATTATCATGATGAACAAAATGCGTAAGAGTCAGAACTTATTTTCCACAATAATCCAAATTCCAGTGGGAAAATCCTTGCCATGGGAACCAGGGTGATGTCAAACTTACGGATTGACCTACAAAATTATGTCATCACTGAAGCACTCTATTGTTAGATGAAAGCATTGTCTAAAAAAAGATGAATGACATGTCTCCACTTCCTTCCACTGTAGAAAAATTAAGCCAAAATATCCCAGAAAAGGTCGTTGGAGCCCCAGTATCAAGGTCCCGCCCGCACTCCCAACCCTGTAGGCTCATTTGCAAGCACAGCTGTCAATCATGACGTTACACCCCATTTTTATAGCATCAAATAAAACCAAACTTATTGTAAAAACGAACACTTGAACATACGTCAGCTTGATAAGAACTACCTAATGTGACAGAAACTATCTTCGGAAAAAAATTATAGGCTACGAAGTGTACTTGGATTTTTTTTTGTTTGGCTCACGTCCCATTAGATGACATGGAGGGAGTTTAAGACCTATACTGCAGCCAGCCACCAGGGGACGATTGAAATGCACTTTTTGAGATGTGTGCGACGCTTGAAGGAATTTAACTTTTATTGTAACTTCGTCCTAATGTCAATGAATTTGGATTAACCTTGAATTTGGAGAGACCATTGCTGCGTCCTAATTCAGAGGCTGCATCCTTCAGAGGTCGTATTTGTATCCTACAAATGCAGCCTTCTTTTTGCAAGCAATGAAGAATACAACAGATGGACCCTTCGCGGCCTCCTGTACCCCAGAATTCATTATGCGGAGATGACAACAGGATTTTTTGAGAGAAATAGGTTGCCACCTGTGCAATAAGTCCATTCGCGAAATTTCCTCACTACTAAATATTCCACAGTCAACTGTTAGTGGTATCATAACAAAGTGGAAGCAATTGGGAACAACAGCAACTCAGCCACGAAGTGGTAGGCCATGTAAAATCACAGAGCGGGGTCAGCGCTCATGCTGAGGCGCACAGTGCGCAGAAGTCGCCAACTTTCTGCAGAGTCAATAGCTACAGACCTCCAAACTTCGTGTGGCCTTCAGACTAGCTCAAGAACAGTGCGTAGAGAGCTTCATGGAATGGGTTTCCATGGCCGAGCAGCTGCATCCAAGCCTTACATCACCAAGTGCAATGCAAAGTGTCGGATGCAGTGGTGTAAAGCACACCGCCTTCCTGTTTCAACATGACTGCACACCAGTGCACAAAGCAAGGTCCATAAAGACATGGATGAGCGAGTTTGGTGTGGAGGAACTTGACTGGCCAGCACAGAGTCCTGACCTCAACCCGATAGAACACCTTTGGGATGAATTAGAGCGGAGACTGTGAGCCAGGCCTTCTCGTCCAACATCACTGCCTGACCTCACAAATGCACTTCTAGAAGAATGGTCAAAAATTCCCATAAACACACTCCTAAACCTTGTGGAAAGCCTTCCCAGAAGAGCTGAGGCTGTTATAGCTGCAAAGGGTGGGCCAACTCCATATTAAACCCTATGGATTAAGAATGGGATGTCATTAAAGTTCATGCGCATATAAAGACAGGTGTCCCAAAACTTTTGGCAATATAGTGTAAGTATTGGGTTCTACTTACTTGAATAATCTAATTTATCTAATGATACAAATATAAAAATATTAACAAAATATTAAGCAGTTCAAATGTTGACATATCTTACCAAGATGTGATTTTATATCGTTTATACTCTTTATTATGTACATAAATGGACCAAGGTGAACATATTTAGACAGGTTGTGAATGCTGGTTTGTTTTCAGGCAGTTCAATATAAAAATGTTTCTGCCGCTTGTCAGCGACAGCTGTCGCAGTTGCTAGGCGGCAAGAACAGTCCTCTGTAGGCTAGACCTTCCCATTTGACAATGCTCAGTCCGACCTTTGAAGAATGCAGCCTCTGAATTGGGAGACAGCTCATGTACCTGTAGTTAGTCATTTGCATAAAACACGCCCACATAATCTTCATATAAGGGTTTTCCATACAACCTCACTGTTTTCAATTAATATGTTTAGTGTTTTTCATGTTTTCTCAGTATCTCTTTCGATACTTGTTAGTTTTTTGTTAAAACTAACTACACTCTAAAAAAATACTGGGTTAAAAACAACCCAAGTTGGGTTGAAAATGGACAAACCCAGTGATTGGGTGGTTTTATTTAACTCAACTATTGTTTAAAAATGACTGTATTGCTCTCTTAAAATGAACCCAAAGTATGTTGGAAATTAACATATATTATAACCACTGGGTTTGTCCATTTTCCACCCAACTTGGGTTGTTTTTAAAGGGTTAGTTCACCCAAAAATGAAAATGTGAAAATGTCATTTATTACTCACCCTCATGTCGTTCTACAGCCGTAAGACCTTCGTTCATCTTCGGAACACAAATTAAGATATTGTTGATAAAATCCGATGGCTCAGCTAGTGAGGCCTCTATTGAGAGCAAAGCCATTCAAACTCTTAAGGTCCATAAAGGTACTAAAAACATATTTGAAACAGTTCATGTGAGTTCAGTGGTTCTATCTTAATATTATAAAGTGACAAGAAAAAAAAAATTTGTGCGCCAAAAAAAAACAACAAAATAAAGACTTTTCAACAATATCAATATGGGCCGATTTCAAAACACTGCTACGGAGCTTTACGAATCGAATCAGTGGATCGGAGCGTCAAAGTCACGTGATTTCAGCAGTTTAGCTGTTTGATAGGAGATCCAAATCACTAATTCGAAACAGAAGATTCATAAAGCTCATGAAGCAGTGTTTTGAAATCGGCCCATATAGATATTGTTGAAAAGTCGTTATTTAGGGTTTTTTTGGCGCACAATAAGTATTCTTATCGCTTTATAATATTAAGATAGAACCACTGAACTCACATTAACTGTTTCAAATATGTTTTTAGTACCTTTATGGACCTTAAAAGTTTGAATGGCTTTGCTCTTAATTTCACCATCGAATTTCATCAACAATATCTTAATTTATGTTCCGAAGATGAATGAAGGCCTTACGGGTGTAGAACAACATGAGGGTGAGTAATTAATGACATTATTTTCATTTTTGGGTGAACTAACCCTTTAACCCAGCATTTTTAGAGTGTATGTATATGCAGCTGTAGTAAATTTGGCAGGGTTTGTTCGTGAGAAGTTTTCCGTTGCATAAAAGCACAAAAAACCCACTATTATTGTTATTTGAGAATGAGACAGTATTGGCATAAAAACATGTTTTGTTTGAAATCCGATTAGAGAGGTGAGGAAGAAACACTTGGGATATTTCTTAATAGGCCTAAATTAGTATTTTCACTTTAGAAGCCATAATGCACCAGGGGTCAATGAAAAACATCCAATCAAACCAAAGTAATGAAATTACAATCCACCCCAAATTTGCTTAATTTTGATAAAAGAAAACAAACTAATATGATTTCTTTTTGTTAAGATTGAGTGTTTAATATTTTGTCCATGAACACATACTATGGGGACGTAGTTTTGCATGTAGGAATGACTCATAACACCCCGGAGATTAACACACACAACCCTGCTCGCTTATCACAGTCAGAGATGATTTTACTTGGCAATGACTTCCTAAATGAATAGCCAAGCAAGGTAATCACATCTGAGAGCAGGGACGAGGAGCGCGATGGAAGGGTGCGTGTGCGGACCGGGGGTGAGGAGACACAACTGAGGCTCCCTGCAGTCAACAGAGCTTTATTACAGTGCAGTATTGATGTCCCCTTCACAAACATCAATAGTGCCGCTCCATCTCCACACGCCGCTATCTTCAACAACAAACTGTGTGCGGCCTGCCTTTAAAAAGGACGACCCTCTAGCTATGACTAAATTATCATTTTTAGACATTTCTGTTGGTGCAACATTTTCTTCTCCAGTTATTAATCACGTCTTCGTCAGTCTGCGAGAGGCCTGTAGCATTTATGAGTCCCAGAGCTCTGATGGGAAGAGGTTCTGCTGTTGTGCGTCTCTGTGTTCACGGCCCGTGGCGCGAGCTCATTATCTGCCACCGTCACTGAGAAGGCTTCAAGGCGTCAATACACTCCAAAACCACAACAGAGTGTATAAAATCAACTTGGTTTGCATTCAGAATTATGTCATTCCTCTTGACAGTGAATCTATCAGGCTATTGTTTCATAAGAAGGGCTTTGAGAAACATTTTTAGACTGACAAGCATGATGCCTCATTTTGGCAAAAGTCCCTTTTCAAAACAGTCATTTCATTTGGTGGCCATATTTTGCAACACCTCCGGGCAACTATCTAGGGCAGCCATGACCAAATCCTTTTTACATGATTGGGAAAATCCTGAAATGTCATACCAAACTCACATTCAAAAAACATATTTCAAACCAGCAACAAAATCTGACATGAACTATCCCATAAATGTTGTTTCTTATGCTCAAAGTTTGACAAGGGCCAAATTGTGATGGCTAGACGACTGGGTCAGAGCATCTCCAAAACTGCAGCTCTTGTGGGGTGTTCCCGGTCTGCAGTGATCAGTATCTATCAAAAGTGCTCCAAGGAAGGAACAGTGGTGAACCGGTGACAGGGTCATGGGTGGCCAAGGCTCATTGATGCACGTGGGGAGCGAAGGCTGGCCCGTGTGGTCCGATCCAACAGACGAGCTACTGTAGCTCAAATTGCTCCAGAAGTTAATGCTGGTTCTGATAGAAAGGTGTCAGAATACACAGTGCATCACAGTTTGTTGTGTATGGAGCTGCATAGCTGCAGACCAGTCAGGGTGCCCATGCTGACCCCTGTCCACCGCCGAAAGAGCCAACAGTGGACACGAGAGCATCAGAACTGGACCACGGAGCAATGGAAGAAGGTGGTCTGGTCTGATGAATCACGTTTTCTTTTACATCATGTGGATGGCCGGGTGCATGTGCATCTCTTACCTGGGGAACACATGGCACCAGGATGCACTATGAGAAGAAGGCAAGCCGGCGGAGGCAGTGTGATGCTTTGGTCAATGTTCTGCTGGGAAACCTTGGGTCCTGCCATCCATGTTGATGTTACTTTGACACGTACTGTACCACCTACCTAAGCATTGTCGCAGACCATGTACACCCTTTCATGGAAACGGTATTCCCTGGTGTCTGTGGCCTCTTTCAGCAGGATATGGTTCAGGAATGGTTTGAGGAGCACTACAATCCATGGCAATCCAAGAATGCATTGTGAAGGGCTATGTGAATTTTTTATCCAAGATGGCAGACAGAGTTGAGAAAAATGTAGACTTGCATTTTATAAAGTGCAGTATCATGAAAATAGTTCATGCTAATTAAAAAGTGTGTGCTATATATTTTTGTGCTTTTGAATGAAGTATCACATGTTAGCTTAACAAAGTGCTAACATCAAACTTTATTGGAATTAACTGTGAGCCAAGTCTCTTGAGTCTCTTTTGTGTAGTCAGGAAAGCTATTTATGTGCCGTGAGGAGTTACTGCCTGTACAGCAAATCAGTCACTTATGAGGTGCCATTTCAGTTATGATGCTTCCTTTGAAGGAAGACAAGGCAGCTCACTAGGTTTTGGAACTGAATTCATGTGTGAGCAAGAAGTCCAGTGTTTAGTTCCTTCATACTAAACACTCTCCACACTGAGATTAACACCAGCAGCTGAAGGATTCGTGTGGAGCTCATCGCTGTGGGATCTTGGCCTTGGAGAAACAGCATGCAGAGCTGTTTACGAGATTCTGGGACCAAGATCGTGCTGCAGTGTGAATTTCCATAAACTCTCCAAGCTATTCAGATGTGTGATTTAATACCCACTGTTTAGCCAGATGGCACTGGACATATTTCAACGCATAATTCACATTTTATTTGTATCAATAGAGGCTAATATGAATTTGGTTGCAGCCAAGCAGTAGTTTTCGACAGATTACATGACAGGCTTCTCTTGCTGTGCTATAGTTTCATCTCATTGCAAAAGAAAAATAAACAAACAAATATTGAATAACATGATTTGCAAAAGCCGGTTTGAGATAATATAGGAAAGACAGGAGCTAGTCACTCAAGAAAGTCGGCACAAGACCTATATTTAGGTCTTCAAAACTGAAATAATCACAATACTTCAAAACTCTCATATATTAGGATGATTTAAATTCCAATATCATAATGTTTTTGTAATAGCATTTGGTTAACATGTGAACACAATAAAACCACAATGACATTGGGAATGTCAGATTGGAGTATGCTGTAATTTTATGCCTTTACAGTTTCTGTTTAGAAATTGATATTTATATTGATATTGATATTGTTTTGTTTAATAATTTCTTCATTTAGCCTGAACTTTGCTGAAAAGCCATTAAAACTATTTAATAATTTAAATATGTTGTGGGTGATGGCATTTATTTAATTACTTACTTTACTTATTTACTTACTTAGTATAACCTATTAAAAAAGGTATTCTTCTCAAAAAAAGTGTCAATAAGTTATTATTGTGACAACTTACCCCGTAGTGTCCGGCCATGGAGGAAATGTAAGTCATTCCACGAAACAGGTACGATTTGGACTTACACATTTTTAGATTTTTTACCAAAATGTATTACTTTTCTGAACACCCCACAACATTAATGACATATTTAACTTCCAGAAAAACATATTTTCCCATCTCAGGCATCAAATCCCTATTATTATTGGTCATTATTTGAAGTTACGGACACTATGAGAGCTCTCTGAATATTATTATAAAATGTGTTTGTGATAAAGTCAACATTTTCCTATTAATCAGATGTCCCTCACACTAATTAAGTAACTGCATATATAAAAGTTACATAAAATCTCATACTTTTGCTATACTAAAGCCTGAAATGGGCACTTTTTGTGACAGCAACCTCATAATTTTTTATCAAAGGCTTAACTTCAGAATTTGAACTAAAATCAGTATTCTTATGATCGCTCTGAACATTTCAGACAGAATTCAACTAACTTTAAATTACTTTTTCATAAACTTAACAAAAAAATAAATAATAAAAATGTAGGTGTGACGGGGTTGACTGTGACGGCGTTGTGATTTTTTGCCCAAATTGGCCACTGCTCTAAATCTAGTGAATAAATGGAGAGCGCATGGCATGCATGATATTAAGAAATAATGATAATTTTCACAAGTAATAGTTTTCTATCTTTAACTGATGTAACGGGGTTGAGTCGTTAAGCTTGACAAACACAATTTCACAACATTAGTTATAATTATTACAGAAGGTGGTAACTTGCCTGTGTCTGCTCACAATGTTGTTCGGAACACTTCTATGATGTCACTTCCTATTAATGATGTCACATAAGTATCAGTTCATTATTTTTATAGGGGGAGAATGGTTTGTGTAACGGGGTTGAGGGGTTACTGAGGGACGGAACTAAATGATGTGATTTTAATGAATAATCATGAATTTACTTAGAAAAAAAAAATTACCAGCAAAAAAGCAGAGATGGATATTTATGGGAATGGCAAAATGAATGGACTTTTTTCTCATTTTATTATTCATATCCCAAGTACACTTTCATAGAAGGCCTTGAGGGACATGACAAAATAGGTGGTGTCTGAAAAAAACTAAATAATTTCTAATATGAAGATAAAATGTATGTCATGTTTTTAAACATTATTAAAGGAGATATTTCAATTAATACAAAAAGCTTTTAAAAATATATTTTGGTGACCCAAAAGATAAAATACACTGAAAAAGGTCAGAGGGACTCAAATCGTACCGGTTTTGTGGAATGACTCAACTAACTTTTTTGTGCAATAAAGTTTAAATAGTTTTGTTGTTGTTGACTATAAAGAATATAGACCTATAAATATATATATATAGCCTACACACACACATTTAAATATATATAAAAATATATAATTTTTTCACTGAAGAGCCAGCCTCGGCTCCCATAAGCTACTTATTTCAGTAAGCATAGCCTAGGTATAGCCTCTTGAAGGTATGCCAATATAAACTTGTGCCAGGCATGGAAAAAATAAGTCCAAGTCTCCAAGATCATTCTGAACAACAGTCCTGATTCTATTTTTGTTGGGTGTGATTTACGTCCAGCTTCCTCTATGTGCTGTCTGAGGAAACAGATGCGCGGGATTGTGCTTTTCCTCAATTCCTGGGAGAGAGATTCTGGCCCAGACCGATTCAGGCTCCTGACTCTCTGCTCTCGTGAGAGAGGGTGGTAAACGCTACTTATATTGGCTCTTTGGTTCCCTTCTCTGCAATTCTCCGTTTCCTTCTGGTTTCCACTTGCGTATGTCCGTGTGGGCCGGTCGGGCTTCCCCCCGATCAGCGCGGAACCTCCGCAGTCATTTCCCGGGGCAAGGTCAACGCTCGGCTCCAGCGCGCGCCCGCCCGCCCGGTGACGTCAGCAGTGAACGCTACCTAGGGCACTACACACATATGGAATGAATAGGCGGCGATTTCGAACACACGCGGGGTGTTCGGTTCACCCGCCGGACACAGCGGCCCTTTGATCAGGGGTCTGCCGGGTCAAGCGGCATTGTGATCACTCCTCCAAATGCTTATCGTTCACTGTGCTAATGAGCTGTGAGGAGACGACTCGAGATTGTGTTTGTGTGGTCTGAAATGCGCGCAGAAAACAAGTCAAACTATAACCTAAAACATTGTGGAAAGATGGCGGATTAGGGGTCAATATTACGCTGTTTTCTGAAATATGTAGCCTATTTTTATATAGAATAAAAAGTACAATTTAAAAGCTTAAATTCTTAAACAAGAAACATTAGGCTATAGACCCCTATTAGATTATTGTTATTATTATTATTATTATTTTTCGTGTATTTAAGGTGTAGCTATAGGCCTACACTTTTTAAATAATGTTTTTATTTTTGTTTTCTTATGTGTAAAATGGACCACGGTAAAGTTCTGTTTTGTTAGACAGTCTTAAAATACATCTAATCTTAAGATATTTAAACAGGTAGGATATTGAGTTAAGAGGTAAAGTTGGAATGGGAACTATTTTCTTAAATAAAAGAGAAGTGAATGAATACATGTCGTCAATAAAGATGGATTCACTGACAGCTGATGCATTATTGTCGTGTCATAAATAAATACTCAATGATTCTTCATAATGCATGGAGCTTTTCGTGGATAACAGCGCCATCTACGGGGTGTTTTAAAAATGCAACACACTGCGGATTCATGCGCAAAAATGAAAGGATGTGAGGTAAATCACTATGGCTGTAATCAGTAATCTGCAATATGATCTTTCATTCAGTTATTCTTCGTGTTGCAATAAATGTATGCTACTTTTAACATAATGAATTATTTTAGAAAATGTTGGAAAAAAACAGAGGTGTTGCAATAGCATATTTAGCTCCTGTATAGGCCTAGTTTATTTAAACTATACCTTTGCAATACAAAGTCATGGCATTTGATATATACAGGCCTCTGAGATAAACAACGTTTAGGGAGGATTTTCATTGCTGAATTTATTCGGATTGTAGCTACAATATATAGCCTATATATAAATTTTGTATATATATAAATGTGCATGTAGTTACGTATCCATACAGAGACTTTTTCAGGACAGATTTTCAAGAGTTTATCTGTTCGGTGGAGAGAGATTTGAGCTGGTGACTCTTTCTCTGCCTTTTTGCCTCTCTTCATTTATAACTCTTCAAGCAAGTGATCACTGCAAGGCAGCACACAATACTGGCTAACTGTTGATTCAGAGATGACTGTAAGAGGGTTTTGGTGCTAATCCAGGCTTCGTGGTGGCTATATGTAGTATTTTTAATCTACAAAATGAATGTCAGCCTTTTTTTTAACATATACTGCATTACCATTAAAACGTTTGGGCAGTGAGATTTTTAATGTTTTTTAATGTTTTCTTCTGCTCACGAAGGCTGCATTTATTTGATCAATAAAATACAGTCAAAACAGTAATATTGTGAAATATTATTATGTGAATATATGTTAAAATGTTATTTATTCCTGTGATCAGAGCTGAATTTTCAGCATCATTACTCCAGTCTTCAGTGTCACATGATCCTTCAGAAATCATTCTAATATGCTGATTTGATGCTCAAGAGACATTGCTGAAAATATTTGTGAATATTTTTGTGGAAATTATGCTACATTTTTCATGAAAGAAAATTGAAAGAAAAAAAAACCCAGATGAATTTAATGTATCCTTGCTGAATAAAACTATTTCTTTGGGAAAAAAACGTACTGACCCCCAACTTTTGCTATAAATATGGGTGAACTAGAACAGGCAATTAAATGCTGATTTGCTTCATTGAAAAACAAGGAAAACTATTTAATTATCTTGTCACTCTTGCTATTTTTATTTTATGTTCTGCAAGGATTTACTGGAGAATGACTGAAGAATGCATTTGCTGAGAATCAGCAATTTTTTCACAAAGCACCTCACTTTTTCTCTAAAACAGGTTGTGATAATGTGCCAAAATAAAAAAATGAAGATGTTCACTGTATGGGTTTTCAGGTCTGCGGCGGGAAGTGTTCAGTCCATCATCAGACGCATCCTCCTCCCTGGAAAAAGAGTCCGGAGATTTATTTTGAAGACTTGCTGACCGCAGCTGCTGCCACACAGAGCCGGCGTTACATAATTCATTTACTTTTAAGAGGATATAAAACTTTGGTTAATTATTGCCTTAAGTGCTGTCCTAAAACCCAGAGAAGATCACGCACTGTCTGTCTGAGCCGTGAGTGACGTCATGAGACGACAGGTCAGGCCTGTAATCATTCATTTGAACCCTGTCAGTGTTTTTATGCCTTTTCATATATTGGATTTTTCCTAGTTGTATTCGGATTGCAAAAATACACCTGCAGGATGTGGTTTTATTGTGATTATTACAGCATAAATGTTATGAAAAGCAAATTATCTATACTGAATGGCTGCAACTGTAAAATGATTGTTAAAGCCCCTCTCTCAGTTTACAGGGGTCCTCGTTCAGGCACTTATTTCACCAGTTACAAAACACATTCAGTCAGCAGATCAGCGCCTTTGAGACCTGAAGCATGTGATGAGGCTATGAAGCAGTCAGCCTTATGATGGTCTCTGTGTGTGTGTGTGTGTGTGTGTGTGTGTGTATGCGTGGGATTTGATACATCCATTGTCAGGCGACTGTCAGCTCTAAACTCTAACAGAAAGGTGTATGATCAACAGCTGAGTGGAAGATCTGACAAAGTGTGCCAGCAAGAAGTCACACTGAAGACATCAATCATACTACATCTGCACAGCTCAGATACTGAACAACACACAACTTCCCTATATGAGCAGCCCACAGACAGAGTCACCAGTGTGTGTATGTGTGTGTGTGTGTGGGGAGATCTCAAAAGACCCAATGGATCAACGTCACGACACACTCAGGAGTAAAGGGAGAGGCAAAAGAACACAACAGCTAAAGAATAACAGTAATAAAGTGCCAGAGGGTCACATTATGTCTGTTTTGTCCTTTCTGGAGATGAAAAAGTTATTGATGTTTCATTAGGCCAGTAGGTTCCTCAGATCGTGGAATATTGCATTTATTATAAATGATTTATCCATATTTTTTAAAATTCGTGCCTCATAATCTTGAATCAGAATATCTTCCCTTCCCTCTTGCATCTCTTCTCTTCTCTGATGACTCACATAAGATCCACCAATAACAAACCACAACCATCCAATCAATTCCCCATGAACAAAATCAAGCCCCGCCCTACATTTGTTCTTGTTTCAGAAGCAGTTTCACTCTGATATAGCCTACGTCACAACAGGGAAGAAAATTCTAGCGCAACTTCCGTTATTAAAGTTATTCAACTCTGTGCTAGCTACATGAAACTGTATTGTTTGTCTTTAATTTATTTTCAGATTATTCTCACATTAAGACATTAAAAATAGTAAATTATATAAATTATTAAACAAAAATATTACAAAATGACTGCTTAACTATATTTTCAATGCTGAAGCCACTGCCATTTTGAGTATTTCCGCATGACGTTGCAGTGGTCTTTATGTAGCCCCGCCCCTTTTCAGCACTGCGCTCGTTGTCTTTTGTCTTCCGGTTTGTATTTCCACAGCGATCTTGCGTATTTATGAATGAACTGCTCATTTTAAAATCTTCCCGGTCTACTGACAGTTGTTAAGACATCTGCTTTAAACATTACAATGCTCATGATAACTTTCATTAACTCTACAACAAGTAAATCCACTTCACCAGCTAAATATTCTTTGACAGCAGTGCCATAGAAATATACAGAGCTACCGCAAAAACGGAAGTTCAAAGACAATATTCTAAAGATGGCGGCGCGCTTGTTTCTCTGGCGCATAAGGTCTATAAATCAGAGTTGTAATTACGAGTGTCTGAATATGCCTACTTCCATACTATATAGTATGCAAAAAATATATGTGAGCCGAGTAGTGTCTAAATTCATAGTATTCATAAAACAGGTGAAAAGCCTCCGAATGACCTACTACTTCCGGTGAGGTTCTGAAGTGTGCATTTGATGGACACTTTAATATCCCATGAGGCCACAGGAGAGGATTTGTGAATGGCATTGAAGTGACCCTTCTGATATTATTATATTTTGAAAATCCTATAAGAAAAATGGACAAGCGTAAGGATTTGAGCGCGTTTGACAAGGGCCAGATTGTGATGGCTAGACGACTAGATCAGAGCATCTCCAAAACTGCAGCTCTTGTGGGGTGTTCCCGGTCTGCAGTGGTCAGTATCTATCAAAAGTGCTCCAAGGAAGGAACAGTGGTGAACCGGCGACAGGGTCACGGGCGTACCAAGGCTCATTGATGCACGTGGGGAGCGAAGGCTGGCTTGTGTGGTCCGATCCAACAAACAAGCTTCTGTAGCTCAAATTGCTCAAGAAGTTAATGCTGGTTCTGATAGAAAGGTGTCAGAATACACAGTGCATCACAGTTTGTTGCATATGGAGCTGCATAGCTGCAGACCAGTCAGGGTGCCCATGCTGACCCCTGTCCACCGCCGAAAGAGCCAACAGTGGACACGTGAGCATCAGAACTGGACCACGGAGCAATGGAAGAAGGTGGCCTGGTCTGATGAATCACGTTTTCTTTTACATCATGCCCTGCCACAAAGCAAAAATGGTTCAAGAATGGTTTGAGAAGCACAACAAGTTTGAGGTGTTAATCTGACCTCCAAATTCCCCAGATCTCAATCCAATCGAGCATGTGCTGAACAAACAAGTCCGATCCATGGAGGTCCCACCTCGCAACTTACAGGACTTAAAGGATCTGCTGCTAACATCTTGGTGTCAGATACCACAGCACACCTTCAGGGGTCTAGTGGAGTCCATGCCTCGACGGGTCAGGGCTGTTTTGGCAGCAAAATTGGGACCAACACAATATAAGGAAGGTGGTCATAAAGTTATGCCTGATTGGTGTATGAATATATATAACAGTATGATAGTAGGCCTATGTGATTTGAAACATATAGTGAACGTCTTGACTGGCTGTTGCCTTCTGATAAACCGTGTGTCCAAGTACAAAGCTTTGTGCGAGAAGTCTAGACGTTTGGCTTTATGTGTTCACAACTGGATACAGGTGTTATTCCTGGAGAACAGGAGACCTGGCTGACTGTGTCAGACACACTGCATTTCTCTCGGCTTGAGTGACACTGACACTTTAATGGACTGTTTACAATCAGAATAAATCAGATTATCACCCACAGACATTAGATAAAACGATCCAAGAGACTCATTAAAGGTCGCAGCGTTCAGCAGAACATAATGTCACCCTGTCCAAGAGCTTTTAGCTGTTTAATTAAGAAACAAATGAGCTGGAACTAACATGCGTTTACCAGACCAGAGTTTCACTGAAGAGAGATAAAGAGAGAGAAAACCTTCCTTTCGTCTCCTATTTTAACTATAACAGAATAGGTCTATGCTGCTCTAATAAATCTGAAGCAGACATCTGCCAATAAATAAAAGTGCTCTAATATTGGAAGTGAGAGTGGCTGTTTTATTATGCTAGTATTTCATCTGTCACATTGTGGTAATGATGATACACATTATAACCATCTCATAAAACTGCTATAAATCATCATCATACACCCCTGCATTCACACTTTAGCTTTTGGCCAAGGCCATTTACGTCGATTTATTCAACTATTACAAGTAGGATGCTGCTTACATGTTAATTTTATTAATGACTTTTGTCATATTCGTTCGTCATAGGCTGCATTTACAACAAACATTGCTGATGTGATTTGAACCGCATGGATGGCCAGCAGGTGGCGCACTGTACTCTATTTTAATGTCTTTCTCACAATTAACCTCGTGTGTAAACCAGTCTGATTGCATCTTCCCCGTTTTCTGTGAGCACAGATCACTTACGGCTTTTATGAATTAATCTCCACACAAGAGCCGCAAACTGATTCTTTGATTGGGGGATGATGTCATGGAAATATCTGAGTGATTATGGATAACTGAATATGAATGTAGGCCCTCACTTTCTCATTTCTAAGAGTAATTACAGCATCATATTACATACCATTTCCTCATGAACACAATGGAATAGTGTGGATATGTATAGAGATATTGCTTTCAAGAGAAAGTCTCAATATCAAACATCAAACTAAGTGGCATTTATCTTAAAGAAAGCTATCAGGCACAACCTTTCACAAGATGTTTTTTTTTTTTTTTTTTGTATTTTTAAAATGACATAAAATAGATAAAAAAAATGGAAACAAGGAGTATTGTGACACTTTGTGTTTGTGAAACATTAGTAGATTTAGTGGATAGTTGTGTAATTAATGTTATGAATAGAACTCTTAGTGAACTTGAAGAAAACATATAAAATCACCTCGAGACCAGTTGGATAGTGAAATGAAATGAGAGTTTATATAAGGAATTCTTTGTTTTCACTGTATTTACAGTTATTTCTAAACCCATGGCTATGAGTCACAGTGTTGGTACACAAACACATCCACACAATGGCACTGGACCTGTTTACAGTCACAACTGCAATTTTGCAGGCATTTATGTTGCATCACCTCAATTATAATGCAGTTATGTTGTCATCAACAAGCTAAGGCAGTGTCCAAACAGAAGTTGAGATAAACTGTACAGTATACACTGCCTGGGATTTTTTCTTTTAGAAAATAATTTTATGTTAATACTACTAGTTTAGAACTTTTTTTTTATTTGTACGTGATGCCTTTTTACACACAGGAAATTGACACGAGTACAACTGATTACATTCCAAGTATTCCAAAAATCTTCACTATCCAGCCTTTCTAGAACAAGATGATTGCATTTAACCTACTGACTTAGATTAACCTACTGACTTAGATTGGCCAAAAAAAAAACTGTTTTAATTTTGCAATGAACCTGAAGGCCCCCAATCAATCAATCAATCAATACACCCATCCATCCATCCATCCATTCATCAACCAACCAACCAACCAATCAATCAATACACCCATCCATCCATTCATCCATCAACCAACCAACCAACCAATTAATCAATCAATCAATACACCCATCCATCCATCCACCAATCAATCAATCCGCCCACCAATCCATCCATCATCAAACCATCCATCCATCCATCCACTAAACAATCCATCCATCCATCCATCCACCAACCAATCCATCCATCCATACACCCATCGACCAATCAATCCATCAATCTATCCATCATCCATCCACCCACCAATCAATCAATCAATCAATCAATCAATCAATCAGTCAGTCAGTCAGTCAATCAATCCACCCACCAATCCATCCAACCAACCAATCAATCAATCAATCAATCAATCAATCAATTAATCAATCCATCATCTATCCATCCATCAATCAATTTCGAGTCTGTTGGACCACCATCAGTTGGCGGTCACCATGATTTTGCCAAGTAAGACATGTTCAACATATTTTGTTGATCCTGGAACAACATTCCTGTCCGAAAATTTAGTCCTAACCATATCCCTATCCCTAAACCTACCCATAACTTATCCCTAAAATCAGAGGGAAATGATATGTGAATAACACTGATGTAGAAGCACCTAGTATAGTAAGCCTAAACTTGACATAAACAGTAAACGTCCCTCAAATCTGACTGCTTGATTGCAATGATGTTCCAAAGATGTGGACCCAGGAACATGTTGTACTTGGGGAAATCACGTTCACCGTCAGGGTGACACAGAGAACAACAAGCACAGATGTTCCAACATTTATCACTTTTCTGCAAATAAAACAAGTCTGTCTTCTAAAGAACAGGTTCTGTGCATTGCCGTCTGGTTTGTCACCTTCATCTGTTATCTCAAATTGCAGGTGAGTCTTCAACAATGTAAAACTTACAACTGCCTGTTAATGTCTTAAATATCTGTCAAACAATATATCTGTCATTTGGCCTCAAATAGTTATTTGTGGGTTAAATGACTAATTGTTTCAAGAATATTTCACAATATTACTGTTTTTACTGTATTTTTAATTAAATAAATGCAGCCTTGGTGAGCAGACGAAACTTCTTTTAAAAACATTAAAAATCTTACCGTGTCCAAACTTTTGACTGGTAGTATATATATATATATATATACACATATATATATATATATATATATATATATATATATATAGGGCTTCAGAGTAGTGTAGTTCAAGCCAATAAATCAAGTCAAATTCCTCATAAACTATTACTATTCTCACTAAACTATTCTCACTAAACTATTCTGAATCTAAGACCAAGTGCACACTACCGCTTCTTGGTACCAATGTCCACTGCCTTAGATAATAGGCCTATATTAATTATATTCTGTAAATTCAACAGTGTATGGAAGTATTTTATTATTTTTAAATTGCATAACATATTTATTAGATTTAGCACAAAAATTTAAACAACAAAAAAGGTAATACTTTACAACAAAGTCTCATTTGTTAAGATTAGTAAATGCATTCGTTAACATGAACTATCAGCGTTAACCTTTGTTAAACGTACACTATGTAACTTTTTTTGTTCAAAATTACAAAACTTAGCGTGTACATCATAAATCCATCTTCCAAACCGCGTTTTTGTCTTATCCTGAATCACTACGGTACGCCTATAATAAGTGTTTATATTGGGACTATTTCAGACCAACCGCTGCGGAATAGCCCAGTACCAGCGTGACTCGTCGTATACATAAACAGAGAGAAGTAGCTCCGGCTACAATATTCTTCCGCTAGACACACGCAGTTTTGTTTATTAACCGTTACGGAAGTGTCCGGCAGCGCCTCCAATGGCCGACGCGTGACATTACAGCGCTTTTCTTCGCGTGGCGTGTAGACCGAAAGGGCGCAAAAGCTGCAGCATGGAGGTATTAATTTTTTAATATTCCTGCTATTATATGTAGTTTGTCAACAGAATTAATAATGATACATATTTTATGTCAGTTTATTACAGTGGCTTGGTGCATTTAGCTGTCATGTTGAACCAGCCGTGCGTCTGTGACCGACAGCAGAGCACATACTGTTTGCATATTGTTAAGGCGTATATACTACTATTTTCAAATTACATAGGAGACTCTTGGTGTTACAATTACTCTTAAACACCAAATGCATGCAAGGCATTGAACTCATTGTTCAATTTTTAACGTGCTGCTAATGTTTTGGTTAAGGAGGGGCTGTTGACTAGCGTTAACAAAATATTGAGCCTGTTATTTTGAAAACACGACAGTATAAAATACAGATAGAGGAATTTAAGGTTTTAATTTTACTATTATGTCTAACAATATGGAGGAAACACGAAAAAGAAACCTAAAATGGCGCGTGAACTCGTATGGAATGTTCTAGACGCTCCTCAGCCGCTGGTTTATTTCCAACCGTCTCCTTCTGAATTTAGTCTTTATCTTGGAAGAATTTACGTGTAATCGTTGTAAACTTCGTTTACACACACAGCCACTCTATTCCTTTTAGATGTAATAATACCATAGAAATCTACTCCCACCGGCTTAAATACGAACATTACTATGGCGTAGGTTAGCTAATGAATATTAACAAGGTTACGCTGACGTTACGCCAATCACGTACTCTAATTAATATTCATGAATTTATCCTTCGCCTTACTAGGATACGTTAGTAGAGCGCAACAGTTGCCGCCCCCTTTTTTCATTGACTCTGGTACCGGAATATTTTTATTTTTTTTTTTCATTCATTTTAAAATAGCCATGAACCAAGCCAATCAGCTACAAGGTGTATCACAACACTACAAACTTTGATTTAAAGCAAAAAAGTTAAAAGTTAAAAATTGGACAAAAAGACAAAGGTACAAGACTGTGAATGGCCTTTAGTGAGGGAAAGCACTACAATCCCATGAAGCATTGCGAACAGCATAGTCGAATTAAAAACAATGGAGAAATATAAAACTACTCATTTACAAATGTTGATTATTTATAAAAACAATTAATTTTAAGTTTATTGCAAAATATGCCTATACAAACATTTCAGTATTTTAATAGCATAGAGAGATTGACTCGATTACGTAATTTGCAGTGCTTCAATGGAGTGAGCTAATTTGGAGCATGTTGCTTATTTGGACTCTCTGATTGGTGTGTTTTTTTTTTTGTTTTTTTTTGTACAGCATCATGGGTAATGTAGTTTTTCACCAGGAATTCTATTGTTAACTTAATGTCCCCCTGAAATCAAAATGTAAGTTTTTTTTTTTTTTTTTTTTTAAGCTTTTAGTATGAATATGTTAACCTTAAGGTTATGAATAAGCTGGTGTGTTCCAAAACAATGACAAAATTTGCATTTAGGAGAAATAAGCATTCAAAACTTACAGTCTCTCACTTCCGCTAAAATGGATCACGGATTTTCATGACATCACATTGCACTTCAGTTTCTTGTCAAATCTTCTGTCCAATCAAATGCTCTCTAGAATCTGAAGTCCCGCCTCCTCCTACACGCTGAAGCCTCAGCTGAAATCGGTCACTTTCTCACACATTTACTAGTTTCTACATGGTGAATGGCACATAGTGCACTATATAGAGAATAGGGAACGATTCACAGTATAAATATGCTTTCCTTTGACGCGAATGAAGTCCGTTTTCGTGTTAGTGTCACATGAACCGCCACAGCGCAAGCACAGTCTGCTCCGGTCCAGAGACACGAGAGCACAGAGCGGATCATATGCACGAGTCGGCGCAGACCACAAAAGGTATCGGACCCATTTGAATGCTGTATACAAGTGATATAAAGGACATTATGAATCGTGTTCTGTAGCATTCCAGGGGGTAAATATCACGTTATTTTGGGTCGATTCCACCCACGGATATGAAAAACAACCTGTGGCAACAGTGTAAAAGTAGCCCAATTCCACGGGAAAACCACAGACTTGGCAACACTGGTCTAACGGCTCTGGCGAGCTGTAATATAAACTAAACACTATTGGCTATTTAAAAAAAGGGGCGGGGCTGTTTGATATATCGCCCTGTTTCAGTTGAAATTACGTCAACACATTGAATAATGCTGTGCATTCCAACACTCTTCAATGGGCCTTTAACCATGATTATTTTAAATATAAGTTGAAATAATGTGGGCTGGCGGCTTAGCAGAAGCAAATACCATCAGTTAACAACCTCATAGCTTCAAAATCAGTTTCCTTATGGAGAAAATTGAGTTTTTACGTCCGGAATCCAACTGTTGCGCTCTATTGGCTTTAACATCAGTCTTTCAGCCAATTAGGAGGGATCGGTGCGCTCACGCCACTCAATCTAATAAATATTAAAAGAGCATTCATTCACCTAATTTGGCAAAGGCATGGCCTGATGCAATCCATGCTCTGCCAAATGGAAACACCCACACAGAGAAACCAGCTCTGCGGTTAGAGTGGTGAAATCAATGAACACGTGTCATTATCAGCTTTAAACAATTATCTTAATAGCTTTAGAGCATTATACCTTTATATTAAACCTTTATCTATCTAATGACGCAAGGTTCGAGACAAGTCTGATTTTTTTTTTTTTTTTTTTTTTTTTTAATTGTGTTTTATTTGAATAGGGTCGAGTCAGTAAGGAGCCGGAGCAGCTCAGGAAGCTGTTTATTGGTGGACTCAGTTTTGAGACAACAGAGGACAGTTTACGAGCTCACTTTGAGCAATGGGGCAAACTCACAGACTGTGTGGTGAGTGGCCATCAGAAACAGCCATCCATATTTTTCCATTACAATTCAAAAAGTGCCAGGTTAAGCTCTCATCCACACCATGGTATATGAATATGGTAATCATTCACTGTATTAGCATAATACCACTTCATACTATCACTAGCTATGTTTCCATCCAAAGTTGCGAAATTAATGTGCGCAAAATTGAAATATCACATTAAACATTAGCGCTTAAAGCACTGTTTCCATCCCATGTGTTCAAGAGAACAAAATCATCACTTCCTAGGAAACTGGTGCAAAATATCTAATACAAATGGGAAAGAATCTGTGGCTCTTTTCTCCTCCATCATGAATGTCACACATCGCAGAATACAGGGGACACAGACAACACGTCGACAGACAAGTCAGAGCAGGTTACTTTTGATGAAGTGTCAGCTTTCAAATTCAGTCATTTAAGAAATTTGGCTATATGATTGGTAGGATCGCCTGTCAATCAAACTCCCAGCGAAGGGTGATTTGAGCACATATGCACATTTTTAGAATTTGTATACATATTCTAGGCATTTTCATACAGCGTTTTTATTTATTTATTTTTTTATACGATATCCCAAAATGTGCATAAAAATAGGTGGATGGAAACATAGCTCCTGTAACTTGTATGGTACCGCCACAGAGTTTTTTTTTTCCTTTTCTTTTTTTAAATAAGTATTAATAATGGACCATTGAATTATTGAAAATCACAGCCATGCTGATATTTACATTGTAGCTGCATACAAACCTTTTAACCTTCTAACCTGCTTAATCAACAACTTAAAATGTCTGTCAGCCAATCAGAATCAAGCATCCAACAGTTCCACGGTATGATTTGTTAATGCATGTAGAAATAATAATAATAATAACAGTAATAAAACCACTGTTATTATCAATGATCATCTTTCCTCAGGTAATGAGAGATCCAGCAAACAAACGCTCGCGAGGTTTCGGCTTTGTGACGTATTCCTGTGTCTCGGAGGTTGACGCTGCTATGGCAGCACGGCCACACAAAGTGGACGGTCGAGTCGTTGAGCCCAAACGGGCCGTTTCCAGAGAGGTACAGTTACATCCACTTAAACCATTAACGCTGCACATGGGAAGCTGACATGGAGTATCAACTAGTAATTGAAGTGACTTTATTTCTCTCAGTTATGAGTTTGTTTCACAATTACGAGTTAATATCTTGCAATTCAAACTTTCTTTCTCAGAATTGTGAGTTTCGAATACAATTCTGACTTTATTTCTTGAAATTTCTCGAGGTAATCTCTTGTAATTTTGAGTTAGCATTCTGCAATTCTGACTTTTCTCAGAATTGTGATCTCACAGTTCAGGCTTAATTTCTCCCTGTAACGGGTTTAACTCAAAATTCAGAATTGCAAGATGTTAACTTAAAATCGCAAGATTGTGAGAAATTAAACCAGAATTGTATGTTCGAATCTCACAATTCTGAGAAAGAAAGTCTGAATTGCACTGTAAAAATAAACTTGTTATTTTTTCTTTTTTGAGTTTTACTTGCTTTTAAAAGTTAAGAGAACTTTTTTTTTTTTGTCAATTCAGATTCATTGGACAAATCAATTGGAAAAGTATTACAATTCTGAGAAAGAAAGTCTGAATTGAAGATAGTCACTTGCAATTCTGAGAAATTTCACCTTTACCTTTTTTTGTTGTTTTTATTCTGTTGTAGAAATGGGCCTCCATACAGATTTGTACTCAATTTACTCTGAAATTAAAGGGGCCGTATAATACTATTTTAAAAGTTCATTGTTTTGATTATTGGGTGTAACAGAATAGGTTAACATGCTTTAATGTTCAAAAAAACATACTGTACATTAGTGCAGCACCTCCATTCCTAGTCTGTCTGAAACGCACTGTTTTCTACGAAGCCCCTCCTTCTGAACAGCTCAGAGTGCTCTGATTGGCCATCTGACAGTGCGTTGTGATTGGCCAGACATCTCAAGTGTGTGTCAGAAATGTAACGTCCCCTTACTATAATCGTAAGCTTCAGCTTCCAAGGCTTCTAAAGCAACTGTAAACTCACAGGTAATAATGTCGTCGGTTTTACAGTTCAAGCCTGAGTCGCAGTCTGAAAATGTGGATGAATCAGAACCAACTTTACAAGCACAGAATAAATCTCTTTGAGGGAGACTTTGAAGATCATATACATGCACAAATAGACACATTACACACTAAAGGAAAAAGGAAAACATTAAAAAGCATCATACGACCCCTCTAACATGCCTTTAATCAAGATGTAAATTCATTTACTTTTATTATCCAGGACTCTAATAAACCTGGAGCCCATCTGACAGTGAAGAAGATCTTTGTGGGTGGAATCAAGGAAGACACCGATGAGTATCACATCCGAGAGTACTTTGAGCCGTATGGGAAAATTGAGACCATCGATATCATGGAGGAGCGTTCCACTGGGAAAAAGAGAGGATTCTGCTTCGTCACCTTCGATGATCATGATACTGTGGATAAAATTGTTGGTGAGTTTAGATGGAAACCATTTCACTTTCATCTGCTAGTCACACACACTGACTGACAGGATAAATTGTTTATGGGTAAATGACTCCATCTAAAACTATTAAAACTGCATCTTTTTTAATTATTATGCATGCAGCTTTTATGAAGTGCCATTAATTGATATATAACGGAATATTTGTACTTCAATTTAAATATAAAAATATTTGCAAAATACTATTTAAGTGATTGCAAAAAAGTGATTAGAACTCTAATATACTAAAATAAACTATAAATTGTTATAAAAAAATATGTGTGTGTGTAATTTTAGGTAAAAAAATAAATAAATAAATAAAAAATATATATATAAAACAATATGTTAAAGATTTTGTAAGCATATTGCGTAGTTGTACTTTGAGTCAATTGTGTTATTTGTGACATCATTTTTGGCCAGGCTGTCATACAAAGAAATTATGAACACGTGCAAAAAAACGAAAAGAATCAATGGAATATTAATAACTGATTATGTTGTAGTCAGTGTATGCTTTTTCCTGTGAGCTTTTTTGTTTTTCTATGCATTTGTTGTTGTTTTGCATAGTAAAATAAAACCTGTAGCTGAAGTTTGTTTTGGCAACTAATTTTAATACCTTAACCAAGTTTAGTGTTTTGTTCTTCCCTCATATTTATATTATTTAAAAAGTCCAAAATATTTTCTTGTAGGGTCATTAAAAACAAATATTATTTTTGCCACAACCCATATTATGTCAAGAATACTTGTTCTTTCAGGTTTTATACAGTAGCTGAGCAAACAGATTTTTAAAAATAATTTTTCCTTTTTCATCAGCACAAAAATATCACACAATCAACTCGCATAACTGTGAAGTAAGAAAAGCACTTCCAAAGCAGGAGATGCAAGCTGTTTCTAATCAGAGATGTAAGTAGCATGTTTTATATCTAACTGCCTCTCCTGATTCTCAAATTGACATGTTTACATTTCATAATAAATTGTTGTTGTAATATTCAAAACATTGCATTTGGTTATTGTTAATAATATATAACGTGCTGATTCGGATCATCGTGTGCTTTTCTGTTCTCAGATCGCGGTGGAGGTGGAGGTGGGGATAATTTCATGGGCAGAGGAGGAAACTTCGGAGGTGACAACTTTGGCAGAGGTAAGATGACATGTGATACTGTACACCTGATCCTGTGTGTCAGTTTGTACTGTCGCACCTTGGGTGTAAATAACTCTGTGGTAAACACACTGAATCACATATTTTTTACAGGAGGGTACGGAGGAGGCCGGGGTGGCTACGGAGGAGATGGATACAACGGATTCGGTGGGGACAATATCATGATACTAACATGATCAATAAGCAAAAATCAGACTCTTTCATAAAACATGTTGTAACAAACAGGCAGGCAGAAGCTAGTGGCTTAAAGTGCAAGGGTTTTAATATGTGAAAATAGCTAAACAAAAAGCCTGTAAACAGCTAACTCAAATAAAACAAAAATCACATTTTCTGTAATTAATCAGTTCACTTAAGAACTTTATTTAGTAAAAATTTGGCTGAAAAGGTTTCAGAATTTTTATATGTTAATTTAAAAAATCTTGTATAATATTACTTGCTGTGTTTGTTTGCTTGATTTTTATTGTATTTATGTGATATTTGTATTTTTGTAATTGAGTTTTTGCCATGAAAATAGCCTCAGATGCTGACATGGCATTAAATAAAATTATACTATACTATATCTTTAATTAATCACAATCACACCTAACATTAAAGTTTTTAACATATTTTTATATTGTAATAATTCACAATTAATCTCCAAATTAATGTAGAGACAACATTTGACAGGATATTTTAAATATTTCAGTAGAAATATTTAGGTAGAAAATATACAGAAATTGAATAAAGTTATCAAACACTTCACAGTCTTCACTGCATAAATTATAAATTAAATATAGATTAATATTTATTAACACTACAGAAGTTATTCAGTCAAGAACAGTGAGTGATTTTCGTTTTCTTTTCTTTTTTTTTATTAACATTAATGACGGACAGCAGCAGGTTTATTAGGCTGCTGTCACTTTAAGATCTGATGCACATGACATGGAAATGACACGCATCCCAGTTCCTCACAACTCTTTGTGTTCATTTAAGACTTTATTTAACTCATTTAAGACCATGCTTACAAGGATACTCGATAAAACTGGCATTTCGGCATAATTTTCTGTGTTTTTGCCCGTTCAAGTGTGAAAGAGAACTCGATGCGGCCAGCGTGCCAGTTTTGTGTCTTATCGTGTTTGAATAGTTTAACAGCGCTCGAATGAATGATAGCATGATCATATAATGTAACGCTAGCTAAAGGATGACAAAAAAAAAAAAAAACGATGCTGTGTTAATTGCATTAAATGTTTTTAACGTGTTAAACTGAAATGATTTGCATTCATTAATGCATTAATTTTGACAGCCCTAATCACTATATTTCAACCAAACCAGGTCTTCGCCATCAATAAGAACAAGTATCAAGGGATTTTATATTCACATAACAAATCCTCACACTTAATCAAAGACGAGGGCAATCAGCAAACTAACCAACTATTCAATAAGTTAGAAGACATCAAACAATTGTTGTCTTTTAAAAAAAAACAAAAAAAAACAAACAAACAATAAGCACCCTAGAAGTGGTGCAAATTAAGTCAAAGTCCAAATGAAGTGCTGACCCATCACAGTCAACCAATCAGTCACATCCCCCGAAGGCCAGACTGAAATGATTAGCACTGAAGTAGACGTTTGTGCTTGTGTTTGGTGGCAGGGGGTAACTGTGGTGGGGGTCCTGGCTATGGAGGGGGCCGTGGAGGGTACGGTGGAGGTCCTGGATTCGGTAACCAAGGCGGAGGAGGCTTCGGAGGATATGACAACTACAATGATGGCAGGAATTTTGGAGGTACGTTATCATTTAAGCTAAGACAAAAACTTGACAGGTGGTTAAGGGGGAGGGGCTAAACAAGTGGGCTCAGTGATGTCATCCAAAATGGAAGTTGTTTCAGAGGCAGAGCAAGTTATGTTTTGATTAAAGATTAAAAATTTTTTTTTTTTTTTTTTTTTTTTGGTAATAACATTTGGAGTTGGTTTGGAGTTCGTAAGATTTTTAATGTTTTTGAAGTAATCTTCTGCTCACAAAGGCTGCATCTAAAATAGAGTAAAAATATTATTACAGTTTAAAAGCACTGTTAATGTTAATATATTTTAAAATGGAATTTATTGCTGTGATGGTAAAGCTGAATTTTTAGCAGTCATTATATTGTGTTCACGCCATGTCATTTACAGTAAATTATGAGGTGACATCCCGTGATGTTCTACTCGGAGCTGTTCACAGCCTCGGATTTGGAATTATGTGTTTCTATGGCAACACTGTCAATGGCAAAATGAATCCACAGTGGTCATTGTAACAGCTGTATTAATCACACAACGATGGAGAATCTAACAAGAACTATCTTTAATAGCAAATACTCAAACAAGACTGAACAATGAACAGAGGAAACTACAGGCTTAAATTCACAGGGTAAGATAATTAGCTGAAACAGAAACAGGTGCGTAACTAATCAGAAACCATGGAAACAAACAAGCAAAGGGAACACAGGCCAAATGGGAACAGGGAAAACGAAACTAAACAGACTCTTAACAGTCATGTGGTACAAGTTGGAACGCTCCAAAAATTCTGAGTTCTGAACTCTTTTTACAAGTCAGAATCTCGTAATTGTAGTAATTCCGACATGGCGTGAATGCGAATGAAATCCATTCTTCAGTGTCACATGATCCTTAAAAAATCATTCTGACATGATGATTGGTTTCTCAGGAAACATTTCTGATTATCAGTGTTGAAAACAGTTGTGCTGCTTCAGATATTTGTGGAAACATACTTTTTTCACGTTCCTTTTTATGAATAAAAAGTTAACAGCATTTATGTGAAATAGTTTTTTTTTGTAATAATGTCTATTATAAAGTCTTTTAATATCACTTTTGATCAATTGAATGCTTCTTTGCTGAATAAAATTAATTTCTTTAAAAAAATAGTAAAACATTAGTAGAATATAAAATGTATATAGTAGAATTATAGAAAGAGAAATGTGTATTGAAATCATCTGCATTGTGGCTTATTTAGATGAGTTGTGCTGTTAACCTGAATTTGTACCTGCACCGCAGGTAACTTTGGTGGTGGTAGTGGAGGCGGTGGAGGAGGAGGAAATTACAATGATTTTGGGAATTACGGTGGACAACAATCCAACTACGGCCCCATGAAGGGAAATAACTTTGGAGGAGGAAGGAACTCAGGACCGTACGGAGGTAAAGAAAGGCCAGCGCACAGCATGCCACATCAGAGGTGAATCCACTGCACATAATCCTGATCCTGTGCGTTGTTATATTTAGGTGGATATGGCTCTGGTGGCGGAGGAGGGGGTTATAACTCCAGGAGATATTAACTGATTAGTTTGTCTGTGGTAAGTTCAGCACCGACACATGCTGCGTCCGAAATCACATACTGTATAGTAGGTGCTACATTTGGTTTGAAACTTACTTCGCGACTGCTAAAAAAGTGTGTTCTCTATAGTATGAGTGTGTAGTATAGGGCTGCCCCCTGATATTCGACTAATCGTTAGTTGACAAGAAGAAGCTTAGTTGACAAAATTTATTAGTCTGTTAGTCGCAGAGCCTTGTGGCAAAGAGGGACCGATCATTAACGGTGGGTCCTTGTGGTAATTACAGTATGTCAGGCAGGAAATCCAAACATTTCCCTATTATCCATTCACCTCAAATATGGCTTATAATTTGAAACATAAGTAGTACATTTACATTTACATTTATGCATTTGGCAGACGCTTTTATCCAAAGCGACTTACATTGCATTATACTATACATTTGTATCTGAGTATGTGCAATCCCTGGGATCGAACCCATGACCTTGGCATTGCTAGTGCCATGCTCTAACCACTGAGCTACAGGAAAGTAGCAACTTTACATGGCCGCTCGCTCTAACGTTAACATAGATAAATGTGCGTTATTATTAGTCGCATATCCAAGTGTGGAAGCTAAAGTGTAGTGCACTTACTGCATGCCATGGAGGTGTCGGCCACTTGAATTGAACTCATTTTTAGTCAGATAAGAGTAATACATCAATCGAAACTGTAAAGGGTCTGATATTTCTGTAAACTCACAATAACAAGAAAACGTTGTGCTTTTGTACAATAAAAAAAACAAACAGGATGCGCTTTCTGCCATCTCGGTCTCTGTGAACTTGAGTGCATGAAAACAAATAAACCAAAACTCAGTGTATACTTGCCTCACAGACATGAGAAATATATCTATAGAAAGCTTGAAATGTCAAGCTGTTGTCAACCAATTCAAGTGGAAACCAAATAATCTCAATTATGTAATCTGAAACTTGCATCTAGGCGCCACTGCGGAGATGACGAGTCCGCATCGTCAGCAGGCTATGTGTTATATAGAGGCAATTAAAGGCTAATTATTATGATTTATATAACAGTTCTTTCTGGTTCTCGAATCTGATTGGCTGAGAGCCATGCGATATTCTAGTGATAACAGCCCTCTTACATTTTCACCGTTTGTATCACTCCGCTTCAAGTGACTGTCAAATCCACTGCATTTTTTTACAAATACTGCACTTGTACCGCAAACTGTAGTTTTAAGAGTTTTTTTTTTTTTTTTTTTAGGTGAGAAAGTAGTTGTTTAGACCTGAAATATGCGACTTCTATTTAATCATAGCGCCTATTTTACAACTTGTTTAGACGTTTTCTGAGATGCGAGCTCCAGGCCATCAGTGGCCGTTCAGTGCTCGAGTACCCGCAGAGAACAGCTTCATCTCGGCCAGTGGCTTATTAATATACACATGCGATTACTCGACTAATCGCTTGAATGAATGACTACTAGTTGACTAGAAAACTCTTTAGTCGGGGGCAGCCCTATTGTAGTATGAATTAAATTCAGACGTACTTCATCCGCCATGTTGTTGTCATCATCATCATGTGACCTACGGCCTTAGTTGCGTCGCTTATCCTCCATTCACAAATCTTCTCCCATGGCCTCATGGGATAGTAAAGTGTCCGTCGCATGCACACTTCAGAATCTCACCGGTTGTAGTAGGTCATCCGGGGTCTTTTCACCCACTGTTTATCAAATACTTCGCATTCGGACATACTACTCTGTTGGCGTACTGCTTTTTTCTACTATATAGTATGGAAGTAGTCATGTTTGGACGCAGCGAGAACTTCAGACTTCACAGAACTAACACAGGATGATGACTTGTGATGTTTTACCGTGTGTGTGTTCAACAGGCTTCAGATCCAGAGTTAGATGGTGGTGATGAGAGATGAGAGGAGTGGGAAGGAAAGGAAAGATTACTGAGAGAGAGTGGCAGGGGCCAAGATCTGCCAGTTATAGCTCTTACCGCAGCAGACACTCGCAGTCTTTAACGTTAGCCGCGCGAGAGCAGTGTGTGTGTGTGTGTTAGTTAGTGTATGTACATTCCTTACTGCTGCATTTTACTCGCTCAAATTTTCTTTGTGCTTTTCACTCCCCCTCAAACCCCTGTGATTTCTGTGAGCGTTTTTGAGAGTGAAAAAAATATTATGTTTTCAAAACACTGTAGTCAGAGTAGTTAAAAAAAAAATATGTTGTGAGAATGCAATGTATGTTGTGGCCTTAAGTATATTATTTGGAGGACTTTTTATTTTTTGATTTTGAAGACAGTGTCACATGTATTTTTATAAATTGTGAGTATACAGTACATGTGTTGTTTATCCCGAATGATAAACAGAGTAGACTTTATCAGATCTGAGGGCATGTAACATGTTAAACCTGTAAAGACAGAAGTCTAGATTGTGACAATTGAAAAAAAGAAACCAGTTGAAATAAAGTTGTGTACTCGTAACTTGCCTAATGAAGTTTAGTGCGTCATTGAGTCTGAAAGAGAGTGCAGCGGTCCTGAGCGCGTGTTGTTGTGCATGAGGGTAGAAAGGCCTCCAGGCCTAGACAGACGAACTGACGACAGGACAGCCTCGACTGGACCAGGCAGCCAGTGTGTCTCCAGAAAGCTAGCATCTGTTTTGGAAAGGAGCAAGGCTAGCCAATGGAGAGCCAATGCTAGCGTGAGACCCAGCAGTGAGTATGAGGGTTTGAGGCAGACACAAGACGAGGAAGAAAGAGTCATAGGAGCAGGTAAGAGTAACTCTTCTGCTTAATTTACAGATGGGAAAAGCAGAGCCCGATCTACAGTAAGTGGCTGAAAGTCTTTTCAGCGATGGTGCTGGATGGGTAAGATTAATATGTGCAAGATATATATGTGGATTTGTTAAAGATATCCTCCCAGATTCAGAAACTACATTTGACTCAATTGTAGCTCATGGTGTGTGGCTGAATCTCACGAAACCTGATATGCCCGGCTCTTGTTTCACCTTACAATCAAAATTTAAAAAAAAAATATATTTTTATATTTTGAATAAAGAACCATTTACTTCACTTCTGAATGAATCAGCCATTTGAATGAATCGAATGAATGACTTAAAGGATTAGTTCACTTTCAAATTAAAATTAGCCCAATCTTTACTCACCCTCAAGCCATCCTAGGTGTATATGACTTTCTTCTTTCTGATGAACACAATCGCAGAAATATTAATAAATATCCTGACGCATCCGAGCTTTATAATAGCAGGGAACAGGATCTACGAGTATGAGCTGAAGAAAGTGTCTCCATCCATCATAAATGTACTCCACAAGGCTCCGGAGAGTTAATAAAGGCCTTCTGAAGTGAAGAGATGTGTTTGTGAAAAAAAAAAAAAAAAAAAAATCCATATTTAACAAGTTATGAAGTAAAATATCTCGCTTCTACATGAGCCGCCTTCTGTATTCAAGTTACAAAGTGTAAAACTCTTGTAGTTCACAAAGCTTACACTACGTCCTACGCCTTCCCTATTCAACTTACGGAAAAACTGTAACTGATGTGACGCCAGTTTACGCTTTCTTCGTAACATCAATACGGAAGGCGGTCTGGTGGAAGCTGCATATTTTACTTCATAACTTGTTAAATATGGATATTTTTTCCACAAATGCATCATTTACATGTTATGTTGTGATGCCATTAACTTATGCTGATTTTGTTTCTAAACTATTAGTAGTATAATCGTCTGTTAAGGTGCGGTCACATTTACCATTGTTCAGCGAGTGTTTGTGGGTGAAATCCAGTCATGTCAGTAGGAATCCACATCATTGGGAGCTTCAGTCGATGGCGAAACATTTACCCACGCAGATTTCGCAACGGGTTGAAGTTGTTCACTGCGGTGCCCAAGAGAAATCTGCTTTGTTTGAAAGTGTCTTCTGTGTGAGCTGTGCTTCATACATCGCTGTCTAGACAGTGGACTCTTTTGTCCACAAAATTTTGCAAATGTGGCAAAATTTCTTGTGCGTTGTCAGTGTAGCGATGCATTAATGCATTTTGTCTGTGGAATTTCACTATACAAGAGTGTAAATGTGACCACAGCACTGAAAATTTAATTAAAAATTAATTTAAAGAGTTAATCTAAAATCTTAAGAAAATTCAGAAATGCTAAGTGTGACTGGCAGATTGAGTTTGGGGTGGAATGTGACCCAGACTAGTTTCAGTGAGATTCATTCACTAGTGTGCGAGTGTGCGAGTGTGTGACATTTTTGCTGAATATTCATTGACCTTTTGTAGTATTTTGATGTCTATAACATGACCGTATATTCTATATTTTATTGTGGGAGGATATTTTGTAATTTAGGGTAAATCCATATACAGTTGTGCTCAAAATTATTCATACCCTTGCTAAATATGGAGGAGGGGGGGGAGGGATTTCATAATCTCGTTATGCAATGAATGTTTTTCTCTAATACACATTGGCCATGATTAATCATACCCAAGAGATCAGAGACCATTCCTTCATACAGAATCTCTCCAGATCCTTCAGATTCCCAGCTTCATGTTGGAGCTTCTTCTCTTCAGCTCACTCTACTCATTCTCTATAGGGTTCAGATCAGGGGACTGGGATGGCCATGGCAGAAGCTTGGTTTTGTGATCAGTGACACATTTTTGTGTTGGTTTTGATGTTTGTTTTGGATCATTGTCCTGATGGAAGATTCAACCACGGCCTATTATTGGATTTCTAGTAGAAGCAGTCAGGTTTTGATTTTTTGATTTTTTTTTTTTTTTTGTTGGTTTTTGCTAGAATGCCATGTATCTGAACAAGATGTCCAGGACCTCCAGCAGAAAAATAGGCCCACAGCATTAAAGATCCAGCAGTATATTTAACAGTGGGCATGGGGTACTTTTAATCCCTTTTTGCACCAAACCCATCTGGTGGGTTTGCTGCCAAAAAGCTTTTTTTTTTGTTTTGTTTTGTTTTTAAGTTTCATCTGACCATAGAAGCCGGTCCCTTTTGAAGTTCCAGTCGTGTCAGAAAGCTGAATATGCTGAGTTTGTTTTTGGATGAGCAGGGAGGATTTTTATTGAAACCCTCCCGAACAACTTTTGGTGATGTAGGTGCTGTTTGATCTTTTTTTTTTTTTTTTTTTTTTTTTTTTTTTTTTAGGCTTTCTAAGACTCCAGACTCAACTAATCTCTGCAATTCTCCAGCTGTGATCCTTGGAGGGTCTTTGTCCACTCAAACTCTCCTCCTCACCACACATTAGGATGATTTAGACACTTTCTCTTCCAGGCAGATTTGTAACATCTTTAGTTGATTGGAACTTCTTAATTATTGCCCTGATAGTGGAAATGGGGATTTTCAATGCATTAGCTTTTTTCTTAAAGCCACTTTCTATTTTGTGAAGCTCAACAATCTTTTGCTTCACATCAGAACTATATTCTTTGATTTTACTCATTGTGATGAATGATTAAGAGGATTAGTTCACTTTAAAATGAAAATTAGCCCAAGCTTTACTCGGCTTCAAGCCATCCTAGGTATATATGACTTTCTTCTTTCTGATGAACAAAATCAGTTATATTAATAAATATCCTGACACACCCAAACTTTATAATGGCAGTAAACAGGACCAACGAGTATGAGCTGAAGAAAGTGCATCCACCCATCATAAACATACTCCACATGGCTCCGGGGGGTTAATAAAAGCCTTCTGAAGTGAAGCGATGTGTTTGTGGCTTGAGGGTGAGTAAAGCTTAGTAATTTTCATTTTAAAGTGAACTAATCCTGTAAGGGAATTTGGCCTTCCTCATATTTATACTCCTATGAAACAGGAAGTTGGACAATTTCATGTTCCTAGTCCCCCCCTATTTGTTAAAAAAATTTAAATATGAATGGGAATATACTTCAGAGATATTTTACTCATAAGAATTTCTAGTGGTGCTAATAATTGTCCATTGTGTAAAATATTTCATAATATGATTTTCCCTCACTTTCACTTCTTTTTTCTTTTCTTTTTTTTACTTCAATTAAAAGTTAGATTATTTTGAAATTTTTGAATTAAAAATAAAATGGATAAACAAGGCAGATTTGTTTTCACAGTCGTCTGATCATATTTACCAAAGGTATGAATAATTTTGAGCACAACTATATATTCACACAAGATTTTCTTAAGATATTTTATTGTCTTAAAACATCACTGATAATGTCGTAATGAATATTTGCGATTGCATTGCCAAATGTTGACTGTTTAATAAAAACATTTGAAACGCCCTGAGAATGTTTAATTTTCTGTGTTTTTGTGTGAGCGCAGTGCCTTTTCTTCTCTTACTCCAAAACCTGTCATGGGGACTTTGTTCCCCTCACCCTGAATCAAGGTCATGACCATGGGTAAATGTGTAAGATACAGTTGCCCTATATAAGTCACATGTTCTCACTCTGATGGCTTAAAACTGAAGAAATGTAACACTTAATAAACAGCCAGATTTTAAAAATCTGTAATTTACTGTTCCATATAACCCATGGGATCTTGCCCGAGTCTGTTGACATAAGACGCATGGCAGTTTAATGCTGTCATAAGAGTTAAAATGTTGTTAGAACAAAGGAAGCATTCAGTGAATCATTTATCTCCTCCTTTTAAAAAAATGTAGAAAAAAAATAAATCATGCATTAAGCTGTATATAGTGATGTGTAAATGCAGGTTTTTGAACAGGTTAGCCCTGTTTGTGTAGCGTGACTTGCTGACAATGGAGAACCACTGTAGTGTGTAAAGGAGAGGGTTTGGTGTGTACAAAGGTGGTGTGTGGGGGTGAAAGTGCCTGGCAGTGCAAACAACTGCTCTTTACTGGTGCACTTTGTCCAGCAAGGCTTTGAGGAAGGCATGTCTATCATGGGATGCTGCCAAACAATCCACCTCTGTTGCATAACACTAGGAGATTGGGGCTGTTCGGCTGAGGGAAATTCAGCTGAAACTCAAGACTTTTCTACCTCAAAGGCTTATGGTTTTGTTAAATCTCAAGAATTGCGGTAGATGTTGTATGTATGTAGTGTTCTACGGTGTTGGTGGTGAGGCAAAATGGAAAAACTGTTTCCAAGAAAACTAACACTTTGAGCTCTAAATCCTTAAATACACTGTAATCAGTTACATCAAATTTTGAGTTATGATGTTCCAAATTTTAAGTAAGCAGAACTATTAAGTTTTGAGTTTGTAGTACTCATGCGTGTAAATTGCTCCTAACTTGAAGTATTGAGTTAGCTAACTTATTTTGATAGCAATTAATATTTGGTCAGTCAACTTTTTTATTTTGAGTTCTTGCAAATCAAATGAGTTATTTATTTCGATGTAAACCCTAATAAGTTGTCAGAACTGAGAATTTTAGTTAAGAAACTCAAAGTTTAAGATTATTTTGTACTCACATTTTCTTATCTTTAAATTTTCGAGTATTTATAATTTATACATTTAACTTAAAATTATCAGGTTATCTCAACGTAAGTATTTTGCTAGCTATAACAAACTAATTCAGAAAATGCTAATTTGTTAACATGTTAATAACATGGTATATCACTGAATGAGTGCAGCAATGTAACTTACTATAAAACATTAATCATTACTAAATCTCACACGTAAAAAACAAAACAAAAAGATAACACTTAATTTTAGCATTTGTTCTCCCTTTCGAGTGCCATGGGCAAAGCTTGCTGGGAAATAAAAAAAATCCCAGCCCAGTTTCAGTTAAACTTAAGTTTGTCTAAATTAAAAGAAATGAGTTCAAACAACTCAAAACAATGAAACAGTTCAGTTTACTTGAAATATGTCAGTGCTGTGAACTCAAAAGAAAAAGAGTGCTAAATACTCACAACAGTTCATTTAACTGAACTAATATAAGTTTGTAATGAACAACCTTCTCCTGATGGATTATGATGCCATGGCGAATGATGAACAGCCTCCTCAAAAAGTATTTGTACTCTTAAGCTACACTTAAACTGGATTAATGTCTACATCTGATAAAACCAAGTGGTATTCACAAACATATTTTCCACCTTTACATCATATCTTCATGATCCAAGTAATCCAAAGTGTCACAATACTTTTCGGTCTTCATTTTGAATAGCATTACTTTTGTAGTACACATGTGCCATCGTTCTCTAAAATATAGGCCACCTCTTTTGATAATTTATATGTAAAGAAAGTTTTGCTTAAACGATTTTGACTCTGCATCCTTATTCCTAATATCCACTTCCTCTTTCCTTCCATTTGCTGACCTACTCCGTCATCAAACCAACTGTGTCATCACAAACCAACTTCCTTTCAAAACTCCATCAGACTTTACTGGTTTAAATATTTATTTAATATAAAGCCATAAAGTCAAGAGATAAAATAGCAATAGAATAGTAAATTAAGATATAAAAACTGACATAAGTGCAGACTTAAAATGATCACAACCATTTTTAGCATACTAAAAGGTGATCTATTTATATACAGTACATTTGTTCCTATCTCAATAGCAAATAAAGTATAAATGTATTTACAAACCATATAGGTCAAAGAATCTCAGAGAAAATATAAAGGAGTACAAAATCCAACAGAGATTAGGAATATTAGGAAAGTAGAATACGCAGAACGTATATAATAGTTCTGCCATTTCAACAGTTGATGTATAAGCAAAATACGCTCCTATTTAATTGTTTCTTTTGCGTAAAACTTACACCGTGTCCTAACCAGTTGCGTAATAAGTGACGATGTTCTCGACACTGCATGCAAATGAGAACATAGTTGATGTTTAATGTGCAGCAAAAATCCACAATCCTGCACAAATAGAAGGCATTTGACAGAAAAACTGTCCTGTGGATGGTTAGGACACTGACACGGCAGAGCCTTTGTCGCTTTATTGCGTCGTGCCTGGTTAGGACACGGTGTTAGCAAGAGAAAAGCAGTACCAAAAAACAGAAGCAAGTGTGGAAGGAGAGAGAAGAAGGAACAGAGCTAGTTATTCTTAACGAGAGTCTTTTTAAGGCGAGGAACGAGGAAAACGGTGCCGTCCGCAGTGTGCTGAAGGGAGTATTCGTTGGGTGAGAAGGGCTTGCCCTGCTCGTCTCGAAGCATACCGAAGACTTCTTGGTACAGGGTACTCAACTGTTGTTTCATCTCTCTCAGACTGGTGCTACGTTCGCTCTTCTCCTTCTTCAGGCGCTCCTTCTCCTCCCTCAGCGAGTCCAGCTCGTACTCTAGGCCCACGATGTTCTCCAACTTCCGCTTGCGGCAGTTCTGCGCAGCGACCTTGTTCTTGCCCCGACGGCGGATGTCTCTGACGAGGGCGAGTTGGGCCTCGTTGAGCTGGTGTTTGGACATCATCTCATTGAAGTCATCCACAGGCAGATTGATGATCATGTCCACGGTAAACGGGATCTGCAAGGCTTTTGCTCTCTGTTCATCACGGGAGAGCCGGGCCTCGGAGCGTTTCTTCTGCTTGTCTTTGGTGAAGGGAGGTTTGGAGTAGCCACTGGCCTCCACCGGCTCTGTCTTTGGGTTCTTTGCTTTCATCTCCTGCTGCTCTGCGGGGGATTTATCTGAGAGAGATGTCTGAGCTCCGTCATTAAGGTAAACCAGAGGGAATATCTCGTTATAATCGGACTCCGTGCCTTCCGGACTACCGTCCATCTCTTCCGAGTCAGAGTCACTAAAACCGAATGATCCATCTCCGTTCAAGGACTTCCCCGGAGAGCTCATGTGAGGACTGGAGTCCAGCGACAAGCCAGAATCAGAATCTGGGAATTCCACAATGGGTTCTGGTTTTCCTGAGCTGAAGTTTCCAGGTGAGAAGCTTTGCAGATCCATGGGGTTTACAAGAGAATCGCTGGCAGTCTCGGCCAGTTGGCTGACCATATTTCCTCCGTCGGATGTGAGAGGGTCACTGTTCACTTTTGCCTCCATCTCAGGATAAAACAGCTCATTAAATTCTTCAGGTCCGAACTCGGCTCCCACATCCGGGACATTCAGACTCATCTGGCTGAGGTTGGGCGACACCATATTGTTGAAGGATCCATCATAGGTGTTAATGTATTCAGGAGGACACACCTCAGTCTGGACGTTTGAGAGATGGTCCATCCCGGGCAGATATTGACTGTAGCTTGGGTTCTGTGCTTCTCCGGAAGGTTTCATAAATCCATCCATATTCAATGTCTCCTGCATCTGTATGTTGAGGCACTGCTAAAAATACAAAAGAGCAGCATATGAACACCATAATCCAATGTGAAGACAAACAGGGGTTACAGTATGAGTTGGGATCAGAGAATTGTTACACTTAGTGTACTCTTTCACATTGTCTGGCAAATTGGCAAAGTTACAGTTGCTTGAACTTTGAGTGTTTCTGCGCTTGACCTGCTCAGTAATGTTGTAGCCTGATGATTCACTCTGTAGAATTCAACATGTTGGGGAATGTTGATGTGAGTCATATAAAAGGACATAAAAGTGTTAGTTCACCCAAAAATGAAAATTATCCCATGATTTACTCACCCTCAAGCCATTCTAGGTGTATATGCCTTTCTTCTTTCAGACGAACACAATCGGAGTAAAAAAATATCCTGCCTCTTCCAAGCTTTATAATGGGAGTGAATGGTACCCTAGATTTTGAAGCCCGAAAAAAGTGCATCTATCCATCATAAAAGTAATCCATAGGGGGTTAATAAAGGCCTTCTGAAGCAAAGCGTTTGTTTTTGCAAGCAAAATATCCATATTTAAAACATAAAGTAATAAATGGCTTCCAGTAACGTCCGTCCACACGTTCATGTATGACGTAGGATGCAGGAGTAGCGTAAGCTTAGGTGAGAGCAGACGCCTCTAGGGCTTCAAAAACTCGGTTACTGTTCACTCCCTCTATAAAGCTTGGAGGAGCCAGGATATTTTTTAATATAAGTCCGATTGTGTTTGTCTGAAAGAAGAAAGTCATATACACCTAGGATGGCTTAAGGGTGAGTAAATCATGGGATAATTTTTTATATTTGGGTGAACTATCCCTTTAACTTTAAACCTTTCTTTTGTGTGTGTGTGTGTGTGTGTGTGTGTGCAGTTATGAGCCATCCGGTGTATTTTGGTGTACAAATGGTTCAGTTCAAACATAAATGAAGTATACATCCCAAGTTGCGCGTCAAACCACAGCATGAGCTCAGAGAGGGTCATTTGGTTGTTGCTCAGCAACAGGGTTGTTTGCGTCTTTCTAAATCACAGGTGGTATAAACCAGAGTACACAAAGAAGTACCTCACAGCCTCTCTCTCTCCGAAAAGGAGGTTGAAGTGATAGTTTACCAAAAACTGAAAATTCTGTCATCATTTACTCATCCTCATATCATTCCAATAAGACTTTCGTTCATCTCCGAAAACCAAGTGAATATATTTTTTAATTAAACCTGAGATTTCTAGGTAAACAAAGTCAAGGTAACCAAAACTTTTCAAAAAGTCTATGAAGACATTGTAAAAGTGTAAGCATGGTTGAGCATATTTGATGTGCTCTGTGTATGTGCATCGATCAAGGTTTATACGTGAATAAAAGCCTAAAATTAAATCTGTTCGTCATTAACTATTTTTGCAGTCTCTTTGTGAACGTTTTGAAGTGTCAAACTTTTGGTGGAAGGAACTTTAAATGGAGGGAAAGAAATCTCTCAGGTTTCATTAAAAATATCTTTGTGTTTTAAAGATGAACCAAAGTTTTATGGTTTAGAACGACATGAGGATGAGTGGGTAAATGATGACAGAATTTTGATTTTGTGGTGAATTATCCCTTTAAGGTTGCACGTTAAGGTTTTTATATAAGATGTTATAGAGTGTTTATTAAACTGGTGGCATCTTATCTGACCAGGGTTAAAGAATAACACTATAAGCACCAAATGCAAGTATAAATTGGGTTGGGCATGTTAATAAACCTTTCCTGTGGGCCGCTATCTTTATTTGACACTAGAACATATTATATGCTTTAAATCACAATGTAAAAGCGATAATTTAGTGACTTGTTATTCAAAGACGTACCAACTGTTTACTAAAAAAAACAAAAATTCCAATTACCATCAGAATTTTTTTTTTTTAAATATGTGAGAAACTATTTGATTAAGTATAGTATTTTTTTTTGTTGTTTTTTTTTTAAATATTGCTAAATATCAGTTTAATGGCCAGCCATATTTATTTATGGCTGGTAAATTTTCTTAGTTCATGTGTCATTTCCAGGAGTAGCAAAAAGTTAATCTTGTCATGTAAGGTGAGGTCTGGTTTAAGGTTCATACCTGCAACTCTGGGAGTGAGAGCAACTCCATCCAGGCTTGATCCAAAGAGCCTGGCAGCAAAGGATTCTGGGTGAAGGCTGGGATGTCTGCGGGCATCATAAGATCTGTGGTAGGTGGAACGGAAACATCCAGGCAAGGCGGAGCTGACTGTACAGACTACAGAGAAGAGAGAGAGACAATTAGACTGAAGTGCAGAGACATGTTTAGGTGTTGTGTTGCAGTGAGGTGTTATATGGGCGATTATACATATCCTATAATTACCTCAGCTGGCTCGTCTAGTGGAAAAGTCTCAGCCAGGAGCTGCATGCATTCATCGAATGACAGGGCATCACCTTCTTGTGCTGCGAAAGCCCCATTCTGCAGGTACACAGTCAAATACATCCCAATAAAACCACTGTATCTACAATACACAGCACAAGTAAATGCAGATTCTTTGACTGGATTAGTTCTGTAAACTTTGAGATAGTTATTAACAAGGAACATCTATTATCTCTGGTTACTGGTAAAGTGGAAGTGTTCATTGTGTATGTGTGCTCTGAATGCATTAATTCAAGGCTGGTAATATTGTTCGATCGATGTTAAAATGTGATGTGGATTCTGAATCACTTGTTGAAAACATTGAATATAAAACTGAAATGTAATGTCATCAACATACAACAATGTACCCAGAGTTAACAATATTTCAACTACACTTCAGTGGAACATCATCAAATTCCTGACCATTTCAAAATTTGGGGGGAAAATCGTGTTAAATAAAAATGAAATATGTCCAGCAGTTGAGTCACTTTTTTTTTATTTAATGGTTTAACACAATCAATGACAAAAAGATACAGAAGATCATTCTTAAAAAAAAGTAGAAGTGGCACAAAATTGACAAAAACACTATAACCTTTAAAAATATAAATAGTTTCAGAAGTCTGATGTCATTATAACTACAGGTGGTCCAACGGTTCGGGTTTTAAAAATCTGGCTTACATCAGACTACTGCCTCTTCCTTTGGCTTCTCTGAAATCTGAAAAAGAAAGCATGATGTTACTTAAGAACAAGTCAGTTCAGCTGTCAAACATACAGTCACATTCACTATTTTATATCACTCAACACAAAAATATTCTAACAGTGATTATAATATCATAAAAGTCTGTTTATTTAAATCCATTAATGCTTCAATATCAATGCAGTTTCAACAATTAACATTTACAAATGGACAGGTGTCCAATCCTTCCAGCCCAGATCTCCAGCCTTAATTAAACACACCTGAAGCAGCTAATCAAGGTCATTAGGATCAATGAAAACTTCCAGACAGGTGTGTTGGAGCTAAACTCTGCATGAAGAGGGATAAACACCTCTGAGCTTAAGGATGGGACGGAAATATTAGTAAAAAAAAAATCCATGAAACTGCATAGCATTCAAGCGTTTGAAGTTTATCTTGTAGAATAAAACAGCTTGGACTTTTCCAATGACAATTTCTTTAAAGCTGCAGATTCACCTTATGTAGACCTTAATCTCTTTAAATGTTCACTTTGTCGTAAACTCATAAACACAAACTTAAGTGGGAACAGGCTAAAAACTGAATGGAGATTGGTTACATTCTTCACATTTAATATTGATTCAGGAATATGAATGATTACCTGATGAAGCAGGAGAGGGTCCCAGGTCAGGTGTTTATGCTGTCGACTACAGCTCAGTGTATAATCAATGTCAGCATTATCAGGAAGGCACTTCTCATTTCTTTATTTGTCCATCCTCATCTGCCTTCACTCCTACTAAAGGCAAGAACGCAAGGTGCTGTGCAAGCATAGAGTAACTGCTGTAAGACATGCGGCTGCGTCTGAAATCACACTGAGTAGGTACTTCGCGACCGTTAAAAAGGCACATTCTATATAGTATGAATGTGTGTAGTATGAATGAAATTTGGACATGCTTCATTTACCAGGTTGTCACATGTCATGTGAGCAACGGCATCAGTTGCGTCGCTTCACTGCAATTCAAAAATCCTCACCCATGGCCTCATGGGATAGTAAAGTGTCTATTGAATGCACACTTCAGAATCTCACTGGAACTAACAAGCCATCCGGGGGCCTACTGTTTTTTGAATACTATGCATTCGAACATGCTACTCTGTTGGTGTACTGTTTACCGCATACTATATAGTAAGGAAGTATTCGATTTCGGAGGCAGCGATGGTCTAAACGGGACATTGTGTGACATGCTTGTTTATGTTTGTGTCACTTGCACTTCTAGTACTATATTCACATTAATCAGGAAATTTAAATAACACTTTAAATAAATGTATGGTTTATTCAAATATTTTTTTAAAATTTTTAAATGTACCTAAGAACAGTCAGTAACGATACAAATCAAACAAGCATGCAAAACAAAATAGAGAAATAATAAAGTAGATGCACCATTGTTTGAAATTGTGCCAGAGAAGTGGTGTAAATACATCAGGTAGTTCAATAAGCAAGACGGATGCACCTGTGTTACCTCCCTAATGAGGAAGCATCATTTAGACTACTGAGAAGTGCACATGCAGAAGCAGAAATGGGTGTTTCTTAGGGTCTGTTTATATGACACCATTTTCAACTTAAAACGGAAAACTTTTTATGCGTTTTTTTAGCTGTTAATTTAGATGACAACAGGGTTTTGGGGGCCTAAAAAAGCAAAAATGGTTTCAAAGTGCGAGTTTTTGAAAGCGATACCATTACTGTCCGTGTAAACAACAAAAACGTGAATTTTGTGAACACAGTGACGTCATGTGCGTGAGTATTACGTGTTCAGTCTATAAATGTAGTGTTTCTTTACAAAGTGACATTGCCAACTACTGGCCTGGCAGCAGAATATAGCTTTTAAGTCATTTTTACGGTTCAACCGATTTAACCAAAGGCCCACCCCTAAACCAAGCCCACTGGATTAGAACAAATCAGGTAAAGTGGTTGAAAATGCCCATCATAGTTTGAAAACACCCCACTGATTGGGGAACACCACTAGCATTCTGTAGAGATATACTTTCATGATCTTGTGATCAAAAACAACAAATCAGCAGGTGTGTTGGACTTGAAGCAGCTGTGCAGGCCGATCGATATATGACATCAAAGTACCGCATAAGTGATTCAAGTCGAACACACCTGGCCAATCAGAGACATATATGTTGAGGGCGTGAACACAATGGCAAATCATAGACATATATGTTGAGAGTGTGAACACAGTGGCCAATCAGAGACATATATGTTGAAGACGTGAACACAATGGCCAATCAAAAAACATATATGTTGAGAGCATGAACACAGTGGCCAATCAGAGACATATATGTTGAAGACGTGAACACAATGGCCAATCAGAGACATATATGTTGAGAGCATGAACACAGTGGCCAATCAGAGACATATATGTTGAAGGCGTGAACACGATGGCCAATCAGAGACATATATGTTGAGGGCATGAACACAGTGGCCAATCAGATACATATATGTTGAGAGCATGAACACAGTGGCCAATCAGAGACATATATGTTGAAGACGTGAACACAATGGCCAATCAGAGACATATATGTTGAAGACGTGAACACAATGGCCAATCAGAGACATATATGTTGAAGACGTGAACACAATGGCCAATCAGAGACATATGTGTTGAGCATGTGAACACAGTGGCCAATCAGAGACATATATGTTGAGAGCATGAACACAGTGGCCAATCAGAGACATATATGTTGAAGACGTGAACACAATGGCCAATCAGAGACATATATGTTGAAGACGTGAACACAATGGCCAATCAGAGACATATATGTTGAAGACGTGAACACAATGGCCAATCAGAGACATATGTGTTGAGCATGTGAACACAGTGGCCAATCAGAGACATATATGTTGAGAGCATGAACACAGTGGCCAATCAGAGACATATATGTTGAGAGCATGAACACAGTGGCCAATCAGAGACATATATGTTGAAGACGTGAACACAATGGCCAATCAGAGACATATGTGTTGAGCATGTGAACACAGTGGCCAATCAGAGACATATATGTTGAGAGCATGAACACAGTGGCCAATCAGAGACATATATGTTGAGAGCATGAACACAGTGGCCAATCAGAGACATATATGTTGAAGGCGTAAACACAATGGCCAATCAGACATATATGTTGAAGGCGTGAACACAGTGGCCAATCCGAGACATATATGTTGAGGGCATGAACACAATGGCCAATCAGAGACATATATGTTGAGGGCATGTAATTCCATCGATATCGTTCCTCTGTGCCATCATGGTTATAGTTGTGGTGTGGACTTTTCAGACTTTTTTCATTATTCTCATAGAATTAGAATGATTAAAATGTTATAGTCATCATCACTGGTGTGAACGAGCCTTTAGCCAAAAAATAGTAGGCAGTTTGCTCCATAATTTAATGCCAAGGTTATGCAAGGAAAACTCGAGCGCCTCCACTTCGTACAAGATTGAAATCACGTAGTACATCTGCGACACACAAGTTTGCCTGACCTCTTCAGGGAAAAGTAGGTCTTTAGAGTCCTATCCATGTCATGTTGTGATTGTTTGTGAGTGTATTTGCTTTCCATTTCGTAGAATTGCGTTTACGCAGAAGGCTTACCTCCTGAGTTCCATTAATTATACCATAGTGGCAGTTACCAAGCAACTAGGCAGCTGCACCCTGTAATATGAGGGGAGGGTGAGGCCTGTTGAGCACCTATGTGTGTGTGTGTGTCTATGATAGATCACACGAGATGGATTTGTGCATGCATACCTGTGCGATTTCTCCATTTGTTGTGCTGGTTTGCGTCAGCGTGCCGCTGGCTGGAAGGCTTCGAGGCACAAACTCTCCAGTCTCCTCGTCCAGCTGGAGTTGTGCGAGTAAAGCTTTCTCCTGCTCCCGCAAATGCTGCAGCCGCTTCTCCTCCTCCTGCTCACGCTGTCGACGCAACTCCACCTCCTTCTGTCTGTAGCTGAAATCAAACACTTCCCTCCCCGCACCCAGGTCCACGTCCTGCCTCCACAGGATATCTATCAGCTCCATATCCTAGAGAGGAATAAGAGAGACAGCGTGAGAGGAGCTGTAGGGATGCAGCAGCACAAGCTCCTGACCACACCCGGCCTGTCAAGGAGGGATTAGGAGCCCAGCCCTCCTCAGATAAGCACACGCACAATGTCAATGTAACGACAAGACAATATGAATAATACATGCTTCTTCTCCTTTTTCATCCCATTTCTGGGAACTATCAAATCACACACCCACATGCAAACGCTTACACTTAGTGTTACTATAAATGTTAGTGGCAGATTTAAAGGTCAGCTCAAAACTCAAAAGCAAGGCCGCTGGAAAAAGTTATTCATATTTCTGACCTTCAACTTAAAAAACACTCGTGGACTGTATGTGGGAAGTTGACATGTCCTGTGTGATGTGACATTTTATTCAGATTCTCCGATTATTTGACAGACTATATGGGAGATTTTTTCTTTGAAAAATGAATTTGTCACACTGTAAGACCATTTCAAATGCAAAAATGTGTTTAAAAAGAAACAAAAATGGTGACCAGTTAGAGCACTTTTTTTTTTTTATTATTATAAAAAGACATTTGTGGTCATGTTTTACAGTACATCAAATACCATTTCTATTATATTAAACTATTTATGTAGCTCTTCTGGTAACCACATTTCTTTTTAACTGCACACCACAATCTGGAATTTTATATTTTGTGGTAAAACACATGTTTTTAACCACTTTCTAGAGAAGTGTGCTACAGAGATCTGGAGGAGTGTACACTGGCTCTGACCAATCAGCAGCCGAGAATGAAACACCACCCGCCATGTTGTTTTAACTACAGAGATCAGGGTGTTTGTCAGATACAAGGACAGAGAGCAAAAAAAAATCTAGCTTGCGTCCTTGTCACTTGGCATGTTGACGTGACATTGGTAGACCAACAGAAATAATAAGAAGCATATTTAGATGTGTACATTGAATAAGATGAATTAGGCCTGCTTTCTTCTTCTTTAAGGTTTCTATTATGTGCAGTTGTGGACCAGGGTTATTATAGTACTAGAACGATAACTGTAGAAAAAACTAACTTTTGTTAATAAACTTGAACTGAAATTTTTATTTAACTTAACTTGATGTACTAAAATAACTAAAGCTGAAATAAAAACGAACAAAAACTACATTTAAAAACTAATAAAAATGACAAAAACACAACAAAATAACTTTGACAGTAAAATATCGAATAAAAACAAATTGTAAATATTAATAAAAACCATCAAGTATCTGTGCTTTATCAGATTTTTTTTTTATTTTGGAAAACTTCCAAAGCATAATATCATACTTTTACTCCACTACATGTCAAAATATATGATTCCCTGTTTCTTCGAACTGAAGAAACTTAAATTGACATTTTAATTGAAGTTTAATGTTTTGATAGTGTTTGACACGTTTTGGTAACAAAAATAAAATGTGCATATCAATACATATTCAGTGTCTTCATCGATCACTAATCTTCCCTCTTGACTAGTGCTGGCTAGAATAAATAATAAACATGATTCATCAATAAATACTTTTAATACTTGCGTACATTAAAAATCAAGCACTTTTGTACTTTTACTCAAGCACTTGATTTAAGTACTTTGTCCACCACTGTTTATGTGTGACAAGCTCATCAGTTTAGCATTCAGCTTGTTTAAATGTGAAACTGTTTTTTTTTTTCTAAGCTAATGACTAACAGTGCTGAAATAGTCCAGCGATGAGTCCACCATTTCTGATGCAATACTAACATTTCCAGACGGATAAAAAAAGAGGCTGTATTACAAATATACTGATGCGTTATACTGCAACTAAATCCATTTAAGACTTTTCATCATCGAAACACAAATGGTAATATTTTGTAATATTCTCTCATCCTTTTTGTCCATTCATTGAAAGTGCACGCAACCAAAACTTTACAAAAGTTAATCATGGAAGTAATATGAACAAAATTCTGAAGAGACATGATCGCTTTAATTTAGGCTTTTATTCGCATATAAACATTGATTAGCGCACATACATAGAGCACATCAAATATGGTGAACGGAAGCTGAAACGAGCAACAAAACTCACAGTTTAGTGTGCATATTTGAGCTTGGTTTACCATATTTGATGCGCGCTAATCAATGTTTATATGCAAATAAATAAATAAAGCGATCGTCTCTTCAGAAGACTTGGATTAAACCACTCGATTCATGTGAACAATCTCTTTTTGAAGCACTAAAATTTTGTTGGAATGGACAGAAATATCTCGGGGTTCATTTAAAATATCTTAATTTGTGTTTCGAAGATGAACGCAAGTGTTACAGTTCGTAACGACGTGAGGGTGAGTTTATGATTTTTCATTTTTAGGTGAACTATCCCTTTAAATTGTTGCTATATGAGCTCGACTGCAAAATGGTACACGACTCCCTGTTCAAATGTTATACATCACCAGATGAGACATTTGTAAACGCTGGTCATTAAAATTCTTCCCAGGCTGAGTGACAAAAATATTTATGAAACCTTAGCCTCAGCCTTTTCTTGATTGATAGTTGTAGGACCTCAAATCTTTATTACATCAACAGTGCCTGAGATATGGATTACTTAGTCTTTGACCTCCTCTAGCATTTGTTTACAGAGGCGAGGCTTTGCATAAACGTCTGCAGCGCTCCATGTATCTGTTCACGAGGTCAGAAAAACCATGTCGAGCATGTGACTCGAGATCTGGAGAAAATCAGCTTCCTATATATTTTCAGATCACAAGGCCCAGGGGACTAAACAGAGAAGAAGTGTGTACTGACAACAGAGGAACTGCGCAGTTTTAAGGAAGCAATTCTGTTTTGCAATTCTGAATCAGCGCTGACGTTACATTGTAACTAAATACGCCAACAAAGCTGGAGAGGACTGCTCCTGAATTGTACTGAAATGAAAGCACTGTCAATATATTATTACTATTATTTAATTGTTTTCTTCCTTATATTTATATTTAATCACTAATCATTTTAAGCATTTAGCCAGCACATGAATTCCTGACTAATTTAAATTATATTTAAAAATGTTTTTTAACACAAGGTCTAGAGAATAATTGAGTGGATCAGATGGCGTCAGTGACATGCCCGTCTCCCTCTGAGTCACACGCATCCTCTCCAGCTCCAGATAACGGACGGGGGCGGAGCCACAGAGATGATGAAACATCCCAACAACTGATAAACGGGCCGCTCTCACGAGAAGACGGACTGGACACAGGCATGCTCTCCTCCTCCTCCTCCTCCTCGATGAAGAATGAACCAAGAATGTGTTTTCGATTGTTTAGTTTGGATGTTTTGCCTGAGAGGAAATGTTTCTTTAAAGAGCCTTTTACTTTCTAACCATATCCTGCTGTTTACAAGTGCATTACAAAAGCATAGATAAAGATAGTTAAAAACAAAACAGGAAGAGTTCATCCTCAAATGAAAATATTAGTATTATTACCATCATCAATATTATAAACTATTATTATTTTCTGTTCTTTATTATTGTTTCTTCTATGAAACACTAAACAAGATGTTTGACAGAATATCTGAGCTTCCGTCGTCCAAACAAAATGAAAGCGGATGGTGATTTTTTACTGTAAAAGTCTCATTAAAGCAGTCCATTCCACTTGTACACTATATTTAAAGTCTTCTATTATTCTTTTTCATGACAAACAGTAAAAATGAAGCTGACATTCAGGTTATTATCATTAACTAAAACTAAAACTAGGGCTGGGTATTGACACAAATTTCACAATTCGATTCAGTATTAATTATTTTGGATATATGCAGGTACACATGGCAAATTTCTCTCGCGGAAATAAACTCTCTCAACTAGTGCTGTAAACTATAGCCTACATAGAGTCAGTTGTTACTATAATAGGCATATTGAAGGTTAAAATCAACTGATTTGTATAAACAATTAATTACACTCAAAGAAGTTTTTATAATAATAAAGTTATACTTTAAATACTAACTTTACAATTACATAAAAATATTTCTACTCCAATTCGTTTTTGAAATATAAACATTCAAATAATGGCTGTCATAAAACTTGACGGATTTATTCAAACATGCATTAAATATATGTAATATGGTGCATATATTTAGCAAAATGCTCCTCTAGAGTTCATTTTTCTAGCTGACTAATGAGTTTATGGTCAGCGTGAACATGGTTTTTCTGAAGTAAATTTGACGTTACGTGACATTGTTTACAAGCTGTTTTATTGACATCATTGACATGAGACATGATACGGATTTCGGTAAGTTGTACTGTATCTTTTAACATACCTTCAGATGTTCATTCATGTTTATGTAACTGGTATTAAAGAGGAGATGGTCAGTTCACGTGTGCTTCACGCGCTGCCGCTTCTCTTGAACTGAGGCGATACAGTGATCTCTCACGCCACAATAAACAGCAAAAATGGATAAACAATAAACAAAATGGAATCTGAGAGTTTGTTTCATATCAAAAGTAACAAAGCACTAAGATTATTGTGATTTTTTGGATAGGAGGCGCGATACATGTTCTGTTCATTCATCAACTGAAAACAGACTAGACTAATCGATTCTTGCGATTTAAGAATCGATATCAGTTCGTAAAAATGAGAATCGATTAAAATCAAGAAATCAATTTTTTTTTTTTTTACCCAGCCCTAACTAAAACCATAAAAAAACATTATTTAACATAAAATAAACATGAACTGAAATAAAATAAAATAGTAAAATATTTTTAGCTAGTTGCCAAGGCAACATTTCTCATTTTCACTTAAGTTGAAGTACTAAAATAGGCCTGCCTAATACTAAATAAACTAAAAAACTACAACTTCATAAAAACTGAGACCTATTAAAAAATTACAAAAACTCACAACAAAATTACTAAAACTAACTAGAATTAAAAAGAAAACAGAAACTATGAAATAAAATTTTATCAAAAATATTAACAAAATAAATTATAGTATATTAATGATATTAAAGTAACGCTGAGCCCAAGATTTAGTGTTTCACACGGGAAAAAAAAGGGTAACACTTTAGAGTCCAATTCTCACCCAGTGACTAAAGTTAACAACTACTTTACTAACTATTAATAAGCAGTAATTAGGAGTTTATTAAGGGAAAAGTCGTAGTTAATAGTTAGCCAATAGTGAGAATTGGACCATAATCTAAAGTGGACCCAAAAAAAAAGAAAATAATATGGTGCCTGGATGACATGAGTGAGTAAATGAAGGGAAAAATGAACACCATTTGTTGATGAACTATTCCTTTACAGTGTAAAAAGCTGCAGATTGATTCGTAGAAACTGTATTTGGTAAATATGATAATTTTAGTGATCCCAGTGAGTGTTTTTGACCTGGTTTAAGAAAGCCTGTGCTCTGCCTGATGATGATGATGATGATGAAGCTTCATCACATCACTAATTATGTGGGTTTTGTATTAAACATCTAGTTTTGCGCGTGTATGTTTATACGTGTGAGTATCGCAGCCGTCATAGCCGATGGATGGGATTGTATTTAGGAATGAAAAAGAATATCCAAGACACACCCAACTACATAATTAATGGTCAAAGTGTTGTAATCATTATCCAAGTTAATGGAAACGGGAAACTAGAGCTGTTATTAAAACTACAAAGTTTCCCGATAAAAAGAGATTATTTTTCAGGCCTCTCACTTCCTGTTCCTGTACAGACTACGGGAATGTGGAATATACCACTGCAGGAACAAGAGAACTCCTTGTTCTCTATTTTTTTTTTCAGGCAGGTGCTGCACGTAGTCTACATCCAAACCGGTTTCCCAAACCCTCACTGTCAGTGTTTCAGTACAGGTGATCTCTCATTAAAGTCACCCAGATGCACAACTGCTCAGTTCTGTTGTTGGACGATGCAACTTTATTTCAAAGCAGGGTCTTCATCGAGGGGGGGCGATCAGGGATGTTGTTTCAGGCCCTTGGACGTGAGGGCCGCAAATGTGTCTTTGTCCTGGGACCCGATTTAAAAGCCAATAAACACTCAAAGAAATGACTTAGGCCTATATACTGTTTAGAAAATGCTTGAATGAGTGATATATATATATAAGCATCTGTATCTTACAAAAATATTTAAATGTGTACTTTATACACAGAACAGTTAATATTTTTATTAATAACACTTCAAACTTTATTACATTAAATACAGTACATTAGGTAGGCTAACGCATAAGGCACAATAATTAATATGGTGTCATGTGACTTTAAAGCACTGATTATTTTTGTTTGATAAAATCTCTTCGAACATAAAAATATCCTAACATGAAAGGCTTTGAGTTTTAAATGCGTCATATATCTGTATCCTCTTTAAAACGTGATTTTCGGCCTGTTCCAGCTCAGTGGTCCTGACCTTCTCGAATATATCAATCTAATAATTAACATGGGATCATACAATGTCATACTTTTGACATGATCAACTGAATTAATATTCATTATAGTAATAGTAGTGTACAATAAAAAAAATATTTTCTGTAAATTTACATGACATGTTTATAAACAACAAGCTCCTACTGAATAACAACTTAAGCTAAATTTTAAATTCTGGTGTGTGTGTGTGTTTGTGTTTCATAAATCTGTTTAATTTGAATGTTTTATTCAGGGTTTGTTCATATTTACAGGTTTGCAAAAACTGCAAGAGACAAAAAACCCAAGAGAAAATGAAATAGCTCAAATCAAGTTTGACCTTCTGTGATTAACAATCAATTTTCTGAAGGTCATTTTTCAATAATTTTAGGTCAATAATTTTAGGCCTTGCTTTGTACACTGTAAAAACCTGCTGTAATTTTACCTGTAAAAGACTGTAAAATGCTACAGTAAAAACCTGTTAACTGGTTAAAAAAAAGATTTCTCTGTGTGACATCACATGTGATGGTTTTTCATTTTAATAAGTATGTTTCTTTTTAGTTTTTTGTTATCAGTTATGTACATTAGGGTTTTATGTAACATCTTATGTTGTTAAATAAATGTTTAATGCATTATTTTAGTGTCATGTGTGTTATCATGATGGTATTTTGTATTTCTGTACCTTCTATATATTAAGTATTTCTCCCAGCTTGTGGAAAAGCTACTTGTGATGAAGTCATGTGACTTTCTCTTTACCATCTGTGATGTTATGGTGGATGTCAGTAGAAAAAATGCCATGAAACCTTGATTCATATATTTTCATGCATTTAGTGTAAAGACACTAATGATCTTTTCAGCATAATTTAATGTTTGTAAACGACACGTTTATTTCTTTTATATAAAGTGCTACCAAAACTCTTTATTAAATCCCAAAAGTCATTTTTTTCAGGTAGGTATAAAGAATGGCAATAGCTATGATAGAGATTAATCTTTCAAAGCTGAGGATCACTTCTTTACGTCAGGATACAAGTATAAAGTAAACAGCCACATTCCAGATTGGAGCCGCCTGCTATTGTGCAAGGCGCCGGTGAGCGCGCATGCGCAGAGAGCGAACGCGCAGACGCGTCTGCTGCGAGATCACACGCAAAAACATAAAAGCGCAACGACGCATCTCACAGAAGTTTAATCGTGTGCCAGCTTCGCCTCCAATTACTAGCCATTCAGCAATGTGATATCACATATAACACGTATTTCGATATTTCTTCCTTCCTTTCGCTCTTAGGACGGCCCGTGTTCAATGACTATGCAGAATTTTAAGTGAAAAGATCCTACACCAGATGGAGGAAACGCCTCCTTTAACACGGAATAAAGCTATATTTAAAAAATGACGTTTCATTGATTCCACCGCTATAACTGTCATGAGTTACAGAAATGAACAAAATATCCCCGATTATTATCATACTGAAACTTTACAATCAGGAACATGCTAGGCTATTAAAAAGTCGGATGAAAGTGAGTGGTGTGTGTAACGCTGATCTGGTAACACATTTATGACATGAGCAATAAATACATGCTCCACATAAGAGGTTCAAAGGGCAAAATGATGTAACATCATAGTACAATTAGAGAAACTGTCATTTTTTGCATGTTAGTATTTTAATAGGCTGCTATTAAAAGCGAAACATTATTATAACATTAGTAAGTATTATTTAATATTATTTACCTGTTGGCTTGGGTGCATTTTAGGCAGTTCAATCTCCATCATGTCTGAGAGGATCTCTCCTCGTCCGCCGTAACTCCTAATGTGATTTATTTGTTTGTAATCCCTCACAGCGAAAATAAAATATGGCTTAAAATAAATACGTCCGATTGTCGTTGCTCTACGATGCACTTGTGAAGGAAATGCTGTCTGTGGAGTTATGAAAATTTACGGAAAGCCCCAGTCATTTGATGGCCCCGCCCACAATCACGCTGACCAATAGAAAGCGCTGGCTGAGCTGTTGCGTTGTACGCCCCCTTTTACCTTCCGACTCTTGCTGTAAACCTTCCTGAGCTGAAACTTTATAAAGTTGCTACTTTAATTTAACAATAACTCGATAGAGTTGTACTTTTAAATTCTTTATCTTAAACAACTCTTTACTTACTTACTTTAACGTAAGTAATCTACATAAATATTCGAAATTTATCTTAACATTTGGGGGTTTAATGGTTAAATATGTTCAAATATGGTTGCATTTTATATATATATATATATATATATATATATATATATATATATATATATATATATATATATGAAAACCAATAGGGTTAATCATAACCTTTTGTGACAACTGATCCCAAAACGTTCCTTCAAGAACGATCCGAGAACCAAAAACTGTATCTGGGTTACAGAGGAAGTCATATGAGGCGCTGATCTTGATGGAGCAGACTGATGATAGTCGAGCACTAATGTGACATGTACCTGGACTTAGCCCTTTACAATCAAAAACGCAATAAGCACATGATCTGAACACAACTACAAACTTGCGTGACCTTGCATGTCTGTCTGTCTGTCAGATAGCGACCCCTGCTGTTCGGCCTATGCTTTTAGTTTCACGTGAGCGTTTTTCACAGTGTGATTAATCTTCAACCTTTTACACCGCAGTTTAACCACTCTAAACCATTAAAGAGTTTATAGTTATAAAACATTAAACTAGACTAACATTAAAATGTCGTTTGGGTTAAACAAATGGATTACCGATTGTGAATGATCCGTCTGCGTTTAAAGGTTTGAAATGATCAGCTGACAAAGGGTATAATTACTGTTGTTAAAAGATCAACCCACAACGTGACACTTGAATCAAACTGAGTGCAAAGTATATTATGTGTAGCCTATATAGGCTACTGCAATGCATTATCTGTGTTTCATCATCTATGGACACTTTTGGCCCTCTGAACTTTTAAAAACTAAACTCTTTTAAACACACTTTCAGTAGTTCATGTCATTTACTAACAATAATAATAACAAACTAGGAATGTCCAACAGTAGTTGTGCATCACATGAGAAATCTGTTGTGCGTTTCTGAAATTTTCTTTGAAAATGAATATATTTAACTTGATTTTTCCTTTGTTTTCTTCATGTCTTACATATTCACGGTAACTTTATTTGGGGCAAAATAGATAAATTATTATTGTTGCCTCTAGTAATTATGTGTCTGATTTTTAATTTCCAAATTTAATTTCCATTTTGGGTTCATTTGAAGCCAGCCATATAGTCATTTTTAAACAATAGTTGGATGAAATAAAACTACCCAGCACATTGGGCAAACATTTAACCCAACCACTGGGTTAAAACAACCTAATTCAATGGATTAAAACAGCCAATTTGGTGGGTTAAAACAAACCAATTCGATGGGTAAAACAGCCCAATTTGCTGGGTTAAAACAGCCAGTTCCAACCGCTGGGTTAAAACAGCCAATTCGTTGGGTTAAAACAACCCAATTCGCTGGGTTAAAACAACCCAATACACTGGGTCAAAACAGCCAATTCGCTGGGTTAAAATGACCCAATTCGCTGGGTCAAAACAGCCAATTCGCTGGGTTAAAATTACCCAATTCGCTGGGTAAAACAGCCAATTCGCTGGGTTAAAACGACCCAATTCGCTGGGTTAAAATGACCCAATTCGCTGGGTCAAAACAGCCAATTCGCTGGGTTAAAACGACCCAATTCGTTGGGTTAAAACAACCTTATTCGCTGAGTTAAAACAACCCAATTCGCTGGGTTAAAACAACCTTATTCGCTGAGTTAAAACAACCCAATTCGCTGGGTTAAAACAACCCAATTCGCTGGGTTAAAACAACCCAGTTCGCTGGGTTAAAATAGCCAATTCGCTGGGTTAAAAGAACCCAATTTGCTGGGTAAAACAGCCAATTCGTTGGGTTAAAACAACCTAATTCGCTGGGTTAAAACAACCCAACTTGCTGGGTCAAAATGACCCGATTCGCTGGGTAAAACAGCCAATTCGTTGGGTTAAAACAACCTTATTCGCTGGGTCACAACAACCCAATTCGCTGGGTCAAAACAGCCAATTCACTGGGTCAAAACAGCCAATTCGCTGGGTTAAATGACCCAATTTGCTGGGTCAAAACAACCAGTTCGCTGGGTTAAAAGAATGCAATTTACTGGGTAAAACAGCCAATTCGTTGGGTTAAAACAACCTAATTCGCTGGGTCAAAACAGCCAATTCGCTGGGTTAAAACAACCCAACTCGCTGGGTCAAAACAGCCAATTCGCTGGGTAAAACAGCCAATTCGTTGGGTTAAAACAACCTTATTCGCTGGATTAAAACAACCCAATTCGCTGGGTTAAAACAACCCAGTTCGCTGGGTTAAAAGAACCCAATTTGCTGGGTAAAACAGCCAATTCGTTGGGTTAAAACAACCTTATTCGCTGGATTAAAACAACCCAATTCGCTGGGTTAAAATAGCCAATTCGCTGGGTTAAAAGAACCCAATTTGCTGGGTAAAACAGCCAATTCGTTAGGTTAAAACAACCTAATTCGCTGGGTTAAAACAACCCAACTTGCTGGGTGAAAATGACCCGATTCGCTGGGTAAAACAGCCAATTCGTTGGGTTAAAACAACCTTATTCGCTGGGTCACAACAACCCAGTTCGCTGGGTTAAAACAGCCAGTTCGCTGGGTTAAAACAACCCAATTCGCTGGGTTAAAAGAACCCAATTTGCTGGGTAAAACAGCCAATTCGCAATTCTATCTATCTCCCTATCCCAGGCGCTCTGACACATATCTTATCAACCTCACTTAATCTCCAGCACTAACAGATTTCTAACCAGTGTACTGAACCCCAGTGCTCTGTAGTTTTCTCCCCCCGAAGCGCGTGCGTGATTGCGCGCGCACGATTGGCAGCTCCACGTCGACATTCTTCCAGCTGCTACACGGACACGGACGCGGCGTGAAAGCGCTTCATCAACAGTTTGCAGGAGCGTCATCTGCTCAACCACCGAATGAAATCCTCAGGGGCTTTTGACAGAGACGACCACCGTGCTGATCCAGAGCGCTTCTTCTGCCAATGCAGTTTATTCACTGTCGACTGTCTCGTGCTGAGAGTTGCAGCAGGTATGTTCTTTTACCATTTTTTTTTTTAAATCTAGAAGTATGCATTGCACTCACAGACTGTGCGCGTATGCTTATAAAACACTGTCACATCGCCACTCATTGATATATTCACCCACTGAAGTCTTAAAGTAACTTTGGCAGGAATGGAAGTTTTCCTATGGAGAGTAAACTACTTAAATGTCTGCGTGAAGTGACGTGCAAATGCATGACATATGGCATCCCGAGTTTCCCCTTTCTTAACATTGCGACTTCTCTTTTATGAGAGAGTTAAGTTGATATCTATTCCAGGTTGACAAACTTGCTGTGATGGTCTTCATACACTAATGTACTGCTCCAAATTTGGACCCTTTTCGACACGTCAGCTGTTCTACGTATCGGCTGCCCCAGTTGTTAACTGTGCAAATAGACGGAGTGGAATAGTGCATTGAGTATTTAAATATTTAAAATTTGGGACAAGTGTCATTTTATTTTTCTGCACTTTGTCTTTTTTTTGTTGCATGCACTTAATTTGCGTGGAATCGTGTGCACGTAGGCATCTGTTTCTGCATATGCGTCCTAGGCCGCCATATGTGTTCGTCATGACGTGATTTTGTGCATTTGTGACTGAATGAGTTCAAATTTCCAACTCCATGGATCTTATCCATCATTTAAATTCTTCTAATAGCCAATACGGAGCTCGAGGAGTTGACCTGCCTTCTCACTTTCAGCTCCAGCTCAGAGATGCTTTGATCATTCTCACCTGTCAATCATCTTTAATTCTGAGAGTTATTATAACTGTTCCATACACTGTCAAAAATGGCCACCTACCTCAACTTCAAACTTCAGTTCAGTTGCTGCCTTTTAAGTAGGGTTGTAATCAAATGGACTGTACGGATACACACACACACACACACACACACACACATATATATATATATATATATATATATATATATATATATATATATATATATATATATATATGTTATATATGCATTTATATTTATATATATTTAATCATATATTATTTATGATTTTTATATTTTTATAATATATATATATATAATTTATGTATCTGCATGTTTGTTATATATATATATATATATATATATATATAAATGTATATTTATATATATTTAATCATATTAATTATATGTATTTATATATAACATATAAACAAATATAAATAAATGTTATTTATATACATAAATATGTGTGTGTGTATATATATATGATTTATATGCATTATATATAACAAATAAATGTATGTTATTTATATGCATTATATATATAACATAAATAAATGTATGTTATTTATATATATATATATATATATATATATATATATTTATATACCATAAACATGTATATATAAATTATAAATATATATATTTATATATACATTTTATATATATATAAATAACAAACGTGTGTGTGTATATATATATATGCATGTTTATGTTATATATATATATATATATATAAATTTATATATATTTATATATATATATAATCATATATGTATTTATATAACATAAACATTTATATATATAAATATATACACACACACACACATTTATATCTATATATTACATAAACACACACATATGTATGTATGTGTTTATATACATATATAGACAGAGAGAGAGAGAGAGAGAGAGAGAGAAATTATATATTTATATATGAGCCTTAAATTATTTTCATAAGTTAATCGAAAAACATATGTTGCCACGACATACTGATGATATAATTTTTTGAAGAGGTTGTGAGGAGATCTGGTACTGTGTCACACAGATGAGAAATGTAACGTGTGTGTTTGTCTCATACAGAAGAGCTTCCCTGAGAAGAAGCAGAATCGGCGAGCAGCGCTGCAGTGGCTTTCCAAGTAAAGTTCTGTGATACACTCCGACTCTTAATTGTTTGCAGTCAGTGCATTACAGAACTTTGTTTTGGGAGTTTAAAGCTCAGGCCTGGAGGAAACAATCATTCCATCTGGATGAAGCTGCAACAGCCCCTTGAAAACAGCATTAAACTCCACATCCTGTGTGTCCCTCAACAACATAAAACAAATAAATCACATCATTATCATCATTACAACATGCTCCTTCCTTTATCTACAGTTACTAACGAACATCCTTTGAGTTTGGGAATCACAGATATGTTGATGTATTTATGTGTTATTTATATGATCTTTTCCCAGAATGTGTTCTCCAAGCGCTCAATTAGCATAGCGGAGGCTATACCGCAATTGCTAAATATCTAAAAATAAGCGTTGCACAGTAACACACAACTTTCCAATTAAGCATTCCATTCCATAACCTCAGGAAACACAAAAAAATGTGGCTTTTTCCATTGTTGTAAAAGCAATGCATCCCATATTTACAAGGGGGTGTCAGAGAAAAGCACTTTAAATGGAGAAGCTTAGAGGCTTGTGATGATGTCATCAGACAAGCACATGTCTCACGGTCACCTGACTCAGAAGGGCACAGGTGTAAGTGGGTTAACATACTATCTCTACTCTTAAGACAGAGAAATCATTTTATTGGCCCTGACAAAACAGATTTCCAAGTATAAAAAACTGTTCCATGTGTCTGAAAAACTATGCATATGGGAAATAAATGTGTTAAAGTGTATTTTAAAGTACATCTGAGATTAATTAGTCAAGCACATAAAGATTCAAAAAACCGCACCATTTAACCCATTAGAGGGCTTAAAGTCTCCCTGTAGTCTATAATTTTATCCCTTAAAACTAATCTTTGATCACCAAAATGACATATTTAAAGTTTTTATCTGTGAAAAAAAAATTTCTTCATGCCTTAAAACAGCTTGAATGTAACTCTACACCCTTGCCTCGTTTAATATATACGTGGATCAATGAATATGCAAATTAGCCCCGCCTCCACTCGTTCACGCCAGCTCAGAGATCCACCTGGTCAACTTACTGAGGTTAAGGCTGCACAATGGTATCTCTTTACAGCATCGGACACATAACAGTAATTAATTTGATTAGCCTTTTTTGCTAAAATATTGCTAAATCTACACGATTTTTCATACCAACAGAAAAATATACCAGGATAACCTGGCTTCTCCCTGCTAGTTTGCTGTTAATGATGTGCTAAAGCCTGCCAGCACGTTGACGTAATTGGTTTCAAGATAGTTTGTGACGTCAGAAACACCGGCAATTTCAAACTGTGGGTTGAGAGGGTCTTTTTTTCGCTGCAGTTTTAAGGAGAAAATACTCAGCAATGGTGTTGACTTAAGAATTTGTACATGGTTTGTCTAAAAGCATATTAAAAACACCACATAGACATATAAACAACATTAAAAACTTGATTTTCACCACAGGGGGACTTTAACATATTCAGAATAACTATTTACAATGCACTGACAGACTACTGACAGTATTTATATATATCAGTAAGTGTAGTTATTCAATAATGTAATGTTATCAAGTCAATTTCTGATCATTTATAATGTTATTTAATAGATTAATTTATTCAAAATAACTATCTATGACATTAGATTTAAGGTTAAAAACAGGTAAGGAGAAATGCTCTTTCTTTCATCTCTTCAAGTCTTGAATTCTTGACTACCAATAATGACCTGTAAAACAGACCAGATCTTTACTCAAATGTTCCTTAAAGAGCAATGCAACACACTCTAAAAAACATTTTGGGTTGTTTTTTAACCCAAGGGCTGGGTAAATATAGGACAGAACACATGTTGGGTTCATTTTACACAGCAAATTTTTGTTGTTTATGTAACCCAGCATAATGGGTTGATTCATTTTTACTATAATACTAGCTTATTTTATTTACTTCATACATAAATTAATGTTTATGAATTGACAATGTTTACGGAAACTTTTTTTAAAAATACTACACATAGCACTGGTTTGCATTTCGATCATACTTTACAGTATAGCTTATTTTATATATAGTTTTAAGACATATTGCTTACATTTAAGATATAACTTACAAGTTAACAAATATTAGAAGTAAAAATTAAACATTTAGAAGTAATTAAAGTGTAATCGACCAGTCTCTGTTGTCCTGAATCCACCGTAACGCAGCTGGATCTCGTGCTGGAGATGGCTCGTGCTCAGCAGGGGAACTGCTAACTTCAGACTGCGTTTCACTCGTAGCTGAAAAATGCTGTGACTGACTCCATAATCTGTCCATAAATAATCAGTGTACAATTCTGAGAACATAGTTTAACATCCTAAGTATTTATATTCAGTATCTTTTTGAATAAAGTCATAAAATTTTATGCAAGGCATCAGGCGTTTTCATCACACGGAAAGACCGATGCGACACTCGTGTAGGTGACTCGCATTGCACCCCTGTATGTTGCTTTGCATAAAATTAAATCATATACAGAACATTAACAAATTTTTAGGTAAAATAAGATGTACACAAACCTGTATTTTACCAAAGACATGCACAAATTTGACGGAGCTGCACTGCTCTCTCCTGAAGAGGGCGTAAAAAGCCAGAGATAAATAACTCAACCCTGGGTTGTTACATCTGACCCAGGATCGGGGTATCACAAAAACTACCCAAAGACTGGGTTGTTATGTCTGACCCAGGATCAGGGTAACACAAAAACTACCCAAACGCTGGGTTATTACGTCTGACCCAGGATCGGGGTATCACAAAAACTACCCAAAGACTGGGTTGTTACGTCTGACCCAGGATCAGGGTAACACAAAAACTACCCAAACGCTGGGTTATTACGTCTGACCCAGGATCGGGGTATCACAAAAACTACCCAAAGACTGGGTTGTTATGTCTGACCCAGGAGCTGGGTAACACAAAAACTACCCAAACACCGGGTTGTTACGTCTGACCCAGGATCAGGGTAACACAAAAACTACCCAAACACTGGGTTGTTACGTCTGACCCAGGATCAGGGTAACACAAAAACTACCCAAACACTGGGTTATTACGTCTGACCCAGGAGCTGGGTAACACAAAAACTACCCAAACACTGGGTTATTACGTCTGACCCAGGATCGGGGTATTACAAAAACTACCCAAACACTGGGTTATTACGTCTGACCCAGGAGCTGGGTAACACAAAAACTACCCAAACACTGGGTTGCTACGTCTGACCCAGGATCGGGGTAATACAAAAACTACCCAAACACTGGGTTAACATAAAAACTACTCAAACACTGGGTTGTTACGTCTGACCCAGTAAAACATTAATACTGTATTGTTTAAAAATGAATATAAAGTTGTTTTCTTTGCATTATTTGAGGTCTGAAAACATGGCATCTTTTTTCGTTATTTTGACCAGTTGTCATTTTCTGCAGATAAATGCTCTAAATGACAATATTTTTATTTGAAATTTAGAAGAAATTTTGTCAGTAGTTTGTAGAATAAATAAAAAATGTTAATTTTACTCAAAAAGATACATATAAATAATAAATCCAGAGAAACTGCAAATTTTGCAGTGGTCTCTTAATTTTTTGTTGAAAACCAGGGAAATGTTCAGATCTGGAACCAAGAAAACTCAGTTTGTTATTTCATAATTTTGATGACTTCACTGTTATTCTATTGTTATTGTATAATTTTAGAAGTTATATTAGTTCTATATTCTCAACATGTGAGAACAAACTGTATGAAAACGGGGGAGGCCGGGGATGGCTGTAACACTTTTTGTTTGAGCATCAGTAACTCAGTGGTTGTTTGTGCTAGATGTCTCAAATTTTGAATAATGGAAGCCTCATTTGTCTACTACAAGAAAACAGTTTTGAACAACATGAACAATTTAAACTTTTCTGCTTGTGTTTGTGTGAGTGTAGAGTATTCCTGTCACATAAGGGTTCAGTCACTAGCTATGCTTATTTGATTCACCTATTTTTATGTGGATTTTGAGATATTGCATAAAAACGCTGGATGGAAACATCAAGATGTGCATAAATAAGAAGACATGCGCAAACTACGATGGAAACACATTTACTGAATAAATCCCTCAACAGATATGCAACAAAAATCTCATGTGGCTTTGCCTCAGCAGAAGATGTGATTGATGGACGCATTGGAATCATCATAGGGGTTTTTTAAAGGCACAATATGTAAGATTTTTGGATTAAAATATTCAACAAACCACTAGAACAATGTTATATATTTTGTTGACTTGTGTACTTACATTATCCCAAATGTTTAAATCCAGAAAACAAATCATTGTTATATCGCTCAACACATTAAGTCTTATTGTTTAAATCTAGTTTTCTTGATTTTCTGCGAGTAACATGTTTGTACCTCAGAGACAACATTTTATTGTCAAGTGGCTAACATAGCATAATCAGATGCAGCAGCTTTATTTTTAGTAACAATACAGCATTTTCTCCATCATACAATGTTTTAAAATTAATTGCATGCCATTTATCAACACAAGCCATCCAGCATTTATTAATATGATATTCTAAAATCGATCTATCTTACTGCAGTGTGCAACAGTGTCTCACAGCAGCCACTGAGTGAACGCACAGAGTAACGTTATAACATCATTTTCAACACACAAATTTATTTTTTCATGTCTTTTTTTCTATTAATGACATAAACCAACAATACAATGAGATATATTCTTTCAAAGTAAAAATGCACAGCAACTAAAGTAAAATGAAATAACAACAATGCCAGAGGACAAGAACAAAATTATAACAAACAAAAGGAAAAGGGTGTTACTTTATACATCATATCTGCTTACAATGTTATAAGCTCGAATTGTCTTTTTACTTTTACAATTACACAAAACAGAACAATAAAGCCTGAAATCATTTTTAAAGCAAAAAAAAAAAAAAAAAAAAATTGGCTTGGAGTCAGACCATTTCATTTTATGAATGTGAAACTTTCCCATTAATATTAAAAATTGTATTAAGTATGCTTTGTCTTTCTCAATCCCATAATCATTAAAGTGTATCATTATATCAAGTCCACTCAACTGCAATTCAATGTTAAATTTTTTCTTAATTAAATGCTCCACATCAAACCAAAACATTTGTGTATGTATGCATGTAAAAATAAATTTATGTAAAAATAAATGAAAAATAGTTTCCTTTTCACCTTTACAGAAATTACAAGAGTAATCAAAATCTAATTTAAAACGTTCCAGCACATGTTTTACTGGGTATATTCTATGCATTATTTTAAAAGAGACTTCTGTTACTTTACTATTAACATAGAATTTATCCACTGTTCGACAAGCTTTACACCAATTCACATCCCCAAACACAGAAGACCAGAAAAAACGACCTGGAGGATAAATAATATTATTAAGTATATTTCTAATATAGTTATTTGAGACTCTATTTTGTAAAATATTTGTATTACCAATAAATAATTTACCCTTGATATCTGTAAAATTTAGATCTTCCTCCTGTAATGCATTCCTCAGAAGGTTCAGTACTTTTAGGGGAATTGCATCCTTTACAACAGCAAACTCCTTAGTTCTATTTTAAATGTATTCAAAAAAAAACAAAACACACAAATGTATCTAATAGGATAAACAGTGCTGTGTTACCTCATACGCTTAACCGGAAGAAGCGGCGACTGTGGTATAATCAACAATCGCCCCAGCGTCCTCGTTCAGCTCCACAACACTCGGTCCTGCTCTGCTTCATACTACAGTAACGTTAATAATCTCATCCATGAACATGATTTCTGCCCGAATTAGGGTTGCCACCTATTTATTTCTAAAGAAATTTATTTCTTTAGTATTTGGTGTGCCTCGAAGGGATAGTTCACCCAAAATGAAAATTCTGTCATTTACTCACCCTCAAGTTGTACCAAACCTGTATGAACTTCTTTCTTCTGCTGTACACAAAGGAAGATATTTTAAATAAAGTTTGTAACCAGGCTGCTTTGGGGAACTATTGACTACCATAGTATGGAGAAAAAAAAAAAAAGAAAAAAAAAATATATATATATACTATAGAAAGTCAATGGTTCACCAGAACTGTTCAGTTTCCCAAATATCTTCTTTTGTGTTGAGCAGAAGAAAGAAATGTATACAGGTCTGGAACAACTTGAGTAAATAATGACAGAATTTTCTTTTTTGGGTGAACTATCCCTTTAAAAGATTAGTTCACTTTTAAATGAAAATTATCCCAAGCTTTACTCACCCTCAAGCCATCCTAGGTGTATATGACTTTTTTCTTTTTGATGAACACAATCAAAGAAATAATAATAAATATCTTGACGCATCCGAGCTTTATAATGGAAGTGAACGGGACCCACAAGTATGAGCTGAAGAAAGTGTCTCCATCCATCATAAACATGTTCCACACGGCTCCAGGGGGTTAATAAAGGCCTTCTGAAGTGAAGAAAAGCGTTTGTATAAAAAAATATCCATATTTAAACAAGTTATGAAGTCAAATATCAAGCTTCCGCCAGACCGCCTTTCGTATTCAAGTTCCGTAAGTTGAATAGGGAAGGTGTAGGACATACAGCGTAAGCTTTTTGAAGAATATGGAAGGCGGTCTGGTGTAATCACTTGCAAGCCAAGCATTTGTGTTTATAAAGCATATACATTTTTTAGAAAATGACCGATCATTTTGCTAGATAAGACCCTTATTCCTCGTCTGGGATTGTTTAAAGCCCTTTGAAGCTGCACTGAAACTGTAATTTTGACCTTCAACAGTTTGGGGTCCGTTTTTTTTTTTACCAATGAATTTTATAACGTTTATTGTACTTCACACAAAATATGAAGCGTCTGAAGAGTCTGTCACTCTAGAAAATCACTGTAAGAGCTTAATAAAACACAGTGCAAGTGTGCATTAAAATATTATCCATAAACTCTTTCTCTCCCTTGCATTATCATCAACATACACAGCGAAGTACACAGAAACACTCGTTACAACTAACAGTAAACAAATATATAAAGACCTTATGCCTTTTTGGGTGGTGCTTAATAAACTGGTAAACTTTATATCCGTGAATCAACTCCAATGAACTGTAATAAAGTGCTCTCACCTTCATTACTGCTGTATCCAGTATCACTCTGGAGACTGTAAGCTGGATCACGAACAGTTTGTACAGATCTATCCTTGAGTAACAACTTTTTAGCTCAACCTCTGTTTTGTATTGTCCCTTTGTATTGACATTCGTTCACAAAGCAGTCCGATGTGAAATGATTCGCGCAGACATAAACGAATTTCAGTATAATTGAGGGAGCATTTTCTTTGAAAACAAAATTAATCCACCTCGTCTTCAGCGGCTCAGATTTCGGGAGTAAATGGAGAGAGCTCTGTGGATTAATCCATCCAGAACACCTACAACGCTTGGGAGACGCTTCAGTGCAGCAATGGTGGACTGTGTACAACTCGCTGTGAACTCGCTCAGTGCGGTTCTATGTTAAAACGGCAGTGTCTGTCAACATCGTGGGTGAGGCATGTGGCTAAAGTGATGTCACACTGCCAGGAACCTGCAAACGGCTTATTCAGAGACAGCGCTTATGATTTATGGGGATTTATGGGGATTGGACTTTTATCACTATAGGGTGGTTGTGTACACACACTGCCAACCCACATTTATAGCCAAACACCATGCAAAAGTGAATTTTGCATAATAGATTCCCTTTAAGCAGTCGTTCTGAAACAGTAATCACTTTTTTGACAGTTCTGTAATGGGATGGGATGAATTTTTAACTAATTTGCTTAAATTCTGACTAAATTATTATGTAATTATTTGTCTCATTTCTATCTAAATATTTTTTTAATAGTACAAGATTATTTATTATGTATGATTAATATAGCCTAGCTAAATTCAACTATGTGTGGGTCTATCAAAATACGGGACAAATCATTGTACTGTAAATACGGGACATGGCAACCCTAGGCCGAGTCTCATCACGATTCTTTTCCACCGGCTGTGAGGTGAAGACGACATCTCCCATGATTCCGCGCTCAATCTCGGCGTAATCAAGCTACATCTTTGTTTTGACCTCTAGTGGTGAAAAATTACATATTGTGCCTTTAATAAATTGTTACAACTATCCCCACCCCAAACAGCCTTAGCTAACTGTTTTAGCATGTGGGTTTGAAGTTAGCATAAATATAAAGCATCACATTAAACTAGCTACTTCATGTCATGTAAGTTAAATAATTGTATCTAAAATTCAATGATTGCTAAGCAAAAATCTAATCTTAATGAAAAATTTTACTTTCTTACATGAAAATCATTTTTTTTTGGTCATAAAATCTACAAATTTGCTCACAGTCGCATGCAATTTCTCACGTGAGCTCAAAAAGAAGATGGGATATGATATTGATGATGTTACCACAGCTCTTTTCTGACAGTATTATATCTAACCCTGTGTTAAAACACTCCCCGCTCTCCCTATTTACTGTTAAAAGATAAACCTAAATGCTGCAATTTTTTGACAAAAAAAAAAAAAAAAAAAAAAAAAAATCTTATTCTAAGAGATTAAGGATAATTTTAGGGAAAATCTTCTGTATTCCAATCAGTAAGTAGCACACCGGAGCAGAGCGGGCGGGGATGACGGAGGAGGAGTGCGGTGCATGACGGGACGCGTGTGTAATCTCCACCTCACATCCCTCCATCAGCCGCTCGCTGACCTCTGACAGCAAACACGGAAGCAGCATGGCGTCAAACGGCAGCAGCAGGAGCAGCACCGCACAGCAAAGACTCAGGATCATTGCCGGACATTTGCAGAAACGGCCAGAAGATGAAAACACGAGCGTCGCTGCGCACGAGTGCAAAGCCGAGACGTCCCGATCCGACCCGAGCAGCCTGACACCGGTACCGAAGAGGAGGTATGTGCGCGTGAACCTGTGTGCTATGGGATACAGCTCTTCACGCGACTCACACACACATCATTGACATAAATAAACGCTGTATTTAAAGAGCAGTCGCGTGAAGGAGCACAGCAGCGGCGGGTGTAGCATTGTATCACTGCGCTCGAGAGCTGGATCTAAACAAAGTGTCCATTCACATCCCGGAGGCGGGTGCGGTGGCGCGCGATATCTGCACACTGATGGACACATTCTCATCTTCGGGTTTTCTTTTTTCATAAGGCATTGTGCTCATTGCACAGATCAATGGGGTTATTCCAAACTGGTAATGAAGAATACGCCTGTCACAGGGCTGCTGGTTCCTCCATTATAAACTCGCATCAGCCCTTAAAGCTATAGGTCACCCAAAAATAATTTCTGTCGTCATCTACTCAGCCTCAAGTAAACGAGATTTAATTAAGAACCAGGGCAAATTTCCAGTTACATGTGGGTCTGTTCCACACTCAAATTTATCTGAAAATATGTTGCACGAATCACGTGGTGCTTTTTGGGGCTTGATGACCAGTTTCATTGTTTGAAAAAATATAATAAGTGCTTTTGATTTCTATGGAAAAAGTTTTATGACCAACAACTAGGGGTCCCTCAAAGTGTTCAGAGGATTTGAGGAGAATATAGTGAGGTGACCAGATTTCTGAAATGGAAACCAGTGACACTTCCTATTTGAGTGGCCAAATATTGCAGAAATCTCATTTGTTATTATCTAATAATTAAAAAACGGGGACAATACTTTTTTTATTATTATTTTTTTGTTGTATAAATATTATTACAATAATAATTATTATGATTTAGTTTGATTATTAGGATTTTTGAATTCACCAAAAAACTATTACGCTATTAATAGTAACCATTGTAAAAGCAGTTCAAAACATAATTGTTATAACAAAAGTATGACTTTACAAAAGCACTTTACAAAAAATAAAACAACATAAATATAAAAAGATAAGTTAAATAAAACGGCATTCAACAAATATTAAAATGTATTATTGAATTTAATATATTCATTTTCAAAAGCTGTTTATACTGTAGGCCTTATACAACTTTTTTTCACTTTTAACTATTTTTAACTATTATTTTGCTTTTTAGACACATTTTAAGCACGAAGTTGCAAGTATATTATTATTTATTTTATTATTATTATTATTTTATATATTCAAATCTGAGTATACCTACACCACGTGATATAATTAAGTTGTGTGTGTGTGGAAATGATGCGTTGCGACTGCGGAACTTTTAGGGACGTTTAAAATTGTGCAAAACAATCCCGCGCCCTGTTATAAAACGCATACAAACAATATTACCTTACTTTAACATATATGAACCGTTAACAATGTTTTTTTTTTTGTTTTTTTTTTAAATAATTGATAATAATGACACTCTGCTCTTATCCAGGTTACGTTCTTCATGAAGTAGCAGCGCGTGCGCGACCAAGTGTAGCAGTGTAGCTGCACAGCTCCCTCTGTTGGTGAAAATTATCACTATACGATCGCTCTTGTTGGTCGGGCATTTTTGCAACGTATTTGCGGGTTGTTTTGAATGAGCTGTAAAACGGAGACATTTCCGGGAACAGCTCCAGTCAGGGACAGAACATGAAAAACCGGGTCTGGTCTGGTCTGGTCACCCTAGAATATAATGATCTTTTGAACTGATTTCCAACTCTTAAAGGGATAGTTCACCCAAAATGAAGTTGTTCCAAACTTGTATAAATTTCTTTGTTCTGCTGTACACAAAAGAAGATATTTGGAAGAATGTTTGTAACCAAGCTGATCTCGCCCCCCATTTACTACCAAAGTAGGAAAATAAATACTATGGCAGTCAATGGGGGCGAAATCTGTTTGATTACAAACATTCTTCCAAATATCTTCTTTTGTGTACAGCAGAACAAAGAAATTTATGAGGGTGAGTAAATGAGTTAATGTGTTTAATGGAAGCTATTTAAAGTGTTACTTAAATCTTTTTTTTTTTTATTCTGGAGGTCGTTGAAAGTCTGGTTTTGAGGAGCCTTTGGTCTAGAAAGATTGATATCATCTTGTTTCCTGTGTGTTCAAACATGCTTTCATTGGAAGTGATGATGATGCTTCTGTAAACAGAAAGGGCGTTGGTTATTTCTGTAGTTTCAACAGCACTGGCTTGAGGCAAATAGACTGAGCACTTGTCTTATTTACCTTTCTAGAGCACTGCTATTGTGATTGTGCACATGTTTGTGCTTTTCTTTCTTTAAAGTTGTTATATCTGTGATGGCTGTTATCACTTTCCTCTTGTAAGTTAGTGGATAGATTATTGGTGGTGCAATCCGTTATGAATGTAAACAAGTGGTGATGATCTCCCCACAAGTTTTTTTTTTTTTATGTCAAAAGTTAGTATGGCAGTGCTGTGCTCTGATTGGATGAGGGCTGGGGTGGCCTGACTTTGTATTTGCTAATGGCGCTGTGCTGCCATCTAGTGCTGGACACAAGGTGAAATAACCTTTGACCTACTGAGACCCAGCAGAGAAATTTTTGTATGTAGATGCTTTTTTTTGGGCATGCCGTCAATGCCATTTTGTTTTCTCAGGCAGTTAGGCCACTACAGACCACAAATATTTTCTCAATTTGAACTTCCCAGTATGAACCCACACTTGCGGTCTCTGCAGTTAACCACTTGTCTACCTACATGACGTATTTCCTGTATTTGGTTCAAGTGGGCGTGAAGGACCACAAGTGTGTGTGTGTGTGTGTGTGTGTGTGTGTCGAACTTTTGATTACTCGATGGGACACACTTGGGTCAATGACATGACGGGTCTTTTTTTTTTTTTTTTTTGTCCAAAGGCCTTAATAATAATAATAAAAATGACACCCAAAGTATATAAGGTAGTACAACTAGATCTCTTTTATTGAATCTAAAATATATATTTGCTACATATAAAGGTATTTTAAAGATTTTGAAGTGTCAAAAGGTCATTCGGTTTAACCGTCCAAAGGCCAATGCAGCCATTTCATTTGTGATTAAAATATCTTAAAATGTAATAAATGTATATATTTTTTATTCTGGCATGATTTTATAACATCATATATCAACATAGTGCAAAATTGTATTAAAATTATGTGTTGAAGTCGTTGCTTTGTTATGAGAAAGAATGTCCGGAAAAATGAATTTTATTGATGTCATTCGGAGTAACCAATATAAAGGGACCATTTTGGATCAAGTCATGCGGTCAATATCATGTGACAAGGATGTGACATCATTCAGACACCTGCAAAGGACCACATGGTCATGAAGCAAAGTAACTAACTCTCTCTGAACTATTTGAAAACTTGTTTTCACTTGTTCATACACATGTCCCGAAACATCAGGTCATTCGGTACAACCGCTATAAATCATGGAAAATGTTGTAATATTTTAAAAACTTCTACTAAATATAAAATGTTTGATTGTCCTTTCGTTAGTTAGCTATCAAGATAACTAGCTAGCTAGTTAGATATCAGCCTGTTAGCATTGTTTGAAAATATCGTCATTAGGTATAACCAAAAGTGTCATTTGGTAAAACCAAAATTTTTGTTAAACTGAATTACTTTTTTGGTGACACATTTTGTTTATCTTGTAAAAAATGTCAAAAGCAGTGTTAATTGATTATAAAAACCACATAATCTCATTAACACTTAATAAAACAAAAATTATGTTTTTTTACACTTTTAAAAACCTTACTCGCACTTACAACATGTTTTTACAGAGCATTATTTACAATACTTGCACTTTTTCAAATAAACTTCTAACCCTTATAGTTCAGTTCTCTTGGTTTGTTTGAAACCCCAAATAAGATACATTTCATACCTGCCAACTTTTCAAAAAACCTTGTTTACCTTGTCAGGGGTGATCAAAATTATGCCGCGCACGCAGCCACACAAGTTGGTGGCTCAGATATCAGAGAATTGGAATTAATTTGATGTTGTACCCTGCATTCTGGTGGTTTGTGGGGAGGCCCAAAGCCGTTGATAGGGGCAGCCTATTGGAGATGGACAATATTGGTTACATTCTGTGAAGCAGACATAGCTGAGGGTTCACCCCCAGGAAATTTTGGATTAAGTAGATGTGATTTCCTGCATTCTAGTGGGTTTTTAGGTTGTCTGCTAAAGATGTGCAATACCTGAACTTATTCTGATTCATGTTCGGCATCATGACTTGTAGGGCCTTCTAGACTTGAGCTGAACATTCAACCAGAAAACTATTGTTGTGCCTAAATGACTGCCTATGTACCACAATAAAGCCTTATTTCATAGACCAGTGTTTAAGATTTGACCTAGGTAGGGTGATTGATATTTTGATTAGAATGGTATTAAACTAATTCTTAACTGAAACCTAGCCTATGTTGTGAATAATTGTATTCTTAAGAGCACTTGATGATTTATGTTCAGCCAAAAACGACACAAGATTAGTTAGGGAGGGACATTATTCTTCATTCAAAGCCTCCCACCACATGGTCCATCAGAAACAAATAAAGTGCTTAAACAGTACAACTTTTTCAAGCAATAAAACAGATGAATGCATTACAAAAATAACTAAAAATGAGGCATAATCAGTATCAGATGCAGATCAGAAGCTGGGTAAAGTCATTTTCTATGATCTGTGGGCATGGTTATACTGGCTTGTGGCCTTCTTGGAGGCCTTGATGATATCTGAGGGGGGCTCCCATTTGAAGCAGGGCTCCAGATTGGCCATCTTTATGGTCATTATTGATGACTGGGTGCCATCCAATGCTAGGCTGTTTCTTCTCTTGGTTTTGTTCAGTCCCACAACTGAAAACACCCTCTCAGCGTCTCCGTTTGCATGGGGCAACACCAGGACCAGTTTGGCGACGGCAGCAAGCCTCTCGAATTCTTTGGCTCCTGTCACCTATGGAAAATGCACTAAGAACACAGTGGAAAAACATACCTTGATTTTTGATTGATTAATACTGTAAGTATACTGTAGGTTGATCCATTAACAAAGTAAAGATAAAAACATGCATAATTTGCAACATGCATGACACATATATGCATGCAACAGTTCTTAAGCAACAGATGTAGCCAAGCCACACCTGCCAAAAGGAAAGACAAAAAAAAAAAAAAATGTTTTCCTTATGTTTCCGGGTTGCCATTTCAGCCCAGAAGCTTTCCATTCCAGTTTCGTCCTGCAGGGATATCATTGGCTTGGTCTGATAATTTAAAAACTCCTCACCCAGAAGGTCATGCTCCTCTGGTCCATGGTATGGGAGGAGATGGGGAAACCTATTTATGAAAGTAGAGTTACAAGTTGTTAAGTTTTAGGTAAATTGTCATCAACCAGCAGCAGTTCATACGCATCGTGTGCGGTTTAGGAGTGAACATACCTCATCATAAAATGTAGGGTATTTTAGCTAAGATGATAGACAATAATTAGGGAAAAAAAACTAACCTTTCAACAAAGTACAGGACATCTTCATTGTCACTACTTCTATTGCACAAATTTCCTGTATTTATGTTAAATTCTTTGGAATACATCTTACCTGTTCGAAGTGCTGTTTGGTTCTACATAAAAAGTCTTCATCCACTGTAGACTTGTGCCGATATTCGGTAATGCGATATTTGTTATTTGTTTTGCGATATTTATATGTTACCGTGGGCACTTCAAAATACAGTAAATAATTTATTACCAATTAATAAAATTTTTATAATGCATTTAAGAATACTTTCCCCATCAACCGTATAAAATGCACAACACCGCTGTATTCTGCGTCAAAGGGACGCGCGCTCAGATGTAAACGAGCCCAACGTTCATGAGAAGCACATGGCGGAACGAGTGAAGGAGACGCGCTGAATGAAAGTACACGTTCACTCTCTGACAGCAGAGGGCGCTGATGGAACAGCAGAATGCAGCGGTTACCCCGGAAACCCCGCAAACAAAGCAACTGCACTAGTGAAGTTTTTAAAATGCTTCAAACAGCCATTCATTTTTTTGTAATCTCAGTGTTGTTCATCACAGCACCTAATACTTAATACTTAAAGACTTAATAGGCTATTTATTTTCAAACTTGAACATTTTTATATTTTAATCTGGACTACAACATGCCCTAATGATTAGAAATGTTCTGATTATTTGTTATTGTTCAGTAAAACTTTGAGACATACGGCTTCATTAGTTAACATGTTAATTCATTATTACCAAACTGACAATGAAAAATACTTATAAAGCATTAATTATTCTTAGTTAATGTTAATTTCTTAGTTACTGTTTAATAACATTACTAAAATAAGAACTTATTTAATGGACCTGAGATAAAACTAACAATGATCAGTTGTATTTCTTAACTAACATTAACAAAACATAATACTTTCTGTAACAAATGTAACTATTGCTCAATCTTAGTTAATGCATTAAATAATGAGACCTTATTGTAAAGTGTCACCTGTTGTTCTTTATAGCCTAATTCTTTTGCACTTTAATCTGTTTGAAAATTTTACTTATTTGTATTGTATTATTGTATTTAAACATTCCGAGTTTTTTTTGTTATTACAAAAACAGTTCTTAAACCTGTTATACTATGACAACACTTTTTTTGCAACTTATTTCAATATCGTGATAATACCGTATACCGTGATAAAAGCTTCAGCAATTAATCGCAACATGAAAATTTGATTCCGTCACATGCCTAATCCACAGTGAGTCCTTTTCTTTGGCCTGTTAATAAAAGATAAATGCCATGTGAGTAAATAAACAGTGTTATGAGCTGATGTTTTGAGCATGCAGTATACCATGAAGTTAAAAAGGTGCTCTCCTGCTGCTTATGACAGCTGAGTTTACATTAACCACACTAAATCATGTTCACAGACACACGCACAAACAAATAATTTCTTTGAAGATTTAAAGTTTAAGAGAGTGATTACTCAATTGGATGACATTTCATTGTTACATACCTAGCCTCAGCTCAGATTCTCATCATCAGACTTCTCGAGGTGGTAGTTTCTCTCGTTGTCTTTCGGGGTATCTCTTCTTCTGTCGCTAACTTCGGGGTGCAGCCAGCCATAGACGCCATCATCGCCATCTACCGTGTTTGAAAAGGAATGAACGAGTCTCGGCCCAAGATCTGACCTTTTTTTTGCGTGAGTAATTGGATGTGTGGCGTGAGTGCGTGTGAAAACAGGCAAAACCGTGCGTCACGCGGCGAAAGCGTGAGAGTTGGCAGCTCTGACATTTAGTCCTGGTTCACATGGTGTTCACACTGAAACTAAAGATACAAAACAAAATGATTAAAAGCAAGGTCACATAACTTAACGAACATCCAAAACAATGCTGTGTGCTGCACTAAATGTGCACAAAGAGCCTCTAAAATGTGTAAAGGGGTCAAAACAGCTGCAGGAGTTCCTCTGTTGCAGACAAAGAAAGATCTGCTGCGAGGAGACTGCAGTTCAAATGCCTGTACGAATTGTAATGGGCAACTTGGCTCCTATGAAGAGAAGAACCAGGTATGCTTGAGCATTCAGTCCTTTTAGAGTCGCATCTTGTGACATCCCTTTAGATGTCTTTGGCCCGTGTTGCGTTCGTATTTCAGTCGAACCGCACCAGAGCTCGTTTGGCCTCAGATATCGCTCTGAAGTGGTACTAGAGATGGATTTAGTGTGTTTTGAGCTTTGGCATCTTTCAGACCTGGGACAGTCTCGCACTCTTACTTCCTGTCATGTGCACATGCTCTCAACAGGCCAAAGTGTAGGTATTGGGACAGGCCCTAACTTGACTTCTCCTGGTCAACATATGGAAGATATTCCCAGATGTGGAAATATTTTGGAACAGTAGGCCCCACAGCTGTGTATATACAGTGTAGTTCATTGATAAGATACTGCTGGAATTTCTGTATGTGTTGAATCATGTTTGTTGTCAAAGAGAAATGATAGATGTAGAGGCTGTTGAACTGCCAGTGGTTGTAAGCAACATTTTCTTTTCAGTGTTCTCGTATCTTATCATGCCAGGCGTTATACTGAAGGGTTTTAAAATGTTTCCTCTTCTTGGTAGTGTGTGCATGGTAGATGAACAAAGTTACTCAGAACCGTAACACTCATCAAGAAAGATCACATGGTTTCTTTCGTTTTTTACCTTTTTGGTCCCATTTTGTTTTAAAGTTGCCCCATTTATGCTTTTAAGGATATTACCTTTCATGTAGTGTGTAATATAGCTATTTTTGTATGTAAAAGGCAAAAGTTTTTGAAATCAACCTGCTGAACCTACCTAGGTTTGTAACACATTTGCATAATGCCAGTCTGTGGTCTTCATTGGCTGCTGGTGAACTTTGACCCTCAACTTTGACCCTGGTTCGTGTTGTTCATGTCGAGAAGACACCGTTTTCTGCTGCCAAAGTAAATCCATTTTGATGAGATTGATACAGTAAAACCGACGCCAGCGTTACTGTTCATATCTCTGTGAATCAAGAACTGAAATTCAGATATGATAATGACAGTTTGGTTTCTGACACACGCTGTAAGCGGTCGACCAATCATAACAGACTGGACCATCTGACCAATCAGAGCAGAGCAGGCTCTCAGAAAGGAGGGTTTTAGTGCGACCGAATCCTTTATCAAACCATTTCAGACACTGTGAGAAAAGAGCTGATGCTGCAGTTGATATTATGAGAAAATTAAAGTGTTTTTGATCTTGAATGCATGTGAACCTGCTGTAGGAGAGACAAAACAAAATTAGCAACCTTTAAAATAGCATAATAGGGACACTTTAACGTGACTTTTGTTAGCTGGATATGTTTCTTTGAAGCTAGCATGAAGCTGTGTATATTCACATAGCTATTTTACGAGGTGGCGATTTCATATGAATTCGTATGATGTGATTCATAAGGGAACATATGATTTTTAGAAGAAAAAAAAAACATGACCTAGCAGTCAGTTGGGCGTGAGAAGATTGTACAAAAATGTACAAGAGATCGTACAAATTCATATGAATTAGCCACCATTTCACCAAAATTTAAATGATTCAAAAGTAAAGTGCGGTCACATTAGCGCAATTTTGCGGGCAAAAATAGTACATTGTCGATATTCTAGTGATGCATGAAACACAACTCACACCGAGGTCACATTCAGAACGAGCAGGTTTCTGTCGGTCCACATGGCGAATTCATGTGACCAACGTAAACACGAGCGAAGGAACTTTTTAGTCCGTACACGATACTTCTGAAAGTGTAGATTCCACCTTTACACAGAAAAGGGAACTTAAAATGATGGTTCATTATAAACTGTTTTGAGTGTAAATAACTGAGCACCTTTAGAACAAAGTTAACAGACTAACCATCCGACTTGCCAGACCTGTTTGCTAACAGGATAACTATTCCAGCAGATATAGCCAAGGTTCATTCAAACCACTTTAGTCGTATTCAAAGAAAGTTACCTTTATAATTAGATGTTTTGTTTGAGAGCTTTTGTCTTAGTGCATTATAATGAATCAATCCAGCTTGTCTTTTAGTTTATATGCTTAAAAAGAATTTTCCTGTGTAATTTATAACGATACATTGTTATATCTCGATATAAAAATGCGATGCACATTGTTGATGTAAACGATATGACCCGCAATATAGAGTTAGTTTTATCCAAGGCTCAGCTGTATTTATAAAGTATAATTTACCCTAAAAATGTAAATACTGTCATTATGTTTCAAACCTTTAAGATGTTTGTTCATCTTCCAAACACAAATGAAGATATTTTTATAAAATCTCACAGATTTTGTCCCTTCATTTAAAGTCCAAAAAATGTCATATAGGCATTGTAAAAAAAATAAATAAATCAATTTGCAAATAAATTCAAACGTACGTGTGTGTGTGTGTGTGACACGCGAAAACGGCATGAGGGTGAGTAAATGAAGAGAGAATTTTATTATTTGGATGAACTAATAAAGTTTGGGAATAGTCATTTTGACACGCTTTGATCACAACTGTCATTGATCATCTGAAGTGGATCTTCTCAATGTGAAAGCGCAAACATCATTTAAAGCATAATTTAACTCACCATATCGAGTTTTTAGTTTGGGTAGTATGATGATTCAAAGAGTTTTAGATGGTTTATTCTTATCATGTAAGTGTAACAAACAACTTGAATGTTTCGAAAATAAGTCTATTTATTTTTTAATTTTGTTCTAAATATAACCGTGAGCTGAGTCATGAGTATTGTTACACCCCTATAATTTATAAAATGAGACTGGTCCCTTCCACTTGCAGGAGTGAAAAAACATAGGCTGAAAGTCAGGGACATTTAGGGTTTGTTCGTGTCTGTTATTAGACTCTGGTGAAACACTGTGGTAGATCAACTATCTGCTTCAACTGATTCAGATAGCGCCTCGCTTTGTCTCTGTTTCCGTCTTCTTGTCAGGTCTGGAGTGGTCACATTTTTTTGCCTGCTCTTTAATTTGCTGTAGGGAAGCGTTGAGTGGCCGACCTAGAGTTTCAGGGTTTGACTGTGTCTGTTTGTCAGAAGATCACCAGCAGACCTGCATTCCATCCTGCGTTCAGCCGCTTGCGTGTTTCTGCACTGACAGCGCGTGTTTAGTGTGAGTCCCGCAGCAGGCGCTCCGCTCTAGAGATCACAGCTGCACCCTGTCCTGGAGGAATGAACGTGTGCTTTAGTTAGTGCTGTTTGCTAAGACAATCCTCACAATTGCTATTGGTCACGCTTAAGGTTCAAGAAAAGACCGGAGAGGTGTGCGGTTATTTTTCTGAGCGATTGGAATTTGAGCCTCTAGACACCAGGAGCCTGTTGCAAGAAGGCCCTCGAGTTAAGAAAACCCTTAGTGATGACATCCTCACAACGAGAGGTTTCATTAGTTAAGGACAATGTGACATGTTGGAACGTTTCAAACCAAAATGTACACATAAAGCTGCGTCTCTAACAGCTCACGAGTACCTAAAAAGTCTAAAGAATGCTGCATCTCCTCCATAAGAGTCACCTAAGGGATTAATTCCCTTCATTTTCAGAATCGAAATTCCTTGGCATTAAATGGAATTGCGCTAGTCTTTTCTTCTCTATTGTGATGGATGTCAGAGTGAAATTTGATTTTGTACTCGGAAATTGATTGGATTGTAGGAAGTTGCCAGTTTGGATATTTAGTCCCGCCCTCCACCGAGACGGATGTTGCTTGGAGACCGAGGGGAGGTTAATGTTTTTATTTAAAGATTACAAGTGTACACAAATTAAAAATAATAATAGTAATGATGCCCACGAATAAATAATTTATAATAAACTGTGCAATGTTCTGTTTTTGCAATAAAATCAATTCCCAAGGGTGAAATCAGTTCAAATAATTTGAAATTAAATTAATAATAATTTGTTTTTTTTGTTTTTTCTAGTGTGAAATGGGAAAACAAAACACATTTTATCATGACAATATTTTGCTAAACGTTTGATTAAACTTCAATTTTACACTCAAAATTAACAATTTGTTATTATTATTATTATTATTTATAGATATTTTAAAATAAATTCTGACCCTTCAGACATGTAAAAATGCATATATACTCTTAAAATGTTTGTAAAAAAGCTAGAACAAGTTTATGCTTTCTAAACTAATACATTTAAACTTGCAAAACACTCAGCAGATTTTTTTTGTTTAGTGCACTTAAAATAGTGCTGTTTATTGCCACTCCTTTCATACAGTGACTCGAATGGATCAAGTTAGCAGGACATTTATTGTAACTTCTGTTGACTCTTTCGAAGCATTCTGTCTCTTCACTCTCAGCAGAAGTGAATGGTGTGACCTTCAGGACTTTCATAGTAACATTATGTATACATATATAGTATACATATATAACATCATAGGAACAACAACCCGAATAAGTTGGGCTAACTCAAAAAATTTGAGGTAATCAGTTACATCAAATTTTTTGAGTTATGATGTTCCCAATTTTAAGTAAGCAGAACTATTAAGTTTTGAGTTTGTAGTACTCATGCATGTTAATTCCTCCTAACTTGAAGTACTCAGTTAGCTAACTCATACGTTTTGATGGCAATTAACATAAAATATTTAGTTTATTAACTTTTTTATTTTGAGTTCTTGCAAATCAAATGAGTTATTTACTTCACTGTAAAACCTAAGAAAATTCAAAAAATGCCAACTTGCTAATTTTGCTAACATGTTAACAATAGCATGGTATAGCACTTACTGAGTGAGTACAGCGACTTAAAACATGTAATTTACCTGCTCTCTTACCAAGCTGCATTCGCTACTTGTCACCATGATGGAAACTCTCCAAAAACCCACATTAACAGAAACTCTTCTAAATTAGCATAACAAAACATTAATCACTACTAAATCTCCCTTAACATTAATCTTGCACAAAAAAAACAAAACAAAAACAAAAAAAAAAACATTATATAACACTTTTTTTAGCATTTACTCTCCCTTTTGAATGCCATGGGCAAAGCATGCTGGGATATAGAAATCCCAGTCTAGTTTCAGTTAAACTTAAGTTAGTCAAAATTAAAAGAAATGAGTTCATACAACTCAAAACAATGAAAAAGTTCAGGTTACTTGAAATATGTCAGTACTGTGAACTCAAAAGAAAAAAAGTTCTAAATACTCATAGCAATTAATTTAACTGAACTAATTTGTTCAATTTAAGTTTGTCCTACTCAAACCAGTTAAGTATTTTGAGCATTAGGATTTACAGTGCATTTGTTCATGAGCTCCCATTATCATACTATAAAGACAGGAGTGGGTCATCTCCACAGGTTACTATAATGGCCTCTATGGCCAAGTTTCCATCCATTTTTTACGATGTTTTGTTATCGAGAAAGCAAATTTTTTTTTGCGCATATTGGCTGTCTCGAGGCTGTTTCCATCCAGTTGGCCTTTAAAATGGTGTGTGTGAATTTATGCACTAAATATAAATGGAAAAAGATTGTGTCGACATTTGAGAAATATTATTGACAAATGGCATTTCCATCAGCTATATCGCATTTTTGCAAAAAAAAAATCCTTGGATGGAAACATGGCTTATGATTGAATGTTTATATATATATATATATATATATATATATATATATATATATATATATATATATATATATATATATATATATATAAAATAATGTAGGCGTGCAAGATAAAGGTTGCATGTCATTGATATTGTTAAACAGCATGTAAACTCGTGGCCTCTGTTTCTTTCAGGCAGGAGGTCATGAAGTGGAATGGATGGGGTTACAGTGACTCGAGGTTCCTGTTTAATAAAAAGGGTCAAGCAGAGTTCACAGGCAAACGGTGAGTATGATGCACCAAACAAATACGAATTAGACTCAGAGCAGACTGGACCATCTGACCAATCAGAGCAGAGCAGTCTCTCAGAAAGAGTGAGACTGAATCCTTTATCGAAATGTTTCAGACACTGTGAGAAAAAAGCTGATGCTGCAATGAATATTATGAGAAAAATTAAGTTTTTTTTGGGATGCATGTAAACTTTTTGTAGAAGACTCCAAAATAAAACTAGAAACCAAAAAAATATATTAATGGGGCACATTTAACAAATATTTTCTATATTGTGACATGTGAATGTCTAGCTATGCACTGTTGATTTTGTGAATTGTTGTGTTTTGAAACGTGTTATTTTTCGTTCTAAACATCACTGTAGTGCTCTTTAGCACACAAGAGTTTCACACAGTGTTCACACAGGCACTCATAACAGTCTGGACGGAGATGTTTACCACAGCGTGCTCCTTGAGTACAGTCTCAAGGACCTGCAGACACACACTGTGTACTCGTACAGACAGAGCGGCGCTGCTTCATCACACACACAGATGATGTCGTCTCATTGGCATAAGCCTCCTTAACACATAAAAGTCGCTCAAAGAGCATGTCTATATATTAAAACACTCAAACATCGTGGAACGATTTTACCTCATGAAAAGAAAATCTACGGAATCATTTCCAGTAGGTGTGCACAAGCCGAAGTTTTAAAATAGCTATTTTCAGCATCATTACTCCAGTCTTCAGTGTCACATGACCCTTCAGAAGTCATTGTAATATGATGATTTGATGCTCAATTATTATTGGTACTAAGTTTTTAAAGGATTAGTTGACTTCAGAATTATATGATAATTTACTCACCCCCATGTCATCCATGATGTTCATGTCTTTCTTTCTTCAGTCGAAAAGAAATGAAGGTTTTTGAGGAAAACATTCCAGGATTTTTCTCCATATAGTGGACTTCACTGGGGTTCAACGGGTCCAAATGTCAGTTTCAGTGCAGCTTCAAAGAGCTCTACACGATCCCAGATGAGGAATAAGGGTCTTATCTAGAGAAACAATCATTTTCTAAAAAAATGTATATACTTTTTAACCACAAATGCTCATCTTGCACTGCTCTGTGATGCGCCACGCATTACGTAATCATGTTGGAGAGGTCACACGTGACGTAGGAGGAAGTACCGCAGTAGGACTAAAAACTATCTCATCTCAAATCTCATTTTCTCCTCCAACTTCAAAATCGTCCGACATCGATGTTTTACCTTTTTTTTGTAAAGGCCGTTTGACTTAATCGTTGCACTGAACTTAGACACTGGATCGATACTTCCGCCTACGTCACGCGTGACCTTTCCAACATGATTACGTAATGCGTGGTGCATCACAGAGCAGTGCAAGATGAGCATTTGTGGTTAAAAAGTATATACATTTTTTTAGAAAATGATTGTTTCTCTAGATAAGACTCTTATTCCTCGTCTGGGATCGTGTAGAGCTCTTTGAAGCTGCACTGAAACTGACATTTGGACCCGTTGAACCCCTGTGAAGTCCACTATATGGAGAAAAATCCTGGAATTTTTTCCTCAAAAACCTTAATTTCTTTTCGACTGAAGAAAGAAAGACATGAACATCATGGATGACATGGGGGTGAGTAAATGATCAGGAAATTTTAATTCTGAAGTGAACTAATCCTTTAATAGTGGTTATGATCACTGTTTATGTAATGCTGTTATATAATATCATATTACTTTGGTAGTAAATATTTAACGTATATTTACACTAGTTGGTAGGAGTGTTCACCTCTTCTGTGGTGAGGTCAGTTTTTTCATAGTTGAGTGTGATGCGCTCATGCCATCTAGTGGCTGGAATCTGCACTTCTGCAACTGAACACAAGCTCATCTGACAGAACAGGGTTTGATAGTTTGATAGATTTAATAGGTTAAATTGGTTGTTTACAATTCAATTTAAGAACTAAAATAATAAAAGAAAAATCCAAATAGAAGAAAATAACTGGATTTGTTTACAACTAAGTGTTTACAAAAATGCCTATAATAACAGTGAAGTTGACATGAACTAGTTATTGTTAAAGTCAGTATTTACTCACATGTCATGTTTTGTATAGACTGACATGGGCAGTGCAGATTTAGACAGTTTTGTCTGCGTTTCAGGAAACGATACAGTTTGCACATTAATGAAACCGTTTCATTTGATCAGTGTGTGTTTTGTTGGTTTCAGGTATCGGTTGAGTGGGCTGATTTTACCAAGTCTGAAGGACTGGTTTGAGGGCACGTTTGGAGCCAGTTTACAGCACAAATCTCCTGCGACAGTGAGTCCAGTGTGCTTTATCCTGCTGTGCACCAGACTCTTGTGTTGTGTGATTGTGTGTTTAATATGCTATGTGTGTGTCTTTCTCTAGCCCACTCTGAATTTAAGTGCAGTCGCGCCACCCAACCTGAACGAGCCCTTCGTGGAGGATCTGAAAGCAGCGGGTGTGTCCATGTCACATGATCCGGAGGACCGGGTTTTCCGAGCGCATGGTAAAGAATTTTGTGTCTGGCAGAAACTAGTTTCATTCTACAACAGTTTGTCAATTTTCCAAGCATGCATAAGAATTTTGTCGTGTTTTACCACATATTTCATCCGTGGGAAATTTGTTTCACACCAGAAGTCAGCATATTTTCATATTTAATGTCTTGATAAAATGTGACAATGCAAAAAATTATAATGGTCCTAAAATAGGTTTTGTTCATGCAAATTATAATTATTTTAGTTTTGATTTTCATTTGATTTAGGGGTGAAATAAATTAATTCATTTTTTTTTTTTTTTTAATCACACAATTTCCTAAAAAGGAGTTTGTAAGATTGAGATAGAATTGTTAACACTAAAATAAATTAGTAGAAAAATATGTATTTATTTTAATTTAATTAAAGATGAAGAGTAACACGTTATTCTTCATCTTTTATATGAAAATTGTCATTTAATTTATTATTCATTATATAGATATCTCTAATGCTCACCAAAGCTATATTTATGTGATAAGAAATTCAGTAAAAACAGTAATATTGTGAAATATTATTACAGTATAAAACAGCTGTTTTCTATGTGAATATATAGTAAAATGTAATTTATTCCTGTGATCAAAGCTGCATTTACTGTCACTTTTGATCACTTTAATATGTCTTTGCTCAATAAAACTAGTAACTTCTTAAAAAAAATCATACTCGCCCCAAACTTTTAAATGGTGGTGTGTTTATTTTGAGTTTAGAGCATTACTTCTAATACATCTTACATGGTGCCTCAAGTAAATAAATTAGATCATGTGTTCATATCATTCAGATTCAGTTTATTTTGGTTCAGTTCACTGTCAGGTACTTTAGCTGGATTTTTATGTCTTTCTGACAGTGTTTCTTCTCTCTCTCTTCCTCAGGTCACTGCCTGCATGAGATCTTTGCCCTGCGCGAGGGGAGGATCGGACGCGTGCCCGACATGGTGGTTTGGCCGAGTGAGTGTCTGCAAAGGGTTACAATCCAGTTCAGTGCGTCAGTTTGCTGATTAATATTCATGAGAACCCGCTTTAATTAGAGGGAAAGGGGCGTCGGCCATCCAGTGAGACTCTGACTGCTCTCTGATTGGTGGAATCCTGACAGGACCCATTTCAGCATCTCTGATTAACGGCTGAGCTTTGATTAGGAGAAAACCCAAGCGGCCAGCAAATCATGTGCCTCCTCTTTATACGCCTCCGTCCAGAACATTCTCTCTCCTCTACCTCCACGTCCGTCCGGTCATTCAGGGTTCACCCTCAGTAGATTACCCTGTCTCCTTCACACAATCCTCTTTTTCATAATCTTGAAGAAAAGTCACTTTCTCTGCTTCTGAAATAACATGTATTCACCGTCCAATCAAATCCCACTGGATATAATCATATTCCAGTTTTTCATCACAGTAACTGAATATTGTTTTTTACTAATAAATGTGATGGAGAGTATTGTGTATTGAGATATGTATAAAGACATTCATAATGCTACAAATGATTTATATTTCAAATAAATGCTGTTCTTTTGAACTTTCTCTTCATCAAATAATCCTGAAAAAATAAAGTATTGCAATTTCCTGAGAGAAAAAAAAAAAAAAACGTTAAGAAATCATACCGACCCCAAACCTTTGAACGGTACTTTAAGCGTAAGGGTTGTTTGTGGTATTGTGGTATAAATAATTTCAGTGTATTATAATGGTGATTTTGTTTCTGCAGGCTGTCACAGTGATGTGGAGAAGATCGTGGATCTGGCCTGCAAACACAACGTCTGCTTGATACCCTACGGAGGCGAGTACTTCCATAAACAAACACATCTGATGCTCCCAGAAGAGCGTCCAGATGCTTCTCAAAAAAGGTCTCTGTGAACTTTTGGTGTGAGACGCCCAATCGTTCTCTTATCTGAGATGATGATAACAGTAGTTCCAAAATATGTTTATATCAGCATCATCATCTTATATATTGTTTGTGTCATTAAAAACAAGATAAAAAGTCTTACACTGTAGCTGTTGCACGTCATATTACTGTCATATCTCTAGTAGCGTGTTTCTCTTTGAACACAATCAAATGGAAATAACATGAATTAAATGACAAAATTAACGTTGTTTTTCTTTAGGTTATATTTATTGTGAGTTTACAGTTAAAGACTTATTGATATACACTAGTGTTCAAATGTTAGCAGTCAGTGAGATTTTGATTTAAGAAATTAATGTTTATTCTGTAAGTTTGCATTAAATTATTGAAAAGTGGCAGTAAAGACCATGTCTTTATCTCAAATAAATGTTCTTTTGAACTTTGTCAAATAATACTGGAGAAACATGTTTTGTGGTAATCATGGTTTCTACAAAAATATTAAGCAGCAATAATACTAATTTCAGCATTGATCATAATCATAAATGTTTCTTGAGCATCAAATCATCATATTAGAATGATTTCTGAAGGATCATGTGACACTGAAGACTGGAGTAATGATGCTTTGATCACAGGAATACATTATATTTTACTATATATTCACATAGAAAACAGTTATTTAAAATTCTAATAATATTTTACTATTTTTGATCAAATAAACGCAGCCTTGGTGAGCAGAAGAAACTTTCAAAAACCTCAAAATCTTGACCTCAAACTTTTGAATGTTAGTGTAGTTCATCTAATAATTTTAACAAAGTATTCAGAACATGAACCTACTTATTTATTATTATTCTTAAATTGTGCTTGGCTGTCTCAATATGATCTGCAGTGTCTGGTTTACACCTGTGTGTGACAGATAATTTGTGCTTTAACAGAGTAGAATTTATAACAATATAGTTGCATGTATTTTAATTAATTATTCTGAAAATAATTGTGGTATTTTTTTTTTAAGCATTTTATGTTTAAATTTTTTATTTCTAATCATAAAATGTAAAATCGTGTGAAGTAGATTTGACATTTCTGAGGAGAACAGATACTCTACAGAGCTTCTCTCCAGATCCTTATGATACTAAACCAATCTCTCTCTCTCTCTCTGGATCAGGTGGTACGAGTGTGTCCAGTGCTCTAGAGTGCCCTCATGAGGAGACTCGCTCCATTGTTTCTTTAGACACATCTCAGATGGTGAGTGTTTACACCAACACATGCAGGCGTGACATACCGACACTCATTCAGCACTTGTGTGTGTGTGTGTGTGTGTGTTTATGGTGCACATATTAAATGTACATACATACATACAGAGCTCTCTCTGTACTGTCTACCGCTCTGTTCTTCTCTCCTTCTCCCCTCTCTTTCGTTTCTCTCTCATGTTCCCCTCTCCGCATATTTCATCTGCTGCTCTGACCTTGGCTGGCCTGTTTTGGGGGTCGTGGGGTCGTGCACATGAAAGGCAGTGAGTCATAAGCGCGGTTGTTTTATGACCGCAGTGGCGTGATTGATAGCTGAGGGGCGGAGCTAACTTTGGTTTCCTGAAGAGCATTTAACCCCTGTGGGACAAAACCTGCGTGATAGTCAGAGTGCCTGAAACACACACCAGCTAAAGCCCGAGCTGTAGGGAAGCTGTGACTGTGTGTGTGTGTTTTTATTGTTCACTTGAGGAAATGTGCTGATTTTTCACCAGAGGAAAGACATAGGTCATCGCACTATATCAGACGAGATGGTTTGCAGTGGTTTGTGTTGCTGTGGTTTGAGGTTTACACACACACACACAGAGTGACCTCTCGGTCCTGACTCACTAAGCTCAGATATGTGGGCTGAGTTTAACAACAGTGAATGAGTTTGACGTGTGGTTTGAGTACTGCGAACACGCTCACAATGCACTTTAATCTAAATCTCACTCTCTTCTCTCCTTCTAGCGTATTAGAATCATTTTAACTAGTCTGTTTTGTGTTTATAATCTATTGTCTACTGTATTGTACTTTTCTTATTGCATCGTGTATCTCACATATTCTTGGGTCATATGCACATACACTGTTTTTGTCCTGTATTGTTCTGTATATTAGAGATTTGCAAACCAGCATAAATAATCGAGTAGTTTGCGTCTTTCCTGAAAGACTGCTGTGATCGAATAGTCAATCTTAATGATGCTGTTATAATTAGGTGGATTTAGAGTCGTGTTCGATCACAGGTGTTTGTTGAGGGTTTTCTCATAATGGAAGTGTTTCTAAACGTTGATGTATTCTTGACTTTTGATTTGCATTGGTTTTAAAATGCAACATTAATGTACACTGATGTATTTTTAATTAACAAAAACATTGTAACTCCTAACATTCAACATACACCACCATTCAAAAGTTTGTGGTCCGTAAGATTTTTTCTTTTAAAGAAATGAATGCTTTTATTCAGCAAGGATGCATTAAACTGATCAAAAGTGACATTAAATACATCTGTAATGTCATAAAAGATTTCTATTTCAACTAAATGCTGTTCATTTGAACTTTCTATTCGTCAAAGAGTCCTAAAAAATGTATCACAGTTTCCACACAAATATGAAGCAGCACAACTGTTTTCAACATTGATAATATTAATAATGTTTCCTGAGCAGCAGATCATCATATTAGAATGATTTCTGAAGGATCATGTGACACTGAAGACTGGAGTAATGATGCTGAAAATTCAGCTTTGATCACAGGAATAAATTACATTTTAACATATAATCATATAGAAAACACTTATTTTAAATTGTAATAATATTTCACAATTTTACTGTTTTTACTGTAAGTAAAAGAATATAGTGTTAGTGTATATCCATCTCCAACATACTTTCATTCCATTTTCTTTTATTTTCACAAATTCGACTGCATTCAGTGAGCTCAACCACTCAACTCTGTTACCAAGATTTTGTTCTAAATTTTCAACCCTGTTACCAATTCAGCTTTTTCTGTTTAATTGTGATGTTTATTCTGTGTTTATTGTTAGACAATAACAAGATTAAACAAAGTTTCTAAGAATGCCTGAAACAAAATGTTTCTAAATATACTTCGAAACCCTCATTTAAACTATAACTTGAAACATTTTGGTAACAGGGTTGCAAAAATAAATAAAAACGAAAACTTAGTTTTTTTTCTAACCTTATTTTACCCTATTCATGGGTAAAGAGCTCTCATCTTGATTCTTGACTGACAAATGTTACAACGAGAGGATTCCCTGAGTGACCTGTTGTCTTCTGCTATTTGTTCCTTTTGTTTAGAACCGAATATTGTGGATTGATGAGAAGAATCTAACGGCTCATGTGGAGGCTGGAATCATCGGGCAGGATCTGGAGAGACAGGTCATTGATCCACACACTGATTTCACAAACATTTCAGTGCAGAGCAAAGAGCTTTCTGCCCTTTCCTAAGTATTTATGTATGTATGTGTGGTTCAGGTGTTCCCTAAATTTCCCTGCAAGGGTAGTAATACCAGAAATTGTTGAGCTTATGGGGACATTTTTGGTTATAAATCATCCTGTGATGTTTTTTGAAAATGTAAAAATGCAGAAAGTTTTCTGTGATGGGTAGAGTTAGGGTTAGGGGAGAGAAGATACAGTTTGTACAGTATAAAAATCGTTATGTCTATGGAAAATCCCCATATAATATGGAAAACCGACATTTATGTTCGTGCTGAAGGGTAAAAACAGGCCGTTTGCTTGTGTCTTCCTGTCTGTCCACAAACACACAGCAGATGGTCCCATCAAACTAATGGCACTGGTGCTGCTGGTGTGGTGTAGTATTTTGTGTGTGTGTGTGTGTCTGTGTGTGTGAGATGCATCACAATCAGCCCATCACAGTGTGTGTGTGTGTGTGTGTTGGTGTGAAGGGATGCAGGACAGATGGTGGAACATTAAAGTGTGTTTGTGTCTCTCGGGGGTTTGCTTAATAAAATCACATGGAGCGTGTGTTTTTTCTGAGACTGATCAATAAGTCCATCAGCTCTCTCACAGGTATACGGCTGTCACGCTCACACACTCCATATTAGAGTCTGACCGCAGGAAACGCGTCTCCATAAGGCTTCTGTACCACTGTGTTTATCCAGAAATGCATTTCCTGTGAGGCTGTTGTGTTTTATTGACAGTCACATTTTATTATGAAACTGACATCGTCCTGCGTCCTGGATGCTGATTGGTCAGTACAGTGATCCAGCTGTGCTAAAATACACGATGTTGTAACAGCGATGATGTTCAACATCTGTTCACCAGCTGCTTTGTTTATCCAGGGTTTTTTTTTTTTGCATAATTTTTGTTGCCCCAAGCAAGATTCAGATTTGTTTTACGGTGAAATCCACCTCTAAGGTTTGCTTTGTGTTTCACAAAGAATATGAGAACCACCAAATCACTTACAAACCCCCCACCCGTATGGTAGCATTAGACCACGTGGCCATCAGGGGTCCACTAAATCTCTGAGGTTGTTTTGTGTTTTGTCTGTGTGTGTAGTTGAATGAGCATGGTTACTGTACGGGCCACGAGCCGGACTCCATGGAGTTCAGTTCTCTGGGCGGCTGGGTGGCGACGCGCGCCTCAGGCATGAAGAAGAACATCTATGGCAACATTGAGGACCTGGTATGTCTTCCTGTCTCTCAACACACACAAACATACAAAGCTCATTCAAAAGTTCACCCCACACACTTCACATGTGTTTTATCCACATCAGTCTTGTGAAGTTCTAGGTCCTTCATGTTACCTGTGATCTGGTGTATTCCCAGGTAGTGCATATAAAGATGGTGACCCCTAGAGGAGTGATTGAGAAGAGCTGTCTGGGGCCCCGCATGTCCACTGGCCCCGACATACATCACTTCATAATGGGCTCAGAAGGTATGGACACATTGTGTGTGAGGAATGTATCTGAAATGTCTTAAAAAACCTTGAATCTCAAGAAACCTGTCAAAAACATGTCTGGGCCACTTTTCTTGACAATTAAAGGGATAGTTCACCCAAAAAATGAAAATTCTGTCATCATTTACTCACTCTCGAGTTGTTCCAAACCTGTATGAGTTTTTTTTTTTTTCTTCTGTTGAACATAAAAAAAGATATTTTGAAGAATGTGGGTAACCAAACAGTTGATGGACCCCATTGACTTCCATAGTATTTTTTTCCCCATACTATAGATGTCAGTGGGGTCCATCAAATGTTTGGTTACCCATATTCTTCAAGATATCTTCTTTTGTGTTCAGCAGAAGAAAGAAACAACTTGAGGATGAGAAAATGATGCTTTTCAGTGCGTGAGATTGTCCTGTTTTGTTGTTGAATGAGCTGTTAAAGCTCCGCCCTGTTCTGGAAAGCGGGTGTGTTTTTGCTCACACCAGAATAGTTACATTTTTAACATGCTATAAAAAATTATCTGTGGGGTATTTTGAGCTAAAACTTCACATACACACTCTAGGGAATCAGAGGCTTATCTTGTAAAAAGGGTCCCCCCACAATAGGCCCCCTTTAATTTTCTTTATGTAAAATTTCTCAATTCCATCTTTTGATTTTGAGGTGAAATGACATGTTTTTGTTTGCAGTTGTGCTTCAGGTGACCCGAGTTCAAATCCCAACTTGTGGTTCTTTCTGATGTCGTCCCCTAAATAATTAAATAAAAAAATATCTAAATAGGCAAACAATGGTACTGACTAAAGCCTAAAGTCTACTTCAGTTTTGACGCATATGCTTAGCAAATGCATACAACTGAACATATAACCTTTCAAAGTTTACTTCGTTTGATAGCATGCTTGAACACAGGCACTCGACACATGCACACTAGAAAGTTTCATCCTCATCCAGTGTCTGCGCTATTTTATGGAAGCCTATTTCCACCACGGAATAAACAAAATAAACAAAGGTGATTGGGACTTATCATCTCTCAATTCTGACTTTATAATTTTCAACTGCATTTCTGAATTCTGAGTTGCAAATCTCTAAATCTCTTCATGCAAATACTTGTGGGTGTCTGTTGTTGTGTTCTCTAGTAGTTTGTTGTTGTTCTGTCTATTTTGGTGCACATTCTATTTATTTGCACATGTACTATGGTGATGATGACATTTACATGTACTGTATGCATACTGTACTGTACATGTAAAACCAAAGTATGCTTTGGGCCGGTAGATGCTTTGGATATCTCAATCTGAAGTATCTTGTCACAGTGCTTTTGTATTCATAACAACGAGCATTTCTTTCTCTGGATTAAGCAGGTTTAATCATGAGTCTTCAAGGATTCATTAGATTGAAGGTCAGGCACAGATTCTCTAGACTTTAGTTTGATGACACAACTGAGCATCCTCTTCTCATTGTGCACACTGAAGTTAGTTTGACATCGGTTGTGTCTCTGGTAGTGATAAGCAGGCTAAAGGGTGTTTGTACTGAATTGTGTCAGTCACTTTAGGATTTCAAAAACAGTCCTTTTTATCAGAGAGAGTTCTGTACTGGACTTTATCTAAGGTCATGTTGCCCTGTTTGGGACTCTCACAGAGCATCCCAAAGTCTTGTCCAGTCTGCTTTTTTTTTTCTTTTTTTCTAGGCAATAACCACACAGTTATGCTGCAAGAGACTGTCTGACCAACATGTAAAGTGACCTACTTTGTGTCATTTAGAGGCAGATAAATCTAGATGATACCATGGATAATTAAGCAAATTGAGCTCTTCTAACAATGAACCTGTAGTTTACCTCAAATAAAACTTGAGACTGAGACTATATTTAGGTGTCCCTGTTAGCCAGTAGGGGGCGGTGAAACATGTTTAGCTTAGTGTATGACATGTGGTAATGTTTCTCATACATACATTACAGACTCTCCTCAGACCGGTCAGAAGTATGTGCTTGATATTTTCCATGTGTCATGATTCTGTTTAAAAGTATCAACCTTATTCAAAGGAAATTAATTTGTCTCTCTAAAAATTCATTAAGCCATTCATGAAGCCCTGAAGTGATGAAAATGGGCCATAACCATTGTATTTAGCAAAATGTTCTGAAGCTCTTTACGGCTCATATGAATTCTTTGTGGGAGGATGATTGTTTCCCAGGATTAATCTGCATTAATTAAACATTCATGATTCCATTAGGAGGGACATCTGGCTTCTTTAATGGCTTTGTAATGTCAGGGGCATTTAGCCGCTAAAGAAGGACACGTTTCACCTTTTCCCCTCTGACACGCTAAAGTTCAGATGACAGAATTATTGTTGTTTTACGGCGTTCAGGAGATCTTTAGATGTGAGGATTCTAGTATCAGAGGTGTGTGTGTGTGTTTGATGTAATGTTTAAAGGAATATTCGTACTGTACTGGGATAGTGGAACAGAAGTTCAGTATTTAACCTGAACCCATCCTTGTTATATGCAGTGGTTGTATGATCACTGTAAAACTATCCTGTTAAATTTATGATAAAAAAACTGGCAAATGTTGAAATTCACAATCCAGTGAAAAAAGTCAATACAAGAAAGAGAATATTTCAGGGGATGGTATATTTAAAATTTGTAAACATATATTTCATTAAGTGATATAATGTTAATATATGAAGATACTTGAACTACCAAAAACTGCTTTGTACCTTAAAATTACTAACTACCTTAATAACACATGTGGTACAGTAGAAAACCACACGAAGAATCAGTTTATTGTAAATGGCCTCTCTTTAAAACATGGTCAGTATTTGTGTATAAATATACAAAAATATTAACTAAATTGTAATAAAATACTCCAATGTACATAAAATACTACAATGTACTGATAACAAAAATAAGAAGAAACAAAACAATTGAAATATAATAATATAAGATGTATTTACACTGTAAATTATATGGTAATTCATAGTTTGTTCTTCCGAAAGCCATAAATTTGACAGTATTTTACTGTAAAATTGCGTATAATACTATGTCAAACCATTTACTTTAAAGGTGCAAATATGTAAGATTTTTTGCAGAAAAATATCCAAAAACCACTAGGCCAGTGTTATATATTTTGTTCACTTGAGTACTTACAATATCCCAAATGTTTCCAACTATTTGTAAATCGTGAGAAAATTGTAATTTTAACCAAGGCTCCGGGATGTGTGAGGAGTCGCCTGTCAATTGCGTCATACCCGCGTTACCCTCGGTTTCCGGTTTTATTGTGTAGAAACCATGGAAACAGCAAAGACACTTTAAACCATGGAAACACCAAAGACTCTTTCAAACTTGGCATCATAAACTACGCCTTTGTTTTGAATAGGCCTCTAGCGACCTCTAGCGGACAGAAAATCATACATATTGCACCTTTAACTGTTTTTAGACTGTAAAGTATATGGCATTTCATAGTTTTTCATTTCCAAAAACCATAAATTTCACAGCATTTTAAAGTAAAATTACATATAATGTGATGTTAAACCATTTAATTTTACTGATTTTACACTGTAAATTATATGGTAATTCATAATGTTTATTTCAAAAAACCAAAAATTTGAAAGTAAAATTAAATGCTGTATAATGCAACATTAAACATTTTACTTTTACTATTTTTCACCATTAATGATACAGTATTTCATATTTTTTTTTTATTTAAAAAAACATTTTGACAGTATTTTACAGTCAAATTACATACTGTATAATGCGATGTTAAACCACTTTTACTGTTACTGTTTTTCACCATAAATTATGCAGTAATTTGTAGTTTTTTTTACTTCCAAAACCAAAGATTTGGCAGTATTTTACAGTAAACTTACATAAAATGCAATGTTAAACCATTTACATTTACCGTTTTCACCAAAAAATTATACAGTAATTCATAGTTTTTACTTTCAAAAACCATAAATTTGACAGCATTTTACAGTAAACTTAATGTGATGTTAAATCATTTACTTTTACTGTTTTTCACCATAAATTATGCAGTAATTCATAGTTTTTACTTTTTAAGAACCATAGATTTGACCATATTACATTTTACATGAGTATTACACAAGTAAAATTACATATGATGTAATGTTAAACCATTTACACTGTATATGGTAAGGTAACTTACAGGTAAACCAGGTTTTTACTGTAGCATTTTAATGCAGAAATGTCGAGTGAAGGGTGAGGATGAGTGGTGTTTTGATGCTGAGGTATGTTCTGCTCATAAAGCTTCATCCAGCATACGGTCTCAATGATGGGTCGTATAAACTCTCCACAGGACTGTTACACATTCATATATGTTCGCTTGCTTTGGGCTTTCGGTAATGAGTCTAGAAGCCCAGACTCAGAGCAGCAGACACAGGGTTTCCCGCAGGGGTCAGAGGTCATGCTGGTTTGGGACAGGAAGCCTGCTGCGCCGGGCCCACGGTGACTCTGCTCTCCCCCCAGTGTGTCGTTTGATACTGACCTGCTTTATGTCACAGAACACACAGTCTGTAAATCTCTTTGCTTCCTTTTGTAGTGGGAGAAACTTGAGCGTTCAGGTGAAAATGAACATGCAGATCTCCTGCAGAGAGTCAGGGGCTCCTTTCATATGTATGTGTGTGCTGCGAACAGCTCTCTGACTGATTGTTAGATCCTTTGGTTGATGTTAAGGACTATTCAAATACAAATCGCACACATTTTTTTAGCCCTTGTGTGTGATACAGTAATAATGAAACAGATCAAACCTCATTTGAAAACTGCTGTGATACTCATTATGACCACATGACTCCCATCTGTTCACACACGTCAATGGTGTATATGTGTCTCACTCCTTAGGAACTCTGGGAGTGGTGACTGAAGTTACAATGAAGATCCGACCCATTCCTGAGTATCAGAAGTACGGCTCTGTTGTCTTCCCAAACTTCCAGCAGGGTGTGGCGTGCCTGAGAGAGGTGGCCAGACAGGTCAGTACAGGCCTACATGTGACTCAGAAAAACTAACCCAGCTGTGGTCAGGCTAACTTCATTTTCTACTGATATTCTGTTAGATTTCAGATTTTATAATGTGTGTATATAATTTTAATATGCTAAACTGGTGCTCAAGAAATCACCATGCCTTTATATAATGTGCTGAATTCACTATGTACTGTACATTTGACAACTGTTATCACATGTCTTTTCAAGAAAAGCATTGTTTTGAAGATATGTGAGTACACTATTAAAAATAGTGTTTTTTTTTTGCAGTGATGCCATATTTTGGGTTACTTTTCAGTGATCAGTTCTTAAAAGAACCATTTTTTTATTGAGCGTCAAGAACATTTTAATCTGAATAACCTAATGGAAAGATTCCATGCATGTTAAAGTTTCTTCATGGAACCATCAATGCCAATCAGTGTTAAAGGATTAGTTCACTTTCAAATGAAAATTAGCCCAAGCTTTACTCACCCTCAAGCCATCCTAGGTGTATATGACTTTCTTCTTTATGATGAACACAATCAGAGAAATATTAATAATTATCCTGATGCATCCGAGCTTTATAATGGCAGTGAACGGAACCAATGAGTATGAGCTGAAGAAAATGCATCCATCCATCATAAACGTACTCCACACAGCTCCGGGGGTTAATAAAGGCCTTCTGAAGTGAAGGGATGCGTTTGTGAAAAAAAAAAAAAAAAAAAAATCCATATTTAACAAGTTATGAAGTAAAATATTAAGCTCCTGCCAGACCACCTTCCGTATTCAACTTATGAAAAAAAGAATTTAAAAAAGAATTTTCATAATTTAAAACTAAATAAAAACCAGTTTGTGATGACAAAATCTATAAAAAAAATCGATTGACCTTTTTGTCAGCAAATAACGAGATGAAAATGTTATGGAGGGACGATTTTGGGAAGAGATTCAGTCACAATGAATCTCTTTGATCCACCTGGTGGATTAATAGCTTTGCTCAGTGTCTTTTAAAACATTTAAAAAATGTCAACATCTGTGAGAAAAAGAAAAAAGACATGTATAAATTTCATATTTGATTTCAAAGAAAACAAGACCATAGCGATCTCCGGGAGAACGCAAAGAAATTTACAATACAGGGCTCGACAAGAAGGACTGCATGATGGCCCGGGACAGTTGAAGGAACTGACCGAGTTTATCATGTATTTGCACCTGTTTGTGCCAATTTAAACAATAAAGCAATTTTAAATGATCCAAGCACAAGAAGACGTGAAAGAGAACTCAATTCAGGACAGTGCACATGAAACGCTCACACAGAAAGCCGCCTCTCTTACAGCGCACGAGTACTGAATTGAGTTCTCTTTCATGTCTTGTCGTGCTTGAAAGGACAAATACAAAAACATATCAAAGTGCCTGTTTTGGTGAATATTCATTTAAACAGTCGGTTATGTGATTGTAAACAGCTGGGTTAAAAATCAGATGTCTATCACTGGATCCGTGCTTTAGTTCTTAAAGTGACAGTAGCCTAATAAACTGCTGTCTGGGTCCTAAATGTTAACTCAAACAACAAAAGATGAAGAGAAAATCACTCACTGCTCTTTAATAAGGATTTATACAAGGGAGACTATGCATGCACTGTTATTTTACGTTTGATTATTCAATTTCTGTAGGTATTATATTTTACCTTAATACTATACCTGTGTCTTTGTTCTGTTGTATTTATTTGCTGTTTTTTTTTGTTTCTTATTTACGGAGTGTTAGATTTTAGTTGACTTAATCTATTGTAGATTTAGTTGACTAAAATCTAATGATATATGCCTCCAGTTTCACAGACAAGGCTTAAGCTAGTCCCAGACTAAAATGCATGTTTGAGCTGAAAGCAACTTGTACTGAGATCTCTTGGAATATGTCAGAGCCATTGTTTTTCTCAAGATTCACATCACGTTAATAAAAGCTACTTAAATGCCCTAAGGCCTAATCCTGGCTTAATCTAAGCCCTGTCTGTGGAACCAGACCTTAGTTGACTAAAACTAAAAAATTCAGATGACCAAAATCTGACTAAAACTAAATGGCATTTTAGTCAAAAGACTATGACTAAAACTAAATGAAAATGAAAATTTGCTGTCAAAATGAAGACTACTGCCAGTAAAGAAGCTTTATTGAAGAGTGTATGTTGAATGAGGCAGTGTGTGAACCTGGAGCTCTGCTCAGACTCGGGCTAATGGCCTCAGATCTGGCCTTCTCATTAGTCTGTGCACTGCTGCTGATGTAGCTGTTATTGATGAGCGCAGTGTTAGCGTTCTGTACAGCACTGCTTCTTATTAGTCCATAAACAAACTGTGATCCAAACTTAAAATGAAATTATTGATTATGCTGTTCAGGACCTACACTGCTCCTCCATCCGTTTGTCTTTGCCCAAGGCTGCCTTTAAATAAATCGGGTTATATTTTAATTGGAATATCATTTTGCTGTACTGTAGGTGTTTCCTAACAACAACAACAAAAATACTGGCTGAGCAATAATAATGTTAATAAAAATGTAGGAGAGGGTCATTATACGCCTCCGTCTATTAATCTGTTTCTGTCTTGAGTTTATTTCGTTTTTTTATTCTTGTTTCAGAGATGTGCTCCAGCATCCATTCGGCTAATGGACAACGAGCAGTTTCAGTTCGGTGAGTTGCATTTTTCCTTCTAATCAGATGTTTAAGCCCATGTTACTTTCTTTCTTCTGTGGAACAAAAAAGATATTTTGAAGAATCTTCACAGAGCTCTTTTACAATAACAGTTCATAGTGACGACGACTGCCTTAGTCGCATTAGTCCATGTACCGCTTGTGATGTCAAACGATAGCTTTGTGTGATTTATTTAAAAGGGGTCCTTTTATGTTCATTTACAGGTTAAAGATTTTATCTACAAGAATATGTTTACATCATTTAATGTTTAGTGTTTTCTTATAATTCACATTGTTGCAGCTCCTCTCTTCCCAGTCTGTCAGTAACGCTCTGTTTAGTTCCTGTCTCTATGAAGCCCCTCCTTCTGAAAAGCTCAGTGTGCTCTGATTGGTCGGCTAGAGCAGTGTGTTGTGATTGGCCAAGCACTTTGATCGTGTTTGGGAAATGTCCCGCCCCTTGCCATAACCGCCAGTTTCAACACACTACTAACTAACTTAACCAGGCCCCGCCCCTTTATTCTGTGTATTCTGAATTATTTAAATGAGGAATGTTGTGACTTGTTCATTCCTGGAAGAAAGCTCAAGACTGTGGAGGCGTTTCAGGGAGTTCAGTAGAGAATAACTCCTGCTGGAGGGACTTTTCAGAGCTTTTTCATGATCAAACAGCAACATTACACACTAAAGAAAGACGAACGTGGAAAAAAAGCAGAATAGGTAGAATAAATTCACTGATATTCTTCCTTTACAAAGTGAGCTGTTAATTTGAAAACAGTTGTGACCAGATCGCTGAGTCAGTGAACTCAAGAACAGGATCACTGACTCAGAAGAACCTTCTCAAAAAAATCTGACTTGTTACAATGAACTGTTGTGGTATGGAAAAGATCTGCATGAAGACTCACTAAAATATAAAAGTTTTTTCCACAGAAGAAATTTGAGTGAGCAACTGACGTTTGTGAGTTAATGAAAAGCTCACTAGTCAGGGCACTGATCAGGGAGTCGCCATTTTAAGGGCTGTCTCAATCGTGAAATCCTTCCAGTGCACTTAAAGGGCACCTATAATGCCCCTTTTACAAGATGTAATATAAGTCTCTGGTGTGCCAAGAATGTGTCTGTGAAGTTTCAGCTCAAAATACCCCACAGATAATTTATTATAGCTTGTCAAATTTGCCCCTATTTGGGTGTGAGCAAAAACATGCCGTTTTTGTGGGTGGGTTGCTTTAAATCCAAATGAGCTCGTGCTCCCCGCCCCCAAGCGCTCTCGTCATTCCAATACACTCACTGAGGCATACAATACAGTAGTTCACGCAGCAAATATAACTCAAAAAATGGATCTTTCCAAACTGTTCTTGATGCAGCATATAACATGGCATGTATTTGTGGATGATTGCTAAAATTACATTAGCAATGTGCTAACTAAACACATTCAGGAAGACAATTTGCAAACATCATAAATAAATATGATAAAAAGAAAGAAAGAAATATATATGAAATTGGATCAGTCGATCCATGTTTGAGAATGAATTTCTGTGCAAATCCTGTGTTTTACTGTGAATCATTCTAGTGTTAATGACTTAAACATACTGGTATATTAATTTATCTAGCCACATTCCCTTCATAAATAAAATTACACCACTGCGACCTTAGTGTAAAAAGTAGTATGTTTGCTATTATAGCCGTTAACAGATCGGTGATGATGTTTATATAGCTGAGACATATACATTTACATTTATGCATTTGGCAGACGCTTTTATCCAAAGCGACTTACATTGCATTATACTATACATTTGTATCTGAGTATGTGCAATCCCTGGGATCGAACCCACAACCTTGGCATTGCTAGTGCCATGCTCTAACCACTGAGCTACAGGAACCATATAGCTCAGGGACAGTCGTTTTTGAGTGTTGCTGTCCTGCTGAGTTTTGCTCCGACACAACTCGTCTTCCTTCACGCAGCTTTAGTAATCCTGAAGACATTCAAGTGTGTTTGATCGGGGTTGTAGCTAAACTGCAGGACAGCTGCTGCACTCCAGGACCAGTGTTACGCGTGCGAATTGCGAAAACAATGGCGGCGCCGTGGGTGGAAACGTACAGATTCAGGGGGCGGTAATATATAATAAGATCCCCTTCCTACGTCACAAATCAGAACGGCTCAATTTCTCTCATGCTTGTAGAAAAAGGCTTGCCAAAACAAAGTTACTGGATTGTCCTTTTTCACATTTTCTGTGCTGGTAGATGCACCAGAGACTCGATTATAGCACTTAAACATTTGAAAAGTCAGATTTTCATGATATGAGCCCTTAAACGTTCGCTCCCTAAAAAAGTTACGCAATGCACCATGAAAACCAGGGAGCATCGATGCGAAACATAAATCACATGTTGCCGGAAATAGTCATCAGTGTCCCAATGTGTTGTAGTGTTACTGTTACTGTCCTTAACAGTGCCTGAATTCATGTTCATGACCTAGGAAGCTAGGGAGCTGATTGAGACGCACCCTATATCTTTTAGTTTTATTAGTACATGTGATGTGTTTAATTTCTGGGAACCTCAAAAAGTATTTTACAAAGAAAGCTGGCCAGAATGAAGGGAAAACAAGGACGTGTGGGAGTGTTGTCATGGTTACAGTGCTGAACTTGTGTGTTGTGTGGGCTGATTTCAGATCAGACAGGGATTCACTCAGCAATAACACAAACCTCAGGAAACTGCCGTAACATACGCAATGATCTGTTTGCTTTATGAAGCAGTGTCATGTAACTTGCTCTCATGTTCAAGTATATAAGCAGATGTTTTTTAAAGTTGTGGAGTGTGTAATTACACACATAATTATGGTCCTGAACACACTGAACACTCCCTGCAGCCCAACAGGTGTGTCTTTCTGAATGGTTGTTAAATATCATAGTTATATAAAGGCAAATTAGAAACTGTCGTTCTCAAAGTCAAAACATTATTGCTGGACCAAAAAAATCATAATTAATATGCAGTTGCTGAATAATTGATCTACCTAGCTACAAAATCCCACAGACAGTAGCAGATGTAAGGATTAAGATATTGTGTTAATTAATATTAATAACAATAGTTACTTGATTTGCAGCTCAATAAACATTTTCAATGTTGAAAACAGCTGTGCTGCTTCATATTTCTGTGGAAACTGTGATACTTTTTAATTTCAGGATTCTTTGATGAATATAGTTCAAAAGAACAGCATTTATTTGAAAATAAATATTTTTTAACATTATAAATATCAACTTTGATTTCTTTCTTAAAAAAAAAAAAACGTACTTATCCCAAACTTTTAAACGGTAGTGTATATTATTATTAATATAATACTAAATTACATGAATTTGAGCATTTCAATTGGTCAAAAAAAACTGATTTCCCTCAAATCATTGTGTAAGAGCCTTAATGTTATTGTTATTAATTTATTTTGTTAATTGATTTTAATAATTTATAACATTAATGTTATTGTTTACACTTCTTTTTATATGGGTATATGAGATCTGATTTCCAAATCAATACATCATTTTAAATTATTTGCGCAAAACTAATTAATATTCATGAGTAAAGCCTTTGCCGTCTTGTGACATCGCAAACACATCGAACTATTGTAAGTGGCATCAATGTTTAATTAGACAATTTAGTATTTCTGTTGAGTTGTAAAGTCTTTATCCGGTGCAATAATATCCAGATGCGCTGTATATTGATAACTGAACATTACCGGAGTGTTATGAGTTGGTTATGTAACTAACAGGATAACACAGGAAGTGTTTGCACAATCAGTCCATGTCTGGCTTTAGAGACAGTTATCTGTTTTCATATTTCACTCCACAGAGATGAATGGGAAGATTTAGCATTTGAGAGTTTTGTTTTTGTTTTTATTACTTGTTGTTGTTTTGTGTATTCATTACATCCAGTGGTTTAATTTGGTGTGGTGTAATTTATCTCTGGAGAACCCCCGCTCGCGCCGACTCGTATAAAGTGAAATTGATCATTATTTTACCAGCTGAGCAGCGAGCGAATGCACAAACTCACGATTCAGGAACAATGAAAAATGGCCCTGGCAGCAATTAAGCTCACAGTGCAGCCGAGGTTGATAACGTTACATGCGGAGATGTGGGGGATTTTGTGAGGGGTTGCCAGATATATCAGGAAAAGTTCCCCCGTCTCCAGGGATCTCGTTAACTCCTGTACGGCTCTGTGTTTTCATCGACGCTGCACTTCTGAGAGGGAGAGAGAGATGTATCGACTCTTTAATGAAGACTCCAGTCTCTGTAATCATAATGGGGTTTGCAGCATGCACACTCTTTAAGCCCTGAAGTGTGGCTCTGTTATTTTTTTTATATTTTGTTATAATCGCAAGCAGAAGAAAAGGGAGGTAATGAGTGTTGTAGTGCGTTCAGACACATGCGCTGTAATCTCTGAATGCTACAGCGTTATGAAGGTGTGGATCCTCACAAACTGTGTGAGTGTTGACGCTCTCTGGAAGCTTTAATGGACTGCTGGGTGTAAGAGAGAAACATTATGTCCCCTCTGGTCCTCTTCGGTCAAATGATTCGCGTTTAGAAATGTTTAATCTTTTGGATTCATCAGAATGGGATGACACTAGGTGACTTTTGTCGCATTAGCTATGTGAACACAAAAAAATCATGGACGTGATTCGGATATTTTAAAGGGTCGAAAAAAAATAGTCACACTTGGCGCCTTCGCGGTCAAAAATGACCGCCATAGGAAACGAATGGGAAAATAAAAAGTGCACAGCAATGATATATATGAACTAGCGCAACTATAACACAGAGCAAGTTTTTGCAAATGTGTGAAATAAATTCAGCCACAAAGCAGTAAAAAAAAAAAAAAAACGAACAGCAAGAAAGAGGTTACACAAGAGTACAAAACAGACACACCCACTCAAACACACATTCACTTACACACACTATTATACACACAAATGAACTGGTGTGGCTGTAAAATTATGGTAAAATTGAGCTAAAAGATTCAAATAAGAGGTTGAAATCAGATCAGACCCAGATTTATTAAGCTGTGATAAAGCATACCTGTTTATTTTTGTTACATTTTTATTGAATTTTGATGTTATGTATAACAAAATGTCCTGTGTTCAGGTTTGACTGTAGTAAAGTTAATGCAAAAACTGACACTTCAAATCAACATTTCAAACCAAAAAAATCTAAACCTTGACAAAAAGCAGTCTTTGAGAATGTCTAAGTATAAATCCAAATCCAAAACTAATAAAAATATGTATTTGTGTCTGTAAACACTAGATAATTTATAAGCCACTTTATATAGAGCTATATAATATTGCACTGTATTCCCACCAGATGGCACTGATTTACCTTCAAAAAAATGGATTTTAAATGCCTTGTCTCTATTTTAACATGGAATACTGCTCTAACTGAAAAATAATTTAAAATATATTAGAAAAGAAAAATAGTGTATTCTTTTCAGAGGGGAAAAATAGCTCATAAAAATTGTATAAAAATTGCATAGTATCATAAAATACCCTCAAAAATTTAAATAATAATCAGTAAATATTATTCAACAAAAATATATTACATTGGCTTTTCTGAGGGAAAAAAAAGAAGTTACATTTCAAGGCTTCGGTGTGAGCCCTGAACAAAGATGATCAGAGGGTTAAGTAAGTTCATATCATGGTAAACTGCTGTAGAAAAATTGCAATTTCAAATGTGTTTTCTATGTGAATATATCGTAAAATCTAATTTATTCCTGCATCATTACTCCAGTCTTCAGTGTCACATGATCCTTCAGAAATTATTCTAATATGATAATTTGCTGCACAAGAAACATATTATTATTATCAATGTTGAAAACAGTTGTGCTGCTTCATGTTTCTGCGTGGAAATAGTGATCATTTTTTCATGATTCTTTGAAAGTTCAAAATATTATAAATGTAATTGTAACATTATAAATGTCTTTACTGTCACTTAATCAATTTAATGCATTCTTGCTGAATAAAAGTATTAATTTTTTAAAGAAAAATCTTACTAACCCCAAACTTTTGAACAGTGGTGTATATTAATGGGAATTTTGCAAAACTGTTGTAATATTCGTTTTTGTGTCATTCAGTGAATTAAATACTTTTAGAAATTTTAGAAAGGTACTTCAATTTATTGGATTTTTGTTGTTGTTGTTATTATTATTCTACTAACTCGATGAATGCAAAAAAAAAATCACAATAAAGGCCAAATATGCAAAAACACATTGTAACACGAGTTCTAAAACAATAAAATAAAACAAAACATTTCAGACTTATTTTACATGAGTAAATAAATTGTTTATTATATCATAAATATTAAAATATTCAGTTAAATTCTGATTGGATGAGACACATTTGAAGCTAATGCTGATATTTGAACAATTTTAACTGTTCATCAGTTGAATTTTTATTAATTAAAAGTTGTGACATTGCACAGCATCCACAAACAACTCAGTTCACTTACATAACAGGCTCCTTACCTAACAATCATCATCTTGACTTATTTGGGACACGTCCCGCTCTGTTTTCACATTTCTACATGTTTCTTACTCATTTTTGTGCATAAATAGTGATAACCATGCAAATCTATGTGAAAAATCTCTACCAGATGACACATTTCTACAATTTGACAGTATTATCATACGGCTTAGCCCTAAGAGAAAGGAAGCAGACAGGAAGTGATGGAGAGAGACGGGAGGTGTAAGTGAACACAACATCAGTTAGTGTGCCATCCGTTAGGCCACGGCAGCGACATGACTAGCGTGTTTGATAGATTTCACGCACAGATTCATGTCAGCTTTCAGTTTATTTTAATTTATCTGAGATTTTGTGTTGGTTCTGAGGTGAACCTGACTGCGTGTGTGAGATTTACTGGCGTTTCTTATCAGGATGATTCATGTGCAGCGTTCTCACCGCATTCCCTCTCGGCCTTTCTCTCTCTGTGTCTCCAGTCATTACTGTGCTATTGTTCACACCGCTAATAAATCTGACACAAAGGCCTCTGGGAAATCTGAGGGGGCAAAACTGAGGGATGTTTGGTGACATTAGAACAGTTGGAGAGTCATTCGTTTCGAGCGGAAAGCTTATGACTATACACAATTCCTGAAAAAAAGAGCGCTAAATGATTGCGTGATTTAATGTTTTTAATATTTTGACAGGTCATGCGCTCAAGCCACAAGTGTCCTCCATATTCACCTCATTCTTGGAGGGGTTGAAAAAATTCTACATAACAAAGGTGAGAAAGAAGCGTGAATGTGTGTCAATACAGTTTTACATCAATTAAGGGCTGCAATAGAGTGCAAAAGTCAAGTTCTTTAAGTAAAAACTTCATTCACTTTCTCCATAGGGAAACTGATTTTTAACGGTAACTTGTAAACCTATAAAGACAGGCCTACTGTGAGCTACAAGGTTGTTAATCCATGGTATTTGTTTCTGCTGAAGATGTCATCCCACATTATTTCAACTTAGTTTTAAAGTAATTGTATTTAACAGCTGAATTTGTGGTGGAAAAACTACATTACCTATGATGCTGTGCATAAAATTCCACTGATCAGAGTGTCGAAACGAGCAAAACGCGGCAAAAGATCTTGTTAGCTTCGCCCACTCAAGTTGATCTCCCTACACTCTCGAAATACTTAAATATTTGAATATATTTGCATATTTTTTGCATATTCAATAAACTTAAAATATATTGTTTTTATTTGTTATATATTTGTTATCTTAAGAATCATTGATATATATATAAGGGACAAAATGTTTTAGAAGTTAGTTTTTATTATTTAATAATACATTATTTTTAAACTGATATATTTGTAGACAAAGGTCTCAGTTAATGAACCATGTAAGCGAACAGGTTTTTTTTAGAAAATGTACATTTATTTAATTCGAAATTTAATTTGTCAACTCCATCAGACACATTAAAAAGCATGATATTTTATTTTGATCCATCCAACAACAGTGTAAAGTCTTCAATTATGTAATAATGGTGTTCAGTAAAGGAGCTAAGTGAAAAAAATTAATTCATGGGTTAGGTTATTATGAACAATCCAGTTCCTAATTCTTTAATTCTCTACCCTTCTTTTTTAATATTAAATGTATATAACGAATGACGGAGTTGACAAATAAAATACTGATGGTGTTGACAAATACTGACGGGGATGACAAATACTGACTGAGTTGACAAATAAAATACTGACGGTGTTGACAAATACAATACTGACGTGTTGACAAATACTGACGGAGTTGACAAATAAAATACTGACGGAGATGACAAAATACTGACGGTGTTGACAAATACTGACGGTTTTGACAAATAAAATACTGACGGAGGTGACAAATAAATGACGGAGATGACAAATACTGACGGAGTTGACAAATAAAATACTGACGGAGATGACAAAATACTGACGGTGTTGACAAATACTGACGGTTTTGACAAATAAAATACTGACGGAGATGACAAATAAATGACGGAGATGACAAATACTGACGTAGCTGACAAATAAAATACTGACGGAGTTGACAAATACTGACGTGCTGACAAATACTGACGTGTTGACAAATACTGATGGTGTTGACAAATACTGATGGTGTTGACAAATACTGATGGTGTTGACAAATACTGACGGAGTTGACAAATTAAATACTAACGGAGATGACAAAATACCGACGAAGATGACAAAATACTGACGGTGTTGACAAATACTGACAGTGTTGACAAATAAAATACTAACAGAGAAGATAAAATACCGACGAAGATGACAAAATACTGACGGTGTTGACAAATACTGACGGTGTTGACAAATAAAATACTGATGGAGATGACAAATAAAATACTGACGAAGATGACAAATACTGACGTAGCTGACAAATAAAATACTGATGGAGTTGACAAATAAAATACTGACGGTGTTGACAAATACTGACAAAGTTGACAAATACTGATGGTGTTGACAAATACTGATGGTGTTGACAAATACTGACGGAGTTGACAAATAAAATACTGACGGTGTTGACAAATACTGACGGAGTTGACAAAATACTGACGGAGATGACAAATAAAATACTGACGTGTTGACAAATAAAAAATACGGAGATGACAAATACTGCTTTTTGTTTCAAAAACATATGGCATTATTTTACTTCCATAGATATATTACAGATCTCTGCCTTTCATTTATATTTTTTAATTTGTTGCTGTTTTAAACACTTTGTTTGGCAATTTTACAGTGTGACCTCTTGCTGAGGACAGGCAAGAGGAAAATTACATGTTTTCCAAGTATAGAGCACAATATTGAAATAATACAAAAAAAAAATCATTTAAAAATAAAAGCAATAATTGTCCTGAGTATCAAGATTTCCTGTAGATGTAACTTTTTAAGTAACTTTTCATGGGATTGTAGTTCTTTCCCTCACTAAAGGCTGTTAAGTCCACAGTCATGTACCTTTGTCCGATTTTCAAAAACTTTTTTGCTTCAAATCAAAGTTTGTAATGTTGTGATTATCTTGTAGCTGATTGGCTTGGTTCATGGCTTATAACTATATTAAAATCCCTGTGGGGAAAATGAATGAAAAAATATTTGGGAACCAGTGTCGCTGAAAAAAGGGGGCAGGCATTAATGCACTCTATTACACCGCTCTCTGAAATACTTCATTCTGATTGGTCAGTCACAGTATTCTGCATTCAAAGCAAGAAATATTGCAAACCTGATTTCATCTACTGACTTGATTGGCTTGTGAAAAGTAGTCGATGATTGATTTTATTGGCTAATATTGTTTTTTTCCCCCGCCCACACAGCGTTGAAATGCAATCAGGAATAAAAACTCATTTTAGAGACCGAGAATTATCACAACAAATATCATTTTTTTTTCTTCTTCAGAATAACGTTGGGTCTCTTTGATTTTTATGTTGTCTAACTGTGCAACACCATTCTCAGTTTAAAGGCTTCGACCCGCACCACCTGTGTGTCGCGACGCTCTTATTTGAGGGGGATCGTGGGAAGGTTTTGCAGCACGAGAAACAGGTTTACGACATCGCAGCCAAATTCGGGTAAGAAACCATTGGTTTTTTGTGTGTTCTTCCAATCTATGAGGTTTCTATGGAAGCAGAGTTACTGTTTCACCAGCATGGGTCATTAGGGTCGTGACCCCTGACCTTAAGTGATCTTTCTGATTGTATACGGAAGCACTGGCGTTTGTCTCTGTCTTTTCATGCTCCCTCATTCATCACGGCTCTTTCAGTGGCAGTGATGGGTGTGTGAGGAAAGAGTGAACAGATTGAATGATTTCTGCATTAAAGGTTGGTTTGATTTTGAGAATATTTAATTAGAGGCCGATTGTGATGGATAGAAGGAGAATCCCACAGCTGACCTTATTGATCCACTGCCTCTGTGTGTGTGTGTGTGTGTGTGTGTGTGTGTATCCATAAAGAAAATGTTCATCAGACCACAAACGCCTTGATGATCTTTCTTTTGCAACATTGAGTGTGCAGATAATATATGATTTTCCTCTTCACGTCCCAGTGACGTGTACTCTGTTTTGTTACTGTGTGTGTTTTAGGGGACTGGCAGCAGGAGAAGATAATGGTCAGAGGGGTTACATGCTGACGTTTGTGATCGCATATCTGCGGGTGTGTTATGAAGCTCCTCACACGGTTTTACTTCCCTTCATTTCAACAGACTTCAAAATACACCAAAATGCAACTACAAATAACTTTTTATATCGAACTCTAGATGTGTGTTTTGTATGGAAGATCGTTTCCGCCACTGAATAAAAAATAAAAAAGGTAATTGCAACTTTTTATCTTAAAATTCTCAATTTTTTTTTCAGAATTGTGTGATATAAATTCACAATTCTGAGAAAAAAGTCAGAATTGCGAGATAAAAAGTTGCAATTATCTTTTATTTCATTTTTATTCCATTGCATAAATAAGCTTCCATAGTTTTGATGGAATGTCTTAGGTTTTTTTTTTTTTTTTATAACACCAATTCAAAAGTTTGGGGTCAGTAGGATTTTTTTTAATTTTTTTATTTTTTTTTATTATTACATTCTTTTATTCAACTTGGAAACATTACATTGATCAAAACTGACATTTAAGGCCAAAAATTCTATTTCAAATAAATGATGTTCTTTTGAACTTTCTATGAATCCGGAAATTAAATGTATCACAGTTTACACAGAAATCTGAAATAGCACAACTGTTTTCAACATTGATAATAATCATAAATGTTTTTTGATCATCAAATCCTATTATATCTATATCTGTTAATGGCTGCTTATGCACAAAATGAAGACAATGTGATGTATCTATTATAGAATACTTGACTGTGATTGGTCAATCACTGATTGCTTTACATCAGTGGTCCTGTTTATCCTGTCAGGGTTTATTTTGAGATAATGATACAGCAGATTATACATTATCCATATAAATATATCTCCGAACATGTATATTTTATATGTATGCTGGGATTGAGTGAATGTTTAGTTTACACATTTATTCTCAAAATTCTGAATATTGGTCTGACTGATATATTAGTCTGCAAATACTCAACACTATATTTGTAACTGTTGTTGGTAGTGTTCATTGCTGGGGTATCTTAAGAGAGAGCTTGATAACCTCAAGACCCCAAACAAATTGCAGGTCTGGGGTCTGTCTCGAGGTTATCAATCTACCTGCTTGCTTATTAAGTCTTTTGAGTTTGCAGACTAAAATCAACAATTACACTGAAGTTCTGCATCATTAGTGTAAGATCTGTGTATGTGTGTGTGCAGGATTTGGGAATGGACTACTACGTGATCGGAGAGTCGTTTGAGACGTCTGTGCCCTGGGACAGGTAAGCGATGGTTAGGCGTCACTCTTGCACTCCTCTTTCTGTCTGTCGCCCACGCTCTCCACGCTCTCTTTGCTGCTGTTGTTGTCTCTGTCTGAATGCTTTAGTGGAGGTGGGAAAGTCACAAGGACACAAAGCAAAGGAAAAACTTGGACTCCCACAAAGACACAAACTTTCAGACTTCATGTGAACCTGTAATTTTAGCTCTTAGTATTAACTCAGATCATGAGCTAAAAGCAGTCAAGTGTGTAACACGCATGTGAACTTTAAAAACATCTAAACAAAGAAGCTCAAATAGTATTTTTTTTTTTGTGTGTGTGTGTGTTTTAGGTTGTGTGTGTTTTAGGTTTTGTTTTTTGTTCTGGATTTTGTTTTGTGCTTTGTTTTGGGTTTTTTTGTTGTTGTTTTGTCTTGTGTGTTTTTGTGTGTTTTGAGTTTTGTGTTGTTTTGGTTTCTTGTTGTTTTGGGTTGTTTTGTGTTTTGTTTTAGTTTGTTGATTTTTTTTTTTTTTTTTTTTTTTGCTTTTTGTTTAGTTTTTGTTTGTTTACTTTTTGAGTTTAGTTGTGTTTTTGTTTTGTTTCTGTTTTTTTTTTGTTTTAGTTTTTAGTTGTGTTTTTGTTTTTTTTTTGTTTCGTTTTTTGTCTTTTAGTTTGTTTCATTGTATTTTTGTTTGTGTTTTGGTTTTATGTGTTTTATATTTTGTTGTTTTGATGTGATTTTGTATTGTTTGATTTTTATGTTTTTTTTTTTTTTTCATATTTCAATTTGTGTTGTATTATAGTTTTAATTACTTAAATGTGACTGTTAATAATAGTTGTATTATTAGTATTTTTAGTAGTATTTTTTGGCCACACCTGTCTACTCTTGACATTATTTAGTATGTATGTATATATATGTGTGTGTGTGTGTGTGTGTGTGTGTATATATATATATATATATATATATATATATATACACACACACATTATATTATATTATATATATTTTTTATATATATATATTTTTTGTATTTGTCTCTCTTTCAGGGTTTTGGACTTGTGCAGGAATGTGAAGGAGAGGATTGTAAGAGAGTGTAAGGAGAGAGGAGTACAGTTCCCTCCGCTGTCTACATGCAGGTATACACACACACACACACACACACGCGCACGCGTGCGTCTATCTTTATGACCTTTGATTTGCTGTCCATAAGTAAGCGTCTAACGACCATCCAAACCACTAATAAAGAGCAACACGCTAAAAAAAAATTCCCACAAGACCCTAGCATGGTGGCGGCAGCTATTGTATAACCCAGCACTGCTCACAATTTCAGTTAATGTAAAAATCTCCAAGTGTAGTTTGATGCAGTGCTGTTTAGTGAACTCTGTGTTCATTCTGATCCCACCTTTACTGTCACACACACAGAAAGAGAGGGAGATTTTGGGCTTTCTTAGCCATTCATTTCCTGTCTTTTGCTTTCCAGCTGCGTGCGACATGATTGATGTGGCCATTTAACCTCTGCAAAACCAGATAAACTTAAACTTACTTTGTCTCAAAGTCAAGGGGCACAAAGGCAGGGCCTGGACAGAAAGCATGTCAGAGTCTCTCACTTTCTTTTTGTGCCTTCCTGGAGTCATAAAAGATCCCACAGCAGCCGTTAATCTGCTTTAGCAGGAATAGTATTAAGATAACTGATTATAAAAACATCAAACACTCCTCATCCTCTCTGAAATAAGTGATTAGAGGTGTGTATACCAGAGCAATATTTAAATATAATTTTATGTAATGTATATTTGAGCGCAATTATGGCTCCTAAAAGTGCATTTAGAATTATTAATAAAAAGGTATATTAAAAATAATAATAATATTTAAAATATTTTAAAAATGATCATGGCTGACTGCCAATGGCACAATTCTGCAAAAATGTTTGCTGTTCCCTGATGCTACATCCACTCCACTAGGTGTCAGTGTAAAATGACGACAGTCTTCCCCGGAAGGACTTGAAATCATCATAACTTATCTTGGTTTTTCTCTTTTCAGAGTTACACAGACGTATGATGCAGGTGCTTGTGTGTATTTCTATTTTGCCTTTAATTACCGGGGTCTGAGTGATCCAGTTCACGTCTACGAAAAAGTGGAGGTAAGCACAGCAAGAAAGTTAAAGATTAGCCATTAATCTTTAAACTAGCACAAAATTGCTCAATATTTACCTGTGAAGGTGAAATGAACTGTCCAAATGAACCTTGCAACCCTTGCTGATAGATCTAACTAAACATTTATTCCACTACAAAAAAAAAGGGTTTCCAAGAACATTTTGAAAGTAAAGACTCAAATGAATCAGTGAATCATTTGTGTGAATTAGTGAATCATTTTTGTGTTCATTGGAATTAAGCATCCAAATGAACCTCACAAACAGAACTATTTATTTCACTACAAAAAAGAAGGGCAGCCAAGAACATTTTGAAAGTAAAGACTCAAATGAATCAGTGAATCATTTGTATTTAAGTGGATACTTGAAATGAACTGTCCAAAGAAACCTAAGCAATCCTAGCTTATAAAACTTACTAAACATTTATTTCGCTACAAAAAGAAGGGCTTCCAGAAACATTGTGAAAGTAATGACTCAAATGAATCAGTGAAAAAGTGTCAAAAGCATCAAAATGTTCTGTTTCAACTGTAGGTTGTGCTGCTGTTAAATTTGAAACAAACAAACTTTCTCTCTTTAGGCTTAAATAGATTGAATTAACGTGTCTTTTTTGCTTCTGTTGTGTAGCATGCAGCCCGGGAGGAGATTCTAGCCAATGGAGGAAGTCTGTCTCACCACCACGGAGGTGAATTTCACCACACAGCATGTGAATCATCTGAAATAAATGAATCAATTCCATCACTCTGAGCTCTACTGAACAAAACATACACCGTACTCGGCCTCTAGACTCGACAATTCAGCTTCTTAGAGAATTGTAGCATTGGGGTCAGTGGTTTGTCCTGGTTTATTGGGTCTGAAACACATGACTTATCTACATTACCGTCCGCCTGCTGCTAGCTAAACGTCACCAGACTCATTAATCACACACACACAGATCTGTAGCACACAGGTCGCGTCCTATATGGGCTGTTAAAGGAATAGTTCACTCAAAAACATTGTTTTCTGACTGCTATGTCGTTCCAAACATGAATGACATCTGTGGAATACAAAAGACGCAATTAAGGGAATCTAAACAGTAGTCTCTGAAGCCATATAAAACCTTAAATGAAATTTAAGACGTTATTACCTGATAATCTCTCCTCCAGTGAGCTGTTAATGCTGCGAACGGATCATTGAGTCGGTGAGTTGAACTCGAGATCAGCATCAGGCAAATTTGTGAAAGAATCGTTTACTGAAAAGATCAGATGCAAAATAATATCATTTATATTTCACAGAAGAGAGAGAATAGTCGATTTGAAATGACGTGCAGGTGATTTTTAACTTTTGGATGAACTTTACCTTTAAAATGCGAGAGAAAATGGTGAGCTGATGTTTATAAACTTTCATGACCGCTATCTAAAAGAAAGAAAGCCGTGCTGATGGTGTGTGTGTGTGTGTGTGTGGGGTTTCTCTGTAATTGTGATTAATAGCGGTACTGCGGTACTATCTGCCTGCCGACAGGCCCTTTTGTCTACACACAATCACAGCATGACAAATGAAGTGTGTGTGTGTGTATCTGGAAAAACAGATGTAGTCTGGGCTTGCGAGGTGGGAGGGCGCAGGAGAGAAACGCACAGTTTACTAACCTGTGTTTACCGCAGGTCAGAGCTGTGAATGCAACCAAACACACATTAGCCAGACCTCCACTCGCTTTAAACACAAACGCACACAGTTCCTTTGTTGACCATGTGTACATGCATCTGAGCAAACTAAACCAACAAAAATATGCCTTTTGAACTTTAAAAGAACACAGATAAAATAGATTTGCTGCTCTGCTAGAGATAAAGAGTTAAAGAGAGACCGTACAAACAGCCTTTAGTGAGGGAGAGCCTCGTGAATAATGGCAAGAAATAGCCTGAACTCTTTTTGAATCATTTGAGCAAACTAATTCGCAAAGCATTTATCAATCACTTGACTTTGGAACTTCAGTAGAAGGTGGGTGACATTGTGTAAACATTGATAAAACAACATTGGACACAATGTAAACTAATTCAAGTTTAATACTTGACACTATGGGTTTGTTAGCCCCAGCAAACAGAACTAACTGAAAATTTATTTCACTACAAAAACAAAAGCTTTCTAGAATATTTTGAAAGTAATGACTCAAATGAATCAGTGAATCATTTGTGTTTTCATTGGAATGAACCTTCCAAATAAACCTTGCAAACAGAACTAACTCAACATTTATTTCACTACCAAGAAGGACTTCCGAGAACATTGTGGAAAATGACTCAAATGAATCAGTGAATCGATTGTGTGTTTAAGTGGTTCATTTAAATTAATTGTCCAAACGAACCTAGCATCCCTCGCAAACAGAACTAACTGAACATTTATTTCACTGCAAAAAAAAAGAGAGGCTTCCGAGAACATTTTTAAAAAATATGACTCAAATGAATCATCGAATCAGTTTTGTTTAATCAGTTCATTTAAATGAATTGTCCAAATGAACCTAGCATCCTTCACAAGCAGAACTAACTGAATATTTATTTCACTGCAAGAAAAGAAGAGCTATCGAGAACATTCTGAAAATAATGACTCCAATGAATCAGTAAATCATGTGTTTCAACAGTTCATTGAAACGAACTGTCCAAAGGAACCTAGCAACCCTAGCTGACAGAACTAACTAAACATTTATTTCACTACAAATAGAAGAGCTTCCTCAAATGAATCAGTGAATCAATTGTATGTTTAAGTGGTTCATTTAAATTAATTGTCCAAACGAACCTAGCATCCCTCGCAAACAGAACTAACTGAACATTTATTTCACTGCAAAAAAAAGAGAGGCTTCCGAGAACATTTTTAAAAAATATGACTCAAATGAATCATCGAATCAGTTTTGTTTAATCAGTTCATTTAAATGAATTGTCCAAATGAACCTAGCATCCTTCACAAGCAGAACTAACTGAATATTTATTTCACTGCAAGAAAAGAAGAGCTATCGAGAACATTCTGAAAATAATGACTCCAATGAATCAGTAAATCATGTGTTTCAACAGTTCATTGAAACGAACTGTCCAAAGGAACCTAGCAACCCTAGCTGACAGAACTAACTAAACATTTATTTCACTACAAATAGAAGAGCTTCCTCAAATGAATCAGTGAATCAATTGTATATTTAAGTGGTTCATTTAAATGATTTGTCCAAACGAACCTAGCATACCTCACAAACAGAACTGACTGAACATTTATTTCACTGCAAAAAAAAAAAGAGAAGCTTCCGAGAACATTTTGAAAATAATGACTCAAATGAATCAGTTTTGTTTAATCAGTTAATTTAAATGAATTGTCCAAATTAACCTAGCAACCCTCGCAAACAGAGCTAACTGAATATTTATTTCACTGCAAAAAAAAAGAAGGGCTTTCGATAACATTTTGAAAGTAAAGACTCGAATCAGTGAATCATTTGTTTTTCAACAGTTCTTTGAAATTAACTGTCCAAAGGAACCTAGCAACCCTAGCTGACAGAACTAACTAAACATTTATTTCACTACAAAAAGAAGAGCTTCCTAGAATATTTTGAAAGTAATGACTAAAGTGAATTAGTGAATCATTTGTTTCCATTGGAATGAACCTTCCAAGTGAACCTAGCAAAAAGAACTAACTGAAAATTTATTTCACTACCAAGAAGAGTTTCAGAGAACATTGTGAAAATAATGACTCAAATGAATCAGTGAATCATTTGTGTTTAAGCGGTTCATTAAAATGAATTGTCCAAATTGACCTAGCATCCCTCGCAAACAGAGCTAACTGAATATTTATTTCACTGCAAAAAAAAAGAACTGAACTAACTGAACATTTCACTACCAAGAAGGGCTCCTGAGAACATTGTGAAAATAATGAACCAGTGAATCATTTGTGTGTTTAGGTTGTTCATTAAATGGAACTGTCCAAACGAACCGATTCACTAAAATGAATAAAGCGTTCCAGTGCTCTCCAGAGCAACGATCACCTCTGCTGCCCGACATCTATAGTATTTAGTGATGTGTTTGGACTAATTTGACCGCTACAAAGTACAAAGCTTTTTTTGGTGCCGTGACCCGGATTCGAAGAATTCTTGTTGGACTTCGCAGTAGGAGTTTTGTTTTTCAGGTTTGTTTGTTTGGCACCATGCAGACCTGCTTAAACATTTCTTCTGAGCTGATCCCAGAGTCTCAGAGCACAGCATGTGTAAACACACGCCTGAGGAAACACGAACAGCATGCGTGTGTTTGTGCAGGTGAAGACCCGGGGTTATTGGGCAAATGAGTGCATCATCCTCAAACACACTCAGACTCCTGAGCTCTCCTCTGTATTCTGCCATTATTGGACACACATACCTATGCTTTTGTCCCTGGCTCTAGTTTTTGCATGTCTCAGCTGTGCGAAAGTGGTTATGAGAGATGAATAGTGACAGGATAGTGATCGAAAGAGAGAGCGGGAATATGGGCTGATGGCGAGATGATAGATGTGTAAATTATCTCCGTGATGGAGGCAATGATGCAGTCATGCCTCCTTCTGTTTCTGTCTGTCGCCCAGCAGAGACACAAATACACCGCTGGGGCTTTGAGGAGGGGCCGATGTGTGCCGCTCGTGATTGGCTCGCTGTGCGTTAGGTGGGCCGGCCGTCTGTCCTTTCGTGTGAGATGACTGGCTCTGTCGCCACAAGACCTATTTGCATATGTATGAGAGAATCTCGGGTTGGGGTTTTGCCAATAGCGAGCTGCCTTTGCCCTAAACTCCGCCCCCTTCTCAAACAGTAACGTATTATGACGAAATGCCGTCTGCTCGCTTATCAATCATAGTAAGCGTGTGAGAGACAGGCTGAGAGAGGGAGACGAGGACATTGAGGTTCTCTAAACTGCTGCTCCGACTAACAATATGCTGTGTGGTGTTATATTAACCCAATATTCATAAAGGACATGGCATTGATTTAATGATAAAATGGAAAGAAATCATAAATATATTATATTACATTATATTACATTATATTATATTATAATGTATTATAATGTATTATTCATTATATTATTATATATTATATTATATTGTATTATTCAATATATTATAATATATTATATTGTAATTTCAGATTATTTTAACTATATTAAATTTAATGAGACATAAACGTGTGAATAATATCTAGTTACATTTTCCGTCATCAAACACTTAATTCATCTTTAAAAACGAATCATTTATTAATAATGATTACAAATGGCAATAATGATGATTATATAACAACAATAATAATAATGGATTAATAATAATAATAACAATAATAATAATGGGAATTCTTTAAATATTATATTTTAAAATTTCAGATTATGTTAATTATATTGAATTTTATAGAAACATAAAGGTGTGAATTATATCTAGGGACTATCATCTCATCATATATCATATCATATATATCATATATATATCATATATGATATGATATTTTATGATATATAATTACGTCATATCATATATCTCATATCATATCTCATATATCATATCAATCATATATATATATATATATAATGATTAATTAAATAATTTATTAATAAATAATAACAATAAAAATGATTATATAACAACAATAATGATAGTTACATTTTCTGTCATCTAACACTTAATCATCTTTAAAAACATATATTAATGATTTATTAATAATGATTGAAAATAATATAACAACAATAGTACTAAAAATGGATTAATAGTAGTAGTAATAATAATGGATAATATTTAAATATTATATTATTATAATTTCAGGTTATTTTAATTATACTAAATTTTATAGAAACAAAGGTGTGAATTATATCTAGGGACTATCATCATATATCTTATATCATATATGATATATATTTTATGATTAATGGTATGATATATGATCACATCATATCATATATATCATATATCTCATATATCAATCATATATATATATATAATGATTTATTAAATAATTTATTAATAACAATAATAATGATTATATAACAACAATAATAATAGTTACATTTTCCGTCATCTAACACTTAATTCATCTTTAAAAACCACAACAATATTGATTTAATAATAGTAATAATAATTATGATAATTTAATGATGATAATGGATTTATCATAATAATAATTTAATCTCAACAAAACAATTTAATAACACTGTTCAAAGTAATCTTTAGCAAATTTCAAGATTGCTATCCATTTTTACACTGTACAATATAATATTGTGATGCACTTATAACATTTAAAACATTTTAGTTTTGTTTTATTTATTTTTATTTAACAAAATGGTATAGAATATTAATATCAGCCAATTATCTGCCATAGCATGAAATTAATCCTTAGCTTATAGGTTTTAATATCTGTATTTTTAATATGTTTTTTTTTTTTTTTTTTACTTGAGCCAGTAAGCAATTTTCCTTTTATTCGTTCATTTTATCATGTGGTATTTTATGAATAGCACTTACAAGTAGTTTTTGGTATAGGTTCTTTGGTACTGATTTATTTTTAATTTTTGCAGTGATAATTTTTTGGTGAAGTTGTGTGATAATTTAGCTGACATTGATGTATGTTTGGTGGAAGTTTGTGGTATTTAGTCAGAAGACGAGAGAAGCATACAGACAGACAGAGATCAGAGCTGCTGTAGTGTGTCTCTCCGCTGGGAGCACAGGCAGCATAATGAGTTTGATAGTCTGCTGCTCTCCATAAATCACATCATGCAAAACATCTCAGCGTTTCAGCAGTGCCGCCCACCCCAGAACATTCATCATCCGGCGCTTACAGCCGCACGCACACCAGAGCCATTCACGTCCTGCTGTCTGCCACACACGTGTGCTCACCCGCTCTCTCTCTCTCTCTCTCTCTCTCTCACAGTGGGAAAACTCCGGAAGGAATGGATGAAAGAGAGCGTGTCCGGCGTGGGGCTCGGCATGCTCAAGTCGGTGAAGGAGTTTGTGGACCCTCAGAACATATTTGGCAACAGAAACCTGTTGTAATTCAGCAACACTCTATATTCATGCGTTTTCTATTACCTTCTAGTCATATTTGATTTAAACCTCATAATCCTGTCTTTCTCAGTGTGTGAGCGCACAGTAACACGATAAACCACTCCTCTGTTTCTCATTAACACCATCCTCTTGCGTTATTGTCACCTTTAACCTTTGACCTCGATTTTAGTGAGGTGGCAGGGCTCAAGCCTCCTCCTGATCACGTGACTTCATTTCTCGCTGGTCTTCCCATGGTTGAACAGGTTTTTGATACTGTAACGTCTGGATGCTTCTGTGTCTGGCACTACTGTCGTTTCGTACATTAGCAGTGACTGAATTATGCTTTTTAAAGCAGTGTGCCTTCTGTCTGTCTGTCTCACACTCCTCTTTCTGAGTGACTAACTAAATGTTTTATTATCCTCTCTTCCTTACTGTACTTCTGCCTTTTCTATTCGTCAGCTCGACTAACTGTGTGTATTGTATTGTATTTTTGGGGTGAATCTCATGAAAAATGTCCAATTTGTATTTCATTCCAATAAGAATTTTTGGGCTTAAAAAATATGTACAATTTCCCACCAAATAATATAAAAAAGTAATATAAAAAAAAAAATAATAATCATGGTAATTTAAAACAGTTTAATTAAAATTATTATTTGTGTAATGAGAATGAGGGAATACACTCTAAAAAATGCTGGATTAAAAACAACCCAAGTTGGGTTGAAAATGGACAATTCCAGTGATTGGGTTATTTTAACCCAGCGATTGGGTTAAATGTTTGCCCAACCTGCTGGGTAGTTTTATTTAACTCAACTATTGTTTAAAAATTACTGTATGTCTGTATTAAAATGAACCCAAAATATGCTGTAAATGAATTTATTAATGTGTTTAATGAATAATAATTAATTAAACATTTATTAAATTGGTTATTAAATGTTCACCTTTTGATTATTATTGTTTCCTCTAGTAATTATGTGTCTGATTTTTAATTTCCAACCTATTTTGGGTTCATTTTAAGCCAGCAATATAGTCATTTTTTAAACATTTAACCCAGCCGCTGGGTTAAAACAGCCCAATCGTGCGGTTTGTCCATTTTTAACCCAACTTTTAACCCAACATTTTTAGAGTGTATGCTTAACTGTCATGAACGTCATGAAAATTGCTCTAATGTTATATCTTTTTTATATATATATATATATATATATATATATATATATATATATATATAATTTTATTCTTAATACTTTATAATAAGGTTTTATTCACCAACATTACTTAATGCATTAGTTGACGTTAATAATGATCAGTACAGAATTTATTATTCTTAGTTATTGGAAATTTCCACATACATATTTTAACATTAATTATACCATCAGTAAAAGCTTTATGAATTAATGTGAAGTAACAAGAATCAATAGTATATTTATAAATTTTGTCATTCAGCATTAACTGTTCTACACAACCTTATTGTAAAGTGTTACTATTATTTTTCTTTTGATTCTAGAAGGAGGGAATGTGACGCAGACATGTGTTCGTGAGATTGACCCCTTTAAGAGGTGCAGTTTGTGTATTGAGCCCGATCTGTTGGAAACTGACCCTGTAAATGTGGGTTTTGAACAGAGATGTTGTGTCTTGAGCTCGTGCTCTGCCTGATTTGGTTCGTCTTGATGATCTGCATCAAATCTCTCCTTGTGTTTCTGCCAAAGACTGTCAGCATCTCTTCTTCTGCAGACTTGCTTCAGCCACACACATCTGTACATCCTGTATATAAACATGATTACACGGTTTGGAGAGTATGTTCACCGAAGATCCATCACGATAAATTGTATTTTTTTAACACAACATATGCAAAAAGCCAGAGATGATCTGAACTGGGATCTAAAACATTAAATGTGACTGTTACATCTTTTGATTTGTACGCATTCATCTTTGAGGAAATATAAGCCTGTCTGAATTCCTCCTCCTCCGTTCATCTGTTGTCGGTTTCCCAGAATGCATCTGAGTTTATTATACTTTGAGAGTCCATTATGCTTTGGTTTGATATGTAGGAGATTGCTTCTTTCAAAGAAGTAGTTCACTTAGAACAGAAAATCCTGTCGTTATTTACTCGTTTTAAATCTGTGGGACACACAGAGATGTTTGGAAGAATGTTCACGCTGCTCTTTTCTAGGCGATGGAAACATTTGGTACACTGTAAACCCGAATAAGCTGGCAAAACTAAAAAAAAAAAAAATTAGGCAATCGGTTACACCAAAATTTAAGTTAAGAAATTCAAAGTTTTAAAAGTCAAAAAAGGTTTCAAAGTTTTTGGACATTTTAATTGTTCTTGCAATTTAATTGAAAATGCTAACATATTAACAATAGCATGTTATAACACTTACTGAATGAGTTCAGCAATATAAAACATTTAACATACTTGCTCTCAAACCAAGCCGCATGCACCGCTTGTCACCATGATGGAAACTCTCCAAAAACCCACATTACCAGAAACTCTTCTAAATTAGCATAACAAAACATTAATCACTACTAAATCTCCTACTTAACATTAATCTTGCACAAAAAAACATTATAAAACTTTTAATTTTAGCATTAACTCTCCATTTCGAGTGCCATTGGCAAAGCATGCTGGGAAACAGAAATCCCAGCCGAGTTTCAGTTAAAGTTAAGTTCGTCTAAATGAAAAGAAATGAGTTCATAAAACTCAAAACAATGAAACAGTTCAGTGTAATTAAAATATATCAGTTCTGTGAACTCAAAAGAAAAAGAAAGTGCTAAATACTCATAAAAGTTAATTTGACTGAACTAATTTAATTTAAGTTTGTCCCTCTCAAACCAATTAATTCTTTTGTGCGTTAGGGTTTACAGTGTAGCCAGGAAAAGGATAAAAAGCAGTGAAAGTGTTATTTGTACATACTGAAATTGACATCAGCTAAAAACCTTCCCCAATCGCCAAAGCTCTGAAATCTCATTCACATTTCTGTACATTAAAATTGCAGCATCATGATCATTTATGAGACACAAACACTGCCGTTTGCCGTCATTGATCTCAAACATGGTGCACATTATAGAGTGCTGAAGAGATGATGGCAAAACCCAGAAGACTGATTAACCCTTTGTTAACATAACTTAACGATACTTGGACGTTTTGCATAAATGACACACCCATATCAAAACACACACATTTTAGAAAACGTGTAACTAGATAAGAACGTGTGGGGTGTGAGTGTGTGCAAAACGTCCAAGTATCGTCAAAAACCCATCGGAAAATCTCCAGGGAACCAGTGGTGAATGAGTCTCCCGGGTTTTGACGTCACCTCTGCAGAACTCTGTTTGAATATGTGCAAGAGACTCGCATGTTACTTTTTGCTTTTTAATATTCACTATCGAAGTACTGAAAAAAGCAGCATGAATCTTCTTTTCCTTTTTGTGTTTCACAGAAGAGAGAAAGCCGTATTGTTTTGTAACACATGAATGTTTGGACCTAATGTTGAGTTTTTATTTTGGAGGCCTGTGCAGACACTAAACTCTGCTGCTGTATGGGAACAGTTTAAATGTGGAATAACTGATTGATGTAGTGTGTGCCCCATTTAACAGGGTTTAGACGTCTCACTTTACTACGCTGGCACTTTTGTAAAACATTTAAGCCTAAACAAACAATCAAATAGCCTGGCAGGTCTTTATTTTCAGGCGTCCTGCCCAGCTGCTGAGAGACGCCACTCCTCGGCCCTGTCAAACAGGGCTGTGATGTTCAGCAGAGCCTTCTCACCGGTTCCCAAACGACACTAGACCATTTATAAAGTGTCAGAGGAGCTTTTATGTGTTATCAATCCATCCGTTTCTGAACCATTTTGTTGCTGAAACGCAAAATGAAGGATCTAGATTGATTCCTGAATGGTTTCATCATCAAACGTCTCGTGTTTCACTTTAAGAAAAACAACCTTATTAACAGACTTTAATATGAAAGTTCCCTTGTCTTTCCTCAGATTTCTTGGTCATGTGTTTAATATAAGAGTACATTTTGTCAAACTGTTTGTGCAATAAATTAACATGTCAGAACATTTTAGATCATATGTCTTCTGTCATTATTGTGAATGTTGTATTAGGTTTGCTGGATTCTCTGTCTGTCCAATCAGAGGCCTTTCCTGTAAAGCACACTTCCTCTTCTTGATTGCTCCAAACTCACTGGCAAAATGCCAAAATGTGTACTAGTAGACATCCAGACCACACGGCCGAGAAAAGCCCACAATCTTCATCTTTCATTTGCAGTGGCGAATGAACCAGAGGTGACTTTTAACATGTTTCCCTACTCATTATTTGCTGCCAAACTGTTGCCATGCAAAATAACTTTATTTCTTAGATGACAAAGATGGAGCATAATATAAATAAATGGCTGTATCCAGAATCGCCCCCTATACTGTTTGAGGGGACAGCATTTGTAGTGTTGTCCGAAACCTTAGTGGAAGTTTTAAATGATTATTAAACACCAAGGACACACTTTGAAAAAGTTTCACTCAGTGTCTGAATTCACTCACTTGTTTTCATTCACTCCCTCAAGTGAACTATATTAGTGGACTAATGTAGGGAATAGTGAATGAGTGTATAGGGGGCGATTTCGGACACAGCCTTTGTTTAATGTTTCACACATACTCCTTTTTTTTAAATTATAGTCAGTATAGTTTAAACAAGGTACAAGAGAACAGTATATTGTGAATAGAGTGACATACTAAAAAATATTGAGGACATATTTATTAAAATGTTATTAAATTAAAAATATCATTCCTCTCATCTACACTCTTTACACTTAAGACGCACATATGAAATTTGAACAATTTATGAATAATGTCAGCATTGCTGAGTAGGAGGTTATGATTGTATGAGAAAAAAAAAAATTAGGCATCATTGTCAGATATTAATTAATTTGTAAATGATCCTTTAGTTAAAGTTTTTTTTTTTTTTTAAATATCTTTTTTTATTGTATTATTTCACTTTTAAAGAGTTACTTCATGCTGTGTGTTAAAATGATCTCACCATGCTTAAAGACCGAATGAAATGGTTTGCTGAATGCGATTTCCTGTTGAAATAAGATTTTGGGGCGAAACATATTGCAGGACGTCTAGAGAGCATTTTATGAGATGGACAGCGTGTACAGGCCCCCGAACAAGATCAGTCATGAACATGTTTTGAATAAAATTGTGTATATCTGGTGAACGTTTATAGGGGGTTGTAGAAAGTAACCAACCTGCAATATGAAGCTTTACTAAATATGAAGATATATTTATATAGCTCTGACTGATTTTAAATGGTAATTGTTTAATAAATACACATTATGTAATGTGTCCAGGTGAAAAAAGTGCACTAAAATACACTTTATTTCAGTACACTTCCATAATGTACTTAAAGTGCTCTTTTTCGTGCAATAATTTTGTACTTAATACACTAAAATTCTTCTTTAGTACTACTTCAGTTAATCTTAAGAACATCTAAGTGTACTCAACTGTGCTATTTTGAGACACCATAAATATGACCTAAAATGTGTTTTTTTTTTTTTTTTTTTTTTTTACTATCTCTGTATTTAAAGAAATTATTTAGTTATAGTACACTTGAACCCATATTTCATACACTTTTAAATATACTAATTGGACATAGAAAATAGACTTATGAATTATTTCAAATATAAGAACAATATAATAAATATATACAAAATGTATAGATAAAGTTTTGCCCACATATTTTATACATTAATTAATTTCAAATGTATTGTAACTATATTTCCTTTATATGATGTAGTTAAGTATATGTTAATGGTGTTTTACTTGTAATTAATACATTTCTACTGTATTTTTCATTAAAATCCATTAAAATAGAACTTAGTAATAGTATATATAAAAACCTACTAAAAAATTTATGTAAAGCGCTCATAGCACACTTTTAAGTAATGCACTTATAAAACACTATTTGGTTTAATTTATCTGACTACACTTAAAATCAATTTAAGTGTTAGTGCTAATTAGTGCATTTATATTAAGTGTACTTTAGTACCACAGTTGGGAAAATGTACCTATAACTAGTACATTAATAATATATTTTTAATAAAATCAATTTAATTTAAATTTAGGATTACTATATAAAAGTCTACTACGATTTAACTATTTTTTTAATTGCATTTAAAGCACACTTTTAAGAAATACACTCTTTGTTTTGTTGCATACTTTATTTCAATGTACTAAATATCAGTTTAAGTATTAGTGGTATTTAGTATACTTTTTAAGTGCACTGAAGTAGAAATATACTTTTAATTAGTATTTATAGCGTATAACTTTTACAATTTTATTTAGCGCACAAAATAAGTGTACTACAAATGTACTTGCTTGTATTTAAGTTTTTTTTTGTAGTGCATTCAAGTATACTTTATTTTTTACCTGGGTGCACAAATGCATGTAACCACAGGGTGTCACTGTTGAGTGGCATCTGTCTGTATTTGAACAGAGTTTCAGTGCTGAGGCCCTGAGCACATTTGGGATGTTTCTTCTTATGTAACTGCTGATCACACCTGACTAATGAACTGAACTCATTTGTGCTTCATGACCTGAATTATGTGTGTCAGGTTAGTGAGACGTCTAAAATGAGCAGTGCTGCAGGGCCGCACTTTTATCACAGCCTTGCTTTCAGAAGTATATTTGATTCATTTCCAGCTTAGAGGCTGCTATGAAACAAACCATCCAGCTCAGAGATGAATCACATTACAAACTGAGATCTGAGCAACAACAACAACAAAAATACTCATCCATTTAAGCATGCACATTAATTAATTTAAAAAAACCTGGCATTTTAAATTAAGTTATTAACAGAATGATTCACTCATCAATGACCTCAGAGCTCAGGTTAGTTCTGTTTTTACAGGTTTATAAATAAACAAAAATCTGTTTCTTTATAGACCCTGTGCTACAGAAACAAGCGCGCAGACATCTTTCGAATTTTGTGTTTGAACTTCCGTTTTTGCGGTAGCTCTGTATATTTCTATGGCATCGCTGTCAAATTAGCTGGTGAAGTGGATTTACTTATTGTAGAGTTAACAAAAGTTATCATGAGCATTGCAATGTTTGAAGCGGATGTCATAACAAGTGTCAGTAGGCCGGGAAGATTTTAAAACGAGCAGTTCATTCATAAATCCGTAAGATCTTACCTTCATGCTGTGGAAATATAAACCGGAAAACAGAACACAACGAGTGAAGCACTGAAAAGCGGCGGGGCTACAGAAGTTCTATAGACAATGTAAACAGGATTTTATTAGTTTACACCTGAATTTTCCAAACTACTCGCAGAAATCTCCAACTCATTATTACTAGCAGCACGTTTATTTGAATCGGACAGTTTACACTTCCAAAAATCATGCTTTAGGATTCTCCAGAAATCTCTGCCAGACAAAAGGAGAGTTGAACCAAGAGAACAAGACAATTCAAGACAGCCTCATCACTTACATAATGCCTCAGAGAAGAGTCGAACAATGGTAATAGCAATAACCAATCCCCCAAGAAATCATTCGGAATAATGTAAAACATTCTGAATAATGCAATTGCACAATATGAAAGTATTCCTCCCCACTGTGATGCAACAGCTGGTTTCATGCAGGTACATTAAATCAAGTACTGAATAATGAATTACAGATGAATTTCATTACAGCTAACTGTTCATCTCTGAAGCAGACACTTCTTCATGCAACTCAATTTTATTCTCCATTACTTGGCATTTTATCTTTAATTTCCCAAGAGCATGTGGACTTTTAGTAGCACAAGTAGGCTTTCAAAACCACAACACAATTATCAAAGTGCAGTCACATATTACACAAATCAGAGTCCACTTCAGGACACAAAGGAGCATGAGACAGGAAAGAAAACACGATTCTGATCCAAGTAAATATTTGTGGTTATATGTGGACTATAGCTGCCCCTTAGGTGGAGGGAGACTTCACTCTTAGAAAAAAAGGTCCAGTGGGGTTCTATATAGAAGATTTAGATAGATGCTTTATGCCAAAAGGGTTCTATATAGGGAGAAATGTCTTAAATGATTGCATAAAACTTTCATGTTTAACAGGTTATTTCAATTTTTTCTGTTCACAAAGTAGCCTATGTTTGCAAGCTGTTTAATTCATACAATTTAAAGGGATCATGACATGAAAAATTAAACTTGCCTTGATCTTTTGACATATATGAGTTCTTTGTACCATTGAAACATCCTGCAAGTTTCATAGCTTAAATTGTCCTCATTATAAACAAAGCTGTGATGTCACACATGCAAATACTTTTGCATACGACTGCCTCCAGAGCAAGGCATAGATAAATAGTTATACATCATCACACTATAGGCCCCGCCCACTGGCCTTCAGTCTCTTAACAGCTGACACTTGCCTACTCTTGATGTGAGCGTCACGTCAAAAGCAAGTAGAACCCATTATAATGACTGACGCTGTCTAATTACCGCGCTTGAGTCTGTCGACAACGGGACAAATGAAAGAGTGGAAGAATGTTCGCTTTGACACCTCTAGTTTAAACAGCTCGTTTGGGTCTCTGTACAGACTTCAGAAAGATCCAAGAGTCAGAAATGTTTAATGTTACTCACGTAACCATGGTTCCCTGAGATAACGGGAACTAGCATTGCGTCTGCTTTTAAGCTGATGCTTATAGGGAAAACTTCCCTTAAGCCTTATTGGTTCACGTCTGTGAGTTTCAGAGACAAATGACATTTCAGCCCACCAAAATGGGCAGGTCTGGCTTCCTATAAAAGCCACAGAAATGCCAGATCTCGTCAGAATCTTTCGACTGAGGGGAGGCGTAGCATGACTCGCTGGCAACGTAGTAGCATGGCAAGATATGCAATGCTCGTTCCCGCTATCTCAGGGAACCATGGTTATGTGAGTAACCTTAAACGTTCCCTTTCGATACGGTTCACTTGCTTTGCTTCTGCTTTTAAGCTGACGCTTATTGGGAACTTATTCCAATAGCGCAGAACGGAAAGCCGCTACAAGCACAGAACGGAAGCCACTCTGCAAGCTGACAGCTAGGGGGTGCTCAACCCTTAAACCAGCTTTATAGAAAGAGGCTCAGACCATAGTCGGAGCCTGCTACATAGTCCATAAGCGTCTTAGACTGACAACACCCATGCTTGAAGAGCAGGGATGTCCAGGATATAAAATCTGGCAATGGTGAACGGGAAGGACCAGCCGGCCGCTGCACAGATGTCCACGATAGACACTCCGCTGGACCATGCCCAAGAGGATGCCATCCCTCTGGTGAAGTGGGCCCTAACTCCCAATGGGCAAGACAAGTCCATGGACTTGTAAGCCAGCACTATCACATTCACAATCCATCTGGAAAGCTGCTCAGACGAACAGCTGCTCTGATTTCCGATATTGGCCAGAGCGCTCAATATACACCCTAAGGGGCCTAAAGGGACAGAGTGAGTGAGGTGTCTGCTCGTTTTCTGTGAGCAGAAGAGCTGACAGCGCTATCACCTGCATTCTAAATGGGGTGGAAAGCACTTCCTTGACCTAAGGACCACTTTGCTGTTTTTAGGGCCAAATTTAAGGCAGGAAGGATCCACAGACAGAGCCTGCAAGTCTCCAACTCGTTTGACTTAACAACTAAGTCATGTTTCCCAATTGAAAGGCTGGCTATCAGTGTGTGATTTGCCGCGATGGCCGCCACATAAACTTTGAGTATGGAGGGGGTGCACCCACTGTCCAGCAGCTCCTGCAGGAACGTGAGAACTGACACGGCATTGTATTCGGCGGGGTCTGTTTTCCGAGATAGGCACAAGCTTCAGAAAATGGACCATTTCTGGGAGTAAAGGTGCCTCGTAGAAGAGGCCCTTGCCTCTGAGATTGTTCTCATGACTTCCCGGGAAAGACCTGATGTCTCTTGACCTGCGGGAACAGGGCTACAGGAGGGAAGGCATAAAGGCACCAACGTGGCCATTTCAGAGCCAGTGCGTCCATTTCCTTTGAGAAATAAATTTGGCAGTGGGAGTTCTCTTTCATTGCAAAGAGTTCCACATCCACCTGACCGAAGGTGCGCCATATCGCTTTGACCGCCTGGGGGTGGAGTCTCTATTCACCTGGGGGAGGTTCAACGTGTGACAACATGTCCGGTCCTACGGTCAAGGAGCCCAGCACGTGAACTGCCCTCACTGAGTGGAGGTTCCTCTGTGCTCATAGGAGAAGACGGCTTGCCAATCTATATAGAGAGTGAGACCTGAGACCTCCTTGGTGGTTTATGAAGGCAACCGCTGTCCTGCTGTCTGAGCGGACCAGGACATGATGACCTCTGAGTTCCGGCTGGAACTCCTTGAAGGCCAGAATTACCATCATCATTTCCAGGCAGTTGATGTGCCAGTTCGAAATAGGGGGCGCCCATGAGCCAAAGGCTATCCTGCTGTCGCTCAGGGTGCCCCAGCCTATCTTGGAGGCATCTGTCTACTTTCCTCCTGGCAACTGAACCTAGCAGCACCCTGTTTTGGTAAAAGCGTGGCGATTTACAAGGGACAAGGGCTCTGGCACAGCCATGGGTGACCTTGAGAATGTGCCGGCCTGTGCGTCACGCATGGGTTGAGACAAGGCCTTTCAATCAGAGCTGGAGTGGACACATGTGGAGCAATCCTAGCTGAATGACTGAGGAAGCTGCCGCCATGAGGCCTAGGAGCTTCTGAAACCTCTTGCCTGACGGAACTCTTTGAGGATCTAGAACCTTTTCTTCTAAGAGTGTTGGAAGTGCTGATTTTATCATAGTACATATTTGATCACAGTAAATTGATAAACAGCAACTTAAAAACTTGTGTAATTACATCTTATATAAATTTAGCTTAGAAAGCCAGCTCCCAAGTTGCTCCCTACAACCAGTCCATCCAATTTTTTTTTTTTTTTCCAAAATACTATGGTGTAATCATAGAATTTCCCCTCCACTCAGGAAATCCGGAGACTGGATTATAAGCATCCATTTGTGACCCTCCTGGCAGGTTTGTATTGAGAATTTGCATTTAGATTTAAAGATATTTAGAAGTTTTTCTCCAACTGTGAACTTTTGTATGTCATACATAAACCTCAAATGTGGACTTAGACATCCTGAATTGTGATGACAAGTGTAACGCTAAAGGAAAAAGCATTACATTTACATGAATGTACATGACTTTAACAGTTGTACTGTGTTAATGAATATGAAATCTCCAGAAACCAACTGGATGGGACAAATTTCTGATGTAATGCTGGTAAATTTCCATGGAACTGTTCTGTTGTATGTTGATAAATCTCACAAAGAAATGAAAAAGTGAATCACTGATCATGAGGAAATTACTATATTATTGTTGTTGTATATTATTAAGTATTCAGATTAAATATATAGAAAATAATAATAAATGTGACAGGATGATTCTTATAATTGTATTATAATGAGAATCTAAATAAAATCATCAAAAATAATAAGAATTCAAAATCAAAAGTACAACCTTTGGACACATTGTGCTTGTCAAGAAAATGTTGTAATGCCAGAAATCTTAAAGGTCCTAAATGATCCTTAATAAATATAGTCTTATTTCTCCCTTTTGGTGTGAAATATATGACTGGACATGTTCTTGACAGGTTTTGTGAGATTCATCCAGCTGGTAGAGAGGATGAGAACAGAATGAAATGAATGCTTGTGTAGTGAAGAAGATTTTTTTTTTTACTTAGTAAAGGCACATACATGTCTCAGATTAGACTGACAATTTCACAAGATCACTAATGAAAAAAGGTGACTGACAAAAGCAGTCTGAAGTTAGAAGTAGTAGGCCCAGATGCAATCTGCAGACATTTTCCCCCACATTTTCTGCACTTTATGGAAAAAAGCAGTAGAGGTCTGTGGAAGAGAGTAATGCACTTCTATAGTAGCTGAAAATTTGCCAAAATATTTAATAACCAAACATGCAAGGGGGTGGAAGATGCGTAGAACGTCTGTGTCTCCAGGTTCTGTGTGGGCCTGTGATGAGTAAAGTTTGAGGTAATCCAGTACACAGAGATGAGAGGGCCGAAGAAGAGCTCAAACATAATCGTTCTCTCGCACCATGGCTGCGTCTGAAATCTCATACTCTTTGAGTAGGTACTTATTTTGAATAAGTAATTACCTCGTGACCGAGGTATATTCTGTATAGTACGAATGTGTGTAGTATAAATTCCGGACGCACTATGTCCGCCGTGTTGTCATTATCATGTGACCCACTAACGGCGACAGCTGCATCGTTCCACTGTCATTCACAATGGCAGTTCCTATGGCCTCATGGTATAGTAAAGTGTCCGCCATATATGTACACTTCAGAATCCCGCAGGAAGTAGAAGGTCATCCGGGGACGTTTTATGAGTACTGTGAATTTGGACATACTACTCTTTTCACATACTGTATTTTGCCTACTATATAGTAGGGAAGTATGTGATTTCAGATGCAGCCCTAGTCTGAGCTGCTTCATGAGGTTAAAACAACCAGGGAATCTAAGGCCTGTTTCACTCCAGCACAAGTACTACAGCACACCGACAGTGTTTCTTCTACAGTACGTTACAGAATTGAGGCTCTGAATTTCAGGGTTACTATATTAAGTATTTCCTTTAATAACTGCCATAATTTATGAAACGGTTATTGGCAGGTTGGCCGGTCAGAATTAATACCAACTTTATCATCATGAAATATAATTTACATGAGGAGAGCCATCACATTTACATCCAAAAAGTAATTAAAACTAGTTAAACTACAGCAATAAACTGCTTAAATCATTTGGATTTGGTCATTTGGTCTATTTCCCCACACAAATCTATTGAATGGCTTCAGAAATGTAGTTGACTTGCGCCAAATGAGCAACCTGTGACGCAATGTATGACGTAAGATGTAGGAGTATCATAAGCTTAGATGGCTGGGCAACAAACTCAAGCTCCTCTTCTCTTAAATCGAAATCCTCTGATATTTCTCTTTAAAATTTCTCATTTTAGACTTCTAATTTGTGACCGGTGTTTTGTTTGCCTCTATAGTCTATCCTATCATTACGTCATGCGTCAGGTGGGAGGTCAAATATGGATATTTTTCTAACAAAAACCCATCGCTTTGCTTCAGAAGGCCTTTATTAACCCCCTGGAGCCATATGGATTATTTTTTTATGATGGATTCATGCATATTTTGGGCTTCAAAACAGGCCCCCATTCACTCAAGCTTGGATATTTTTAAATATATCTCTGATTGTGTTCGTCTGGAAGAAGACAGTCATATACACCTAGGATGGCTTGAGGGTGAGTAAATCATGGGATAATTTTCATTTTTGGGTGAACTATCCCTTTAAGGCCTGTTTATACCAATGACAATAACTATAACAGTAACCGTAAAGATATAGTTGTAAAAATCATTCTAAATATAAAAGAATAGCAGAGTCCACACCACAACTATAATGATAACGGCACAGAGAAACAATATTGTTGGAATCACTTTCAGAATGATTTTTTTTGACATTGACAGCCAATCAGAATCCATCCAGCTTAAGCAACAGAAGACAAAACTGCAGCACATTCAGAATAAACAGAGCGATATCGTCCACTGGTGTTGACGCTAATATAGTTATCATTATAGTCATCATTCTTGTGTGAACGAGCCTTTAGGGTGCTTTTGTGTCCTTTTGACGTCATGGAAAAAAAACGACCAGTACAATTCTTCAAAATATCTTATTTTATGTTCTGGTTAGGTATGTTTTGAAGCATGGCAGTTAGTCATGAGCTGGTCCTAAGCTGATCCTAAGCAACCAGTTCCAGCTCAGGACCAGTTTATAACCAACTCATCACTACGGATCAACATAAACCAGCTCAAACCAGCTGCCATGCTTCAAAACGTACCTACCCAGCATATGCTGGTTTTTTCAACAGGGTTGGAACATTTCAAGTGTGAGTAAATGACAGAACTTTCATGATGTGTGCCGTTGCGTACCTGCGTGATGTGAAACAGGCCCAAGACTTAAGGAAATATCCATGATAATCTAGAAAGAAACATGATGTCGATGCATGCATTATCATGGGGTTTTACCAAGGCACAGAGTACAGCGCTGGAGTGGATTTGCATTGCAAGCATTGCCAAGAGCCCCACGGCTCCACAGACCCCTGATCCTGGAATAAATACATCAGCTAAAACTACAAAGGCAAAAATACAGTCAAATTTTGCATTAGTCATTCCTTCACATGACATATGCACAGTACAGAACCGAGCTCCAGTGCTCAGGATATGTGCTCATTCAACATCATCAAAGCTACGAAGGGAAAAATACGCTATAATACCTTTTTAAATGGTGGCAATCCTCCTTAAACAGTCCCTGCTGAAAGTAGCTTACACACACGGTAGAGTCTCTAAGTTAGCATGCTAGCCCTAAAGTAGCTTCCTGGGCGTAAACACATCCCTAAGATTCTCCACATCAACAAGTCATTGCTAGCTAAACGTGCAGTCTTTGCACTGTGGAGACGAACGCAAACTCAGTCGCATTTGCCTGAAGTGCTCACAGACAGAGCAAATGGCCGATAGAGGGCGCTAGTGAGGTAATGGCTGCTGGACTGAAGCGTGCAGCAGAGGTCAAAACTCCTTCCGTCTGCATTGCTGCGGGTCAGAGAGAAGCGTGTGGCAAAACCGGTTATAGTTTCCCCTAGTTAGCTCACAGAATGGAAGGGGCCGCCGTCGCTAATGCCTGCGCAGCTGCAGCTGGTTGTCGTGTCGTCAACGCTACATGGACTACAAGAGCTGGTGGTTTCCTGGCTGCGCTGGTGTCTGTGGTGTAGCTCTTCCCATTTGGCACGATTGGCCTTGATCAAGTCAACCATTGGCTGTAGTTTAGGGTTTAATTTGGCAAAAGTCTGGAAAGAGAAAGAAAGAAAGAAAGAAAGAAAGAAAGAGTTGATTGACTATGTTCATAGAGTTAGTGTTTAGAATTGAAAGTAGTAGGTGTTACTTTCACACTTTCACAAGTCAAAGGGAAAATTCACCCAAAAATGAAAATTATCCCATGATTTACTCACCCTCAAGCCATCCTAGGTGAATCTTCTTTCAAGCTTTATAATGGTAGTGAACAGGGGCGTGATTTTGAAACTCAAAATAAATGCATCCATCCATCATAAAAATAATCCATACGACTCCAGAGGGTTAATAAAGGCCTTCTGAAGTGAAATGATGGGTTTTTGCAAGAAAAATATCCATATTTAAAACTATTTTAACTGTAATAACTAGCTTCCGCCAGATAGACCGTATACGCATACTGATAAAGTCGACTTGCGCGACAAGAGTAACCCCTGACGCGATGTATGACGCAGGATGTAGGAGTATCGTAAGCTTAGACGCCTCTTGCGATTTAAATAGGGCTGTTTCCTCTTCTCTTATATCGAAATCCTCCGACATTTCTCTTTAAAATTTCGCGACTGCGATCTAATTCGTGACCGGTGTTTTGTTTTGCGCTATCCTCTGTGCTTCCGCATTCATAAATAAGTTGTGCGTTGGGTCAGAGCCGTATGGATTATTTTTATGATGGATGGATGCATTTTTTTGGGGCTTCAAAACAGGCCCCCCTTTCACTACCATTATAAAGCTTAGAAGAGCCAGGATATTTTTAAATATATCTCTGATTGTGTTCGTCTGAAAGAAGATTGTCATATACACCTGGGATGACTTGAGAGTGAGTAAATCATGAACTAATTTTTATTTTTGGGTGAACTATCCCTTTAAATGAACTCTTTCCCTGCCATGACGGAATTTTCAGGAAATCCATGTTTTTTTACTGCGGTTATATGGTAGGGGGCGCTATTACACATCTTCTGAAAGAGTATAGAATCTCTGGATCAAAACACAGATGAAGAAGCAGAAACAAACGATAGAAGCATTGCTGACACACATGTAAATTATCACAATCATTAAACAGCATATAATGCAATAGAAATTGTAATAACATTGAAACAGGAGGAGACAGACTCTTGTGACTCTCTCTCATTTCACTGTTCAGGAACATCACACATTTTAAAGCATTAAAGTGAGGAATGACTACACTGAATAAATGAGCGGTTGTTTGTTTCAGTGATACAGCTGCTGTCACAATCCTGCCATGTGCTGTAAGAACTGTTCATGGACCAGTGAAATGTTGTGATGAATTATCTGTTTCTACACACAGAAAATCTGACCGTTATCCACCAGCACACCAATTACTGTTCATCTTAAAGTTTGTGTAAATAATAATAATAATAATAAAATAGAATATGCATTAAATGAAAATGCTGCTTAGCTGGTTTAACATGGTCTCCCAGCCTGACCAGCTAAAAAAAACTTCAAAACTCCTCTAAAAACAGCCATCAGATGAGCCTGTCCAGACGGAGAACAGCAAACCAGCTTAAGTGTTTTTTGTTTTGTTTTGTTTGTTTTTTTACAGGGAAAATTAGTAAAAAGGGATAATTCATCCAAAACATAAATTCTGTCATCATTTACTCATGTTAATCCAAATCAATGTGACTTTCTTCCTCCTGCAGAACAAAAAAGGAGATTTTGAAGAAATTTGGGGTCAACATTGGACCCCACTGACTATTATTGTATTGCCAAAAACATACTTCAAAATACAAGAAGAATTTGTATTTTTCAATCAAAGCTAAACATGAGCTAATGAACTCCCACATAGCAAGCATAAGACTCTGTACATCAATAATCATTATTATTAATGGCCTTGCTATGCAAATATAATAAAATATGTGAATAGATTAATATAATTTTATACACGTGGTATTACTGGCCAGGCTTAAAGGTTGAAAAAGGAAACATCAGCACAGCAGTTCTGTCTGTCATGGATTTGGGCCTGATGCACTTCATTACACACAGCTCTGTTTGATGTTAGGATGACAAAGAGTTTTAAAAGATTCATTTTTAGGCTGAACAGCCTCAGCGGTCCAACAGCGCTCGTCAGTGTCAAAATGATTGAAAGAAGCTGGGTGTTCACAGAAGATGAGTGTGCGACACTTCAGTTTTAATGATCAAGAGAGCAAGGTAAGATTTAAGTAGCTAGACATTTAATACTACTTGATAGGGGCGGGCGATATGACCAAAATCATATATCACGATATGAGTAATTTTTATTTCACAATAACGATATATATCACAATATTTTTGCTTTAAAGAGTTAGTACACCCAAAAATGGTGTGTACTATAATTTTTTCATTAATTACTCACCCTCATGTTGTTCCACACCTGTAAGACTTCATTCATTTTCGGAACACAAATTAAGATGTTTTTGATAAAATCTGAGAGGTATATGACTCATCCATAGACAGCAATATAATCAACACTTTCAAGGTCCAGAAAGGTACTAAAGACATCGTTAAAACAGTCGACGTGACTTCAGTTAATGTTATGAAGAGACGAGAATACTTTTTGTGCGCAAAAACAAAAACAACAACTTTATTCAACAATCTCTTCTCTTCCCTGTCATTATCCTTACGCAGGTGACGCATTAAGCACAGTGAAGGCGTACGTGTTTACGTCCAAACGCAGTATTGGCAAAAGCTGATCACATGAGCATGATGCTGACGCAGAAGCCGGCCAATAATGAGACGCCGTTCTGACGTAGAACCTGGAAGCTCTGAACGTAAACAACGTATGAGAATGACACAGAAGAGATTGTTGAATAAAGTTATTTTTGTTTTGTTTTTGCACACAAAAAGTATTCTTCATAACATTAAGGTTGAACCACTGAAGTCACATGACTGTTTTAACGATGTCTTTAGTACCTTTCTGGACCTTAGACGAATCATATACCTCTCGGATTTCATAAAAAAAATATCATAATTTGTGTTCTGAAGATGAATGAAGGTCTTACGGGTGTGAAACGACATGAGGGTGAGTAATTAATGACAGAAATTCCATTTTTGGGTGAACTAACCCTTTAATGACACAGACGGAAGCAGGTTTAATAGGCTGCTGTCACTTTCACCTCATACCTGCGTAACATTTACCTCAGAAAAGTCGTTCAATCTCAAAAAACTTGTTAGTCAGCTACAAAAATGAACTCAGAGGGGAGCATTTTGATATATATCCACTGTGACTATAGGCCATTGCTTATTCATGAACATGTGCTTCAATACTGAATGTATAAAACCGTTTTATGACGGCCACCATTTAAATGTCTAGGCTGATATTAAAAACGAGTAGAAACATAATTATGTCATTAAAAATGTATTGTAACGTTATTATAAAAAATGTGTAATTTATATGTAAGTAGCTTACAAATCAATTACTTTTAACCTTTAATATTATATATAATGTACCAGCTGTGGTTCCCTGTATAGTTTACAGCATTAGTTGAGAGATATTTTTTTCTTTGAGGAAATTTGCCACGTACTGTACCAAATTAATCAATATTGAATTGAAGGTAATCAAACCGGAAGCTTCTGAATCAAAATCGAATCCGATTGTGAAATTTGTGTCAATGCCCAGCCCTAGTGTCAATAAATGTTTGGTTTTTTTACTTGAAGCAAATGTTGTTTTTTCCATTTATTTTCTCGTAGGAGTGCACCAGAATGCTTAGTTTGCATGTTAAAATCACGAAAATGTTCTCCTGGGGGAGGATGCCCACAGACCCCTCTACTACTATTTACTTTGTAAACATGTCACCTTTTTCACTACTTTGGAGTTTGCAGGTATGCACTTTAAGACCTGACACACAGATCTAAAATACTGATGCTTTCTCAACTGTTTAAGTATATTTTAATCTTTAAGACTCCCCCTTAAGACAAAAAATAAACTGGTCAATGTTCAAAACATGGTGACGGCCTTGAGCTTGACAAACCTTGACACAGGCAAATGAGGAATAGTGAAAGATCAGTGTAAAACGAGAGGAACAGAGAGAGAGAGAGTATGAAGGGTCAAGGCAAAAAACACTCCCACACATTTCCTGCTCCCGCAGAGTGTGTGGCTGGCAGTGTTATTTAAACACACTCTCACACTCACACACACATACAATGAAGAAATCCGCTCTGCCCTTAACGGCTTCTCATTTATTTCATTCATGCAGTTGATTTTTAAAAGTTTGAGTGGTTGGTTTAAAAAAAATGACCTGCATGTATGAATCAAATGTGATTAATGCATTTTGATGTTGTACTTCACTTTGTTATGAAGCTAACAGTTCTTTTCTCTCTTTGTCTCTCTCTTTCTTTGAGAATCAAGGGTAATGCAGGAGTTAGAGCATATCTTACGCCTGTCTCTGAGATCTGGACTGCTAGACTGATGTTTCTGTTCATACAGGCAGAAGATTGAAGAGAGGGATCAGTTTCCATGAAAATGTGGATTGTGAAGATTTCTATTAACCCTATAAAGCCTACTCTATCATATTTGTGTCAATATCTACTCTAAATGATCAAAGTAATCAAAACTGCTGATAAACCTGTCAAACACAATCACTTTTATATTGTTAGTTATATTTCAAGATGAACTGGACTGAAGCAACTGAGGTTTACTTGATTATCCATATATCATTTTTTAGAAAAATCATGTTCAAATGTGAGTATCAAATATGATCATCAGGCTTTTGAGGAATGTTTATTAGTTCAACTCTCAATCATAATTGTATTGCATTGTATTATATGTTTTAAAACTAAAGAGCTTTGATCATAAAACTAAGCATTTAAATATCATATTACTAAGACATATTATTGGCAGATATAGAGTGATGACTGATATATATATATATATATATATATATATATATATATATATATATATATATATATATATGATTTTTTTACATTACAAACTATCATGCATTGCATATTTCTGCTCAGCTTGAGCCCCTGAATAAAAATGAACTATTGTTCCTCCATATTCTTACTGTATCATACTATATGATCCATAAAATATGACAAAAAAAAACCAAAAAAAAAAACATGCAAACTTTAAATAATTTGTCTAAACGTCTCTAATTTCAGAAAATGAGATTTTTCAGACTATGATTTCATATATCAGGCATCACAGGGTTAAAGTTGAATTGTGTAATTCATTGTGTTCAAATAGTTTCTTCAATCCCGCTATTAATATGCTATTAATATTGCTGTATTTGTTTGAGTATTGGTGATGTTGGTGATGCATTGTGGGCCTGCATTACCTCATACAGCGGGGCACAGATCCCATCAATCCACTCCAGCTGTAGCCCTGGCAGCTCATCCTTGCGGTTTCGGTCGAAAATCGCCTATTACACACACACACACACACACACACACACACACAAAATTAATAAATATTTATTGAACAAACCTGCAATAATGTGTAGAAGTGTTCCAATCCACAGAAGACAAAAAAGCACTGAAGTGACCTCTTTATTTTCACAGTTGTTTCTCATAGACGGCAATGAGATTAAATGGAGAACAAATTGGAGACTTTTGCTTATGCACCCTTGTGATTTTAGCATACTCTTATAGAGTACTTGAGGAAATAATATACTTTAAAAGAATATACTAAAGCGTTACTAAAATGTTAATTACAATTAAATGGACCTGTATAATAGTCAAATTTTTTTACATGCAATTATTTTTTGACCCACTTAAGTACATCTTTACTGTATATGTAATTTCATAATTACTTCTATTGTCTTTGAAATATGGCTAAAGTTACTGCTGACAAGCACTTATGGTAAACTAAAATATACTTTAATGTCATTTCTATTGAAACTTGTATGTCTTGTATTTGAATATACTTGTAATTACACATTTATAATGATGATGTTACAATTTAGTACATTTAAAATATATTAACTTTATATGTAATACTGAATAACAAACTACAGTTAAAATTATAATCAAGTACTTTCCATGTGCTTTAGCATGTTAGTCAACACTTCAAAATAAGTGCTTCTTTAAAGCACGACAAAATGATTATTAAAACATAATGATTTAAATGTATTTTAGAGTTAAGAAACAGTCATGAAAGTGTCTCTCTTTAACTACACTTAAGTGGCCTTTTATTTCATTAATATATCTGCAAGTAGTTTTTTTTTTAAAATATACTTTTAAGATATGATGTACACTACAAATGTAAAATGAATACAATTAAGTGCACTTCTTTCTCAAGATGTTTCTCAGAGCTTGAACACTGAACTATGATGTACGCTCTATACTCTTACTGTATGTCAACAAGCGTCTCATTTGTGTCTGTTTTTAGTAACTGTACAAAAAACAACTGAGAGCAAGTTGATATTTTAAAGAAACAAATAAATCGGAATTAAATATCCTGAGATATAAAAGAGCAAAACATTTTCCTTTGGGAAACAGACCTTCTTGAAAGAAACCTTTTCATGTGTTTCATTTTTCTCGACCTACAGATGTGATTACACTCAAAGTGTGTTGTTTGATCAGTGTTTGTGTGTGTAAACTGAAGAACCTTAAAGACCTCTAATTTAATGCACTTCTCTGTTGTAGCTGATAATGCCTGTGCTGTTCTCACCCTCCGTGTGTGTGTGTGTGTGTGTGTGTGTCAGCGCGGGCTGCAGCAGAGTGATAGAGGGTCTGTGTGTGAATATATCATACAAACACCCACACACTCTGAGCTAAAGACTGAGACTTTTAACCTGAGGCGAGTGTTTCTACAGAGAGCTTCAAAGCTCTGCATCTCAAGACCTTCCAATGATTCCTGCAGCCTCACAATCCAGAGCAATATGAAATATACTGGAAAAACACTAGCTTTTCAATTTCCCTTTTAAACATGGATGAGTGTGTAGTAGTGTGTGTGTGTGTGCAAACTACAGATTCATGATATATTAATAAAATTGATCGTATCATAACAAACAATTGAAATTCCTGCCAAAGTCTGTTATGACCACGTAAAGTCTTTTAACTTTAAATAACACACATTTTTTAACAAGTACACATGATATGCAGACAAAAATTATATATAAAATATATCTACATTGCAGACAACGATGTTTTAAAGTGTTGACCTCACCGAGGGAGTCAGTTTTAGCTCCGATCGTTCTCTGTCGCCCTGCTCGAAAAACTCACTCGTCACCAGTTCAGCAACCTGTGAGAAAGAAGACACGTTAATATTCATTTTTTCTATTTATTAATATTTTCAATTAGCTTTTAATATATTCTTTTAATATATATTTTAATATATTCAATTTTCATTTCATTTATGGTATTTTTCTTGTGCGTTTGTCATTTTTATTCGTTTTTTTATATTTCTATTTAGCTTGAATTTAATTTTATTTCAGTTTTAGCACTTCATTTTAAACTTATTTATTTCTGTTAGTGGTCACATTTTATATTAGGTGTCTTTAACTACTACTTACACCTAAAAGAATTATTGTTTTTTGCTGTACCTATTTATTGTGTTGATGAACACTTGTGCTGCTATTGATGTGGATACGGGTACGGTTAGGACAGGTTATTATAGGGGCTCTATATTCTAGCTGAGGCCCCAGTGTGAGTTTTTTAAGGCTACCATTATTTAAAACATTATTTTAGAAAGTATAATTTCCTTGGTGATGCGTCATGCAGCCACGCTATGTGTGTATTCAGATTGTCAAGTAAGTGGAAGTGAATGTGTTTTGTCGTTTAAACACCTTTATAATGATCATGTTAGTTGATATGACATGATGAGTTTGCACAGCAGGAACATTACATTACATAAATTCATCCATTTTCACCGAAATACATAAAAGTAAGTGGCCTGTGAACTGGGAGAAGAATAGAGTAAACTTTATTGTTTCACACACAATGTGTATCTGATCTGAATAAAACACTTTGTCAAATTATAATTGAAAGGATATTCCATAGACATCAGTGCATGAAATTTGAACTGAACAAAATATAAATACTTCATTTAAAGGTCTATTTAAACGTCTGGAACCTCAGATAAACATTATGTGGATGAAAATAGCCAAAGCCCGAAAGCACGTTTGAATTTAGCAGCGACACACTGAACATACCGTAATCATACAGTGTGATCGTACGTGTCAAAGGGTTAAAATCAACCCTGTTTCGGGGGTGGAAGGGGGACAAATTGAAACTGAGGGGGCACAAATAAGATTTGAGGGGGCAATGCCCCTCGTGGTGCCGGGCCTGTTTAAGGGTGGGTTAAGGGGTAAGAGAAGGTCAACCGTGTTATTATAGATGTAATTGCATGCAGGTATTTTTTAAATATAAGTACAATATTAAACCATGAATGTACACAATAAGAGCATTGGTCCCACTTTATATTAAGTGGCCTTAACTACTATGTACTTACATCAAAAAATAAGTACAATGTACTTATTGGGTTCATATTGAATTGCAAAACACTTTTGCTGCTATTGAAGTTGGATACAGGTAAGGTTAGGGAAAGCTTTGGAAGTATGGGTAGGTTTAAGGGTAGGGGTAAGGTGTAAGGGATGGGTCAACAGTGTAATTATAAATGTAATTACAGATGTAATTACATGCAGGTGTTTTTAAAATATAAGTACAATGTAAAATCATGTATGTACACAATAAGTGCATTGTATCAAATGATTAATTTAAATGTGAGTACATAGTAGTTAAGGCCACTTAATATAAAGTGGGACCAGAGCATTGTGTCAAATGTTACTACATAGTAGTTAAAGACACTTCATATAAAGTTGGACCCAGTTAGTTTTTCATCTTATATTTACATTTTATTTCAGCTTTATTTCAATTACTGAAAACTGTTTTTAATAGTTTTAGTTTTGGTTGTATCTAACAACAACAGTAATGTTCATTTCCATACTCAGCTGTGGTGTATTGTGGGTAAGAGCGCCTACCTTGCATGATATCTCCCAGGGTTTAGTGACGGCACCCAGATCACATGCTGTCATCAACATCGACCTGCGAGAAGTTCAGAAATTAATAAGAACCAGAAATGTATAGGCATTGTGTGTGTGTGTGTGTGTGTGTGTGTGTGTGCACCATGCTGATACATGTAACTGACCTGCACATATCTCTGTGTTCCTTCACATTCCAGTTGTATTCCCCTTTATTCACTAGCTCAAAGAAGGAATTTCTGTTCCTGTGAATGGAAACTCCATGAGCTCTGTGCAGTTCACACTCCTGCCACATGGCGGCAGTACAGGGTCAAGAAAGTTTATCACATTTCCTACCAACATCACCAAATCTCTGCTGCAATGTGAAGCAGGGAAAGTTTCACACACATGCACACAAAAAGAGTTTGCCACAAGTAAATTTAAAATATATTTTTAAAACAAATGAATAAATGCAACCTTGCATTTCTAGAAGTAATAAGTCATAAATTTTAGTGATTTCCCCACATTAAAGAGCTGTTCTTAGACATGTTGCAGTGTGGTGAGAACAAAGTTCAATATATTAGTATTTTTATTATAATTATTATTAAAAGCATCATGCCTAAGAACACAATACTTCTGCCAAGTAATATTGTTTATTAGTGTAGCTGGTGATACTGTAGATATCTACCGTTCAAAAGTTTGAGGTCAGAACGATTTTTAATGCTTTTTTAAGAAGTTTCTTCTGCTCACCATAAGGCTGCATTTATTTGATCACAAATACAGTAAAAACAGTAATATTGTGAAATATTATCACAATTTAAAATAGCTGTTTTCTGTTTGAATATATTATAAAATGTAATTTATTCCTGTGATCAAAGCTGAATTTTCAGCATCATTACTCCAGTCTTCAGTGTCACATGATCCTTCAGAAATCATTCTAATATGATGATTTGATGCTCATTTATGATTATGATCAATGTTGAAAACAGTTGTGCTACTTCAGATTTTTGTGGACACTGTGATAATTTTTTTCAGGATTCTTTGATGAACATAAAGTTCAAAAGAACAGCAGTTATTTGATATAGAAATCTTTTATAACATTATCAAAGTTTACTTTTCAATTGAATGCATCTTTGCTGAATAAATATTTTGGTCACACTTTAGTTTAGGGTCCAATTCTCACTATTAACTATGACTTTTGCCTCAATAAACCCCTAATTACTGCTTATTAATAGTAAGGTAGTTGTTAAGTTTAGTTTTCTTTAAAAAATCTTACTGATCGTAAAACCTTTGAATGACAGTGTAGATTTGGCACGTTAATATTTCATTGATTTGTGTGTTATTATGTCCATAAACTCACTGGAAGTAGAGCGTCAGGTCTGTGGCCAGTATGGATTGTTTCAGGAGCTGCATGAGTTCTCCATACTCATGTGAAGACAGATTAGAGAAGATATTGTGACCCTAGAGAGACAACGACAAAATGAAAGTATTATTTTTATTCCTTTTTATATCATTAAATATTGTTTGGATGATTTTGAAGATGTTTGATAACATACATCTGCACTGATGGTGTTTTATGGTAAGTCAAGTGTCATGGTGTGTTTTAATCATACAGGTGCTTTCCAGAAACGCTCTAGTCCTACAGTACGTCAGGATACATTTCCATATAAAGTGGCTTTGAATATATAACCATACTTAACACGTAACTCTGAATTTCAGCCACCCACGCATGTGTACATCAGAATGCCTGATTAAAATAAACTGATATTTAAATGTCTGTGTGAAGTTTACACAGTGGCGAGCCTCATCCTGGATTCAGAGAAGCAAAGACACTTTTCACACAGTCCATTAACTGAGTATGAGACATGCGTAATATTTTTGCTTTAGTTGAGTATTATTTTCAGCAAAGGTGTTATCATTTGATATCATAGTAAGGGCCTGTTTACACCTGGTCACTTCATGTGTTTTTACTGATCTGATTTGTTAAAACGGTTCCTTTTACACCATCTCCACAAAAAAAATATAAATCCGATTTCTTCAGTTCCTGCGCTATATGCCGATTTATCAGAGTTCACGTCAAAGAAAGCAACAGAAATGAGCTGCATTGTATTTATCGTCAGCTAATTTCAAGATCAAAGACCACAATAAGAGAGAGAGCGGCATCAGCACTAGGGCTAGGTACTGACACAAATTTCACGATTCGATTTGATTTATAAGCTTGCGTTTTGATTCTGATTCGATTAGATTCGTTAATGATTATTTTGCAAATTTTTTCAAGGAAAAATCTCTCATCTAATGCTGTAAATTATACATGGGAGCCAGTTGGTACTACATTATAACATTGAAGGTTAAAATGAACTGATTTGTATACAAACACTTAGCTTACACAAGTTTTTTATAATAATAAAGTTATAATACTAACTTTACAATTACATAGGCTAATTATATTTCTACTCCAATTCTTTTTTTGGAATATAAACATTTAAATTGTGGCTGCAAAAAAACTTGACAGATTTATTCAAACATGCTTTAAATATTGAAGAACACTAAAAATGATAATGAATATGTAATATGGTGCATATATTTAGCAAATACTCCTCTCTAGAGTTAATTTTTCTAGCTGACTAACGAGTTTATGGTCAGAGTGAACATGGTTTTTCTGAGGTAAATGTGACGTTAAGTGACATATTGTTAAGTTTTTTTTATTGCGGTTGAAACACTGATTAAGTGATTACATGAGGCATGATACATATTTCGGTAAGTTGTACTGTATCTTTTAACATACCTTCAGATGTTCATTCATGTTTATTTCCCGCTGTATTAAAGCGGAGGAGATGATCAGTTCACGTGCGCTTCCACGCGCTGCCGATTTCTCACGCCACATTAAACAGCGCCAAACCCGATGACAGCACTACACTGGGGCTAGGGGGGGCAAAGAGTATAGAACCCAAGAGGCGACACTCTGATACTTTTTGGGCAACAGCCACTAGATGGCGCTCCGGTAGCGCGGCCGCCATTATGGGGTGAAAATCCTAACTGGACCATAGAATCCTTCGCCCCCAAAATCGGCGAATTTCACTGCCAAATCAGAAGCGCAAAAGAACATTTTTCAAATGAAACCATCAGTAAATTTTATGGCACCTACAGTAAATGTTGTATTGTCTTATATATGTTTTATTTTAGGAATCCAACCATTCAACCATCTGAGGTAACATAGTTAGCCTACTTTATTGAGTATTTCCATTTTTATGCAACACGTTTATTAATAGTAATTTAATAATTAATAAATTTAAGATCATCTTGTTTGCAGCGAACAATATATTTCAGACATAGTGGAGTAATAGTAATAATAGTATCACTCCACTAGGTCTGAATTGAAATATATATATGTTTTAATAGATCACGCTACAAACATAACGATCTTATAATACATGATGCATTGCTTTATCCCACTTTTTGAATTCCCACTTTTGGACACTTCCGCTTTTCTGCAAATACAAGCTGTTATATTCATATATTTATTGTCCAACATTCCCAATTTTTCTGATGCATGTCTTTAATTTACTTCCATATGTTGGTATTAATTCAGTGTTTATAAGCCCAATGCTAATACTAGATCTTTTAAAGAATTTAACCCAAACTGACTGGGTTTCTAGAGAGCAAAAAGGTTTTGTGAAAAAAGTGGAAGGCTTACACAAAGTCTGTAAAATAAACTGTTAAAAGGATTTGATGATCACTAGTGATAGTATTTTATTCTGTGTTGTCATCATTCAGGTTGGATTTCAGCTTTAATGTACGTTTTTTAATTTTTTTTTTTAACAAAGCAGCTGATATTGCCATGGACTGCCGAGTCGCTTTCACCCCAAAATGGCGGAAACGCAGGGCTGCTGCTGGGCGCCGGTGTTGCAATGGAACGTTCTATTGAGTGTCGCTTCTTGTTAGCGTATATTCTATGTTAGTGTTAGTGTATATTCTATGCATAGCATAGCCGACTGATTTGAGCCAGTGGAAGAACCAAGACGCCCTCTTTGACGCCAGTAACCTCCGCGTCATGTGAGCATAGTTTCCTAAGCGACCGTTCACACAGAACGCGTTTTTCCATTCCAATGCACTACTATTTCATTGTTTTTTATGTAAACGCACTAGATGGACGTGCAAAACCGTTGCGCTCGCGTCTTGTGTCTTTTGCAGCGTGTCGCGCATGACATGTCGTAAAACACGGCACTCAAGTTAAAATCAGTTCAAATTTTAAAAAACGCGTCTCGAGACCTTGTGTTTTTTCCCATATTCCACTGCCTGCATCTCGTGTTTTTCAAAGCAAAAACGCGTTCAGCTGGCTAAAAACGCTTTGGTGGACACACAGCCTAAGATTGTGATGTGGTGTTTGTTTAATGTTTAATCTAAGTGTAACGTCTTATTATGCACACATTGTGTATTGTGTTGTTAATGCTGAGTGTATGGGTGCTCTCCAGTGATTAAGTCTTTCACCTTTGCATGTAAAAAGGTTTTTGTCATGGTTTTGTGGTCACTTGTATTGAACTTACATCTTTTTTTTTTTCTTTTTTTTTTTTGTTGTTGTTGTTTGAATATGCCTATTCTTTGGCTAAATATAATTTAAAGCCACACTTCTGTTGAATGTGGTGTGTACCATAGCTGCTTTATTAAAAAAAAAAAAAAAAAAAAAACTACAATTTTTTCATGAAGTAACTTTGACATCATGAATATCGATTATTTTCTTAGCACCCCCACATATTGGTCTAGCCCCCCTTTAGCACCGGTGGAGAAAATATCCTGTCGCCGTGCATGGCCAAAACGAAATCTCAAAAATGAAATCTGAGACTTTGTTTCATATCAAAAGTAACAAAGCACAAATCTTATAGCGATTTATTGGATGGGAGGCATGCTACAATGTTCCATTCATTTATCAACTGAAAACAGGATAGACTAATCGATTCTTGGCATGTAAGAATCGATATTGGTTCGTAAAAATGAGAATCAATTAAAATCGAGAAATCGATATTTTTTTTACCAGCCCTAATCATTTTTTACTCTCATAACTTTTAATGAAGGTGATTGTGTGTTGAGCTTCAGGATGCGGATTCAGGAGTTTCATTTGCGGCTTGCTGAAGAGATACTCGTCTGCGGTGATGTGTGTTGAAGTAGTGCTGTCATATCTGGCTATAACAATAACATGCTCTTATACGTTTATTTTTTAACATTTCGGCAGGTGTAAAATGTACATATGTGGTTTCAACAACCATTCATTTACACTTGTCCAGTTTTGTCTATAATGCATCTCAAAGCACCTCCTGAAGTGATGAAGTGACCAGGTGTAAACAGGCCCTAAATTCTGCTTTTCAGCAACTGCAAGGCATGATGGGAAATAGAACAGGCTATATCTACCCCTACTAGATTAAAGAGCAGGGCAACTGCTGCCATTTCATTAAGAAGTGGCTTAATTAATACTTGTCTGTCTGTTGGTCAGTGAACACGCTCTTTCTCGGAGTAAATGATGACCGTAGCTCATTTGCATGCAAATGACAGTGACACAGATAAACACGCTGTATCTGTAGAAAGCAATTATTCACAGTCAACATCTGTCAGTTAGCACAGGCTGTAATTTATAACCCCCCCTCTGCCTTGTTATCTCATTGTATGTAGTTAAAATGATTTCTTGTGTGACACTGCTTTAGCGTAGCTCATTATATGAAGTGTTTAAAAGTCACAACACAAGCATTAAATTACAAACTATTTTAAATCGTTACTTATATTTTGGATTTCAATGATGTATTTGCTTCATTATGTTTTAAATGGTTTAAATAGAACGATTTTGAATTGACAACTAAACAAAATAACATTTACTAGAGATTCTGACAAAATGTAATTTGCTGCAGTCTGTTTAAAAAAATAATTAATTTGAATTCTTTTTAAAAAAAATCATTTTGAATGAATGATTCAGTGACTCACTCATAAAGTTTTCATTACTGGATGAATCAGCATTTTTGAATGAATCTTTCAAATGAATGATTCAATGAAAAATACATTTTTAACAGTCACTTGTCACCACCTACTGGTGTAAAAATGTAATTGATACAATCTTTATTTGAAGCTTTCAAAAGGTGCTCTATTTTGATCACTACTGTAGACATCAGTGTTTATATCCCAACTATAAACTTTTATCCCAGTACTTCAGTGATAATTTTGAATGATTATAACACAGAAATAATGATATTGTGTGTTTGAAAAGACTATTTGTGAAGCTGTTTCATACCTATACATGACAACTGCTCTCTCTGGCTCAGCGGCATCTGAATCGGTGTGATCGTACTTCTCAAAGGTTTAACAGACATGGCCAAATCGCTGTCATTTAGGAATAAGATCGCGTGGGTGTTTGAATTGAGATTGCAATCTTTTAACGATTAATCATGCAACTTACTAACTGACTGGATAGTAGTTGTGGTTTGTTAGTTGTTGATGTTGTTTTAAAAGATGAGCACATATAAATCATTTATAATAAACACTGCAACATTCCATAAATACAAACTGTCAGTTTTGATTTCATGGTGACTTTAGGTTTACCTCGCTCTGGAGGATCATAACAGCATGGTTGAAGTGATGGTGCTCGAGAGTGGCTGATGTCCCATAAAGAAGAGAGAGAGCTGATCCCGTCCTGAGAAAGACACAGATGTCATTGTGGTGGAACCAAATCCACTCAAAGCTCATGTGTGCAGTAAAGACATTCAGATTCAGCTCCAAGTAATGTTGAGTTGCAGTGATTGATTCTCACTTGGCCTGGAAAGCGTTGTTGGTTCCTCTGTGGTCCAAATCATGGCAGATGCAGCCCACTATCAGAGCCAGAATCTCCATCTCGGTCAGGGTCTCCTGGAAGCCGGCTGTCTGCAAACAATCCGACATGAACAAAAAAAGTCACACATCTGTGGTAAATGTAGTGAGACAGAGGCTGGGGACCCCACACACACACACACACACACACACACACACACAGAGAGAGAGAAGGTCCCTCACCGTAAGCATGGAAAACATGCACTGGCAAACGTTGAAAGCGTGTCTCCAGTTATGATACAGAACCATGCGATAGTTCTTCCTCACAGTCAACAGCCACCGACAAAGTGTCTAGAAAGAAAAAGAAGAAATGTGATGTTACAATTCAAAATAAAAAGGCGTTTACTGTCTTTTAATTTGATTGGCCGAGAGTGCTGATATAGAGCATATCAACATGTTTCAGTGTAGAACTATTATCACTTTTGAAATAACTGGCCAAAATGTGTTGCTTAATAATTAACTTTTATTTTACTTTACTTTAGGCGTATGGTCAAATCACAGCGGTGCTGATATTCAGTACAACAGCACTCTTGCTTGTGTGATACTGCTGAGTTAAGAAATGCAAGCGTGTGGACCTCATAGTCTATTTTGAATTTCTGCACCATGCCCAGCTCCATAAACATCCGCAGAGCTGCAGTGACCATGGCGTCCACATCCAGAGAGAAGTCATCAAATGATAGTTTATCAATGCCCAGTTCACACACCAAAGGGATGTTCGCTGCCTGAGGAAAGAACAATAGAGAGAGAGAGAGAGAGTGTGTGTGTGTACGCAGAAAAGAGGGAGAGACGCAGAGTTTGCTCTCAGATGCTTGAAAACAGATGCTTTGTGAATGGAATGAAACTAGCGTCAGGGTTTTCTGTAATTCATGTGTTAGTGCTGACTGAAGCTCATGGCCGTGCTAATGAGACACTACAAATAGATTCACACACACATTCACAGATCTAATGAGGGACTGCTGGCAGGAGGAGCTGTGTGTTATGTTATGACGTCATTAACAAATTCTAATTGTGGATATTTACTAATATAATTACTCCATAAATGGAACATATTACACTACACTGGACGTTTTTACCCAAAATAAATGTACTATTATAGAGACAATCCAAATCAAACTCATTTAAAATGAACATTTACTCACACTCATGTATTCCAAACCTTATATTTTAGATTCAGTAATTTTGTTTTGTGCTTTATTTTTTTATATTTATATTATTATTATTTAATTTATGTTTATTTCCCTTTTAGTCATTTTAGTACTTCAACTGTAGCCAAGTTGAAGTTTTTCATTTAATATTTATATTTCAATTTATTTCAGCTTCATTTAAATTAATAAAAACAATCTTAAATAGTTACCAATAACAACTCTAGTCCTACAATATAGTTAATATACACTGATGTAATATGCACTGGGGGGAATTGTGTGGAAAAGAGCAGAGTGGACCTCCACAAAAAAAAAGAAAAAAAAAAAAAAAAGAAAGAAACTTTGTTTATTTGTTTAGTTTTGTTTATCAGCCTTGAGGTCTGACCAATTATTTTGGCAGCACATACACACATGCACACACAAATACACACACGTTATTGCTGTCAATCAATTAAAAAAAAAAATTGTGATTATAAGTATATAAGTATATATTTTACAGTATATTTTAAATATTGGTTTAATGGCATCTTTTTACTAAGCACTATGAATGAAGGACTGTATCACTGATACTGATGTCTCTATTTCATGGATTTTTTTTTTTCTCATTTTTAGCCATTAATTATAGCCATTCAGCATTACAGTATAAATGAAAGCCATCATTTTTTAACATTTAATAGCTTTTAAAAAATATAACAACTTAAAACAATCTTCACATAAACTGGTTCAGATTTGTACCTGCCCCGTTAAAATGCACCAAATAGTTTGTTTGTTTGTTTGTTTGTTTCATTGTTTATTAACCATGTAACCTTGTAAACAGTGCTTTAAGATTTTCAGGTAGGTCTAACAGGTAACTGCACAGTTACACAATATAGATTAATCCTTATTAAAGCTACAAAAGTTATTCAGTCAAGAGCATTGAGTGATTATCTCTTTGTCTTTTGTTCTTTGATTAACATTAATGACAGACAGCAGCAGGTTTATAGGCTGCTGTCACTTTAAGACCTGATGCACATAACGCAGATCTGACATGCATCTCATTTTCTTACAACTCTTTATGTTCATTTATCTTTCTAACTCGTTTAAGACTATGCTTACGAGGATACTTGACAAAACAGGAATTTTCGTTCAAGTGCGAAAGAGAACTCAATGCGGTATTCTGTGGGTGCGTTTGGGTGTTTGTTCCCAGAGAACCACTTCACAGACAGATTTGAGTTCTTTTTTTTTTTTTTGCATCTTTTCGTGCTTGAATGGTTTCATAGCACTTGAATGAATGATAGCGTGATCATATGTAAAGCTAGCCACAGGATGACAGAAAAAACAGATGCTGAGTTAATTGCGTTAAATACTTTGAGCACATTAAAAAGAAAAAAATAATCGTAAAATAATGTATTAATTTTGACATCCCTATATATATACTACCAGTCAAAAGTTTGGAATCTGTAAGATTTTTATGTTTTTAAAAGAAGTTTCGTCTGCTCACCAAGGCTGCATTTATTTAATTAAAAATACAGTAAAAACAGTAATATTGTGAAATATTATTACAATTTAAAATAACTGTTTTCTGTTTGAATATATTTTATACAGTAATTTATTCCTGTGATCAAAGCTGAATTTTCAGCATCATTACTCCAGTCTTCAGTGTCACATGATCCTTCAGAAATCATTCTAATATGATGATCTGCTGCTCAAGAAACATTTATTGTGTACAATTGTACAAAATATTTGTGTACAATATTTTTTTCAGGATTCTTTGATGAATAGAAAGTTCAAAAGAACAGCATTTATTTGAAACATAATCTTTTGTAACATTATAAATGTCTTTACTGTCACTTTTGATCGATTTAATGCATCCTTGCTGAATAAAAGTATTAATTTCTTTAATTTCTTTTCAAAAAAATAAAATTAAAAATTTTTACTGACCCCAAACTTTTGAACAGTAGTGTATAATGTTACAAAAGCTTTGTATTTCAGATAAATGCTGTTCTTTTGAACTTTCTGTTCATCAAGGAATCCTGAAAAAAGGATCATGTGACACTGAAGACTGGAGTAATGATGCTGAAAATTCAGCTTTTAACAGTTATTTTAAATTGTAATAATATTTCACAATATTACTGTTTTTACTGTATTTTTAATTAAATAAATGCAGCCTTGGTGAGCAGACGAAACTTCTTTTAAAAACATCAAAATCTTACAGACTCCAAACTTTTGACCGGTAGTGTATATATATATGTATGTATATATATATATATGTATGTGTATATATATATATATATATATATATATATATATATATATATATATGTATATATATATATATATATATATATATATATATATATATATATAGTGTAAAATATTGCTGGATTTGACTTTCAGCAATAGATTCTTCATTCATTCTTGGAAACATGCTGGTACTTGTTAATGAAGTGCCATAAGAGCTCCTGGCAAAATCCAATTAACACATGACAAAAATGAGCATTTCACCAGAAAATTAGCACATGATAAATGAGGCATTTCATAAACTCCACAGAGACTATATCAATAATGCACAAACACTGATGAGGTATTGAATAGCTTTGTTCTGAATTATACATACTGCATAAACTGATATACTGAGGTTAAAATCCCATGAATCAAGTTATTTCATTATTGATAAGCTTCTGTTGTTCTAAACAGCACTAAAACTTCAGACAGCTCTATAAATACAACCTGTTTGATGCATTAATGTTTACCTTAAACTTATCCACCTCAGTCTTAGAGCATGTGGCATGATATGACAGCACCTATGGAAAACACACACACAAAATGAATCAACAAAGGTTCATATTTTATGCATTTCTATATTTTATGTTTCTAATATAGATATGACGAGATAAAAACATCACAGAGATCATATAGAGAGCCAACAAACTGGCTGAATTACATTAACCCTGACACTACAACAATTCACTGCTGCATCCCTCTGATTGGCTGCTGAGAGACATGTGAGAAGAGAATGATGGTGGCGTCTATTCATAACATACTGACTTGTCTGATTCTCAAACGGTTACAGGTCATGCAATATTTAACTCAGCTCTGCTATAGTTTGTTGATGATCTATTACATACTAATATACTGACAATCCTTATTAACACTGTCAGATTTATCACAGAAACCAATCCTGTATTTCTTTGGAGAATGAGAAGAGCTTCGAGAACTCAATTAATGCTCACACCCACTCCCTGCTCAGGCTGTAATGTAGTTACACAGTTAATAAACGGAGCGTCCTCACTTCCGCTGCTTCATTTTCACATTCATTGCTCTGTGGTGTCGTGAGGAAAGATGTCACTATTTTTTTTGCCAGTTCTTTCCGTTTGCCTTTAAAGTGTATGTGTGTGTGTGTGCGTGTGTGTTAATGTGTGATAAGAAACTAAATCAGCGCTTTCTCGCCTTCTAAACCGATTAGCAAAGCTTGTATTTATGGTAGGGTTCATTAGTCTGAGGCCACTATGATGCTTCTGCTTTATATTTTTCAAATTTCATACAAGACATTTAATACGAATTATATCATCATCAGCTTGATGACTGAATTGAGAAATTATCATTAATGTCAGAATTTCTTAATTTTTGGTTTGTCAGCATTAAATGTAAGTTGCTATCTTTTCTCCCCTATTGTGACATATACAGTATATTTGAGTGAAATGGCTTTTCATTTAGGAAAAAATGTGGGGCGGGAATTCATTTAGTTGATTTTTGTCCTAATACACTTGAGCTAACAATGAACAGTTTTATTCTTATTAAATAACATTAACAAATAATAATAAATACTTTAACAAATGTATTGCTCATTAATGTTAATTCATGCATTAACGTACCTGGTTACTAATGTAACCTTGGTTCCCTGAGATAACAGGAATGAGTATTGCATTGCTAGACGCTATGGGAAAAACTCATTTTTCTCTGAATGCTGAAGCCTTATTTAGCTAAGCAGTGTAATCTGCACAAACCTTTGGCGCTGCAGTGGATCTGCACGAACCAACTGGTGCGCAGCCCACCGAAACGGGTGCTGCAGCCTCCAGAATGGGCAGAATATCCGTCTTTATAACGGGCTTGTATTGCCACTGGAATCAGATTAATTCGACCGAAGCGACGAACACTTGGTCATGTAGCATAATAACACAGCCAGCTATGCAATACTCACTCGCGTTATCTCAGGGAACCGAGGTTACATTGGTAACCGAGTACATTCCCTTTCGATATGGTTCACTCGTATTGTGTCACTAAACGCTATGGGAACAGAGCCCAATCGCTGTGCTATGACAGCAGAATGACAAACGTTCTAAGGCCCCAGCCTAAGACACTTGGAGAAAAGTGCCTCAAGGCAGTAGGGCTAAGTAAGGGCGAGGAGCTCACCCGAAACTGAAAGGGGGTTCAGACCATGTATCGGAGCCTCAAGGGAAGGTACTAATGGGTTGAGCTCATTCAGAGATCAAAGCCCAAGTAAACAGAGAGGACTCATGCTTGTAGTGTAGGAACGTCCAAGTTGTAAAACCTGGTGAAAGGTGGATGCCGTGGACCAGCCGGCCGCCACACAGATGTCGCTAATGGATACACCACTAGACCACGCCCAGGAAGAGGCCATGCCTCTGGTGGAATGTGCTCTTACACCGATGGGGCACTGCAGACCCATCAAAGTGTAAACCAACACAATGGCGTCCACTATCCAGCAGGATAATCTCTACTTCGTGACTGGGAGCCCTTTAGTATGGCCTCCGAAGCACACAAAGAGCTGCTTTGACTGTCTGAACTGGGAAGAATGCTCGATATAAACTCTTAAGGCACAGACAGGCCAAAGTAAGTGCAATTCTTGCTCTTTCCTTCTTCCAAGATGGGAAGAGCAGCCAGCGTAATGACCTGTGCTCTGAATAGAGTAGAGAGCACCTTAAGCATGTAGCCATGCCTTGGTTTGAGGACAGCTTTGCAGTTGTTAGGCCAAAGTCAAGACAAGAGGAGCTCACAGAGAGCGCTTGCAAGTCACCCACTTGCTTGGCTGATGCTAGTGCTAGCAGGAGGGCGGTCTTAAGCAAAAGTGGTTGTAGCTCGGCCAAATGCAGCGGCTCGAAGGGGGGTCCTTTGAGGGCCCTAAGGACTGTCGACAGGTCCCATGTTGGGATGGTAAAGGGACGGAGGTGGGTTCAGCCTTCTGGCCCCTTTCAGAAAACGAACAACCAGGTTGTTCCTGCCTAGAAACTGGCCGGCCACAGGAGCGTGGTATACTGCTATGGCCGCCACACAGACTTTGAGCTTGGAAGAGGTGCGCCCCTTGTCCATCAGCTCTTGTAGAAATGACAGTACCAGCGGTATGTCACAAGAAGGAGGGTCTTCATTCCAGACTGTGCACCAGTCAGAGAAAACAGACTTAACACTAACACTTAAGGGCGTAGAGACATCTAGTGGACGGGGCTCTAGACTCAGAAATAGTGTTTAGGACTCCCGCTGGGAGGTCCGTGAGTTCCCGTCAAGGGGTCATACATGGAGAGCCAGGTTGGGGGTGCCAGATCATTCCCTTCGCCTGGGAAAGGAGGTCCTTTCTCAGGGGAATTGGCCATGATGCTGCTGCTAGCAGCTGCATCAGCTCGGGGAATCATGATGACTGCGCATCTGTCCTCCCTGATCCATTTGATGACCTGAGGGAGCAGCGGGACTGAGGGAAATGCGTAAAGGGAGAGGCTGGGCCATGTGTGGGCCAGTGTGTCCCTGTCCTTCGAGAAGAATATTGGGCCATCTGGATATGAAAGTTCAGATCCATAGAGAAAAAACAATCCCCTGGGTATACTTGCGAGAGGATTTGTTTCAATGTTACCATCTTGAACGGCCATTTCAAAAGGGCGCAATTCAGATGTCTGAGGTCTAGGATGGGCCTGAGCCACCTTATTGGGGACGAGGAAATAGCAGCTGTAGAAGCCTGACTCGCTGTGGGTTGGTGGAACTGTCTCCACAGCTCCTTTCACCAGCAAATTCATTCTGTGTCGACGTGAGCTCACTCGTGTTGGGCCGCTCAGCCCTCTGCTTGCTTACAAAGTGTGCCGATCAGTCAGCTTGCTGGCAAATGTCAGCTTGCTTGAAGGGTGCAGAGTCAGCTTAATCCGCTGTGCGGCTTCTTCGATGGCAAAAAGACATCTTGTAGGAGTCCAGCAAAGAGAAGATCGTTGGTCGCTGAAGGAGATTTAGTCTGAATCCTATGGCGATACAAGCCTGTTATATAAACGGTTGCTCCACCCATTCTGGCGGGCTGCAGTGCTTGCTTAACCATAGGTTCGTGCAGATTCCTGCACTGGTATGGCTTGTGTAGTTTCACTGCGTGATTCAATAAGGCTTCAGCATTCGGAGAAAAGAGAATTTTTTCCCATAGCGTCTAACGACGTAATAAGAGTGAACCGTATTGAAAGGGAACCAATGTTAACTAATAAAACCTTATTAACTTAAAACACACACCCATGTTTGGTTTTCATGTTTTATGGGGACATTCCATAGACATAATGATTTTTATACTAAACTGTGTATTCTATCCTCTAACCGTAAACCTACCCATCACATAAAACTTTCTGCATTTTTACATTTTCAAAAAACATCACTTAGTATGATTTAAAAGCTTGTTTCTTCATGGGGACCAAAAAAATTTCCCTACAAGGACAAAGATTTATTACCATCCTTGTGGGGACATTTTGTCCCCATAACATAGGGTTTACCAGGACCACACACACAAACCTACAGACCAGATTTTGTTCGATTGAAGTCGGTCGATTGAAGCTTTGAAGGTGGGGATTTATTCCTCTGTGTCCCACTGTTCCATTGTTAGATTAAAGGGGTCATATTCTGCTCTTTTATAGCTTATATGTTAGTGAAGGTTTCTTGCAGCAACACAGTAATAATTTGATTTGAATTGATCATTTCAAACCTGCTCACTGAACAGGCTGTTTTTGAGTGTGACATCACAATTATAAAGACAGATAAGTTTCAATAAATGTTCTGAATGAACTGGAAGCTTTGCGTAGCGAACATTACAGTAAGTCTACATACGCTGTTAGACTCTCATTTCAAAACAGCAAGGAAAATCCAGTTTTCCATGATATGATCCCTTTAATAGAGACGACTGCAGTGTGAGGTGGTTGAGAGTCAAACCAACTCTGAGTCAAGAGTGAATACAGCTCCTCCGGCTCCTGCATTAAGCCCCGCCTCTAACGGGAACTAGGTCAATATTCCACCAATCACAGGCTCACATCTTGTGCTGAATCATCCCACCAGTCAAATGCTTCTAATCTTACAACCCACCAATTACAAAATCTCAAACCAATCTGCCACCACTTTAGAAAAATCCTACCAATCACAGTTAAGTGTGTGTCCATGTGTGTGTTTTGGAGAGACATACATCCAAAGCGACAGACTGTTTGGCCCAGGACTTCTTCACTTGGTCATACATAATGGTATTATTGATTCCAAGTCCACAGAATATCACAAATGCCTAAAGAGAGAAAAAGAGACTATGTAGTCACACGTAAGTCCTCAACAACCAATTTAAATCTCTAGAGGAGATTTTTAAAACTTTGTTTCAGGAGTGTTTGTGTGAATCAGAGTTATTATACACAGTCTGGCCAAAAAAAAGTCACTTGGTCGTTTGGATTTTAATAGGCAAATACTTAAGAGTCTATGGCTGGATCATTATTACAGTGATTATTATGTTTCTAGCATGTTATATGTTTGGCAACAGTTCTTTTAACTGTAAAAGATGGAGTTTGTAGCTTTTCATTTCTTAAACAACCATGTAGGAAGACACATCATGGCCATATTCCATGTCAAGATTCATCACGTTCAAACTGTGAAGGAATGGCTGGGAGGAGCATGAAGAATCATTTTCACACATGAACAGTCCAGATCTTAAATTCATTGAAAGTCTTTGGGATGTGCTGGAGGAGACTTTACAGAGTGCTCACCTCTTGCATTGTCAATACAAGATCTTGACCAAAAATTGATGCACCTCTTGATGGAAATTAATGTTATGATATCTCCATCAAGAGGTGCATCAATTTTTGGTCAAGATCTTGTATTGAAAATGCAAGAGGTAAGCACTCTGTAAAGTCTCCACACACACACATCTGAGCCACATTCAAGGCCAGGTTGGTGTATAGAGAACTGGATCTGTATTTTTCTGATTCACTTTCTGATCCATACTATTATTTTTATCCTTAGAAGGGTCTGAGTTCATTTGGAGCATACATCTAAGCCACGATTCTCTCAAATCGCTATGTATTTCAATCATGACAACTCTCAGAGTAGCTTTAGCATGTTAATGGATTTGACAATGTTAATATATTTGGTCTTAGCAGACTAGATCTGCTACTCACACTGCTGCAGAGCAAGTATATACTTGCTATTACCAACAGACACACAGACACGCTGCTGTGAGCATGTAAGATATGCTGCTGCTGCATGAATAGGCATACATAAATCCCATAGCAGATCTAGACAGGTGGAGCTGGGGAGGTGGAGGGGTTCACGTGCTGCAGGACCAGCTTACAGTGAACACTGAACATCTTTCACTTTACTGCAAGGGTCTCAGAGTGATTTGAGAGAATTATGGCTCATGTGTATGCTCCAAATGAACTCATGTTAGAAGGACAGCGTACCTAAGCATTCATGGAGATCTCACAGATGATTCATGTCATACCTCAAACAGCCTCTGATCTGCATCATCAAATGGTTTCCCATCCAACCTGTTCAAGACCTGAGCCACACCTGCAACATACACACATAAAGACAGTCAGATTGCATGCTGGTTTTTACAACCCATATGAGGTTCTTTAAAGCACAGTAATGCATTGCAGATTAAGGTTTCAATCTGTGTTTTAGTGCAGGAGTCAGGAATCTCTTCCTCACTCCACTCCCAATCTCTCTCTTTCTCTATATGGCTAATTAAACAGTGTGCTGTGTTTTAGTATGTAATTAGAATGATTGTTCCTATAAGTGCAAACCCTCCCCCCATTCACACACCTAACACATCCCCACCATCCTCACCGTCTCATTACAGTCTATCATAAATGTGGAGTTTGCTTTGGACAGGCTCTACCATAACACTGCTCATAATTACAACATTTATATCACATGGAGAAGCCTGTTCGCCTGAAAGTCCACTGATATGTGCTTGACAATAAAAACATTTCAAGTAATCCAAAACCACGTGGTGACCAGTCATCATCAGAAATATGGTTATACTGTGCGTCTCTAAGCTGATTTTAGATGTTTTTGGAATACTACTCTGCTACTCATGTAATGTTACAAACAGTATATGTGTTGTTGTCACATGACCTCATTACACACACATACACACATATATACACTACCAGTCAAAAGTTTGGAGTCGGTAAGATTTTTAATGTTTTTAAAAGAAGTTTCGTCTGCTCACCAAGGCTGCATTTATTTAATTAAAAATACAGTAAAAACAGTAATATTGTGAAATAATATTACAATTTAAAATAACTGTTTTCTGTTTGAATATATTTTATAAAGTAATTTATTCCTGTGATCAAAGCTGAATTTTCAGCATCATTACTGCAGTCTTCAGTGTCACATGATCCTTCAGAAATCATTCTAATATGATGATCTGCTGCTCAAGAAACATTTATTGTGTACAATTGTACAAAATATTTGTGTACAATATTTTTTTCAGGATTCTTTGATGAATAGAAAGTTCAAAAGAACAGCATTTATTTGAAACATAATCTTTTGTAACATTATAAATGTCTTTACTGTCACTTTTGATTGATTTAATGCATCCTTGCTGAATAAAAGTATTCATTTCTTTAAAAAAAATAAAAAATAAAAAATTCTTACTGACCCCAAACTTTTGAACAGTAGTGTATAATGTTACAAAAGCTTTGTATTTCAGATAAATGCTGTTCTTTTGAACTTTCTATTCATCAAGGAATTCTGAAAAAAAAAAGTACACAACTGTTTTCAACATTGATAATAATCATAAATGTTTCTTGAGCAGCAAATCAGCATATTAGAATGATTTCTGAAGGATCATGTGACACTAAAGACTGGAGTATGATGCTGAAAATTCAGCTTTGATCACAGGAATAAATTACTTTATAAAATATATTCAAACAGAAAACAGTTATTTTAAATTGTAATAATATTTCACAATATTACTGTTTTTACTGTATTTTTTAATAAATGCAGCCTTGGTGAGCAGACGAAACTTCTTTTAAAAACATTAAAAATCTTACCGATTCCAAACTTTTGACTGGTAGTCTATATATAGGAGAAATGTTAAATGTTAGTCTTTTCTTCTTGTGGTTTGCTATTGGTGGATCTCATGTGAGTGACAGGTTGCCCCGCCCTTATCATCAGAAAAGAGATGATGCTGCAAGAGGGAGGGGAAGATATTTTGATTCAAGATTATGAGGCACATGAATTTTTAAAAAAGTAATGATGTGCATGGATACATTTTCCATAAAAAACAAGAATTGTCAATTCTGATTTTGTGGTGAATTTAAAAAGTAGCACGCTGATACTACAATATAGTATATACTGCATACTACAAAAATAGTAGTATGCTAAATGCCATTCTGAACATATCCTAGTATTTCATAAAGACTACAGTATATAGATGTAAAATATTTCTTTTGTGGACAGTGAAGTTTCACAGTCCAGAGATTTAGAGGATTTCTCCCGTCATAGTGCTGAAATCTCTCACACTGGCTTCAGATACGATTTGAGAGAAAGGAAAACTGGCTCTGAAACTACGGCAGAGATGAAGAAAGCGAGCGAGAGGGGGAGAGAGAAGAATCTTTTGAATGAAGACATCCTTGACTCCTGCTTCTACTGGCTGTTTGTGCTCATAATGACTTTCGGTCCCTGGCAGAGACTTCCCACACACACACACACACACACACATCCACCCACGCACACATACAGTGCTCTGCAGCAGCACACACACACTGATCTGACACACAGATATATATTTAAACAGACATTATCATACATACACGTTTGTCCTCCATTTACTCACACACAATGTAGTACAACACAGCAGAGCAGGGAACAACAGTACATACATAATATATGCAGTGAAACAACAGCGGTTAATTGGATAACTTACCTATGATTTGGTGGTTACTGTTCCAGATAGGAACACACAGGACAGATCTAATATGGAAGCCAGAGAACTGATCTGCCTGAAAACAAACACTTGTCATCACATCAAAAAACAAATGATCTGAATATAAGCTTATGAGGACAAACGAGCAAAAATATGAGATCGTCTGAAGACACAGTGTTATATAATATTGTGCTGCTGGCATTTAGAAGACACATAAGAGCCGACAGAGGTCCAAGGTCTTGTGCAGAGCAGAAGTCTCTCTCATCTTTAATCAGGCTCTTTAAAGGAATATTCTGGGTTAAATACAACTGTAACTCTTTCTGCTGTCCATTACCACAGAATACAATTTCAACTGGTCCCTCAATAATAGGATAAAATTACATCCACAATACTGCAACAATATGAGACAAGTCCTTGTATTACGTTAAAGGGGACCTATTATGCAAAATTCACTTTTACAAAGTGTTTGAATATAAACACAACCACTCTATAATGGTAAAAATCCACCCACTCCTTTTTCTTAATCCCTATAAAACCTCAACAGTCTCAGAGAACAAGTCGTTTTCATTTTCTGTACAATGTGACATCATTTTGCTCAGGCCCCGCCCACGACTGCTGACGGACTCTGCCTTATTAGCATAGACCCCGCCCTGAATGAGTTGTACACTGTCTGCCATTGTGGCTGCCAGCAGCTGGAGCGACAAGAATGTCTCTTAAGTGAATTAGGTGTTTTATTGGTGGATGTAAGAGTGAAGAGCGCCACAGATCTAATATACACATGCGATTTCTGTCCCTGCTGTTTACATTCACAGACATAACCGACTGTTTATGTGAACTTTGTATGATTTTGACATAACCTTGTGTGTATTTGACAGTTTAAACACAATAAGATATGAAAGAGAAGTGCGTGTGCTTTGGATGTAAAACCATACATCAGAAGTTTAGACTGATATGGCTTTAAAACGCGTGCAGATAATAAACTTCCATGATGACGAAAAACTGCAATGTCACGTGAGCGTGATTGCGATAGAGATGATAATCAAAACCAAACAGTTTTTGGCAGAGTATCCGAGGCACACGCTGTACAGGCTCTGCCTTCTTCTGGAAAGCAGGACGGGGAGCAGCAGCTCATTTGCATTTAAAGATACATGCACGAAAACAGCATGTTTTTCCTTCCGCTCAAAAATGGGCATTTACAACATGGTATAATAAATGATCTGTGGGGTATTTTGAGCTGAAACTTCACAGACACATTCTGGGGACACCAGAGACTTATATTACATCTTGTAAAAAGGGGCATAATAGGTCCCCTTTAAAATTCTGGCTACGATTTTTTATTTAGGTTCCGGATCAAATTGACCTTAATTGGGTTCAATAAAATTGAAAAAATCACCAAAAAGCACAATAAATACAACAACAATTAAAACAGGTAATGAATAAATGCTTAAAATGAATGCTTCTCACACATTACAAAGAATAAACAAGTTTGAACATATGATTTTTAAAACTATATCTATTTTTTATTTGTTTTTCACAAAATATAAAGATTATATATATATTTTTAAATAGTTTTTTAAATTATTATTATTATTAGCATTAGCAATGCCAAGATCATGGGTTTGAGTTATAGCAAAATTCACATGCATTAACTGATAAAATTTTAAATTAAAAATTTTATATTTAGATAAAATGCATTAATTTCTTTTTTTATTGGTCTGTGCCTTTATCCATATTAGCGGGTCAATTTGACCAGCAAAATTCATCATAATTTTAAAAGAAATGTCATGTGCACATTCCACGACACCTCAGAATCTGTTTCCTTGTTTTAAGTAAATTGTGGCCACTTTGTACAAATTAATTCCCTCATTTTAATTTAGTTAAATCGTGGCTATTTTTCTATTTTTATAATCATGTCATGTGCGTGGCTCTGTAGGAAACGCATGAAATCTGAACTATTTGTAAAGCATGGAGGACCATAAGTGCTACTTAAAAAGAAGATGAATGAATAAATTATCAATTTATGAATTAAAAAATGTAAATAAGAATACCCCTTTAATGGGAGGCCAAACATCAGCCATGCTTATGTCATGTAATAGGCTTTATTCATTTATATATTGCTGTTTAGAGATCTTACTTCAGCGTCGAAGCGAGGGTCTTGGTAGGCATCACTGATATTGACAGGAAGTCCAGTGGAGGCGACCAGTTCTGCAATGCTGTTATTAATCAGCCAATCAGAATAGGATGATTTTTCCATGCTGTCTTTGAAGCTGTGGACAAGACAAAGAGGAAATGATGCATGCTGCTATATATAACCCAAGACATCTATCACTTTTACTATCGCTCATATATACTATACTTAAACTGAATGTAATGTTTTCAGACCCCTAATCGCATTTTAACTGCAATTAAATGAAAATATATTATACTTTCCATTTATATCAAATGCAATTAGCTAAACTTAAGAGTGCCTTTTTTGCTGAAATGTAATATTGAATATTGAATATTAAAGAACACACACTACAGTTAAAATGATAATAAAGCACTTTACATGTGTTTTAGTATGTTAGTCAATACATCAAAAATAAGTGTACATATTTAAAGCATAAGAAAACAATTATTAAAACAGTGACTGAAAATGTAGGTTCATTCTGGATAATTAGGGAATTTTTCCCAGTCATCTCAATGGCAATTTACCTGAATTCACCCCTACTTTAAAGTAAAATTTTTCATTTAGCGTGTGTATTTAAGTGTGTTAAGAAATATAGTCATCAAATGCACTCTCTTTAAGTACATTTAAGTGGCCATTTATTTCATTAAACTATGTAACTTTTTTTGTTCAAAATTAACAACATTTAAATAATGGGTCAATACATCATCAATCCTTCTTCCAAAACATGTTTTTGTCTTACTCTGTTTCACTATGGTAAACCTGTTATAATTGTTTATATTATAGACCCGACAGTTTTTTTAGCGGGAAATTGCGTACATACGTCACTCGCTTGAGCGTATCTCTTCATATCCGTAAACAGAGAAAAGTTGCTCTGGTGTCATGAGAAATCAAGTCCCCCTAGGAATCGGTAATGCCTGATGAAAAGTTGTTATCATGATGTCTTGACTAATTATAACCTATTTCACTATTGTATGATGTTTATTACATTAAGTGCACAAACAACATGCTTGAAATATAAAATGAATGCCTATGTATTGCATAATAAAACAAACTGGAAACACAGCCATGCCTAAAAATGTATTTTTTTTTTTAAGGATAAGGATTGTTGCAACATACTATGTTCTGTAAAAGTAATTTAATATTAATTTTATACAATAATTGCAATGTGGTATTAGTATATAATATTACTATTATACATTTTAATAAATTAATTGTCATGCTAAGTACACAAAAACATCATTAATTTAAAACATGTAATTGGGAACTATGTTGGAAGCAAAAAACATACCTAATATAATACAAGCTAAGCTAGCAGGCTAATCGGGTAGATGCATGCTATGCTAGTACGTAAACGAACTAAAAAACAGTAAGAATGAGAAATGCTTGATTTCACAGCCTATAGCTTCAGTTATACACTAGTATATAAACCATGTAATTTAAAAGACGATAATGGTCATTATAACACATTTTAAACGATATAAAGCATTACATGATTTTGCAGGAATTATAATCAGACGTTAAAAATACTACCCATTAAAAGTCTGTTTGACCAATGGGATCACTCGGGGTCCTAAAGAAGACCCGATTCTTGGGGAGACTCGATTTCTCACCACACCGGCTGCTTTGACGCATGTCTGGTGTGGGAGTGGCATAGGTTAGTCACAACGAGTGAGAAAGGTTGACATGGAGCAGCAAAATCTCGAATCAGGGCTTCATTGTTGCCCTGTAAACAGCTGTCACTAGTACTCAAAGTGGTGCTCACTTCAATTACGCAAACATAGGATGGTTCGGACCCAAAATTTAAATGTAAAAAGAGACCTGCTGGGACAAGGGGGTGGAATTAAATGCAAATTGGGAACACGAAATTGGAAAAAAGTGTGAAGAGAGCCTCAGACGCTTGTATGAAGAGCTGCAGGAGCTAACGGATGCTGAGGTCCACAGGGCGGCTGCTGCTCGCAATGCCATTCCCTTTCCAGTAATTTACAGCTAACAAACTTTCCTCTGCATTTTAATAAGGCTCTATGGAGCCAGAAACAGCAATGAGAAGTTAAGGCTCCGACTCTCAACGCCCACGTGCAGCAGAGACACAGTCCTGGTGTAGCCTCTCTCTCTCTCTTTTAATCTCTCTCACGTGGTACATTTCAGGCTCTTGTGCTCTAGGCTGAGAGAGTCTGATCAAACATCTTCTCTCATACTCTCGATCACACCCCAAAGATCACACATGATTAACGGCACTGCAAGCTGCTGTCTGAGGAAATGCCAGAATCAAAGGGATGAATGAGAGCGTGTGAATATGTGAAAGAGCGTGTGTTGTGAGGGGTGTAACTGCATGTGTGTTGTGTGTTGCGTTCGTGTGCGTCTGGGTGAGCAGCGGAGATGCGTCTCTCTCCCGTTTGGCCTCGAGCTGTTTCAGAGCGCAGCAGAGGACAAATCATCCTTACATAATGGCTCCGGCTGTACCTTTAGAGAAGCCAACACAGAGGATGAAATCACTAAATAACACACATAAAATCCCTTGTGGATGACAGTAATATATAATAATGATGCTGTATAATTTCACAGCTGTGTGACATATTTTTGCATTTTTCAGTCTGGATTTGATCATCTTCTGTTTTTTAAACAATATTTTACAAGTTTATGTGTTCATATAATCCTTTAGTAAAACTGTATGATGTGTATTATTGAAAATAATTAATTCTTTAAAGCATGACAAAAGATTATCAAAACAATGATTTAAAATGTACTTTAAAGTAAAATGTTTAATTTGATTTTATTTCAAAGTGCACTTTTTAAAAGCATACTTAAGTGCGTTAAGAAACAGTCATGAAAGTGTACACTCTTTAAGTACACTTAAGTGCCATTTTATTTTATTATTATATTATTTGCAAGTAGCTCTTTAAGACATTCTGAATTCAAAATTAATGATTATTAGCATTAGGGTCATATGCATACTAGTTTAATTTTAAACATTGACAACCTTTGCTTTTAGAAGATATTTTCAATTAAAATGTCTCTCACTTCTGGTAATGAAAACTGAAGACTCACAATGGCCTTAGAAATTTTGTCCAATCAAATGCTTTCTAGAAGAACATACCCTACTCTGTAAATTATAAAAACCACCTGTATCCAACCAAAGCTGCTTTCAAAAGTTGGTCAGTTGTTCAGTCGTTCAATATTTCTATGTAATGACACAGTGTAAATGTGCTTCCGGTTAGAGTGAATGAAGTCTGGTTTTGGATCAAGCAGTGTATACCTCTGTGCTCCAAAGACAGAATATGTGCAAACCAGCGCAGAATTCAGCACAGAATAGTCTACATTAAAGAGCTCAAATGGTTAGGCAGTAACTTTCAGGGTATGTTCAGTAAGTAGACATAGCAACTTATCTGTCACATTAGGTTGCTAGTAGTAATCGCACGACAAAGATAAACTCAAAGAAAACAGGCTTTAATCAGGATCTCCACAATATAATACACAGGAGTGAGCATAGGGAGCAAACACAACCAACTAAAGACTACACAAAACACCGATCAAACAGAACTGAGGGTATAAAAACACAGGGAATGTTATCAAGGTTAAAACAGAACAGGTGTAGAGCTAATTAATAATCAAGGAAACTAACTAAGAACTGAGAAATGAAACCAAAACTGAACATTCACGTTACAGTACCCTGTGGGGGCTCTGGAGGAGGACGCAGAGCAGGCAGAGAGTAGCAAACCAGGGGGGATGACAGAGCGCAGCCACGGCGGAGTCGAAGGAGGGAGGAGCCATGGTGGAGTTTTGGCTGTCGACACCAAGAGGATGACCGACGGAGACGCGGACCAAGGACCAAGGCGGAGAACCAGACGGAGCCAAAGGGGTGGAGAGATGGAGTGCAGCAGACGGCTCGTAAGTCCGTGGCGCAGGCAGTCCCAGAGGGTTGAGAGAGCCTGGTGGAGCGGCAAGGACGATGGTATCTGGTGGAGCCGAGGGAGGGAGGAACCAATGCGGAGCCAACAGCTCGACGGACCGAGGTGGAGTGTCAAGATCAGTGGTTGGAGGTGGAGCCAGGGGATTCACTTGCCTGGGTGACGCTGGAGAAGTGAGGACTTGAGATAAATCCACACAGTGGTGTCAGAGTAGGAGTGATGTCTTCCCTTGGACCGTCCACTGGAAGACGTGCCTTGGACCGCACGCTAAGGCTGGTGCAGAAAAAGACAAAGAGCGAGAGGTCCTGGCAGTGAGTCAGGCACACCAGATTCATAAACTCCTGGGTATGGTCCTCCAGTGGTCTCCCTGCTGAACCTCATTGGTTCTTGTGGAAGCTCAAACGTGCTGCGTAACACGAGAATGAACCTCATTGGTTCTCGCACCCATCAAGCAAACATGCTTGAGCTTCTGTTTACCACAACTGATGTGAGTTGATGAATGTGTATATGTGAATAAAAGCCTAAATTAAATCTGTTCATCATATAAAGCGACCGAGTCTCTTCAGAAAATTTGGACTATACCGCTCAATTCATTACTTACAAAATTCTTCTGCTTACTTTTAAATCACTAAATGGCCTTGTTCCTCCTTATCTCTCTGTTCTACTGTCTCCTTACATTCCGCCTCGATCACTTCGATCTTCAGGGAATGAACTTCTTACTGTACCTACATTTCGTCTAGCTTCAATGGGCGGCAGGTCATTTTCCGTCATTGCATCGAAACTATTAAACTCTATACCACTGGCACTAAGGATAATAACTTCACTTCACTGTATTTAAATCTCAACTTAAAACCTACTTGTTTACCCAATACTATCAGTCATAACATGTTCTTTAGAAACTCTCCTCATCTTATACTACCAGCTGTAATTCTCTCTGTGTATTTTTTTGTTCTGTGTATTTTATGTTGCATCTACTATTCTTTGTTTGTTACTTATTGACACTATTCTTTTCCTGTTGTTATTTATACTATGTCATGTATCTTGACTGTCTATTATGTTACTGCTTTTGTAAAGCTTCCTTGAGCTTGGGAAAGGTGCTATATAAATTAACATATTATTATTAGTATTATTACTATCATATGGATTTTTTTTTTTATGATCTCTTTATGAACTTTTTGGAGCGTCAAAGTGTCAGTTGCATAGCTGTCAACGGAGGGGCAGAAATCTCTCAGGTTTCATCAAAAAGATCTTCATTTGTGTTCCGAAGATAAACGAAAGTCTCACGGGTTTGGAACAACATGAGGGTGAGTAATTAATGACAGAATTTTCATTTTTGTGTAAACTAACCCTTTAGAGCACTCTCAGAGCACTTTTAGCTAGATGTAAAGTGATTGTATGTGATATTTTGTTCCTCGGATGCTGAGGGTGGCTAAAGAGATGCACGTGTTGAGATGGTGATGGTGTGTGATCTCCCCAGACAGAGCTCTGCTGGAACATTAGACAGCTGCAGAGAATGAGATGATATGTGTGACTGAACACACACTGTAGTGTGAAAGCACCCATATGGCAACTGAGATCTCCAAACCTGTGCTCTTCGTTGTCATTGGCTACACAAAACAGTCACAAACAACAGACCTATCTGCTGAACCTTACACAAAGGAACATGTTTGCTCTTATTCCTGGGCTCCTCATTGGGTGTGTGCTTGCAGATCTGCAGCTCAGTGTGTGTGTGTAGTAATGTAGTGTGTGTTGTTCTAAGAGCTGAGCTCAGGGTTTTAAGATACCACTAGTGCTGAGTACTGGACATACTGGAGCGCTGCAGATAACAGATATCACACAATAACCCTGACCTGCTGTACACACTACAGCACCGGCACAAAATTACAACCGCTTTCATTAATTGAAATAAAGCTGAAATAAAAATACAAATGGAAAAACTTAAACTTAAACAAAAGTTAGAAATTGAAATGGAAATAAAATATGTCTACGTTGAAGTACTAAAACTGAATTAAAATAAATTGGTAACACTTTACAATAAGGGTCTATTTGTTAACATTAGTTAACATGTAATGAAAAATACTCTTAAGCATATATCTGTTAATATTATTTAAGGCAGCAGCTACTTGCACTAAATGTAAATAGCAACAAAAAGTATTTTCTTTGCACTAAGTGTAAATAGTTGTTAGATGGTATTTATCCTTAGTGCAAATAGTGGCAGATATTATTTGTACCTCAGTGTTTTGTAGTATGTTATAAAACAGTATGCAATAATAACAACATATTCAGTGTATATGATTATATTTATTAAAATCATAAATAGATGCCACATTACTTGTCCCTGTTCCTAAATCCCTCTCCTACACCTACCCATTAAACACTTTATTCTCACTATTAAATACCTGTGTTAGGCACTTTATAACCACTGATTTTCTTATTTTTTTTTATTTTAAATAAACTCCTTTCTGAGCTGATATGCGATGAGGAAAGGTAGAAGAATGCATTCATAAAAAGGCGGCTTCAAACTTGAGTCGTCGCGTCAAAAGAACACAACAAAATGAATAAAACTTAAACTAAAATTAAAATAAAAATCTAATTCAAAATAATCAAAATATTATAATAGTATATAAATAATAACACTGATAACACCTCTTTGCACACTAAAACATGCATGCACAAATACACCATACACACAAAATAGTACAAAATTAGTACATTTAAAATATTTTAACATTAAATGTAAAATCGAATAACACTACAGTTAAAATTACTATCAAGTACTTTCCATGTGCTTTAGTATGTTAGTCAACACATCAAAATAAGTGTACTTCTTTAAAACATGACAAAAGATTATTAAAACAAAGATTTAAAATGTACTTTAAAGAGGAATTTGACATTTTTTCAAAGTGCACTTTTTGTGCGTTCCTAAGTGTATTAAAGGTACAATATGTAATATTTTTTGTCCGCTAGAGGCCTATTCAAAACAAAGGCATAGCTTGATGACGGCAAGTTTGAGAGCGGAATCTTGGGACATGTGGTCTTCACCTCACAGCCGGTGGAAAACAATTGGTATAGGACTCGGGAAGAAATCATGTTCATGGGTGCGATTATTAACGTTACTGTAGTATGAAGCAGAGCAGGACCGAGTGATGTGGAGCTGAACGAGGCCGCTGGAGCGATTGCGCAACACACGCCTCACGAGCAGCGGGACTTTTATTATGACACAGTCGCCGGCGCCGCTTCCGCTTTTCCGGTCATGAGTATGAGGTAACACAGCTCTGTTTATTATATTGGATACATTTGAGAGTGTTGAAAATGATGTTATAACGTTACTCTGAGTGTTCCCTCGGCGGCTGCTGTGAGACACTGTTGCACACTGCAGTAAGATAAATCGTATTATATGATGGAGAAAATTTTGTATTACTGTTACTAAAAATAAAGCTACATCTGATTATGCTATGTTAGCTACTTCATAAAATAGTGTTTTTCTCTGAGGCATGGTAAAGCATGGTACTCGCAAAAAATCGAGAAAACTAGATTTAAACAATAAGACTAAACGTGTTGAGCTAAATAACAATAATTAGTTTTCTGTCTGTAAATATATCAAAACAGTTGCTCCCTTGTCTATTAAAACATGTAATATATTAAAGCGTCTTTGGTGTTTCCATGGTTTCTACAAAATAAAACCGGAAACGGAGGGTAACGCGGGTATGACGCAATTGACAGGCGACTCCTCACACGTCCCGGAGCCTTGGTTAAAATTGCAATTTTATTACGATTTACAAATAGTTGCAAACATTTGGGATATTGTAAGTACTCAAGTGAACAAAATATATAACACTGGCCTGGATATTTTACTGCAAAATTCTTACATATTGTACCTTTAAGAAAGAGTCATGAAAGTAGTAATTTTATAGTAATTTAACAAAATAGTCCCCGTCTCCACTCACTCACTCACACCAGCTCGGACTACCTGAACTATTGGGATCCACTCGGTCAACTTTACTGCAGTAAACGCTACAAATTGGCAAGTGGAAATCCTGGTTTAATTCAGCCATATATGTTTGAACCAGAAACTGATTCATCAGAAGTAGAGGAAGAGTGAATTATACAGACTCATCTACAAGTCCATGTATCAGAATGATAATGTGTTTTATGTATCGCTCTTTACAACGTCGGACACATAACGGTAATTATTATGATTAGCCTTTGACTTTACTGCGTTATCAAAAAGCTAATAATGGGTTGCTAACGGTACACAGACCACGTTCCTGTTCACCATCTCAGAGTCAGACAGCTGCCTTCTAATAATCAGTATCCTTACAAACGCTTTGAACAACAGTGGAGAAAAGCATATAGTTCATTATCATCATAATATACATCATATACATAATTCACCAGCTGTATTGCCAAATGTACCTGATTTTTCATTTCAACAAAAAAATATACCAGGATAACCTGGCTTCTTTTGAGACTCCCCTGCTTCACAGCAGTTAATGATATGCTAAAGCCCGGCCACACGTTGACGGGATTGGTTACAACTTATTTGTGACTTAGAGAACGGATGATTTCAAACCGTGTTTTTGAGACTGTCTTTGATTTACTGCAGTTTTAAGGAGAAAATACTCAGCAACGGTGTCGACTAATGAATTTGCACGTTTTTTAAAAACAGACATATAAACAACATTAAAAACTTGATTTTCACTACAGGGGGTCTTTAAGTGGAATTTTATTTCATTAATATTATATCATCTGCAAGTACAGTTTTTAAAATATACTTTTAAGATTTTACAAAGTGCACATCCAATACAATTGAGTGCACTTCTTTTTCACAAGGGACACACTCTCAAGCTACACTGGAAATACACTGTACAAACACAAATATACCATACATTAAAACTTCAACGCTGTAAAAAATACAACACAGTTCACAAAACTCTGCAAGCAGTATTAAAAATGATGCTACACTCTATAGTAAAATATAATTACTGCCTCATCTTCAGGTTGAATAATATGGAGATGCAGTTTGAATGTGGTTTTTAAAAATGGCCAAACACAAAGAATCACTCACACACACACACTCTCAAGCTGTGTGTGTGTGTGTGTTTGTGTGTGTGTCTGTGCATGCATGTGTGAGTGTGTTAGAGGTCGTAGCAGAGAAACAGTTGTCACTATGGGGGCAACACATCAACACACATGCCGCCTGCTGCAGTTAACAGCAAACAAACACTGCCACTCTGAAATGGCCTCATTAGCACTAAAGCAGCCCTGCCGGGTCTCAGCTCCTCTCTGAGGTGATATACAGTAGAATTATGTTTGTGTGAGAGAGTCTCTGTGTAGTGTGTGTGAATGTTTAACCTGCCGTCAGTCGCACCTGTTCTCCATGTCAGCGCTGCACTTAGGTGACAGAAGCTCAAAGGACTTGGTGAACTTCACCACCTGCAGGAGACATTAAAGTGAGCAGGATTAGAGAGACGCAGCAGGCAGAGGAAGAAGAGGAAGAGGAGGGATCAGAGCGTACCGGAGATTCAATGTCCTCCAGCAGCTGGACGGAGCAGCGTTCACACTTTAGCAGAGTCTGAGCTCGATGCATGATCTTCCTCACAATCTTCTCCAAATCGGTTTGCTCCTCGAACAAATCATTTACAACCTCCAGAAGAGCCTATACACATAGACACACAGAGAGAAATAGTGAAACATAGTTGACGCAAGTATACGAACGCAAATATTTCTAGCTATGCAACAAGCTAAAGTCATTACATTCTGAGATGTGTTACATTCCCAAGTACACACTGCATTATGTGTGATTCTGCAAGGGCCCTAAAGAAGGAATTAATGTAAACTGTCTTTTTATTGGCTAGTTATGTCTTTAACTGCTGTGCCAAGCTGAAAGTTGTGTGAGAGTTTTGAAAAAGTATTGAGAAATGTGTTCTAGCAAATGTAAAAAGCTGTAACTATATTGAATGTGCACTTGTAGTGTAATTCAATTCAAGTACATTTAAAAAAAAAAACACGGTTTGGTTTGCAGCACGCACGAATGAAAAGTTGGAGTAACAAAACAAAGAGTGTTATTTTAAATCCACAACACCCAGGAGATCTCAGGAGAAAACGTAGGAGAGACAGCAAAACCAGCATAATCCTTAAACAAGAACAGACAAAGGACTCAAGTATATATACACATGGCAAACATAAAGAGACACAGGTGATAATCATAAATAACCTCAGAAACAAATGAGAGCATAATCAATAACCAAGGAAACTAAAACTAAACAGAGCAAGGTAACAGGAACTAAAGGAAATGAAACAGAATATCAAAATAAGAGTCTATAGAACAGAACATAAACCTGACAATAATATAATATTAAATAAATAAAAGGCCACTTAAGTGTACTTAAGTGGCCTAACCACTGAGCTTTCCTGTAGCTCAGTGGTTAGAGCATGGCACTAGCAATGCCAAGGTCATGGGTTCGATCCCAGGGATTGCACATACTCAGATACAAATGTATAGTATAATGCAATGTAAGTCGCTTTGGATAAAAGCGTCTGCCAAATGCATAAATGTAAATGTGTACTTAAAGAGAGTAAAGAGTGCACTTTGTAATTGTCAAATTAAAAGTTTTACTGTGAAGTACATTTTCTAATCATTAAGTTGTAATAATCTTTTGTCATGTTTTAAAGAACACTTATTTTGATGTGTGACTAACATACTAAAGCACATGTGAAGTGCTTGATTATAATTTCAACTGTAGTGTGTTTTTCAATATTACATTTAAAGTTAATATATTTTAAATGTATTAAATTGCAACTTCATTGCAAATGTGTAATTATATATATATTACATATATTTATATATTTAAATTTAAATATATTTAAATACGATATACACGTTTCAATAGAAATGACATTAAAGTATACTTTAGTTTATCATAAATGGTTGTGGATGGTTGTCAGTAACTTTAACCATATTTCAAAGACAATAAAAGTAATTATGAAATTAAATTATGAAATTAAAATGTCCTACTAGTTTGCACTGTTACCTGATTTGCATAATGAATTAGGCGCTAAACATCAAGTGTGTACAAATGACCAATGCTATACTGAGTGTATCTACAGAGATCCACAGAAATTATGTGAATGGTTTGATGTTAACAGTAGTTTCTCAAATTCACCCATGTTAGCAGAGTGAGTATCATTACGTCTCAGTCTAAAATCACTCCCAGCAAGTGAATGACCACTGAATGATCACTTAAAGTCCCTCAATTTATGCATATAGACACTTTTCACATTTCCGGGGTTCTCAAAAGCAGAAGTCGTCATAGTTGAGTGAATTTCTATAGTGGCGACGACATCTTTGTATTCCCATTTACTCCAATATCAAAAGAAAAAAATCCATGATAGTGTTTCCACGATTTTCAAAAAGACAAACAAATATGTATAAATATATATATATATATTTGTAATATAACACAAAGTGTAGCATTTATAAATGTTTTTTTTTTGTTGTTGTTTTTTTTTAATGAAAAACATATTTGTTTTGTGATGTTGATAAGTGTGGAAACATCATCACATTCTGTGAAAATTATCCATATCTTTCTCATTCTCTCTCTCTACGTTCTTGTTTTCTTGCATTATGTTTCTCTGTGATCGATATTAAAATGTGTTGATGATGCTCTAAAGATGCCACGACTCAGATTTATGCTTCCCCAGCCACACACACATCTCTTCTTGATTCAGAACCTCTCGATGCAAGAACAGAGTGTGTAGGAAGCAAAAGATCAATAGATAGATACACACATACTACGTAATAAACACCCACATGACATTTATAGCGTGCGCACACAGCGCTGTCCTGTTACAGTAGGAGGGGTGCAGAGATATAATACGGTTTTAATGAAGTCAGTGTGTTCTTACCCTGCTCCTGTCGTACTCTTTCCTGGAGGCAGCGAACAGTTGGGCGTTTGAGATGGCGATGCCACAGAACGGAAGGTACATCTGCAACACCTGCACAGAAACAAGAGTGTGTTGAAGTGTAGCATCAATCTGAGCCTAAGGTGTCCCGGACAAACACTGGAACAACAGTCTCTCCAAAGCCTTGCAAAGGACGTTACCAGTAGTTACAGTAAAATTATGTCACTAACAGAACAAATAGCTAACATACTTATGATCTGAACTGATATGTGAGTTCATTCTGGTAATTTTACTTATGTTTCAGTTTTACAAAATTTAATCAAATAAATTTCATGGTATTGTCTATTAATTATCCATTTTAATCACATCAAAGTAAACTAGTAACATTTTCTGAGAAAAGCCTCCTAATTAAGATAATTCAGTCTTTACATACTGAACAAATCAAGGTTTTCGATTTAAACCTGTTTTGTTCAGTTTGTCTATAAGTAAACAACACTCGCCATCAAAAAAATTAAAAGAAACAGAATAGCATTTTTGCCTAACATGAGAGTGAAAAAACTTCTGCCAGACTGCCTTCCATATTCAACTTATGAAAAAAAAGAGTTAAAAAAGCGGTTACGCTTTTCCCATAAGTTGAATAGGGAAGGCGTAGGACGTAGCGTAAGCGTTTTGAACTGCGAGAGGCGATACACTTTCAATCTAAGTTGAATATGGAAGGTGGACTGGCGGAAGCTACATATTTTACTTTATAACTCGTTAAATATGGATATCATAGTATCAGCAGAGATTGAGTCAACTAGATCATCCATTGTGAAGGCCTCATCGACTCGACAGCCAGTGGCACAGTTCCTCAACACACCATCCATACCGGCGTGATGAATACAATCCTCAACTGTATGGGATCCCATCGGACTTATGATAGCTGCCTGAATCATAACAAAGCACTGTTCGCCAGGGGAGAACTGGCTCCCCAACTAAGCCTGGTTTCTCCCAAGGTTTTTTTTTTTCTCTCCATTTTAACACCTGTTTGCCACCTGATGTCACCTGTTGGAGTTTGGGTTCCTTGTCGCTGTCGCCTTTGGCTTGCTTAGTTGGGGACACTTGACATTTGATATTGAACAGTGCTTTGATCTGCTGGCATTGACACCATTTTCTTTAAGAACTGCTGTGCAGCCAAAATTATATACCAGTTACCACTGTAAAGCTGCTTTGACACAATCTGCATTGTAAAAAGCGCTATATAAATAAAGGTGACTTGACTTGACTTGACTGTCTTACACAAACGCATTGCGTCGCTTCAGAAGGCCTTTATTAACCCCCCGGAGCCGTGTGGAGTACGTTTATGATGGATGGATGTACTTTCTTGAGCTTCAAACAGGTGGTTTCCGTGCACTGCCATAAAGCTTGGATGCATCAGGACATTTATTAATATAACTCCGATTGTGTTCATCAGAAAGAAGAAAGTCATATACACCTATATGGTTTGAGGGTGAGTAAAGCTTGGGCTAATTTTCATTTTAAAGTGAACTAATCCTTTAAGTATGATTTATAAGCTGCTTTTCTCATGGGGCCTGAAATTTTGTCCCCACAATGTCATAAATTTCAGGTTTTACTATTCTTGTTCAGACATGTTTACTTGGCTATCTAAATCATTGCATAGACTTCTATTGGTTTCATAAATATTTTATGCAAAACCTTTTTAAATTATTTATTTCTATACCATTTTTTACAAATGAGGACATGCCCAAAAATAGGTTTTAGGAGATTTTGACAGGTTTGGCTTACATATACAATTGGATTGTTCCTATCTTTTTTGTTGTTGTTATTTAAAAAGTTAACCATGCCAATAACCATGCTATACCTGTGGTATTTCCCTGCAGCAAATGTTTTCTTGTTCAGTGGGCATTTTACACAGAAAGCACAAGAACTCCTTTAAAAAGAAACAGTAAAAATCAGATGAATTATGTATGTGAAGTGTATTACAATGTCTTTCTCTGAGATGGTGAACAGGAACATGGTCTGTGTAACATTAGCAACACATTATTAGCTGTTTGATAACGTAGTCAAGCAAAATCCTAATCATATTAATTACCGTTAGGCTATGTGTCTGATGTTGTAGAGAACGACACATTCTGATACATGGACTTGTAGACGAGCCTGTATAATTCACTCTTCCACTTCTTCTGAATCAGTTTCTGGTTCAAACATATATGGCTGAATTAAACCAGGATTTCTACAGTAAAGTTGAGCAAGTGGATCAGGTAATCCGAGCTGCTGTGATTGAGTGGAGGCGGGGCTAATTAGCATATTCATTGTTCCGCGTATACTAAACGAAGCAAGGGGGTAGAGTTACATTCAAGCTATTTTAAGGTATAAAGAAATTTTCACAGAAAAAAAAAACATGTAAATATGTAATTTTGATGATCAAAGATGAGTTTTAAGGGATAAAATTATTTGACTACAGGGGGACTTTAATGCATATTGAAAACACCACATATAAACAACAAAAACTTAATTTTCACCACAGGGGGTCTTTAATAACTCCATAACTATTAGTGTTCCATATATGCATGCATGTGTTTGTTGTTTTGCCTAGTCTGTTAAAAAAATGTGAGTATGGGATTTTATGATCTCACTGCTATTTGAATGCAAAAGGCCGTCTTGTGTGTCTCAATAACTCTGTTGGGCGTACTTTCTTCAATATCTTATAAACTCAACATAATTGCAGTCTAGAATACAAAGAAGTGTGACAAAGACAGCAGAACTTCATTGTCCTGAATACATTTGCTGTTTCCTCATTCACCGCTGTTTTTAAAGGTCTGAGATCTCCTCTAGCACTCCCAAAATGCCAAACACACACTCAGACTGCTGTCAGAATGACAAAAACACACTCACATTTCTCTTTTAGGGAGCCAGAGAGCCTCTCTGAGAGAAATGAGTGTAGTCATAATGTTGAGAATAAACAGGTTCATATTAAAATTCTGTCAGGAACCACATCAAAACCTGCCTCAGGACAAGTCAGCGTGACACCACAGAGAGGCCTGGATGAATCTGTCAGTCCTGAAGTCACAGAGAGCGCAGGTAAATGGAGTCCTGGAGTAATTGGATTCTGTCTGACTGCCCATTAGTCTGGGCTACATGGGAGACTGCTGCATTGAGCCTGTTTACCACGCTGTTAAAGCGTTTAATAAAGAGCGGATGTGACCTGAACCTGTGGGAGCGATCAACAGATTCTCACAGCACATTTTCTGCTCATTTAAACCGTTGAGCTAATGAAACGAGAGAATTGAGCTCCGTCATGGAAACACGCAACAACTTTATACAAGTTATGACTGAACTATTTCATTACTACTTTATTCCACTGTGGGCCTTCTAAGCAAAGTTTTGTTGCAGGTGTTTTTCCTAAACTTCTTTATCGCTGAAATGTAACTCTCAATCTGTCATGACGGATAGAAACAACAGGTTTGAAGAGAACCAGCAGAGAACTTTCGCATTGCGCTTTACATACAAAATCTCAAGTTTGGTGAACTTTGACCTTTGGATTTGTATAACAAGAAGATGAGTGACCAGTGGAGGATCTAAACATCACAGATTGAGCTCTTGGCTGAGTTAAATGTAGCACACATGAAGGAAGCAACAAGTGTGTGACTCTTTTGGGTTCTTTATTCAGCCACCACCATTTGCACGATCATTCACAGATCCGGTCACAGCTACGGCTCCGTACAATACTGACATTGACAACAAACGTAACATGAACGACTGCTAACCCTTCTTTTCTTCTTTTCTAGGTCTTCTACCTTGTTACTGCCACCAACTGGATACCCATTGCATAGCTGTGAGTATATACAAATATACATGCATACGCTAAATAATTAAACAACCATTATTAATAATTAAACAGAAATTGAAGAAGAATAAATATTTGTGTGTGTCTGTGTGTTTTTAAAATTAAATGAATCTATCAATATACATATATATTCTAGATTTCCTGACATAAAGCTAAAGCTACAGGTTTGCAGTGTTTTAGGAAAACTGATTTGAATTTTGAAAGAATTTGGATTTATTTTTTGTTATTTGTCAACTGTGTGAAAAAGAAGTTAATTGCAATTAAATGGAAATGTATTACAGTTTGAATTTATATAAAATGCAGTGAGCTTAATTTTTGAGTGTTTTTTTTTTTTTTTTTTTTGACCCAGGACTTTGCTCTGCCAATTGAGCTATGCGAAACCCGAAATATGATGCAGATAAAAGGGAACAATGCATTAAAATGAAAGTGTCCTGGGGGCGCAACTTTAGCAAGCACTCCTATGGGTCGTATTTCATGAATTAAAATGAAGGCGTAATGGTTGGAGAACATGTTGAGCGGTTTCCAGATCCCTGGCAGTGTGACATCACTTTAGCCACAGGCCTGCCCACGAATGTTGACAGACACTGCCGTTTTAACATAGAACCGCACTGAGCGAGTTCACAGTGAGTTGTACACAGTCCGCCATTGCTGCACTGAAGCGTCTCCTAAGCGTTTTAGGTGTTCTGTAGCTGGATGGATTAATCCACAGAGCTCTCTCCATTTACTCCCTAAATCTGAGCCGCTGAAAACGAGGTGAATTCATTTTGTTTTCAAAGAAAATGCTCCCTCAATTCTACCGAAATTTGTTTATGTCTGCGCAAATCATTTCACACCGGACTGCTTTGTGAACGAATGTCAATACAAAGGGACAATACAAAACAGAGGTTGTGCTAAAAAGTTGTTACTCAAGGATGGATCAGTACAAACTGTTCGTGATCCAGCTTACAGTCTCCAGAGTGATACTGGATACGGCAGTAATGAAGGTGAGAGCACTTTATTACAGTTCATTGGAGTTGATTTACGGGTATAAAGTTTACCAGTTTATTAAGCACCACCCAAAAAGGCATAAGGTCTTTATATATTTGTTTACTGTTAGTTGTAACGAGTGTTTCTGTGTACTTCGCTGTGTATGTTGATGATAATGCAAGGGAGAGAGAGAACGTTTATGGATAATATTTTAATGCACACTTGTACTGTGTTTTATTAAGCTCTTACAGAGATTTTCTAGAGTGAAAACACTTTATATTTTGTGTGAAGTACAATAAACATCATAACACTCATCTGTAAAGTTTTGGCCATCATTCGGACGGGGTCCGGTACAACAGGCTTGTACTAATAGGGGAAGGTGAAACAGACGGTGACTGTGACATTACTTCCCCCTCCCGGTAGGCGCGACCTCGCGCAGTATATAGATAACCGGGAGGGAGGGCGGGCGTCCTGGAGACGTGACGGGTGATCCGGGTGCTGCAGGGTAGGTCGTCTCTAGGACGGTACTGATGATCTATGTGGTAATTATGTTGGGCAGGAAATCTAATTTTCACTTATCACTCATCAATATCAAAGATCGCTTATCATTTGAAACATGTAAGTAGTAGCCTAATGAATTAAAATATTTAAGAAATATTTATATTTCTCTCATATTTTGATGACTTAATTGAACTTGTAGGGTCATTAAAAACAAATATCCCCTCCATCACTTTTGGCCACTATCCCAGATAGCATGTAATCGGCCCGAGCTCGGCTGCCCCATGGCGCCTGTGGCTCAGACTTGGCACCGGTGCGTGTTAACCGGGCCGATTGTGGCCCGCAGCTCGCTCAGGCACATGTATATTTGTTGCGGCTGCAAAGCACTGGGCCAATTCCTGTACACAGTAACTGGCCCAGCTCTGGCTATAGAGGTCTGGCCACTTCTGGGAATGACTCGGCTTATGTTCACTCACAGATGGTTACATAAGCAATAATTAACATAAAATTGTCTTAAAATTGACTTTGTTTCCTGGTAGTATCTGATATGAATTAACTAACGTTACACATTTAATGTAGCAAATTTGTCAAAAACAACATATCTGCGGTAAAACCTAATACAATAAAAGTGCCATATAAGACAGAACATTCTCTAATATGTGTAATATCAAATCTATTTATAAGTAATGTAGCAATTCATTCTTTTTTACGCTTTTATGTATTTTAAACGCGCTTCACTGCGCTCTCAGGTGATTCATTCATTTTCAAGCGCGCAGCGGTGGGCGGGGTCCCGTACCTGTGGTAGTTGGTGATATCTGCCATGTTTGTGCGGTTTCGAGCAGACGCGAGCAAAACAATGGATTATTTACCAAGAGATATTAATGAATGGGGTCATTTCAACAAAACAGTTCTGGTAAGCATCGACGCACATTTACATTTGTAGTATTTTGACTTAGAAGACGCTTATAAAGGAACTTGCTAAAAGTTAACTTCACTGCAGCGAATGCGGTTCTCTTGGCTTGCCTGAAAACTTTCGGTATGCCACCTAACGTTACAGCTAATAAACGGAGAAAATCTTTTTATTTTTTGATCTAAGCATTGTTATGTGTATCTCGAATGTTTACGCTGCACTAAACTTTGACGAGCAACACTCCGATCTGCAAACAAAGAGCTGAGGAAGAGGATGATGACGGTCCTGCATAAGGAGAAAGAGCAGGTTTGTTTGTTTGTTTTTAGTTTCCACGCTCATATAAGTTGTTTTATTCCATGTTTCTTCAAGAAAGTGAGTGAAGAGGATTTGTTTATACTGTCATAGAAGATCATTGTTTTCAAATAATCTCAATTAACTAAATACATAAGCTAGTTACCTAAGCTAGTTTCACTGATTTTTTTTGTTATAATGAAAATGTACTCCAGTCCTATGCATTAGTATGTCTGAGATCATCTTCGGTTGCTAAGCATAAGCAGATTTTACATTTACAGATGCTCATGACTGCTAAAACATGGACAACACAAACACAGCATCACAGCTTTTGTTGCTACTAGCTGCTTCTTCACTCAGCATGTTTAGAAGCACAGGAATAAGTGATTATTTCTCATAACATGCCATAAATTGCTTTTAATATTTCTTTGTTTTGTAGTAATCAAGATAAATGTTATTATCACTGAAGAAATGGCAGATTTTAATCCCCAGATACCAAGCAGTGCAAGCCCTGAAGAAATAAGACCATAGGCATAATTTTTATTACTTATCTGCCTGAACTAGCAAGGAGCAGTTAGAGCCAATGAGAAAGTGTCAGTGTCACTTTGCTCACATCTGATTGGTCCAATTTCAGTTTGAAATCTCTTGCACAGAACAAAACCTGCCCCGGAGCAGGTTAACCGGGGAGTGTAAGTTACTATGGTGATGAACACCGCTAAAAGCCAAGTCACTTTCATAGTACCTAAAACCCAGGATTGGCGCAAACTAATCTGAAACTTACCTGGCTAGCCAGCTAATCTGGCTTCATGGTATAGGCCCCTGTGCTTGAGCTGAGAAATAAAGATTCAAGATTACAGTTATGCACATCCTGAGCAGTCAGTCACCACCTCAGGCCTCCTGTGGCCTATTTTCAATAAAGACCCATAAATCGCCAACACACACACACACACACAGTCTAGCAATAGACATCTGCCTGTGAGTGATAATTTAGCATCTTGCTCTTTGTTGCTTTGAGTATCCATCTTTACTTGGAGAAACACCACATTAGAGAAGTTAAATGGGTCATGCATGTTGTTTCATGTTGACTTTAAAACTAACGAACAGTTTGAATAAGCTAAATAATTAGGCATACACATTATAAATGCACTGTTACACACAGAACACCCCCCCCCCCCCCCCCCATTCAAGAAGGCACAACAACACGCCTTAATAACAAACAATAAACAAAGTCCAACAGAGGAGGGGGCTTTGGAGGTGGGTGCAGGGTAGGCAAACAGGACAAACATAAGAGCCAAGGCAGCAAAACTGTGGTAAAGTCCAGGGAGAAGATGACAGAGGAAGAAGCCAGGGAGGAGATAATGGGAGGAGCCAGAGTGGTGAGAGCGGAAGAGCTAGCCATGGTGAAGACTTGGCAGATGGAACCAGGGAGGTGACTGACTGAGACAAGGCTGATGGTGATCCAGGCAGATCTGAAGAGTCCGGGCAACATTCAAGGTCTTGGAGACCAAGGCGGAGCTGTGGGAAAGAGCAGCCAAGGCAAAGCCAGGGTGCTAGAGGACTGAGGTGGAGCCAGAGGGAGCCAAAGGGGTGGAGGGACAGGCACAAAAGAAAACCTGTAAGTCCATGGCAACGGCAGAGCGACGAATGACTATGGCGGAGCCGAAGGCCCGAGGAATCCCGGTGGAGCTGTAGGGACGACAGTCTCAGGTGGAGCAGACAGGTCAACGGGCCGAGGCAGAGTGACCAAAAAACGGGTCAACAGTCCAGGGCTAAGCTGGCAAACAATCAGCCCGAGGAGGATTCACCAAGCACTGAGCAGGTAATGTAGGAGGAGATGAAGGGCTGATGAGAGGCAGTGAAGACAGGGCTGATGGACTGGGCAGTACAAGCAGGGGTTTATCAAACAGCCTTCCTGGCCAATAAATGACAGACAGACTTCTCAGGAATGGCTTTCTTAGTTAACGCAGAACAGGAAGACATGTCTGGAATGGCCTCCTATGCCGACGCGGAACAGACAGAATTCTCAAACACAGCTCTCTAGGCCAACTCGGAACAGGCAGAGGAGGTGAGAGTGGGAGGCAGGGCGGGAACATAACAGACAACAATAATTCAGTGTTGGGCGATGAAACGGGCTTGGTGCTATTATCCTCCATGTCCTCAAATACAATCAGGGGTTCAGAGTTCCGTGCATCCACATCTGCTGCATCTGACGGGACACCGTCCCCTCATTTTCCACCAGTATCCCAACTGGCATGGAAGTTGTTGCCGGCTCAAGCACCTGGTCAGACATGTTAGGCTCAGGCTCCGGAGTGATATATGGTTCAGGAGTCGGCTCTGGCATCACGGCAGGCTCGAGCTCTGGCTTTTCATCCATTAGGATGGTGGCAACAGGTGTCACAAAGTGCGTGGCGTGGACAGTGGTTAGCTGATCCTCCTCCATCTCATGCCCATTTAAATACATGACATACTGATAAATGTTTGTCAGTGCATTCAGCAGTCCACTTTTAACCATATTTCAAAGACAGAAGTAATTATGAAATTACATATAAAGAGGTACTTAAGCACTATGAAGTTCAGCGTTTAATTGCAATTAATTTTTATTTTATTTCCAAATGACATGCGGTTAAAAAACATTACATTTAGTTTGCACTAATCTTTTCAAGTATATTATTTCCAAAAGAAGTATTATTTTTTAAAAGAATGCTAAAATGTACTAATATGTAGTATGAAGTATGAAGTATGAAGTAAATACCATGGTATATGAATACAGTAATCATACTGTTTTTGTTTTTTTTTTTGTTGTTGTTGTTGTTGTTTTTTTTTTGTTGTTTTTTTTTACTATGGTAATTGCATGGTTTTCAATGAAGTATCATGGAGTATGAGTGGTACAGTAATTTTATAAAGCCTCTTTTAGCTTAAAATCCTAAACAGGGAAGCATTTTCCAGGACTGAACACCAGCTGTATGGAAAGAGAGACATTCTGTAAGACAGATCTGCGTCACTCTGCTCTGCGTCACTGTCTGAGAGAATATGATATTGTATTGAATATACAGTAATTCCTCAGCTCTGCCTTCTGCTAATCCCACAGAGAATTCACAGGACTATTCACAGTACTGTGGCATTTCACAACAAAGACCAGAGAGTGGTGTGCCCATCTGGAAGCCCAGCAGCACATCAAAACCCTCAGAAACACACCTGAATGCAGATCATCAGCAGAGCTTTCAAACAAAGATCAGATTTGTGGCACAACATTGAACAGTATGAACTGCTGTCTCATTGATTAACTTTTTTTGAAGAAGAAGAAAATTTTGTTTTGCTATGTGGGTGTTGCTAAGGTGTTGTTTTCAGTAGTTTTAACAAGGTTAAATGCAGTTGCTGGGATTTTCTGAGTCATTGCAAGGGCACTGCTAAGAATTTTGGAGTAATCTATTAATCTGTGTGATCTTTTTCCAATTTTTTTTTTCTCGAGTAAAGGTTGGAATACACTGCATAACTTTTGCACAGATTTTTGCCCCAAATTGCAGTCTGAACAAGTCAACGCTAGTTGCTGAAAGTCAGAGCCAGTCTGCAGATTTTGACCAGTTGGAATTGACAGATTTCACAGAAAATTGCATAGTTTATGGGCACAGATTCTGATTCTTTAGTTTCAGACTTTCAATCCATCTAGTCAGAGGATGTTACAAAGGTTTGATATTTTGAGTTGAGTTAGTCACAGGTACTTCTCATCTGGTGTGCGACTAGCTTAACAAAGTGCAGTAAATGGACAAAATCAAGCACAAACTGAAGGCAAGATAAACACAAAGAGACCAGATGACACTGAAGGTCCTGGAGACCAAGACGGAGCCACAGGGACGAGCGGCCGAAGTGAAGCCAGAGAGAAGGCAGAGCCCGACAGAGCAAAAGGGTGGAGGGACGTGTCGCAGACGAAGGCCCGGAAGTCCATGGTGAAGGCAGAGCAATGACTGACCAAGGTGGAACCAGACAGAATGATGAAGCCCAGTGGAGCCCAGGGACCATGGTCCAAGGTGGAGCAGAGGGAGCGAGGAGCCAAGGTGGAGACGACTGGTCGACGGGCTAAGGTGAAATCATGGGCTTGGAGGTTCTAGGTGGAGCTAGAGGGTCGAAACTCCAGAGCGAAGCTGGCAATCTGGAAGCAAAAGGCAGATCCAGGATGCTAGGTGCAGGTAGCTTAGAAAAGCTGAATGGAGTCAGTGAAGACAGGGCCAAAGAATTGGGTAGCATGGGCAGAGAGTTACAAAATGATACCCTCATAAGGGGCAATCAAAATTTCTGACATGTCAGAAATTCATCCGACCATCCGATTGCCAGTCGGGAGAGGTTAGTCACCTCTCGTTTCCCCCTGTACACTGCACGACAAACGACGCACCACAAAGATGAAATTCGGCCCGACTAAAAATTTTTTTAAAAAAGGAGCGTCATACAACTCATAAATCACCTCAAAATCGGACAAAAATTGCACAGTGTATGCCCATCTTTATTCTGTCACTCTGAGGTTGCAGCAAAGGATGAAAAGGAAGCAGGATCTAGACGCAGCAGTATATATTTAATGGCAAAATAAACAAAACAAAAACACTCAGGCAATCTTAAAAAACGTGAACATAATCACATAATAATGACAATATTGGACAAACTCAAGCACAAACTGAGGGCTAGATATACAAAAACTAATCAGGGGTAAAACAGGACAGGTGTGACTTAATTAATGAACTAATGAGTAACCATGGAAACTAACAAGAAGCGGGAACAAGGAACAAAGGAAACAGGAACAGAAAACAGTGCAAAACTAACTCAATGTCAAACTCCAACACAGATCAAATGACACATAATAACCCTGAAAAAGTGTTTATGATTGCAGAATTATACTATTGCATGAATTTGCTACGTTGACCAACAGAATTCTGCTTGGTTTGAAGTGACATCTGTGTGAGCTGTGTACAATATTTGCAATAGACAATGGACTTTTTTTTGCTTGCAAATTTTCACTAATGTGACCACACATTAACCTGTTAACTATTAACTGCAGCACTTTTTCATTGCCTTTTTCCCGATCACATATTTTAGTAATCACTGTTAATTAGGTATCTGTTGTAAATGTAAAGATTCAAAATGTATCCTGTGAAAACTTTTTTAAAAATTGGACATAGCGTTGTTATGGAACCTCACACACGACATACTGGAAAAAAAAATGTATATCGTGTTAATTAACAAGTCGTTCCCACAGCTTACTAATATGTCAGCACATTTTACTAATTCGTTCCCTCATTTTAACTAAATCATGTGCACAATATAATTCTTTTCAATTATTTGTGTCCTTGTTTTACTAAATCGTGCGCACAATATAATAAATTGTTCCCTTTGTTTTAGTTAACTCAAATCAAGAGAATGAATTACTAGTGGCCATGATTTACTAAATCGAGGGAACAAATTATTATATAGTGTGATTTACTTTAAACAAGAGAATTAATTAGTACTAAAACGAGAGAACAAATTCTTAATTCGAAACCACAATATATGCAGTAGGCTGTCCCATGTTTCAAATTTTTAGCACACCGCTCCTCAAAAGGCCGCAAAAATATGTCTGTGGCACAAATGGTGGGAAACAAGTTACATCCTAAAGTTTAATACTTTAAGCTTTGTTCAAATCACTAACCCTAAACATGAGCAACAGTAATAGTGATGCTTTCCCAACAAACACCATTAACACACACAAGAGCAGCAATAGCAGAAATCCAAAGCTCTGTTCATAAGTGATGAACTATACAGTCTAGACTCATGCAACTGAACAACCCATAATTGTTTCTCCACAAATTGAGCAGAACAAAACCTCACCTTTTCATTAAATATACAATATGTCTACCATACTGTATTAGAAAACACTAATGTCTGGTGTGGTACTAAGACTTTACTGCCAATACAGAATCTAAAAGTGGCACCTTTGTCTCTGTGGGCTGGAAACAATAGCAAAGTTTTCTCTGTTCTGCCTCTCTGTCTTGCACACAGGGAAGAGTTTCATTATTAATTCAGCAGTTAGTAGCATGCATGACATGATGCTAATGTACAGTGAAAAGCACATGAAATCTCATTGTACTGAACTCGAACTGGGGCTCATACACACTCACAGCAACAAACACATGCAGTCATACAAACACACGATAAAAAGGATAGTTTGCCCCAAAATGTATATTCACCCTCATTCCAAACTAATTTGATTTTCTTTTTTCAATGGAAAACAAAAGGAGATGCATGCAAGATAATATCAAGCTCCACAAAAGTATAATAACAGTAGTCCATATTATGATTCCAAGTCTTCTAAAGCCATACAATAGGTTTGTATAAAGAACAGACCAATATTTATATTATTATCCACCACTGCTCTTGTGAAAAAGTACACTTCATGATACTTTTAAAAAAAGTATAATACTTCAAAAGAACATACTTAAGTGAAAATGTAATGTATCCGGACACTTAATTGCACATTAACTGCAATTAAATGAAAATGTATTATCATTTAAATTTATATTAAATGCACTTCACTGAACTTTAGAGGTAAGTAGGACTTACCTACATCTTTATATGCAATTTCATAATTACTTTGATTGTCTTTGAAATATGGTTAAAGTGTACTGTTGAATGTACTAACAAGCATTTATGGTAAACTAAAATATACTTTAACGTCATTTCTATTGAAACGTGTATGTCATGTATTTAAATATATTTGTAATTACACATTTGTAGTGATGAAGCTAGTTACAATTTATTACAATTAAAATATATTAACTTTAAATGTAATATCAAATAACACTTCAGTTAAAATTATAGGAGGGTTGGATCCAAGATCTCATCCCTAGGAACCCATGATCTTTCTTCGGGTCTGTACCTCCCAGTCGATGAGGTACTCTAGTTGGCCCCCACGGTGTCAAGAGTCCAAAGCGGTGTAGACAGTTCTGGTAGGCTGGTAGGTGGGAGCATCAGTCTGCCGGGAATAAGTGTGACCCTTCTGACGGCGTACTGCCCATTGGAGATTGTGGTGAGCTGTATCTTCCTTTCCATCTGCCCATTGGTTTGAGGATGGTAAATGGAGAAGAAACTTACAGTTACACCTAGGAGGGTGAAAAAGGCTTTCCAGACCTGGAAGAGGAATTGAGGACCTCAATCGGAGACTATGTCTTCTGGTAGTCCAAAGTTGTGAAAGACATGATTGAGCATCACCACAGCTGTTTCCATAGCGCCGCTTCGACAGCCGATGTTGATGCGCCCATCTCCACTACAAAAATTTTGTTGGGATCTGGATGAACTAGGAGCGGTGACATGTCCACCAGCACCACAAAACAAGCAGAGTCTGTGGGTCAGCTGATGTTGCCGCTCGACTGGAGAGAGATGTGTGTGGTTGATCTGCATCAGTTTGTGGCCTGGTTTTGGAGAGCTGGGGAACTCTGGCTGGCGATGGAAACAGGGTAACTGCTGGCACTGCTGGTCTTCCATATATCCTTTAACTCTATTGGCAACCAGGACGGACAGCTGTATGAAGCGCTCGAGCCCAATGGAATCATCATAAGCTGAGAGATGCAGCCGCAGATCCAGTTCCAATCCTTAGAGGTAGGTGGTTAAAAGTGAGCTGTGTGTAAATGATAGAGTTGCTCACCAACAGAAGAATCCCCCATAGGACAGCCAAAGTATTCTCTGAAATGAGCCACGAAACAGTGATTGTGTCACTGGTCCTGCCTGCTGCCAGATGGCTTTAGCCTACTGGAGTGCTCGCCCGGTTAACAGAAATAGGATGAATGAAATCTTGGCTCTTTCGGTGGAAAAAATATGCAGTCTTCAGCCGAGCCAAAGTGGAGCACTGGGCTGACCATGGGACTGGCTATGTAAACTGGAGGGGAAGAAGTTCTTAGTGCAGTGATGGTTCATTTTGGTATTGTCTGGTCTTCTGTAAGGGAATACCAGACTCAGAGACCGGATATTCGTCAAACCCATTGATGAAAATGTACTGAAAATGTGTTCTCTTATGTGGTTGATGAGTGAGCTAATGAGAGACAGGTACAGGTGAATAGAATTTTGGTAAGAGTGAAGCCGTTTCTCAATATGCGTTCTTGTCTGTACTTGTGTTCTTGTGGACTTGTGAAACGTCATCAGTCGCTGCCCAAGTACTGTTCCAATTCAAAGTTCACATCTAGCCAAGTACAGTTCAAATCCCTGGATGTGTTCTTGTTCCGCCCCTTATATCGATGATGCATCGAGAGGTGACTTGTGTGGACTTGAGACAGCCAGGTATCTCGCACTAACCAGCAAGCATCAATAGCAGAAGAGAAAACACGCATAATTTAAAATACTACTGTTATAATATTACGATTTATAAAAATACTACTGTTAATATGTAATGAAAATGTTTTTCAGGCAAGAATGTACTGTTTTAGAGCTCAAATCTGTGGTTTATTGATATACAGTAGATAGTGCCTATCTGAAAATTTGATCGAACGTTTTCGAAGTTGCGAGATCCAGGCGATCACCAGGCGCTCAGCGCTCATGTGCCCAGCCAAGAGCAGCCTTACCTCAGCTAGTCCTTCTGACATTTTCCGCTGGCTCTGATGTCTCTGTAGTGGTTAAACATGAGATATAATTTGTCTTGTGTATATCTAACGGGCGATATATAGTCTCATGAATCTATAATTTGTTTCCTGGCAAATAGTTTTGGTTGAGGGCAAAATGAAGTTTCACAACTTTATATATTTAGGCTATTTACTTTTACCGTCGTAGCCTACTAGAGCACTGACTCTGTACGTTTGACTGAATTGTTTGCTTATTGTATAGCATCCTATACCTTTTACTTATACTTTTATAATTACTATTACTGATCATTAAAAGTGAACCACATATGTTTAATATTTTTAAAATGTAAACAAAAAGAGGCAGTGTAGTGTTTTATATTTCGTTTTGTTATAAATATACATGCAGTGAAGATAATCAATGAACGCGCTGCCTGAACCACATTTGTGTGGCTATTAATATGTTTAAGATTTTTTTAAATGAAAACGAAAAGAGGCAGAGTGGTGTTTTAACCCTAACCCTAAACCTAACCCTAACACATTTAATTTTTTTGTTGACTAAAATATACATACAGAGATAGCCGGAGTAGCCAGAGCAAGCTGAGTTACGCTGTCAAGTACGCTGCTGTACAATTTGCAGACTCACTGGACTGGCATTTTCCATAAACATGTATATTTAGTATTGCAATGATTTGCATAAGTAGCCTTTAGCATCGCATATAAGTATATTTCTGCCTCATACAGTCATAGGAATCCCCATCAGATCACAAGGAAGTTTCACTCACTGGTGTCTGAAAGTGAGTTTTGAGCTGAAAATTGTTAAACATGTCTTAAATGTTGATGTTAGCTGGTAACGTTAGCCTGATATAATAACATGGGAAATGAGCAGCGGTGTTGACCGTCTCCTGACAGGTAAACTCCGCCTGTGTTCATGGCCACTCCTCAAGCCCCTGTTGGCCCGCTTTGGACCAAGGAATTCAGGGGGCCAAAAAACCCTGGCCGTTGGCCCCAAGGAAGCCCCGATGAGGCCTGATTAAGCCCTGGGAGTGACAGTGGAAATGCGTCTGGCCCTGGCACACACTAGTATGCCCGCTTTTGGCCTGACAGTGGAAATGCGGCTATTGAGAAGACTTATATGTAAGTCTTATATCATAACTGCATCTCAGAGCGCCCCTTTGATTATCTGTTTCATGGTTTTGACCTCTGCCTGTTTTCTGGATTTCCCTGTTAAGCCAGTCACTTGGATTACCCTGTTTGAGTCTCCTGCCTGGTGTTTGTTTTGGATTATTTGTATGTGTTTTGACCTCTTGCCTGTTTTGGATTACGATTTTGGATTACCCTTTAATAAAACCTCTGCATTTGGATCCTCAACCTTCGCGTCTCCGAGCAGTTCATGACAGTGTGATGGAGGAGCCTGGTGACACTGTGACAACATTATTACAAAGTGCACTTTTTAAAAGTGTACTTAAGTGTGTTAAGAAACATAGTCATGAAAGAGTACTCTCTTTAAGTGCACTTAAAGACCCTTTGTGGTGAAAATCAAGTTTTTTTAGACTTAGACTTCCTTTATTGATGTTTTAATAATGTTATTTATTTAATGTTGTTCATATGTCTATCTGGTGCTTTTAATTTGCTTTAAGGCAAACCATAAGTCAACACCATTGCTGAGTATTTTCTCCTTAAAACTGCAGTGAACCAAAGGCGGTCTCAAAAACACGGTTTGAAATCATCCTTGTTCTCTACGTCATACAAATATGTCATACAACTGCAACTTGATCATTAAGTGAGTGGAAATCAATAACCAAATGAGTTTAATGTGTGAATTAATTATTCATACCAGTTTTGTGAACCGAATCAACTGATCCATTCATAAGCACAGACTCAAAAGAATCACATATCGGTCATCGCTTTTTCTCACATAAAGCTAGACTTGAATAGTGCACAAGTTATATGGACACTTTAATGTTACTTTTATGGTGCTTTTTGAAGCATAAAAGCTTCAGTCCCTCTTGACTACATGGAAAATAGAATAGAAACAATCAATGTTTGTGTATGTGTGTGCATTTTACACTGAATTAAAAAAAAACATACAGAGTTTGAAACTAGAGTGAGTAAATGATGACAGAAAATTCATTTTTAGATGAACTAGCCTATCCCTTTAAATATCTAGAGAGACCAAGTGTCTCAGTCTGTAAGCGTGTGGCTGGTGACTATAAGATAAAGGTTAAATAATGCTTTCTGCAAAATAATACAAAGCCTCGTTTAGACGTCAGCAAATCCACGCACACACACTTTGCGTGTCTCCTCTCAGCATCCCTGACACCGCTGAACACATTCATTATATCCAGTGTCAGCGCTGTGCTCGCTGCTTACGTTGAGAAATAAGAGACGCCCTGTTCAGCTTTAAAACCCACAGCATCTGTTTCATTCACACCGATGAAAGATAAGTGTATTTATCACATGACGACAAGGTGTGGTGCCATCATCACCGGACCAATCGAATCAGAAGAACACAATGAAAAACTTCATTAAAAACAAACAATAACAACTAGTCTGATATTCACATTCATATTTAATTATGCATCTTGAGGTCTGGAGGGGTACCAACTTCAACAGCTCAGAACACAGAGGAAAATATAAGGATACATTCAGTAGCAAAATTTTAACATTTTCAAAACTGACATGCTAGAGTGTGTTGCTATGTGGTTGGTACTACACACCACAGTTAAAATGATAATCAAGTACTTTACATGTGCTTTAGTATGTTAGTTAACACATCAAAATAAGTATACTTCTCTTATGCATGACAAAAGATTATTAAAACTTAATGATTTAAAATGTACTTTGAAGCTGCAGTCTGTAACTTTACTTTAATACATTTTTGAGCAAGTACATAACCAGCCAGTGTTCAAAACTATCTCCTTACCTCAGCCCGATTCACAACAGTAAGCTTGTAATAATGTTTTCAAATTCGGGTGATATTGGTGGGTTTCCGCGGAAAATTCGAGCATGCAGCCGTTCATCTTTGCGTCATTACTTCACATCTGTTTACATAAAGGAGTCCCAGCTAGTAGGCTATATCATGTGAGGATGGCGGATCATTTTAAGTCTTTTCTCACAGCAGCTGCAATAATTAAACTTATCATTTTGATGGCAGATTGTAATCCAGAAAAGTCCAAATGACAATCATCAGTGACAACTGGAGATTCACCCGTAGTCAAAAGCAAAAGACGTCGGATTCACAGTCACGCAATGCCGATGTTGTTAACGTTAACAATTTGAGAACAAAGTATAACAATAATAATAATTTGCACGTTTTGACGTGATCCGAGCTAAGCGATCGTTAGATTTAATCGCCATTGGCAGCGCGATTTATTGTAATGCTTTTTTCTTTCTCAGTTGGTCAGAACAAGTTACTTACTTGTTCAGATGACATTTTCCGGCGAAAATTCTTATTTTGGTCATACTTCCAAGACGTAGAATCTGTGTTTCTGAAGTACAGTATCCACACCAATGTGGTCACTGACAGCAAACAGTAGACTCATCCGCTCTGAGGAGCCGTGCCGATGCACAACCTACGTAATGATGATAATTTCGCAAATAACTGCAATTGCAGGTTTCAAACAGAGAGGGCGACAAAGAGGCAAAACTTACGGACTGCAGCTTTGAAGTAAAATTTTGTAAAAATTTGACATTTTTACAAAGTGCATTTACAATAAGGATAAGTTAAGTGTGCTAGGAAAAAAAAGTATTATTGGGCTTGTTTACACTTGGCATTAACATGTGGCCTATATCTGGATATCATACGCATTGAAAAGTCAAGTATAAACGCGCTTCTGATCAGAAAGTTATGTGTGTCCTTGTACAGAGGTAGTCGCTTAGAAACAGTTTTTAAAAGAAACCACACCACTTCAGGTTGACTTTGCACCAGGGCCATTTTCCATTACAGACGTTTCAAATATTGTGTGGGAAACAAACAAAATGTCACCAAATATACTTTTAAGACACTGCAGTTGCACATTCAACACAATGAAGCATACTTCTTTTTCACAAGAATATGACAAAGCAGAGCTCCACTCAGTGGGATTTCAGACAGTGATGCGCTGACTGATGCAGTTGGATACAGAGTGATAATGCCTGCTAAAACTAGAGATGCACCGATGTAACAGCCACCGATATTAATCGGCCGATTTTTGCTCAATTTACAACCATCGGCATAACGGCTATAGCCGATGGTTTATTAATTAACTGCGTGAAAGCTGTATAATGTCTGTTGCATAATCCTAGTGCTGCTGTCTGCGCTTTCATGTTCAAAAAAAAAAAAAAAAACGCACATTATTCTTGAGTAAATCACTGATGTTTTTATTATGTTTATTGTGTTCGTTTTCACTCAAAAAAAAAAAAATCACCATAAGAACTAAACAAAACACAGCATGAGAAGTGCACATTAAACTCTCTCTCTCTCCGTTGCATTATCATCATACAGCGAAACACTTATTACAACTAACAGTAAACAAATATATACAGACCTTATGCCTTTTTGGCAGGTGCTTAATAAACTGGCAAACTTTAAATCTGCAAAATAACTGCCTTTCATTGCTCGTATTGCTCCTTAGACTAGAAGACCCATCAAAATAAGAGTCCCGCCTTTGTAAAGGAGATCTTATACATATTTAAACTTACAAAAAATATTAAAATGTATACAAAAACAAATTAGAAGATTAATCACAATGATGATGATGCAGCAATAATTTAAAACATGATTAAAATACTATCTCTTTTAATAACAAAATTTCAAATAATTACAAGTGACAAATATTGGTATCGGAATCAGCCAATAATTGTCTGTTAAAATCGGTATCGGCCCTAAAAAAATAAATAGTAAAGACTGCATTAGAAATCACCACTACTAACCCTTACCCAAGTACTGTGTTGTTACCATGTCACTTTGATATGATTACATATGATACTGTATTTACAGTACATGGTACTCCAAAAGTACTTTGAATGGAACAAAATAGTTCGAATGACTCCTTTAAGGTGGTATATTCACACGTTTCACACGTGCTGCACTTCCCCCATGAAAGACGTCGTATTACCGGTGTCACTTGAGCTCCTGTAAACAGAGCAGCGCGGCTCAGGGATTTCAGCAGCGGCCGCTGATTAATGACTCTGCCATATGAGAACTGCTTCTGTGTTTATAAAGACTTCATTGTTACTGAAGGTCAACATTAATGAGACACTTTATTTCTTTTTCATGAGAGCGTGGCGTGGTTGACCACGCTTCCTTAGCCCAGACCAAATGATGACAAGGGCAACTGACGCTAACACTAACTATTCAGCTTTACGCAGTCATGAACACTCAACCCACTCACAGTTATCCAATGACAGCACCATTACATAAGCACACAGTTTGTGTCGTCAGTGCAAAGCTACACTGTTGACGTTGTTGAATGCCACGCTTAAATGACGTCGCTGTCGACAGGCTTACATCACTTCAGAGTTAATACACCCAGCACTGACTATAAGTAACGCTGCACCTACTAGCAGTCATTAGAGTATTAGTAGACTGTCTGCTTAATATCTGCAAACACTTTTCACTGAGTGCAAATAGCAATAGATATCTGCCAATATATAGTATAGATAGCATCTAATTACACTCTTATTGCAAAGAACTGATAATTTTACATGGTGTAAATAGAATCTATCGCTATTTTGACCTAGTGTAAATAGCATATCACTAAGAAAATGCTGCTATTTACACTAAGTGAAATAGATGTTATTTACACTAAGTGAGTGGTTCTTAAACTTTTTTGGCCACGCCCCCCCTTTAAACCTTTAAAAAAAATCTGTGATGATTTGGATGAACAATACATAACTGCCAATATATAACAGTTTTGACTGTGTCTCACAAGCTCAGCTTCTTGTAAGTTTCATCTTCTCAATGGAGCGCGTACAGCAGCGGAGCGCATGCTGTTCACAACAGTAGCTTGTGATTCTGTCAGCTGAACGAATCGGTGCTTTTCTATGGTGAGCAACTTCTCTGTTGGGCTTGTTCACACAGTGACAAGTCAAGAATCTAAAGAAGAACGATTCAGTGCAATTGCCGTTCGGTGCCGCTTTATATAGGCAAAGCGCCAACCGCTATTCATGCACTTGAACGCCATTGCAAAACTTTTTACATTTGCACTCCACACTTTGAGAACCACTGCGCTTAGTGAAAATATCAATATATTCTATTTAGCAGCATTTTCTTAGTGATATGCTATTTACATACGATAGATTCTATTTACACCATGTAAAAGTATCAGTTCTTTACAATAAGAGTAAATAGTAAATAGATGCTATCTATACTTTATATTGGCAGATACTATTTCCACCTCAATATTTTTGTACTTCAACAGGATGCAATAATATCATAGAGCGTAGATGAATATATTTATTAAAAGGGCTCTATGTAGGAATGACACCCAGTGGTCGAAATAGGTAATGCAGTCCAAATTCAAAATATTGTTTGCCCCGCCCCGCGTGGGTGGCCAGCTTGAGGACACGCATCAAGAGGGAGCGCAATTGACAATGAAAGCTGAGGAGACTTACACACTGTAAGATGATGAGTTGATTTATCTGTGTTTTAATATGCTGTCGTTCATAGAGATTTTTAGATGGATGCAGAGGCTTTTTAGGTCAGGTAGAATCTGCGATTATCTGACCCAGTTTGTTTGCTGGTTTCCATGGCTGCAATACGCTGTGTTTTCCACCAACTGGCAACCTGTGATGTCGAAATACTATTGGATAAACTGGCAGCACACGGTTTCGCACAGACCAAAACTAAGACAGATGTTCCGACACGGAACGCGCATTTCAAAGTAGAATATCTGGCTGTAGCATTGTTTTTCTGAGAAACAAGTAGGTGAACTTAGCATGCTTCCTAAATATCTGCAAACATATTGGGGTAATTTTATGCTTTATTAAAGTAAAAATCTTACATATAGCCCCTTTAAAATTATTAAATGGATGCTGCCTTACTGGGAGAATAAAAACCCTCCCTACACCTTCCCCTAAAAGCTAGATCTGCGAGCCTTACTCGCTACTGCTGCACCACTGAAGAAGTTGAATTCTGCATGTCTTTTTTAAAAAATTGAGTGACAGAACCAGACATTGGTGGGCGGAGCTAATGTAAATAGCATTTGCCAACAAGGGACGCTATTTGCACTTAGTGTAAATAGACACGCCGTTTTTATAATTTTCGACTGTAGAAATCATCTATTTTCCTTGAAAACAGCAGTGCAGACACTCTGCCTAACACAGGGGTGTCCAGTCCTGCTCCTGGAGGGCCACTGTCCTGCAAGAGTTCAACTCCAACCACAATTAAACACACCTGAAACAGCTAATCTTACTAGGGATGCTAGAAACTTCCAGGCAGGTGTGTTGAGGCTAGTTGGAGCTCGCCGCTTGTTTGCATGTGTAACATTCAGTCATTCAGAGTAGGAAATTAAACCTTTGCACGTGAAATCAAATGTTTATAGAAGCATAACAAGAGCAGAAGAGACAAGGCAAGCATATTATGTAGTATAAGTTTCAGCGGCGTGTGTTACTGAGCATGCAGTACCTTTTCATCGTCTTCGGTGAACAGTGCTCCATTGGGACTCTTGTTGATGGCCTGTGCGACCCCGATGACTTCTCCATCACTGTTGTGGATGGGCATGCACAGCAGAGACTTGGTTTTATATCCGGTGAGTTTATCAATCTCATCACTGAAACGATGGTCCTATAAAGAGGACAAGAGACAATCTCATTCTCTGCAGAACGGGAACAAGTATAATAATTGTAAAGAGAAGCCAGACTAATTAAAAGTGAAGTGTGTCATTGCTGTGCTACTAGCAGCACTAAATATACAGGAAGTGACAGAAACCCTGTGAAAACTACCTGGAGTAAGAAGTCTGACAACTACTTCGGGTCTCCTCTGCTTTATATTACACTATCGGTCCAAAATTGGGAATGATTAAGACTTTTATTTAATGTTTTTAAAAGATGTTTCCTCTGCTCTCCAAAGCTGCATTTATGTGATAAAAATACAGTAAACACAGTAATATTACGAAATATAATTACAATTTAAAATAAATGTTTTCTATGTGAATATATTGTAAAATGTAATTTATTTCTGTGAGGCAATTTTCAGCATCATCACTCCAGTCTTCAGTGTCACATGATCCTTCAGAAATCATTCTAATATGATTTGCTGCTCAGTTATTTTCAATTATTAATAATGGTTCTTATTATTATCAATGTTGAAAAAAGTTTTTGATACTTAATATTTTTGTGGAAACTGGTATGCATTTTACAGTTTAATGCATCCTTGCTGAATAAAAGTTAATTTCTTTCCTTTTCTAAAAGATCTTACCATAGTAACTTTTTTCAACATTGATAATAATCATAAATGTTTCTTGAGCAGCAGATCATCATATTAGAATGATTTCTGAAGGATCATGTGACACTGAAGACTGGAGTAATGATGCTGAAAATTCAGCTTTGATCACAGAAATAAATTACATTTTAACATATATTCACATAGAAAACAGCTATTTTAAATGGTAATATTATTTCACAATATTACTGTTTTTAATGTATTTCTGATCAAATAAATGCAGCCTTGGTGAGCAAAAAAGCATTTTAAAAAAACTTTTGACCGGTAGTGTAGATTCCATTGTTAACATTAACATTAAATAAAGATTAGTTAATGTTCAAATACAGTATACAGAAATATCATGAATCATATTACATCATTATTTATTCATATTTTGAAGTACATAATCTATGTATCTACACTTAATGCTGTTAATGACTTATTAATGAAAGTGTTACTATCTTCAATTATTTTTAATTAATAATGTTTGCTGAGCACTTTTGCACGATTCATGTTTCCATCTCGTGTTTGAATGGTCTCTGAATTGCTGAGTTTACTGGTATAAATAATGCAGTTTTAATGATCTGCTCTGCTAGCTAAGTGGAAAGGCAAACGCAGATTGACAGACTAATTAGAGAACTGCGAGCTGGCCTCATCATCATCATCATCATCAGAACGTCAGGAGTCTATCTGTAGAGCAGAGAGGGTGAAGTTTGTCTGAGCTGATCGATTCAGTAATCAATACTCAGATCCTCTCACACAACTCATTATTTCACTAAGGCCTTTTATGGATTTCAGGGAATATTCAAAGCAAAACGTCATTCAGGGCTCACAATAAAATACTCTCCTGCCTGTGCTGCAAGTCATTATCCGTATGGGAAAATGTCATTTGAGTGACCTAGGCAAAACTTGCTAATGCTTTCCTAACCCTAATTCAGTTTCTATTGGACTCAAATGAGAATCAAGAATCAAATACAATACTACTGGGTAAAAAACATAACAGTCTAGGGTGGTTTGCCTTCAGAAATCATTCTAAAATGCTGATCATGTGACACTGAAGACTGGAGTAATGATGCTGAAAATTCAGCTTTGAACACAGGAATAAATTACTTTATAAAATATATTCAAACAGAAAACAGTTATTTTAAATTGTAATAATATTTCACAATATTACTGTTTTTACTGTATTTTTGAGACTACTCCCATCCTGGTGTTCAGCTGGTTTAGAAGCTGGGAAGTGCACAAAACTCCTCTAAAGCCATCAGACCTGACCAGAGGAAACCACCTTTGGCTTTTTTTAAATCGAGTAGGATAAAATAATTATGTTGTTGATTATGCAAAATGATTTTTCAGCAGTGAAATTAGAACGTCAGAATGGGTTCTTGATTTTTTTTTTTTTTTTTCTCCCATTAGGATTGATTCCAAATTATAATACACATTGCATTAGCAATTCTGTGCACATCTTTAAGGATTTTTTTAAACTAGAAACAATCATTGTATTCCTGTTTCACCTGTAATGCATTAAGAATGTTTGTTGTTTCTCCATCTCATTAAAATTCTGATCAGTAATTATGTATATAGGAAAATGTAATGCAAATGACCCAAGTTTCCTAAACCCAGTGGAATTTCCATCATAATTCAGAACAATTGTAACAGATCAAAGTAAGAGTTATTTGACTGTTAATTTGGTCCCTTTACGATTGCTGAAACAGTTCATCATAATTTGGAACAATTGTATTATGCAATTTCCATTGGGATGTTGGGTGTTTTTACTACTAGAGTGAAATTATTGTCTCAATTTAACAGAGGAATTTCACTTTATCTTGATTTTGATCCCTTTACATTTGTTCCAAATTACAGCAGAACTTCCATCAGCAATCCTGTGCACATCTTTTGGAATTTATGGACTAGAAACAATCATTTTATACCTGCTTCACCTGATATGCTTTGGGAATTTTGAGTTTTGACCATCAATAAATGTCTCAGTAAAATACTTTCCTTGTCTATCTGATAATAATTATCCAAATGTGAAAATGCAATGTGAATGGATCCTTTAGTCAAAACCCTGAAGATTCCCTAATCCCAAAGGAATTTCTTTCATTATTTGGAAACAAGCATCCTAAAGGGCTCTAAGCATTCTGTAATAAATCATTCTGAAGGAATAGGAATTTTACTTTATCCAGTAAGATCTTATTACTTTTATCCCTTTATAACTGTGTTTCCAAAACATTACAGAAGTCCCGCACATCCTTAGGGACAAGCAACAATCTGCTTTCATTCCTGCTTTCACCTGATATGCATCGGGAATGTTGACCGTCTCCCCATGTTCAGCCACATATCCAATGATGCCCTTTCCCCAGGGCACCTGCACCTCGTCCGAGTTACTCAGAGAGGGCAGCACTGTGGTTCCAGCGTGCACATCGAAGAACTTGGACACCAGAGTCTTTTTATTGGCTGGTCCCTCCACCAGGAACAGGGAGCAGCGGTCAGCATCCACCATGATGCACACAAACACCAGGATCTTATAGCTCAGACTGGTCAAATCCAGGTCGTTGGAGATGTCTTTGACGAGCTCCAGGAAAAACTCCCTCTCGTTGTTCTCTTTTAGGTAGTATTTGTAGTCTACGGCGGTGGAGGGGTACTGAGGGATGTTGACCCGGGACTCCAGCAGCGCGGAGAGGATGTGCGCTGTGGTCGGGGGAAGGGAGCTGGCTTTACGCAGCAGCGCGCGCCTCCTCATGCTGGTCAGGGGCTCCTGGGCTCTGGAGTTGACGTGTTCGTCATAAGTCCGGTTGGCATTGATGGCTTTAGACCTTGCGAATGTCTTCCGCAGTTCTTTCTGCGAGGCTCGTCTCTGTAGCCCGTCTCCTCTGCTCGCCCAGCTGTCTTTACTGCACGCGTTCGCTGCTTTCTCCGCGTCCGCGCCGATGGAGTTCGCCGGAGTTTTAGTCGCGTGATGGTTCTTCTGCCACTTTTCCACCATACTCGCTTTGCCTTTTCTGTTTAAATAGTCCTCTAATAATTCCGGGTGCTCGTCTAGAAAACTTTCGACATCGGAAAAAACCATATTTGACCCTGCCATCGCTGCCGCTACGGTCATCTGCAAATAAAACGAGACGAACCCGTGTTTTGAACGGTCATTTATGTGAGTGTAGAGCTCAACGAATCATTTGCAAACTTAAAACAATAGATCCTCCGAGAGAAGAGGGGACGTAGTCCACATTAAGTTCAGTTTTCGTTCATGTTGTGATCCAGCTGTTCCGTACACGGTCGCATCTGATGCTGAATAACTCGCTCTCGTTGATTCTAAAGCAGCGCCAGAGAGATGATGCGACAGAGCGCTTCGCAGGTGCATCACTGACGTCACGATCACGCATTCCTCCCTTCATCCTCTCCTGAGTCTTCTCATAACTGGGCTGTTGTATTATAAGGATGCTCATCTTAGATGACGCTGGGAAACGCAGTCTTAATGGCTTTTCAAAACGCCCTTGATTATTGTCAATATAATTTTCCCCTATATATATATATATATATATATATATATACACACACACATAATACACACACACACACACACACACACACACACACATATATATATATATATATATATATATATATATTTTTTTTTTTTTTCAATTCAAACCTCCAAAGATTGCAGCATATGCATCTGTTAAATCATATTACTAATTCACTTTCTAAGGAATTCCCGATGTAAAGTTGCTGTTCTACCGACCTCTAGTGGACAAATCGAGTTATGCAGCTGTCCATACGCATGACCACATCCTTGAAACGATGGCTTAATTTTCTCACATAAATTAAAGATTTTTTTTTTCTTTTTTTCTTTTTTTTTTTTAAGAAATTAAGAGTTTAGGGTGCTATTCGGACAGACCCTCACCCATGCTCTGATCTCTCATTCATTAATATAAGAGCACATACAGAGTTCATAAAATACATCAACTGTCTTGCAGTGTTAAAGGATTAGTTCACTCAAAAATGAAATTTCTGTCATTCTGACACTACAGTGGTTCAATCTTAATGTTATGAAGCGATAAGAAAACTTTTTGTGCGCAAAAAACAAAAATAATGACTTTATTGAACAAGTTCGCCTCTCTGATGTCATTCTCCTATGCTAATTTCGTCGCAGTGCTTCCAGGTTCTGGAGCACTTTTCATCACATAGGCATTGCAGCTGCTCAGAAAGGCCATTCCCAGCAACAGATTCAAGCATTCAAGAGCTAGGGCTTTCAAGAGCTACATTAGAACTAATTGCTGTCACATCAAAAAAGCACCAAACCCTTATCAGCTGGTAAACTAGTCGACCCCACCCATGTTTCACCCCTCTCTTTCTCCAGATTTAGCACTTCCGTGTTGTGGCAAAAAATCAACAGACTCTTACTGCATAAGAGATAAACACGTCCAGTTGTCTTTAGAAGTTTTATTGTCACAAGCTCACGAGAAGCTGCAGAGTGTAAGACAAAAGATTACAGGTTTTCAGTCCCTCTTTATACCCTCTAATCTCCAAGGTTGAAACTCTATTCTCTTTCCATATTAGGCACATAACCAGGAAAACAACTCTGCCACCTGTCACATGACAATCATAACCCTCTTACACTGCAAAACTTTTACATTTGTTTCATACAAACATGGTCTTTTGCTCAGGCTTGGTCACGAGCCAAAAATAAGCCCCCAAAAGTAGCTGTTCTACGTGACTGAAAAGCTGTACAGACACACACTTGTAAGAGAAGACAGCTTAGACTTCTCCTGAGGGAAAACTTGTAATCATCAGCACATACACTTCTAAGAGAAGACTTGTAATCATCAGCATATAAGGATAATTACCATAAATTTTAAAATTTCCACAACAATTCCTCCTCTTTATCATTTACTGATAACTAATCACTACATCTATTACAATGCTTCACTAAGGTAAAAATGCATAGCTTCTCAAAATATATGAAAACAAGCAAATTTACGTTATTACATCACATTTATACTCTTCATCTCTGATCTTCATACAAACAACTAATTGAGATACATCGCCCAATCATAAAACTAAAGATCTCGTCCTTCATTTTACAGACATATAGCATGTACCATCTTAGTTGTATAACATCTTTTCACAACAGATCTTTTTTGTAGCCCACGATGTGTTATTGTCCAACCTCAGTGGTGATTTGGAATTCCTTAAGCTGATTTCACCTGTACATAAACCTTAGACAGGATAGAAAACATTTCTTTACACATTTCAACATGTCATGTTCACACACTTCGGTTGATGCCACTTGTTGTTTAGCCCCTTCCATTCCCAAAAATGGGGTCTTCCAACCTAATTTAAAAAATTTCAGCCATACATTTATTAATTGAGTTACCATCCCCCCTTTTGATGCATTTTGCTGATTTATCATAGTGGTTGGAGAAATGTTTCTCTAAACAACATTTACCATCAACACTAAACTAAACCCCATCTTTAATTCTGCAACCAGATTTCCTCTAGCTTTCTCTGCCTCTGAACATGCTCTGTAAAGAGAAGAATCAAGGTTATTTTCAGATAACATATTACACACAATCTCCTGTGTCTGCTCCGGCACTTCCTACAGAAACAGAGACTTTTTTCATTAGTTTTGTCAGCACAAATAGAAATTCAAACCACACCCCAAAAATCGTCTACCACCCCGAACCAATAACGGGCGTCTGTGTAGATAGTCACAATTTTTCAGTCATCAGTTTACCCGCTCTAGTGAGGGTCACAAGCTCATCTGCTTATACCAAATAATTAGAGGACAGCGGCCCTGAAACTAACACTTCACATTCCAGGGTCACAACTTATCCTTCGTAATTCAGGCCTGTTGTTTTGTCTCTGAAGACAGAGCCATCTACAAAACAACACATCCTCACAGTTATCAAATGGTTTGTCTAGCAGGTCAGGTCATGGTGTCCAGACTTGATCATGGATCAAACAACAATGATGTTCCTTCCCATCCTCCTTTGTTCTCCCACCAGTCCTTCATACTATGAATGTTACTGGGCTCTCTGAATAATTTTGATTGCCAGTGTGTCACTTTCTCTGCTGTCAAGTCTACCACATTTTACGTTTAGCATTGTGATCACACATAGCTGACAGTGTTTAAATTTAGACCCTCAGTTGAATTTAAACAAGGGATTTTAACCCATGGACGGCAATCTTCAATTTCACAATTCCAATTTTCCATAAATACTTAAACATACTCATCCAGAGAGTAATTCAAATCAACATCATAAATGACAAAAGTAGTCATAATTACCACTAGTAGACAGAGCTGGATAACCAATCCACTTAAAGCTCATCCCATGTTCTGTATTGTCTTTTCATCAGATTCAATCAGAATTATCAGCTTGTCAAAATGTGTCGTTTCACTTAACCCATCTGTAATGATAAAACACTCATTCCAGAGGTTAATGACATACATACACACTCTGAGGACAGAAAATTTCCCTAAACTACCACATACAAAACATGGTTCAGTCACTCTCACACTCACTCACACTAGGCACACATGACTATGAACTGCTCATTTTCAAAGTTTGCTTTTGGTGTTAAATCTAAAAAACATTTAAACTTCACATTCTTTTTCCTGTAGTTCTTTACTTAGTTTTTACTGATCTCTTATCCAGTCTCAAAGCATGTCTGTTCATTATAATTCTTTTTTATAAAAGTCAGCTGGGTTGTTTTGGTTCTAATCTCATTTCTTTGTTTTGTTTAAACTTTAACAGGGTGATAACAGACAGACAGAGTAACCTTGCCTCCACCCCAGCAGTCTCTCTCTCTTACTGCACAAATAGTATTTTCAACAGTCTCACAAGACTGTAACTTAGACTAGGAGCATTTTTAAAGTTATCTTTAGTTTTAATGCTGAATTCACTTAACCTTCTCTTGAATCATCAAAACCGGTCTTCATCTTTAGCCTTGGAATTATCCTCTGCCATGTCTAATGACCTGCAGGAGTGAAACTATAATAGAGACATATTAGTTCAAAATCAACACATTTTACAGATTCAGGGATTCATCGTAATGCTGAATCTTAAACTTCTATACAGTTCTTGCCAATAGGGCATCATGTCAATAAACTTTACTATGGTCTCCCCAGAAATTACGGACAATCACCTCATGGTCTCAGTCGGCTCTTGAAAGCTCATTCCCATCAGCTCTATATCAATAATCTTTTTCCTCAGGGTCTTGTCCCCTGGCATAGTTGCTTGTCACAATGAAAAACAAGCCATCTTAGGAATGCGGTTTCTGGTGAGTGGTAAAGAGGAACATTTTTGGGTCAGACTGCTGTACCTCTCACAGGTCATCTCCCTTTAATGATGCTGCTGGCCTCACAGACATCCGCTTCACTCTCATACCCATCTCACATAAAACACCTCCCTTCAGGGTAGATGCCCAGTGGCGGCGTGACCCCCTGCCTTAGGTTGTCCCCTGTCTGGCCAAAGAGGATCTTATCCGTCATTGAGAAAGCACCTCATGCACACTGGTAACCGCTCTTTCCCATCATGAAATCTCTGACAGTTTTCTTCAACAGAATCAGGTGTTTTCTGGAGCTTAGAGAAGTTGCATTCAAGAGCCACCAGAGCCATTGGACTGCCTAATAGTGTTAAAACATGGAGACAGGTTAATTACAGCAGTATTTAATCACTAAAATCATTAGACTTTCTCAAAGCAGCAACATAACAATGCTGAGATTATACTCAGTGAATTTAGTTCTCACAACTGTCCATTCAGTGTAGTGTTCTGCTACATCTGTAACCGGAGCCATCGACCCTGCACATGATGGTGACAAAGATCAGACAAAAAGGTTACTGGTCATAGAAGAAATTCATCAAAATAGTCACTTCTATCAATTAAGGTCTGTATTACTATTTTAAAGACCTCTCATTCCCTTACAACCTTAAGTCTTATGACACTCAATGTTCCTTCTCTCGGAAAAATCATATTATTTGATTAACTTATCTACATCTAGCATGCATCTTTGGCCATACAATTTTCTCATTTGACAAAACAAGGGTGCATCATATTCTGCAAGCTTGCTCTGGGATTTCCCCATATTGGCTCTCCCGACTCTCGTGGATTTACTTTCCGATGCGCACCTAATAATCTGTTGGACGTCTCCTACAGATCCGACCTTTGACCCAAAACCGGACGGGTTGAGCTTCACTGCTCCCTGATCTTTTTGATCCAAAACCGGATGGGCTGAGCCTCAATGCTCTTTCACAAGTTTGTTCCCTGCAGTACCCTGACTGCAGCTGGGCTCGGTCCCAAAACTTGCTTCAGTGCGTGACCCATCTTAGATTTCTCAGAAACCTCCCTCAATGGAAACGTCTTTACTGTCCCAACGTGATACAGTTTCTGGGAACGTCTTGATCGCGCTGCTTCTCAGTGTTGTCTAAATTATGTCATACAGCCTGAGTTCCTTGACTCACAAATTTATTCCTGCAGCACCCTCACTGCAGACGGCTCGATCCCACAATTTGCTTCAGCTTGTATGACACAACCCAAATTTCCCCTGCTTCTGCATGCGCGACCTCAATTCCCCTTAGAAACCCCTTGACCACAACCACAGAGCCAGCCAGAGCCACCAATATGGTGTCTCGTTTCCTAATCTTCCAGATTTTAACAAATTTTACTCTTAATCACAAAACTTCAATTCCGCATAGAAATTTATAATTTATCTCTTACCAGAGAGTCGTGGAGGATGATCAGTCACTGTCCGCTCTTGGGTCCAAAAGGCACATCCAAGGAATCCCACTCTTCTGACACCAATTGTTGTGGCAAAAAATCAACAGACCATCATTTGTTTGAACTACTCCCCTCTGGTAGGCGTTATAAGATGTTTTATGCCTGTACGTCACATATGAGAAACAGTTTTTTTCCAAGAGCCATTACAGTTTTTCTCGATTGCTTAAACACATTTCTTGAAACTATGCCTCATATTCTCAAAACAGTAAATTACGTCTCACCCAATTCCCCAAAGATCCTATTTTCAGGTCAAAATGAAGCTTTACACTCAAAACCATTGACTCTTGCTGAAAAACCAAACTTTGCCCTCAGACATCACACACAAACCCTCAAAAACACACACACTACAACATAGTCTTACACACTTGTGAGATAAATTCAAAACAATACTACAAAAAACAAAAACCAGTAATAAGTTGTGTTGCTTGTGGTTCTCCTCCTTAAGGAACTTTTTACATGATGAACATATGTGTATACATTTGCACATTTTTTATTCCTTAATGTACTGTACAGTACAATACACCAAACAACAAAAAAAAATATTCTGCCCCAGCATCACATCTGTGGTCTGGGACAGGCCAGAGAATCTCGTCAACATCACAGGCTGTACTGATCCTATCCAGAAAGCGGGGGGGAAATCCTCTTGCATGCCTGATTCACCCCTGGCACGCATCAACTTTAATGTCTAGTCAGGCTTCTTCCATTCCTTCATCTCTGTGTCCTACAAAAATAGAAGTACTGATTTTTAAGGGTGTTGTAGTTCTTTTAACAAGTTTTGGACACTGATTTATAGTACTGTTTATTACGTATGTTTTCATTGATTAGAAATATTTAGATTATTTTTTATTAATTTTAATAATTTATTAATTGCATCTAGTGTGGAAGTTGCATGTGAAATTTCGTTGGTGGGTACAATGAAAGTTGTACGCATACAATGATAAAAAAGAAATTCAATTCAATTCAATTCAATTCAATTCAATTCAAGAATGCCTTACTACCTTTCACCATGATGGAGTCCTCCTTTGAGGTGTGTCACATCTACCAGTGTTATATTGCAGCAACCAAAACTATTTATTATTTAAAAAATCATGTCCCTTTAATTAATGATCGTTGTTATGCTATGAAAGTGTAAACCCATTGAGAACAGTACAATAAAGCTTAAACGGCCCAGTTTACCTTAAAGGGATAGTTCACCCAAAAATGAAAATTACCCCATGATTTACTCACCCTCAAGCCATCCTAGGTGTATATGACATTCTTCTTTCAGACGAATACAATCAGAGTTATTTTATTAAATAATGTCCAGGCTAATCCATGCTTTATAATGGGAGTGGATGGTGGCCCAAAATTTGAATTCCAAAAAATTGCACCAATCCATTATAAAAGAAGTCCACACAGCTCCGGGGGGTTAATAAAGGCATTCTGAAGCGAAGCAATGCATTTGTATAAGAAAAATATCCTTATTTAAAACTTTATAAACTGTAATCTCTAGCTTCCGCTAACTGTCATACGCACGTTCACGAGAGAGCGGCGTCCCAGCTTATGACGTAGGACGCAGGCGCAGTGTGAGCTACGGTGACGAACACGGAAGCGCAGAGGAAAGAGCAAAACAAAATACCGGTCATGAATTAAAAGTACAAAACTAGGATTTGTAAAGAAAAATGTTGGAGGAAAAAAGCCATATTTGCCCAGCCATATTTGTTAATTTGTTGAACCAGAGTATACCCACCAGGAACTCCAGGAGATGGAGGAGGCTGCAGCAGCAGTAGCACAAACAACAGAATTGAGTAGACGGAGAGCTCATGAGCTCATGATATTTACCCGTTATTTACACTGCACGCGTCTGCGGCGTCTGTCAAAAATAGACTCGCCGCCTATCTTTAGTGAAGCGCTGCGCCGCGGATCAGCTCCGGTAGTCGGTAGTTGCAGTCCGACATTGTTTTCCTTGAATATTCGTGTTTTTCATGGCTAAATGGTTATATTTGTCTGGTTTAATTGTGTTTATTGCTATGCCCTACTTTGTTTTGCTATAGGCCACAGACGAAGTTAATACACTTAAAAATCCAGTTATGGACGAGAAGGATAAAAGATTTTCAAGTTTTTCAACTTCAAATCTCTTGTCGTCAGTTTCTGGCCTGCTAGTGATGTGAAATATGAGCGGGAGTTTACACAGGGTGATGATTTTGACTTTATTTTGACTTTATAGTAAGTGCAACGCGCAATATGGCAGAATAAGTCCCGCCTTCTAAATAAGAGCCAATCGCCGACTGGTAAAGTCATCGCGTCACTGCAGCAGCCGTTAGAAGCTCCGGTTTCTATAGAAACAGTCTGACGTGCGCCTCCGAAATGAGGCACAAGAGACGCGCATTTAGGTCTGCGCATGCGCATTAGCTTGATCCAGCCTAAAAAATAGAGTTTTTTTGTCATGATTCGAGTGTTTGGAAAAAAATTTATGAGACAGTTGTTGTCAGATTTCATTGGTGATTACAAATATGAAATTTAATCGAAAGCTTTGAAGAATTTGATGTTTCCCCATTCAAAGAGATAGGAGTTGCACTTGCATGTCCGAGAGGCGTTTCAAAGATGGCCGCCGAGTGAAATGACTTGTTTTAAAGGGACTTTGGTATCACGTGCGCTGAATAACACAATAACACTATATGACAGATGGATCGCTATTATTTTGTTTTTGTTTTTTTTATTATTTTTGTTTTGAGTGCGTTTTGTCGTTTTAAAACCTTTATAAATGATTTTTATCTTGATCAATAATGCAAGATGGGCGCCGCCATCTTACTTTGCGTTGCAGTTTACAGAGTCCTGTCAGTCGGATTTACAGCACGTGAATTCATCAGTTTCTCCCGAAAATATATGCTGGTGAACTTGAAGATTAATAGAGTAAACTTTATAGTTACTTAGGCCTATAATGTGTGTCTGATATGAATAAATGTCTGCAAATTATATTTGAATGGATAGCTATTGCTGCTCTCACTGATGTCTGACATCAGTGTGTATTTTATAAACTCTAAATGTATTGTTTTACTGGTGCATATACGTATTTAAATGTCTGAAACCTTAAAAAAAAACATTATGTGGCTGAAAACACTGCATAGCTGTGATATATGACGAGCTGCGCGCATCCGTCTCACAGCCAAAGCGCTGAATCTGGCAGTTATGTGACGTCGCTGAACGTTCTAAATCCCATATGTGGGACCGTACGCCCAGGGGCACAGAAATAAAAATCCCATATGTGGGACTGTACCGCTCAAAGGGTTAAATTGCATGTAGTAATTTTCAAAATAATAATATAAAAAAAAAACAACAACCTTACAACCGTTACATAAGCGATTACTTAAAAACTTCATATAGCAATCATATTACAGTATTTGTTGAATATATACCTCATTTCGCTGAAACAACAGCATATCCCTTTGATGTCAGTGCACGTAATCTCAAGACTTTAGCTTTGGTGAAGCAACCCGGATATTCAAGAAATCAGCATTTTAACACTAATAAAATATAAAGTATAACTTAAACAATTCGCTTCTTTTCGTGGGTTTCCTTTGCTGTACACAACTTGGTTCTCGCGAGACCACCATATTCTCACCGTAGCTCACGCTGCGCCTGCATGTTATGTCATAAGCTGGGACGCCACTCTCTCGTGAACGCGTGTACACCAGTTAGCAGAAGTTAGAGATTACAGTTTATAAAGTTTTAAATATGGATATTTTTATTACACAATCGCATCGCTTCGCTTCAGAAGGCCTTTATTAACCCCCTGGAGCCGTGTGGACTTCTTTTATAATGGATGGTGTTGTGTTCACTTAACAATGTCGTATGGTAAATGCCACTAGAGGGAGTTGTTGTATGATGTGGGAATTGGTATGCATGTAAGAAAAGAAGTGGGGTTGTTTTGAACATGCAGTGCTAGTAAAGACACCATGTAAGTTACTTGAATGTGGTATCTCTTGATTTATATTACTACACAACAAACTGGCGACGAGGATGGCAGTCCATCTTCCTCCTACATACTTACAATGTCCTGGTGAACCTACAATTCCATTTGGAATATGGACGCAAATGTTTGAGAACTACCTGCTGGCGATTCATGCAGAGGGAGATGACTGGCCTGACACTCGTAAGCGTGCTACATTGCTTCACTGCCTCGGAACAGAAGCACAGAGAATTTTCTACACTCTTCCTAACACTGGTACGACTTATGCATCTGCACTTACGGCTCTTAGGGCGCACTTTGTTCCAAAAGTGAATGTCATTGCGGAGCGACACAAATTTCGGCAAAGAGAGCAAAGACATGATGAAAATATCCTGCAATATGTGGCCGCGCTCCGTGATATGGTGTCATTGTGTGCATTTGATGATAAAGAAGATGAAATGCTGAGAGATCAAATCGTTGAGAAAGTGTACAGCAGTCGAATTCGTGAACGTCTATTGCTTGAAGCCGATTTAACGTTAGACAGAGCAATACAAGTTCCAATCCAAGTGGAAAATGCAATGGCTAATGCAAGTGAATTTGCGAAGCCTGCCGAATTACCAGTTCAAAGACTGCACGTGAGAAAAAAAGAAATGAACGCACATAGAGGCACACAAGAAAAGCAGCAGAGTAGAACGAAAGTACATTCTGAACGCAGATGTTACCGTTGTGATTCCAGCAGTCATCTAGCAAATTCCAAGCAGTGCCCAGCTTTAAACAAGACCTGTAAATCATGCGGCAAAATTGGACATTTTGCAAAAGTGTGCCGCTCTGCAAGGAAACATAACATCCGAGAAATTGAAGTTCCTGAACTGACTGTCTTGTACATGACTAGTACATCTCCTGCTGCCAACAAGATTGTGTGTAACATTGAAGTGGGCACATTGTCAGGCACTACAATGCAGGAATTAATTGTTGATACAGGATCTTCTGTATCTTTGTTGCCAGAGCATATATATAAGCAATACTTTTCTGAGCTGCCCCTGGAACAGTCTGATGTGCGTCTTGTCACATATGCAAAAGACGACCTTCCGGTGCTGGGATGTATTAAGACGTGTGCACAACATGGAGAATGCTCAGTACCTGCCATATTCTATATTGTGAAAAGCGGAAACCCACTGATGGGCATGGACTTAATATCTTCCTTGAACCTGTGCATAAAAGGGAATAAAGTACTCACCTACAAACAGTCTGTGGAGCAGGTGTCTCATTCTGCCATGCCAAGCTTTGGCTGTGCAAAGAACTTTGTACATAAAGTGAAATTGCGCGAAAATGCTGTCCCTGTGCAACAGAAGCTGCGCAGATTGCCTTTTTCTGTAAGGGATGCTGTGTCGGCGGAGCTGAACCGTCTGTTAGCAGCAGACATAATTGAAAGAGTAGATGCCTCACCCTGGGTATCGCCCATTGTAGTGACTCAGAAGAAGTCTGGAGATATCAGAATGTGTGTGGATCTTAGGGAACCCAACAAAGCAATTCCCATTCCACACATCGAGGAACTCTTTTCACAGTTAAGAGGTGCTGTGATGTTTTCCACAATTGATCTTGCAAATGCGTACCATCAGGTTCCACTACATGAGGAAAGCAGAGACCTGACTGCATTTATAACACAGGACGGCCTGTTCCGCTTTAAGAGAGCCTGCTATGGATTAGCGTCAGCCCCAGCAGCATTTCAAAAACTTATGTCTACCATCCTCAAAGGTGTTCCCGGTGTCCAGTTTTATTTGGATGATATAATTGTATTTGGTGATTCTGCTGCCAGTCATGACGCCCACCTCAAAGCAGTGCTGCACAAACTGCAAGAAGCAGGTTTGCGTCTAAATGACGAAAAATGTAAGTTCCACCAGGAGAAACTCACATTCCTGGGACATACCATTTCAAAAGAAGGACTGATGCCAGACAACAGCCACTTGGAGGCAATCTAAAATGCCCCAGCTCCTTCGGATGCATCCACACTAAGATCGTTTCTAGGTCTTACTGCTTGGTATGTTAAATTTATTCCGAGCTACGCAGCGGTTGTTGAGCCTATGAGAGATGTGCTCAGAGGAGACGCAAATTTCACATGGACCACCAAAGCACACAGAAGTTTCCAGAAAGTGAAAGAACTGATTGCAGAGAGCCCTGCATTGGCTTTATTTGACCCTGCTTTGCCCACAGTTGTTACAACAGATGCTTCGGACTATGGCATAGGTGGTATCCTGACTCAGATCCATTCAGATATGTCAGAAAGGACTGTAGCTTTTGCTTCCAGAACTTTGACAGCTGCAGAGAGGAAATATTCTGTAGTTGAAAAAGAAGCCCTCGCTTGTGTCTGGTCCATTGAGCGCTGGAGAACGTACCTGTGGGGCAAACAATTCAAATTAAGATCAGACCACCAAGCCCTGACTACTCTGTTGACAACGAAGGGCATGGGACGCGCTGGACTTAGAGTGGCTCGATGGTCTGCCAGATTGCTCTGCTTCAATTATGATATAGAGTACAAACGCGGAGCTGACAACCGAGTAGCTGATCACGTTTGCCATTGCCAAATGAAATGAGCTACGACTCGGACTCCGAACCAGAAACTGTAGCTGCCATCACCACCCTGCTGTCAGCTGATCCTGTTGCTGAGTTTGCTGCTGAAAGCTCTTCCTGCCCTGAGCTCATCAAACTGCGTCAATATATTGAGAACGGCTGGCCTGCAACGTCTAAAACATTGCCTGCTAATGTACTTCCGACTCTTATGTGCTAAGAGGAACTCACAGACTGATTGTGCCGCTTAGCTTACGTTCACGTTTGGTCACTCTAGCACATGAAAGCCATCAAGGAATTGTGAGGACCAAACAGCGACTCAGAGACTTATATTGGTGGCCCAAGATGGATTCGCTTGTACAGTCCACAATTGCAACCTGTGTCACCTGCCAACTTAACGATAAGACAGCTAGAACCACACATGCACCACTGACCCCAGTTGAGTATCCAGCCGGTCCATGGCAGAAACTGGGCATTGATGTGGTGGGCCCTTTTGAGATAGGTCCTGTTAGCTGCAGATATGCCATTACATTAATTGACTACCTCTCAAAATGGCCAGAGGTTGCATTCGCACCTCACGTTACTGCATCTACTGTTACCAGTTTTCTGAGATCAGTGTTCAGCCAAAAGGGGAATCCACTGGAGATCGTCACCGACAACGGACCTGTCATCCGAGTTCAAACATTTCCTGCAAGAAAGAGATGTCAAGCACATTCGCACCTCCATATACCATCCGGAAGGAAACAGAGTTATTGAGCGTTGGAATAAGGTACTGAAGAATGCCATTCTGACTGCGGAGAGAGAGAGGGCTCCATGGACATCATTTATTGTAGAATTCTTGCAAACGTATAGAGCTACACCCCATGCTACCACAGGAATGTCTCCTTTCGAGCTCTTGTTTGGGAGGAAAATGAGAACAAAATTGTCAGTCCTTCCACAGTGCAATCTGAACCCTGACATGAATGAACTGAGAACAAAAGTGATGCAAAATCAACAAAAGATGAAAGCTTACCTGGACACAAAGCGTAAAGCAAGGATTCCGAAACTCAAAGAAGGTGACCTCGTAAGGGTGAGAAAACCTGTGCATGTCAGGAAAGGGAAATCAAAATTCAGTGGCCCTATGCAGATTGTGAGGAGAAAAGGAACACGGACGAACGTGGGACGTGTCTCATTTGGCACCCCTACCTACAGATTTCACTCTGGTTGAACAACCAGTTTCTGCTTCACCACTGAAGAGTGTCAACATCCAAGCAGAGAGGCATCGTTGTAGAAGGAAGCCAATGTGGTTGAAAGATTATGTAACATAAGGTCTTACAGTAAGAAGGAAATAAGAAAAGAAAGTAACAGCCAACTCAAAGTGATAATTATTGGTTAAAGTTAAGTTGAACTGTACTGATGCACATATAAATGTTCATGTTGTACATGCTTTGTTATTCGAGCATTGTTCTGCATTTGGTGAAACGTAAAAAAAAAAAAAAAAAAAAAAAAATCAAATCAGAAAACATTTGAATTAACTGTTATACTGTTTATATTGTGGGTAATGTTCAGTGAAATGCAGTACAGATGTAATCAATTAAGTCTGCGGGGGATGTTGTGTTCACTTAACAATGTCGTATGGTAAATGCCACTAGAGGGAGTTGTTGTATGATGTGGGAATTGGTATGCATGTAAGAAAAGAAGTGGGGTTGTTTTGAACATGCAGTGCTAGTAAAGACACCATGTAAGTTACTTGAATGTGGTATCTCTTGATTTATATTACTACACAACAGATGGGTGCATTTTTTTTGTCTTTAGAATTTGGGCCACCATCCATTCCCATTGTAAAGCATGGATTAGCCTGGACATTATTTAATATAACTCTGATTGTATTCGTCTGAAAGAAGAATGTCATATACACCTAGGATGGCTTGAGGGTGAGTAAATCATGGGGTAATTTTCATTTTTGGCTGAACCATCGCTTTAAGACCCATGCATTACCTGAATTCATACTGTTTACACATTGGATGCTTTGCAGTTGTTGGTCCAGCACATCCCACAGATGATCAACTGGATTAAGATTTGGGGAATTTGGAAGTCAAGGCAACACCTTGAACTCTTCATCATGTTCCTCAAACCATTCCTGAACAATGTGTGCAGTGTGGCAGGGTGCATTATTCTGCTGAAAGAGGCTGTGTCATGAAGGACATTACCTGATCTGCGACAGTGTTTAGGTATAGTGGCACGTGTCAAATTTACGTTCACGTGAATAGCCGGATCAAGGATTTCCCAGCAGAACATTGCACAGAGCATCACACTTCCTTCACTGGCTTGTTGTCGTCCCACAGTGATCCTGGTGCCATCACTTCCCCAGGTAAACAATGCACACATACACGACAGTCCACATGATTCAAAAGAAGACTTATTGGAGTAGACGACCTTCTTCCACTGTTCCAAAGTCCAGTTCTGATGCTCGTGTGCCCATTGTAGGCTCTTTCGACGGTGGACAGGGGTCATCATAGGCACTCTACGCAGCAGAATGTGATGCACTGTGTGTTGTGACACATTCCTTCCATAACCATTGTTAAAATTTTGTGTGACTTGTGCCACAGTAGACCTTCTGTTGGCTCGGACCAGATGGGATAGACTTCAATGCCCTCGTGCATCGATGAGCCTTGAGCACCCAACACCCTGTCACCGGTTTGTGGTCGGTCCCTCCTCAGACACTGTTGGTAATGATCACACAAGCCTTGCCGTTTCAGAGATACTCTGATCCAGTCACCTTGCCATAACAATCTGGCCCTTGTCAAAGTTGCTCAGGTTTTATTCCTGCCCATTTCTCCTCTGCATCCAACATGTTGAATATGGGAGCTGATTGTTTGCTCATCATCTAATAATCTATCCAGATCTTAATATGTGGCCTTGTTAGGAGATGATGCCATAGAAGAACCATTTTTAGTTCCTAAAGAACCTTTCAGTGAACAGTTCTTAAAACATATTTTTTCCATTGTTGAAGAACAGTTTATAACCAATTGAAAGATTCCATTGGTGTTCTTCATGGAACCATAAAGGTAATAAAGAACTTTAAGAGTGAACACATCTATGGGAGTTGAGCAACACACTCATGCAGTGGATTGTGCATATGTGCATAAATCCAACATAAACTGGATGAACCAGTGTGACAACCACAGCAAAGAATAATAAGGGGAAAAATCTCAGCTTCCTTGGAGGCAAATCCCTGCAAAACAATATTACAGATAAATATTAAAAAGCTATTACTATATCCTACCAGGAGCAAATAAAGGAATGTTTTCACATTACCACCATCAGCAGATTCACAACCCAAATGGCTAAGCCAAGGCAGCACAAAGCTGAAAACAATTTGGGCACTCGACTAGTACAAAAAAGGGAGGTGTTCCTGCTTTTACAGTTACACAGCAATACTAAACAAACAAACATATCACACACACTATTTAACACTGAAGGTGAGCAGACAAATACATCCTTCTGACCTATAAGCATTTGCAACAAACCTCTTGTGTTAAACAAGAGGATTGCATAATATTACTTTGTCACGGCTTGTTTTGCACGGCTGACAACTCGCCAATTCTCTCTCTGTTCCCACTTTCATTAATTTCTATAGTGAGTGAGATTTTGATCTTGCTCATCCTGCCCCTCATGTTCTCTCCTCCCCCTCTGCCCTCCTACCAGCCTTTTTCAAATCTGAAATCAAAACTTAATGAACAGTGTTTGTTTTGGTTTGTATTCTGATGTGAGGTATTCCGTGACAGTTGGTTCAAATAGAGCAGCCGTATGACCCAAGCGAGAGAGGAAAGTTGATTTTTAACAGCTTTAGACAACATGCATGGGAGAAGAAATGCTTTTGATCTATTACTCTATGGACTGTTTTTGATTTATCTCAAATTCTTCAGCATAGCAGGTAAGTGAAATATTTATACTTTTGTTTATGTTAGATATTTTCCAGCAGATATTTGTATGTTCGCTCACTTGTTTTTTCGATTAATTTTGCAGGTATGAAGATTATTGGTCATGATATAACAGTCATGAAAGAAGGAAATGCCACTTTGTTTTGTCATCTGACTGAAACAGAGGAGAATTTATCTCACATCGTCTGGCAGAAACAGACAAGAGAAAACCCTGAACAGGAAACCTTCTTTATCATCCGTAAAGATGGGAAAACTGAAGTCAAAAATGATATACAGGACAAGGTCAAATTTATTGGGAACATTAAAGAGAAGAATGGATCGATTCAGCTGCTGGGAGTGTCGCTTCTGGATGATGGGATCTACACTTGCATCTTCAGCACATTCCGTAGTGGACATATTCAGAAAAACATCAATGTCACGGTACATGGTAAGACTGTGAACTAATGTTTCATTTTAGATTTTGCCCAAAGTTCAATTCAAAATGACAAATCTGTCATTATTTATTAACCCATGTAATGTAACTGTGTAACACTCTTTCTTTCACAAAATACACTACTTCCATGCAGTTTCAAAGATTGGGGACCGAGGCTTCAAAAAAGGACACAAAATCACCAGTATCAGTGGTTTATATGACTCATGTGATATATTCAATATTCCATACAGGAAAAACATGAAGGGGGGAGTAACATGATTTTCAGGGTTTGACATTGAAGCTGATAATTCTGTCATCATGTTGTTCTGTCATTAAGTTACTATGAAGTTCGTCATGTAAATCTATCATATGGTTTCAGAAAATTTGCAATATTGTATAAATCGTATAAATCACTGCTACAATATTTTAATGGGGCTTTTGTGTCCTTTTTTTAACCTTGAAAGCTTCAGTTCGTAAATAATTAACATGTTTTCTGTACAGGTTTGAAAAAAAAAATCTACTGACAGTAATTCATGAGTGTGTTTCATGAGTATATTTCCCCTCACAAACATGGTGTGTGTAGAGCAAAACTTGTAGAAGTGAAATGGCAGTGCTTGTAATATACTTCTGGTGCATATCAATTATTGGCTAATTTTAATGTTTTTATTTTTTATTTTTTTTATTGGTGAATGTATTTGACACAAAATGTTTTAGATGTTACACATTGTTTACATGATTCATTTAATGTCATTTCTCTTTTCAAATGCAGTTCCTCCTGTGGGGAACGTGATGGGGAGCACACACATTTCGGATCATTATGAAGTTACTTTGGCATCATGTGAAGCCTCCAGTGCACGGCCAGCAGCTGAAGTGTTGTGGAGATTAGGAGCTCTGAATGACTCCCTGAGAACTGAAAGCAGCTGCACAGAGCACTCAGATGGAACGTTTACCATTGTGACCCACATACTTGGTGCACCACATAAACATTTAAACCAGAGGAAGATCCAGTGTGTGGTGAAACACAGCACACTGACAAAGGAGCTTGAACTCGACTATGTGATAAATGTCCACTGTAAGTAACATATGTGTTTACTCTGTATATACAGTAAAAGTTATAAGCTAGCCTACAAATTAATATAACAGTAAACATTGTAGGAAGTCTTGGCCCCTGTATATGAAATCTGGGTGGAGGGGGAGGAGGAATGCACGGGAATTGTTTACTCCTATAAAAAATCGTAGTCATGGTTCTTGGCCTAAATAATGTTTTTACTTGGACCGAAGTATAACTTGATCAATATGCAAGACCAGATTTCTCTCATGTAACTGGAAGCATCTGTAAATTTCAAAGCCACATAAACATTTTTTCTGGTAAGCTTATATTATTATTATTTTCATATTTTTTAATTCTCTTAGATCCTCCAGAATTGGTGGTGATAATCCCTGATGATCCAAAAGAGACCGAAGAATATCATTGTGTAGTGGATTGTAACCCAACACCGACTAGCTACATCTGGATCAAGTAATGAAGCCCTTAATTCTTTCATTTCTACACTTTTCAGACACATTTAGAGTTGAGTGGCAAAGAGTTTTTTTCAGGCATACAGTAACTGTTTTGTTGCTATACTCTTTAGCCTAGTTTGGATGATAAATTGCAATCTGATTTAATATATGGAAGTGATGTAGCACTCAAGACCGGATTTCCATCATGGACTTGCAAACAATTGGAATCTGTCTTGACTCTGACTCAAGTGTGGAATTTAGGCACACCCATTGTAACATGATTGTGTCAAGATTTCCAGTCTTATTCTTCTTCCAGGTATTTTTGCTGTTCGTTATGCTGCTTTATACTGCAAACCATGTTTTAATTTATTATAGTAATCAAAAACACACTGGTTTGTGGGGCAAATTTGACCATTTACAGCATTTTGTTACTCTTCCAGTTATTTACCTATAGCTGCAAATGAATCAGAAGTGCCCACACATTCACAGAAAATAGCCAACTTCTGAATTGAAAAATAAGGTGGATAGCGAGCGTTTTGGGACATGACTTCTGTATGACGACCATGGCTGACGTGTTACACGTGTAAACGTGTAAAAGACATCCAGCTTCAATTAGAACCTTCAGAGATTAAACAGGTCATGAACACGTCGGCATCGACACAGTCATGTTACAATGGCTGCGCCTGAATTCTTGTTCACTTGTTAGAGTCCAAGTCATTGTCAAGACCATGATGAAAATCAGTCTTGAGTACTACAGCAGTCCCATATTTTAAAGGGTTAGTTCACCCAAAAATGAAATTTCATTAATTACTCACCCTCATGTCGTCCCAAACCCGTAAGACCTTCGTTTATCTTCAGAACACAAATTAAGATATTTTGGTAACACTTTAGAATAATGATCCATCATTAATAAGTAACTATGCAGGAAGTAATGCAGGACAAATCAGTAGTACTGCTTTAACACTTCAGCTACTACTATTAAATAATATAGAAACAAGCTTAACTAATCAGTAAGTAATATCAAATTTAGGACTAAGATAGTTCCTTATTAGTTAATCAGTAATTACAGAATGAGATTGCATCATTAAGAACTAATAGGTAACTATGACAAATTATAAAGAATTACTAATTAATTAATAATCACAACATTAAAGTGTCTGAGATGTGAGCAATTATATTTTTTACTCTCATGAAATGCATCATTAATTACTCAAGTGTTACCTAGTCACTATACAGGAACTACTAGCGATCTGGACCATTATTTTAAAATGAAAAACATCTTTTTCACTTTTAAAATAATGGTCAGGTCAATAGTAGTTCTCGAAGATTGTCCTTTTTTACTCGGAACATGGTCATAAAATGCATCACTTATTTCTCAAGTACCTAGTCATTATTCAAGAAGTACTAGTGATCTGGACCATTATTTTAAAGTAAAAAAAAAAAGATGTTTTTCTCTTTAAAATAATGGTCCAGATCACTAGTAGTTACTGCATAGTGACTAGATAACACTTGAGTAATTAGTGATGCATTTTATGACTGTATTCAGAGTAAAAATGAAGACTGATTACGTCTCAGACACACGATAATGTTCTTTACAATTTGTCAGTTAGTTAATAGTTATTAATAATGCTAATCTCATTAGGTAATTATTGATTAGCTAATAAGGAACTATCTTCTAAATGTGATATTAGTTAAGCTTGTTTCTATATTAGTTAATTGTAGTAGCTGAAGTGTTAATATAGTACTACTCATTAGTCCTGCATTACTTCCTACATGGTTACTTATTAATGACGGACCATTATTCTAAAGTGTTACCGATATTTTTGATGAAATCTGAGGGTTTCTGAACCACACATAGGCAGCAACTTCATTGTGCCCAGAAAGGTAGTAAAGACATTGTTAAAATAGTTCATGTGACTACAGTAGTTCAACCTTAATGTTATGAAGTGATGAGAATACTTGTTGTGCGCAAAATTTATTCAACAATTTCTTCTCTTCCCTGTAATTTCTGACTATTTCTAAATAAATGTGTACCGTGTCAGTCCTGTAAGGAGGCTACACAAAACAATGATATGTGCACTTTTAAGTTCCCTTTCGAATGGGAACTCGCACTGCGTCCAAAGACACATTGGGGAATGCCTTGGCGTGACGATGTATGAAGTAAGAATAGAAAAACGACAATGACATTGGCCTGCAACAGCCCGTGACGCCACTCCAGTGCAACCGGGAGTATAAAAGGAGCACCTGGAGTATACGTCATCAGCATTTTTGTCTTCAGGTGACCCTTGTTTGAAGTGTGTTTTGGCGACTGTTACCATGGCGTCCTTCTCTGACAAGCACTTTAGGAAGTGTGTTCCCCCGTGTCAACGCTATCTGACACCAGACGACACACATCACATGTGTTATTTGTCTTGGAGAGGATTATGTGCGTTCCGTTCTCGAGGGAGCGGAATGTGCAGATTGTGAGGGCTTTCTATGAAAAAGCTCTGTTCGCATCTGGCCCTTTTCTCAACAGATTTGCCATGGAAGCAGATTAGACGAGCGTTTCTTGGCTGGCTAAAACCGCCGCGCTCTCGCGAGTCTTCCGTTTCTTCCAGACCTCCATGCTGAGGTTGAGAGGTCCTGGAAGAAACCATATTCGGCTCGCGTATATCCCTTTCAGCATTCAAATTATGCAAACGTGGAGGGATTGCGTGAGCACGGATATGCATCGATGCCTCCATTGAAGAGACGTTTGCGAGCTATCTCGCAATGGGTGATGCATCAATGTTAAAGACTCTAACCCTGCCATCTAAGCTGAATGGCATGGCGTATGCGGCAGCAGGTCAGGCCGGTGGGGCTTTACACACTATGGCTGTGTTACAAGCTTACCAGGCCATCCTGCTTAAGGACCTGGATAACGGACAGGGTCTTTCTCCTGGGGCGGTTTCAGAGCTGCGCCACACCACAGATCTGGCTCTCCGGGCCACCAAGCAAACTGCTGCTGCGATTGGTCAAGCTATGGCAGCTATGGTTATAATACGGCAGCTATTTGTTCATAATACTACCATTACAGACCCTGAAAGATGTTTCATTGTCATAAACATCTCCATTAATAATAGCCCAGTCACAGTTAGCAGCTTATATGGCCCAAACACAGACGATCCATCCTTTTTCCAGACCTTTTTCTCCTCAATTTCAAATTTTTCTAATTGTCCAGTCATAATTGCAGGCGATTTCAATACAGCTCTAGACCCCACAATAGATAGATCTAATAGTTTAGGCAATAAACGCATTTGGAAATCTGCAGAAACCATAAAACAGTTCATGAGTGATTTTGGTCTTGGCGATAGTTGGTATCTACAGCGTCCTAACATTAAAGAATACTCATTTTTCTCACCAGTACACCACTCATATTCCCACATTGACTTCTTTCTCACCAGTAATTCTATCATATCAAATATTTCTGAATCGAAGATCCATCCAATAGTCATTAGTGATCATGCCCCAGTAACATTAAAATGGAATAGAACTAGTCCATGCAAACCCACTACCAGATGGCGATTTAACACATCTCTTCTGAATAACCATGATTTTGACAGTTATTTTAAAAGAGAGTGGGCATGCTTTCTAGAGATGAATGACTCCCTGGAATCATCTCCATCTCTTCTGTGGGAAACAGGGAAAGCAGTACTAAGAGGAAAAATAATTTCATTCTCCGTTTGCAAAAAAAGGATAGAACAGGATCAACAAACAGAACTGGAAAAAAAAATCAAATTACTAGAAGACATTAACATAAATAACCCAACAGAAGAAACACAGGATTCATTAAGAAAATATAAACTCAAATTGAACAAATTAATCAATAAACATACACAATTTCTAATTCATAGGCTAAGACAAGAAGACTTCCATCATAGTAACAAATCTGGTAAATATTTGGCAAATCAATTCAAACAAAATAAGGAAAAAGCTACAATACCAGTGATTATGGACACGGCAGGGAAACCCACCAACTCACCAGAAGAAATAAATCAAATCTTTCAAAATCTTTACAGTAAATTATATTCCTCCAAAAAAGACCCAGATCAGAAAGACATTGACTCATTTCTCAACAATATCAACCTTCCTCAACTCAGTAAACATCAAATAAATACTCTTAAATCTCCCTTAACAGAACCTGAACTTTTAAATGCCTTCAAACTCATGCCAAACAATAAAGCACCAGGCCCCGATGGATTCCCTGCTGAGTTCTACAAACACTTTTGGTCCATTTTATCACCACTCTTCATCCGTATGATTAAAGAATCAAAACAAAAATCAAAACTCCCGGATAATATGAACACAGCCACAATTTCACTCCTTCTCAAACCAAATAAAGACCCAACATTACTGTCAAGTTATCGTCCGATTTCCCTAATCAACGTAGACATTAAAACCATCACCAAAATACTAGCGCATAGAATAGAAAAAGTCACACCATCTATAATTCATCCAGATCAAACCGGTTTCATCAAAGGTAGACTTTCATCCAACAACACATGCAGACTTTTTAACTTTTTAACTACTCATCAACTCAAAAAACCAAAACCTTCATAGTTACTCTCAATGCAGAAAAAGCTTTTGATAGGGTCAACTGGAAATTCCTGTTTTCCACATTAGAGAGGTTTGGTTTTGGGGAGTCATTCATTAATTGGATCAAAATCCTGTATACATCACCTTCAGCCACTGTCATCACCAATGGACTATCATCACGTATCTTCACACTGCACCGGGGAACTAGACAAGGATGCCCACTCTCCCCTTCATTATTCACCATTTTCATTGAGCCATTAGCAGCAGCCATCCGTCAAAACAGCTACATTAAAGGAATTCAAACACTAAACATGCACCACAAAATTAGTCTTTATGCTAATGATATATTACTATATTTACAAGACCCCCCCATCATCATTACAAGAAATGATTAAACTCATTGATTCATTCTCAAATATTTCTGAATACTCGATCAACTGGAGTAAATCTGCCATACTTTCATTACGTTCCAACAGCTTTTTTTCCAGTAATGTTTCCCCCAGGCTGTCAGAGCTGTTTGGACTCAACTTTACTACATTACTTAAAACAATAAATGATGACCTTCATCACTGGATGAACTTACCACTATCCATTATGGGCAGAATATCAGTAATTAAAATGACTATACTCCCTAAATTAAACCATTTATTTACAATGACTCCAGCACTACCCACCCTCACCTGGTTTAGATTCAATCATCACTAAATTCTACTGGAAAAATAAGACCCCAAGAATTAAATTGACTACACTACAGAAACCAAAAACACAAGGAGGACTGGAAGCACCACATTTCTACCACTACGTTTTGCCAATCAGCTCCAAAATATATATCAGATAAGCACATGGTTAGATGTTGAACAGTCAATTTGTAAGGACAATAACATTTCAGAATTACCTTTCTATAATCAGACAATCAAAAAGCATCACTGTTTTAAAACACCGAAAATAGCAGCAACTCTGACAGCCTGGTGGAAATTTCATCAAATCACAAACACCCCTCTTGCACCATCTAAATACACCCCGATCTGGAAAAACCCAGATTTTATAGTTAACAAGAAGCCACTCAACTTACGCACATGGGCAGATAAGGGCATCACACAACTTCAACACATCCTCTTAATAACAACCTGGCACCACAAATACGGCATTGGGAGTAATTGTTTTTTGGAATACTTACAAATCAAATCATCTATTCAATCAAAAAACGACACTAGGACAATTAATCTTGACCTTTCCCCTCCAATCTCAGAGCTAATTAATATATCCTCCCCAAAAAAATTACTCTCCAAAATATATAAAATAATATCCAAATCAGACAACACATTAAGCCTACCCAATGCTAAATGGGAATCAGACTTATCCATTGCTCCCAATGCCGCTTTCTGGACACAAATCTGCAAAAATATCTATTTCATGACAAAAAACGCCAACTTACAACTTATACAGTATAAAGTACTTCATAGATTTCACCTAACTGGACGGAAATTATTTAAAATGGGATTTACTTCAGAAACATGTTCACATTGCACACAAAACACCCCAGACACCTATTGTCACGCTATTTGGCATTGCACCTCAGTTAAAAAATTCTGGGAAAAAGTTACTGACTCGCTATCCAACCTTATGGGATGTCACATCCCTCTGTCTCCCTCCCTCTGTATATTAGGTGACATAATCAATTTAAACAAAACAAACTGTCCAATTACTCCTAGTGGCTCTAACTATCACCAAGAAAACTATCCTCATGAACTGGAAATCAAGGAACACCATACACATTACAACTTGGAAAAATTTACTAATAGAGTTCATCTCCATGGAAAACTTGTCTACTTTTACTCAAAATAATACATCAGAATTACATCCTTCTTGGTCGTCTCTCATTAACTTACAACAGTCATGAATCCACTGACCTTCTTTGTCTGAAACCATCCTTAATGATACACCATCAATATTCACACATGACTGGGGGGAGGGGATCAGGAAGAGGTAGCAACACAGACTAATATCAAATATAAATAAAATACTTATAAGATTATATTTAAATCTCTCTCTCTTCCTCTCTCATTTGCTGTGCGCATGTGCGGGCGTCTGAGGAGTGTGTGAGCGTCTGAGTGAGTTGCAGCATGGTTGAGTGAGTTATTACTTTTTTCCTTTTCCTTTGCTTTGTTTAGTTATTTTAGTTTAGTGTAGATTTAATTGTTGCCGATTTTATCACCCAAGGGTGGTGAAAATGGGGACAAATTCAGATGGTTGTGCTTTTTTAACCACTCAACATGGGTGCAAATGTTTACCTGATGAATCCATAACAGTTGAAGACTGTCTAATTGCGATTAGCAGTGAAGTTGGTGCTTGGAATATTGTGTCTGCATCAAGGATGAATAAAGCGGTTGTTGTCTTTTTGAGAGAAGTCTCTTTGGCTCAGCATTTAGTTGAATTTTGTTTATCCGTTAGAGATACTTTTCTACCAGTTTTTCCGTTATCAATTCCTTCTAAGAAGGTTATCCTTTCGAATGTGTCCCCATTCATTACTAATGATTCACTCGAGCGTTTGTTAGGACGCTATGGTAAACTAGTGAGGCCGATTAAAATGATCCCTTTAGGATTAAAAAATCCAGACCTCAAACATGATGTCGTTTAGACGTCAGACTTTCATGATCCTGAATGCTGAATTTCAGTCTTTGAATACTTCAGCACAAACCACTTTGCTGGGTAAAGAATATACCATTTATATCAGTACTGAATCAATGAGGTGTTTTACTTGTGGGAAGTACGGTCATACAAAACTGGCATGTTCATTGAATGATGAGGCTAGTATTAATGTGACTAAACTTAATCCTTGTATGGAACAATTGCCTTCTGCTCCAATAAGTAATGAAGGTGACGGTGACGGTATTGTTCAGGAAACTGAAGCATCTCTCCCTAAAGATGGTTTGAGTGCTAACGAACCTGTAATGGATAAGCACTTTGATGATACGGTGCATACTTCCGTGAATACTGTTGTAAGCGTAAATGATGGTACAGTGCGTGATGAAGTAGAGACGCAAATCCCAGTGAAATCAGTGAACTGGAGCGGACTGTAGAGAGTGCTGAGCTCGTGAAGCCTGGTGGTGAGTAGATTCGCAGGCATCGGAACTCGACCTGTCACAGGGCGACGCTGGAATGCTGATAGAAGGAATTGAAGTTCAATCTATGGATTCTGACAGTGACACTTCTGATATAGCAGAAAATCTTACTAATGCAAACTCTCAGGGAGGCTCTGCAGAGAATTGTCTCAATCCTAAATTGAAACATAGCTATTGTACAGTTTGTCAAATAAAAGAATTTCTTGACAATACTTTCAACCAGCGAAGAACAAGACTTGAAAAATACTTCCCAGATTTACAGCTTTTCATTGATTCATGTACATTGGCTACGAGAAAGGAACTGGAGGAGCTTGACCAACCTAAGCGATACAGGCTCAAAAAACACATGAGCACTGTTAAAAAAAAGATTAAAAGCTCATTTTAAGAAATAATTTTGGGGTCATGATTGTCAGTTTATTTTTTTGGGTGTTTGGATACCCTAGCATTGTTTTTCTAATGACATTTATAAATATTGGATCTTTTAACATCAATGGATGTCGAGACACAACAAAGAGACTTGCTCTCTTTAATTATTTACAGTTAAAGCGGGCGGATATTATTTTGCTCATTCCAGCTTACAGAATCAGACACAGTGGAATTGTGATTGGAAGGGAAATATTTTAATGAGCCACGGGACTAATGTTAGTGCTGGTGTTGCTATACTTTTTTCTCCATGTGTCTGTAATCAACCAGCTATGTTTGAGATAATACCTGGTTGACTTTTAAGAGCAGATGTTATGGTTGGACAAATAAGTTTTTCTTTTTTTAATGTATACGCTCCAAATGTTGGACAAGAGCGTAAGATGTTTTTTAAAAAGTTGTCTGATGCTTTGTCACAATGCCCACAGGATAATGTTGTGGTAGTAGGAGGTGATTTTAACTGTACTGTAAACCCTGATTTAGACATGATGAATCATGATGAACCTCAACCAGTGTAACGAATCGTCACTAAGGCTGGGATCCATTTGCATGCTTTATTAAACAGAGTAGTCGTACAGGCAGGGTCAGACAGGAGCGAAGAGTAACAACAGAGGCAGGCAATAACGTGGTCAGAAAACAGGCTAGAAGTCAGGGCAGGCAGATATCACTCACAGTACAATAAACAGGCAAGGATAAATGGGCAGGCAGCAAGGGTCGAGAAACAGCGATAATCGTAGTCAGCAACAGGCAATCAAAAAGGGTATAAACGCTCAGAAATGTTCACCAAGGCAAAACAAGACTTCACAATGCAATGGTGTGAGTGGCAATCTTTTATAGTCCGGGTAATGGGTAACAGCTGGCGGTGTAGGGTTTATGGGAAATGTAGTGTCAGTGAATGCGTGTGTGTTAGAATTCCGGTGATGGCTCCCTCTGATGGCCAGAGGAGGGAACCACGTAGTTCGTCGCTGTGACAACCAGGTTCTGCAGAAATTTTAAAAAATGTTATTGGTTATCATGATTTTGTTGATTTATGGAGAGATAGTTTTCCTGGGGTTAAACAGTATACCTGGTTAAAAACTAACTCAAATGCTTTGTCTGGAGCGAGGCTTGATTGGTTTTACGTTGCTAAGTGTAATAGTGGTAGGTTTTATAATAGCTTAATAGTACCATCTTTTTTATCTGACCACCACTATATCTCTGTAGCTGTTTCTGTCCTGTCTTCTAAAGTCTATAAGTCACACTGGCACTTTAATAACAGATTATTACAGGATCACTCTTTTATTCACTCTTTTAACCTTTTCTGGCAATCATGGAGAGAGGAGAGATGTAGTTTTCCTTCAATAAGTCAGTGGTGGGACATGGGCAAAGTGCATATTAAGTTGTTCTGTCAACAATATACTGCCCATAATACCAGAACTCTCAAAGAAAAAATGAAGTCACTAGAAGAAGACATTCTGAGACAAAGTAGCCATGGTGACTCTGCTGATTCAAATTTCTTCTAAAGACATTGTTGGAGGAACAAGGAAAAACAGCCCTCTTAAGGACCAGATATTCTCAACTAAATGAAATGGATGCTCCCACTTCTTTGGTCTTGAAAAAAAAACCAAGAGAACAGAAGTATTTTCATAAATTGAATTTACCACAAGGTGGTGTGACAACTGATCAGCAGGAAATCCGTACTCATGCTCTTTCCTTTTATGAGGACCTTTACTGTGCTGAATCATGTGACAGAGCAGCAACAGAACATCTTTTGTGTGATCTACCACATTTATCAGAAGAAGATCGACAAATCCTTGATAATCCTATATCCTTTGCTGAACTTTCTCTGGCTGTCCAGGAGCTGAGCTCTGGGAAGTCGCCTGGTTTAGACGGCCTTTCAGCAGAATTTTATCGTACTTTCTGGAATTTGATTGGGGAGGACTTGTATGCAGTTTTTCTGGAAAGTTTTGATCAAGAGAAACTTCCACTGAGCTGTCGAAGGGCAATCGTAACATTGATTCCAAAAAAAGGAGATCTTGGGTTCCTTGAAAACTGGCGACCTGTTTCACTGATTTGTGTTGATTTTAAAATATTATCTAAAACAATAACTAATAGACTGAAAAAATATATGACAAATATAATCCATGAAGATCAGTCATTTTGTGTCCCGAAACGTACAATCTTTGATAACCTTTTTCTCGTAAGAGACAATATTACGGTTGCACAAAGACACAAACTGGATATTGGATTCCTTTCCTTGGATCAGGAAAAAGCTTTCGATAGGGTGGACCACCATTATTTGTTCAAGACCTTGGAAGCTTTTGGTTTTGGAACACATTTTATTTCTCTTGTCAGGCTACTGTACAGTGACGTTTACAGCATGCTACGGATTAACAGATCTTTAACTAGACCTTTTCCTGTGACCAGGGGAATAAGACAAGGATGTCCTCTGTCTGGTCTTCTGAACTCTATTTCTATTGAATCTCTGCTGGACATGCTGAGGAAACAGCTGTGTGGTATTGGTGTACCAGGTTTTTCTGAAGTAGCCCTGGTGAAACTTAGAGCTTACGCAGATGATGTTACAGTAATAATTAAGAATACTGACGATGTTATTAAACTTATTTCTTGTTTGAATAAGTTTCAGAAAGCTACATCTGCTTGTATTAACTGGGACAAGTGTGAATCCTTGTTGTTGGGAGACTGGAAGGATATAGGACCCCCTCGATTGCCACAACAGTGTAAATGGGATCAGGATGGATTTAAAGTACTTGGTGTTTTTTTGGGACAGCCCAATATACTGAAAAGAATTGGGAGGGATTAGCAAATCGGGTGATCGGCAGATTACAGAAATGGTGATGGCTTCTTTCTTTTAGAGGGAGGTGCTTGATTATTAATAATTTGGCAGCCTCAATGTTATGGCATAGAGTTACTGTTCTAAATCCTCCTAAGGATATGCTTCCTACCATTCAAAAAGCTTTTGTGGATTTTTTTTGGAACGGTCACCATTGGCTTATTCCTGGAATACTTTACTTTCCTGTGGCAGAGGGAGGGCAAGGATTAATACATATAGAGTCAAAAATATTAGCAATGAGATTACAAACATTGCAGAGGCTTTTGTATTGTTCTGCTCATTTACGATGGGTTACATTTAGTTTATCTATACTAACAGATCTAGGTGGAATAGGCCTTGATAAACAGTTGTTTTTAATGGAAAAGCCTTTTGAGGAAAAAGCACACTGTTTTCTTCCCAATTTTTATATGTCAGTAATTAAATCATGGAAATATTAAAATTTTTTAAGAACAGAAAGTTCGCACTATGGGGTTTCAGAACCTTTGTTTTTCAAAGCCTTTATAAAGCTACCGTCTAATTTGTCTTGTTTTATTCTACATTTTTTAAATTCTGGGGTCAGTAAAATAATGGATTTAACTGATTTGACACAATGTCAGTGGCGAAATGTACAATCAATTGCTGCACAGGTTAAATTAAAATCTTTGAGAACTGTGGATAGGGTAATTAAGTGTATTAAGGATGCTTTTCCCCCTGCATTAATGTTTTTTATAAACTCAGCCATGGAAAATGGTTTTACACCTCAGGATTTTCCTGAGTTGAAGGTGACATCTAAATATAGAAGAGATGTTGATAATATAAATCAGAAAGCATTGTTAAAGTGATATGAGGATTTGGTTTTTCATAATGTGGTGAAGAAATCTCTTTATCATATTTGTGTTAAATCTGTGCATGTTGGACAATTGCAAAGAAGAACAGATACTAAATGGAGGGCTAAGATCTCTATTTGTGAAGGAGTATGTCCATTATGGAGAGTGTTATATAAACCTCCTGTCTCTAAGCGTTGTGGAGATCTTCAGTGGAGAGTACTTCATTGTGCTATAGCCTCAAATAGTTTGGTTTCAAAATTTAATGAGACAGTCTTACTATGTCCATTCTGTAATGCTCGTGATATACTGTTTATCACATGTTTTTTGAATGTTCAAGACTTGGTCCTTTATTTGTAATACTGGAAAAATTGATCATAAAATTGGGATTTTCATATAACAATATTTTGTTTATTTAAGGATATCAATATAGAAAGTCATGGCAACAACAGTGTGTTCTTGCAAATATTTTAATTGGCCAAGCTAAGCTAGCCATTTTGAAATCTCACCATTGTAAAAATGCAGGAAATGATGTTAATATGGTAGCTATGTTTAAGTCCTTAATAGAATCAAAAGCAAAAGCAAAAAAAAAAAAAAAAAAAAAAAAAAAAAACCACACACACACACACACACATAGGGTAAGTGTGGCATGGGCATGGTGGCCTGGGCTTTGCACTTGGCTGGTTCCACGCTGCATGCCATGCTTTTTTTTCACTAGTTGACATATACAGTATAACAATGAATGCAGCTATATTAAAAGAAAAAAAAAAAAAAAAAAAAAACACACACACAAAAAAAAAAAGCCCAGCAAAGACAGCCCAGATAGCAAGGTGACATTGATTCAATGTTGAAATTCCATCAGAATCATCCTTTTGGTTGAGATTGAAAATTCAATGCTAAATAATATTGAATCAGCGTTGAAATTTCAATGCTTTTCAGTGTTGAAAAATACAAACATTGAATCAATGTTGATTGGTCAGCTTCATTTCCCCACTGGTGGAACTTAGACTAAGCTATGTCAATCAATCTGTCCCCTCATTCAACACTTTATTCACATTAGCATTCATGCTCCTTATGACCCTTCCCTCTAGTCCCACAAATAAATAAATACATAAATAAATAAATACATCCTGCCAACTGAATTTGTAGACTCCAACCAGTTAAGAACTCAGTGAGATGAACTAGCTGGACATTATGATTATTATTATCATTATTAATAGCAGTAGTAGTGGTAGTAGTTTTAGTATGTTTTAATTAATGTTTTCAAAACTCCCCCATCATGGAAAACGTCTCCAAACCTCAACCCCTCATCTGTATAAAAAGTGAATTTGTGTGTGTGTTCGATTATAATAACTATTTGAGTCTACTTTGTCTTTCTGCTTTCCAAATTGTAACTCAGTATTGTACACTCTTTCAATTTAAACACTAAATTCACAACTACTCAAACATCTCACAGCACCCAGCTACTGCTTTAAGGATCCCGCATCACACGTTTTTCTGATGTCATGATGCACGAGCGTCGAACTTTTTCTGCTTGACCGCCATTAAAAGGTAGGTTGAACTTGGAAATTTGTTTTACTTTATATATTCGATAATGCAGCATTTGAACGTGTGTTTTTGAGTTAATTAACGTTGTTTGTGAACATGAATACTAACGGAATCATAATTAAGTAAAGACAATGTGAGCTAACGTTACATTTGCCTAAACTTGGTGTTTTGCTTCGTCCAGGGAAACATTGTAGGGTTTTTTAGTATAAATCATGTTTTTTTTTTTTTTTTATTAGTAGAAATGGTAGGTTATAATAGTAGTATTTATACAACTAATTAATTGACCTATAGCAAACAATTTTCGACTATTTATAAATGCTGCAAAAATGTTTCTCCGGACATAAAGCTTTTCAATGTTGTTTGACGACTGAGGACACTTTGCAATACATGGTAAGTAATTTCTATAAAAACTGCTATAATTGTTAATAGATAATGAATTACTAACGTTGGATATGTTTGAGTAAAATCCATGTTGTTTATTGACTTGCGTGTTATCCTCTTTAACAAACTTGGAGTTGGAATTATCCAAACCAGATGTTCATTAACTCACCTTTATGCCAACCCAAACGCATGTGATTTTTTTGTTGTTGTTTTGTAACGGTCCATAGTTCTGTTACTATGGGTTTAGAAGTTTGCAGTACCACTCCTGTCCTCTAGGGGCCCTAAGTGCTCTCCTCTAGCTTAAATCCAGGTGAGGTAGTAGAGGAAGGGAGATTTGTTTGGTGAAAAGGAAGCATGGTTTTCTCTTCCAGTATTCCAATACAGTAGAGTCCAGATTGAGAAACAATTGTTTCAAGCTCAATCATGTAAGTGTTTTTCTGTTTAGTTAAGTCTTGTATTTCTGTGACCAAAAGACTTTATTCATGTATTGTAATTTTGTTTATCATGTTTGCTCTGTGTGGTATGGGTTTGTTAGCAAGCTAACTCTCATTTTTGTACATTCTATTTAGAAGGACTCTTTAGTATTGGTAGTTAAATACTACTGATATGTACAAAAGGGATGTGAGGAGCATTTCCACTATGAGGCTACTACACAGAAACCTATAGTGGATCTTTTGGGATTATTCGTTACTCAAGGACTGAAGCATTTGTGGGGAAGCACATGGTGGATGGTTATCGGGTTGGATTCTTGTTTGAGGCTCACTGAACTATAAATCATCACCATCATCGTCATTATCATCGTCTTCGTTAAGTTCAACAGACATTCACTCAAGGACAGTTGGGATTCTGAATGGACAATGGACAGATAAGGGTTCTTCATTCCAAAATTCACTTTGGTTGCTATGCTAATTGCCTTTATGTCTACTGTTGTTTTTGCCCATTCATATTGTTCGATAATAATTAGGCATTACGCATTTATCTGTGTTGATACAAACTTTATTTCATATTTTGGTTGACCATGATCGAACAGTATTTAAGGTGCTTATATTAAATGTGGTTGGTGGGCCCCTTCCTTAAATTATCATTAGCTGTGCCTTTTTTAAACAGAGGAGGACGGTTATAGATTGGCGCCTGAACAGAGACCATTAAACCTGTATATTTGCAACCTTAACCTGCATTCATGTTGCACAGAAGGGTCAGTCAGACTGCTCTGGAGGGGGATGAGGCCGTGCCCAGTGTAGATTTTTCAACTGAGCCTTTCACTGTACGGAGAGAACCCCTGAAAGATCTCATCAACACCTTCAGCGACCTATATATTGATTCAGATGAGGAAAGTGAGAGAATTATGGACAATGTACATGACATTCCAGACGATGCTCAATTTCCACCTCCACCACCACCGGAGATGGATCATGAATTAAAATAACGACCCATCCAATTCAGTCACATCCAAGATTGAACGCCTGTCTGAACGGTTCACTTCAATTGAAGACCAGCTAGCATATTTCAACCAGCGGGTGAGTGAAAATGTTCCTTTTGATGAGTTTGAAAACCGATGTAAAATCATAGAGGAGAGAATGTCATATCGGTTACAACGTGAGTGTGATAAAGTAAAGAAACAACTAGAACTGCTTGTCCAGGAGTTGGGTCAATCTGTTGTAGACTGTTTGAAGAAAAGAGATCGTCAGTTGGAGCTAAGATTTCAATCTCTGGTGCCATCTGCATCCACTCCAGACACTAAGTCTACAATTTCGTTTCTCCAGTCCAAACAAAGAAATGTAACTTACAGTATGCAATCCAGTCACTTACCGACTCAGAGTAGCCAAACCACCATGCAGTATAACCCCCCAGTGAAACTGGATTTTCCCAGCTTTAGTAGTACCCAAGAAGATGACCCTGTTGTATTTACTGAACACTGCGAAGAGTATTTTGCTGTGCGTCCCCTTAGTGATGGTGAAATCCTAGCTTCACTCTCTGCTGTACTCAAAGGTACCGCCAAGGACTGGTGGATGGCAGAGCGGAGAAACGTGCACACTGGAGGCAGTTTAAAGAAAGTTTTCTGCACTCTTTTTTTTAAGTGAGGATTATGAAGATGTTGCAGCAAGGAAATTGTTGGAGAGGAGGCAAGGCACAAAAGAAAGCATCAGAGATTTTGCATTCCACTATCGTGCATTGTGTCTGAGGTGGAGAAAAGAAATGCCTGAAAAAGAAGTGGTGCAAGCAATCCTGAGAAATTGTAATCCACGACTCGCTAGTCTGCTATGCGGAACCATCAAGGACGTAGGAGAACTAGTCAGGATTGGAACCCAGATAGAAAGAGATTTTGATTAATCTAAAAGATATTGGAGTCAGGCTAATGTGGAAGAGCAGAGGAAGAAGGCACCTGTCCTAATAACACCTGATTTTAGCAAGTCTTTTCTAGTTCAGACCGACGCAAGTGATATTGGCTTAGGGGCTGTTCTTACACAGGATGTAGAAGGAGAAGAGCATGTAATTGCTTATGCCTCCCGACTGCTCAGAGGAGCAGAGAAGGCATATGCAGTATCCGAGAAAGAATGCTTGGCCTTAGTCTGGGCCGTAGAAAAGTGGTGACCATACCTTGAAGGTCGACCCTTCGAAATAGTCACTGACCATGCTGCCCTGACATGGGCTTTCCAACACCCAAAGCCATCTTCTGGACTCATTCATTGGACAATACGTTTACAAGGATTCCATTTCACTGTGAGATACAGGAAAGGACAGTGCAACATCGTACCGGATGTATTGTCCAGAACCCAAAATCACAATGCTCTGCCTGATACGATCTTTATGGTGAATGCTTCCAAGACCATGCCAGTGGACTTCACTCAAACTGCCATATCACAAGGTAATGATGGTGAAATTCAAGAGTTGATTTCCAAAGCACAGAACCAGTCAACGCCTGCTGTTTCACGAATTCAATACATTGTGAAAAATGGATTCTTGTTTCGCAGGGTGCCGGATGGCCAGAAAGGACAGAAATTTCTACTGGTTATTCCATCCATTCACCGAGAAGCATTTCTGCAGTACGCCCATGACAACCCACTCAGCGGGCACCTGGGAAAACTAAAAACTCTTCTCCGACTTCTAGAGACAGTATACTGGCCTAACATAAGAGCTGATGTGTGGAGATATTGTAAAGAGTGCCACACTTGTCAACAGTACAAACCCTCACTGACCAAGTTGTCCGGCTATTTGCAGAGTACTCCAGTTGTTGAGACTGGGTACATGATTGGTGTTGACCTCATGGGTCCTTTCCCCAAGAGTGCCAAACAAAACGAACATCTTCTGGTTACTGTCGATTACTGTTCCAAATGGGTGGAATTGTTTCCTTTGAGAAAAGCCAAAACACCTCAGATAGCCAAGATTCTTGTAGAAGAGATCTTCACCAGATGGGGAACCCCGGCCTATCTAGTTTCCGATCGAGCGGCGCAATTCACTTCTCACCTTATTAACTTGATATACAAGCAGTGGGGAGTGGTCCAAAAGTTGACAACGGCTTCCCATCCTCAGACAAATCTGACAGAGTGGGTTAATCGTAATCTGAAAACCATGATTGCATCCTATGTTGAAGAACAACACTGGCAGTGGGACAAATGGTTAGCTGAATTCAGATTCGCTATTAATACTGCTTGGCATGAGAGTACAGGATTTACACCAGCCGAAATAGCTCTTGGGCGTAAGCTCAAAGGACCTATGGAGAGAGCTCTTCAACAACCACCTGACCCCAACAGCCCTGCTTATCCCATTCTCGACCGACAAAAGGAACTCCTCAGCTTGGTGAAAGAAAATATAGAACAAGCCCAAGCCAAGCAGAAACAGTACTATGACCAGCGACGAAAGAAGACACTATTCCAGGTCAGAGATATCGTTTGGGTATGTACTCACCCCTTATCCAGAGCAGATGATGGTTTTATGGCCAAGCTTTCCGCAAAATGGAAAGGCTGTTAAACGCTTAGGCCCGGTTAATTACTCTCTCGGTTTTATCTGATCCCACTAATGTTGATACTTACCATGTCCAAAATCTCAAGACCTGTCATGGTTATGACAAGTCTTCCACTGAGCCGCGGGGTACGTAACGGTCCATAGTTCTGTTACTATGGGTTTAGAAGGTTGCAGTACCACTCCTGTCTTCTAGGGGCCCTAAGTGCTCTCCTCCTCTAGCTTAAATCCAGGTGGGGTAGTAGAGGAAGGGAGATTTGTTTGGTGAAAAGGAAGCATGGATATCTCTTCCAGTATTCCAATACAGTAGAGTCCAGATTGAGAAACAATTGTTTCAAGCTCAATCATGTAAGTGTTTTTCTGTTTAGTTAAGTCTTGTATTTCTGTGACCAAAAGACTTTATTCAAGTATTGTAATTTTGTTTATCATGTTTGCTCTGTGTGGTATGGGTTTGTTAGCAAGCTAACTCTCATTTTTGTACATTTTATTTAAAAGGACTCTTTAGTATTGGTAGTTAAATACTACTGATATGTACAAAAGGGATGTGAGGAGCATTTCCACTATGAGGCTACTACACAGAAACCTATAGTGGATCTTTTGGGATTATTCGTTACTCAAGGACTGAAGCGTTTGTGGGGAAGCACATGGTGGATGGTTATCGGGTTAGATTATTGTTTGAGGCTCACTGAACTATAAATCATCGTCGTCATTATCATCGTCTTCGTTAAGTTCAACAGACATTCACTCAAGGACAGTTGGGATTCTGAATGGACAATGGACAGATAAGGGTTCTTCATTCCAAAATTCACTTTGGTTGCTATGCTAGTTGCCTTTATGTCTACTGTTGTTTTTGCCCATTCATATTGTTCAATAATTTGGCATTACGCATTTATCTGTGTTGATACAACTTTATTTCATATTTTGGTTGACCATGATCGAACAGTATTTAAGGTGCTTATATTAAATGTGGTTGGTGGGCCCCTCCCTTAAATTATCATTAGCTGTGCCTTTTTTAAATAGAGGAGGACGATTATAGGTTTTCTGAAATCTGTTTTGTAATTTTTGCCTGTTTTCTCTCACACTTTCAAAGTGATGGTTTGCATTACTGTGTATGAATCATCAAGGTATCAGCTATATGTTCTTTACGTTTCTACTGAAGGAAAAAAAAGACACATCTTGGATGGCCTGAAGATGGCCTGATTCAGATGCATTTCTTAATTGCAAATCTGGCCAGTCATTAATACAAATTATTTTAGTTTTGTAAATGTTTCTATTTTCCTGTCCTTTGCTATCGCATATCTCCACAATCTGATTCCTTATTACAGATTATTTAGATTTTTTTCAATGAGAAAAATAATCACAATTGCTTTATCACAGACTGAAAACTTTCACCTGAGAAGAGTGTCCTGTAGGCCCTTTGCTGTTACTGCAAAACTGGCTCCGTTATGCCACTGATCTCCTTGCGGGCATTGCTCTGTCACTGTTCAGGGTGCTTCATCGCCTTCTCTGTTGTCTGTGTCCTGTCATTTTCTACAGCTCGTGACCTGGGCAATCAGAGCTGATTCATCGGCGCTGGTGTGTGCAGATCACGAGCTGATTGCCCTCACCTGTCGCTTGTTCCCTTCCTCTCTTTTATTCTCTACTGTGTCTGCCCCTTGTTGTCAGTAGATTCGTGCTGTTGTTCATGTACGGTTGTACCTGTGCTGTGTGTCTTTGTGTCTTACCTTCTTCCGCTGCTGTGCTCAGGATGCCTAGACGAGGAATCTTTCAGCTGGCCGTGTGCCCGCTATCCTCAGTCTCGTTCCATGTCCCAATGGGCATTGCACCTGAGGTGGTCTCCACAGCCTGTGTCCGCAGGTGTCTGTACGGACGGCTCTGGAGTTGTTACACCAGTTTTCTGTTCGTGTGTGTGTCACTACACACATTGGATGTTTATTGGATTTTTTGTTGTGCCTAATAAACTATTGCATGAATCCTCTGCGTTTGAGTTCTCTGTTCACGTTCCTGACATGCTCGTGGTGGAAATCCCTGAGTTCATCAGAGTATCAGTTTAACATTTACATTTACATTTATTCATTTGGCAGACGCTTTAATCCAAAGCGACTTACAAGTGAGGAATACAATAAGCGAGTCGTCATGACGAGGCAAATAGGGACAAGAAGTGCTCACAATATTTGATGCGAGCAGCAAGTGGTAGCCAGTGCAGAGAGATGAAGAGAGGTGTGACGTGGGCTCTTTTGGGCTCGTTAAAGACGAGACGTGCTGCAGCGTTCTGAATCATTTGAAGAGGCTTGATTGTGCATGATGGCAGTCCAGCCAGAAGAGCATTGCAGTAATCAAGCCTAGAAATGACCAGGGCCTGGACAAGGAGTTGTGTTGCATGTTCTGTTAGAAAGGGCCTGATTTTCCACTTCCTTATTTAATGAATAAGGAAATACTTTTTGTATCAGAAGAGTAGCTTCAAGTCCTGAACAGTGAACTGTGGTAGTGTTTCAGTCTGTAGTACTGTGTTTCTGTGTTCGTTGGTGAGTTTCCATTTGCATTTACTTGCATTTTTACAGATGCAGGTTGCATTTATGTTGTCACGGTTTTCCAGGCTCTTCTCCTGACATTTGTTTTAAATTCAGAATCAACAATTCCATGTTAAGACACTTTTTCATCAGTTTTATTATATTCTGTACTTAAGTTGTATTTTTAGCTCTTTATCCTAGTTTCACAGACAAGTCATAAGCTAGTCCTAGACTAAAATGCATGTTTGAGCTGTTTTAACTGAAAGTAACTTGTACTGACATCTTAATTTGTCTGCACCATTGTTTTGTCTCAAGATGAACACCAATGTTTTTTTTTTTTTTTGTTTTGTTTTTCTAAGGAATGTTTATAAAAGCTACTTAAATAATTGAACTAAGGTCTAATCCTGGCTTAATCTAAGCCCTGTCTGTGAAACCGGGCCTATATGTTTTAGTTACCATGAAATGCCATTTTTACAGCCACTTGTTTTTCCTGAAAGTGATGTTAATTCTTGTTCAAGCAGTGGGGTCATAAATAAATACATTTGTATTTAAACTGATGGAAGTTGTTTACTTTGAGTTACTTTGAATTTATTCATCCTTGCATGGTCTTGAAATTAGTAAAAAATAGACATTTAACTGGCATAGAATCTTGCTGTACATTAAGCAAGATTGATTTGATATTGTTTCTATGTTAATTCAATGTTAAATAAGTGATTTAATTAAGGTTGAAAAAATATTGATTATACGACCATCTTGATCTATTTTTCATCATTGAAATAACATTATTTCAGAGTGCAAACCTGATGAAAAATCAATGTTAAATTTCAACATTGATTCAATGATAATGTGGTTGATGCATTAACATTGATTCAATGTTGATTCAAGGTTGGTCTGCTATCTGGGAGGGTAAGTGTGGCATGTGTGGGGCAGCCGGAGATGGGTGTGGATTTTGGCACCCTGGGCACCGCAGCACATCACCTTGACAGCACCTCACTCTGATGGCCCATTGCAACATGACGCTGACGGGGGTCTAACTTATGCCATGGCCATGGAGGGATCAGAGGCAGCTTTATAATACCTTATCATTAATAGCTGTATCAATATTACCATTATTAATATTATTACTATTATTATCATTGCTATTACAACTACTACTATTATTATTATTTTATTATTATTATTATTATTATTTTATTATTATTATTATTATTATTTTATTATTATTATTATTTTATTATTATTATTATTTTATTATTATTATTATTATTTTATTATTATTATTATTATTATTATTATTGCTATTACTACTACTATTATTTTTATTTGTCCTCTTCCTGATCTTTTAACTTCTCCCTCATTCCGGATGAAATGAATATATATTTTTAATATGGTTATCAATACTACTATTACTAATACTATTATTACTATTTGTCATTTCTTATTGAGTTTATCATTATTATTATTATTATTATTATTATTGCTATTACTATTGCTGTTGTCACCCTCCTCATCCTCCATTCTCCATTTTTTTTTTTTTTTTTTTTTTTTTTTTTTTTCACCATTATTATTATTATACTGCTCACATGAGCTCAGTTTAGGCAGCGACACCAATGTCCGGCCTTTTGCAGGGCTGCTTTGGTAAACTGCCTCTAAAAACGAGTGGGTTTTGGCCTCCTCTCGCTATAGAGAGTCTTTCTGCTGAGGCCGCTGCTCATCTGAGCCCTATCTGGGCTGCTTTCGAGTTCGGCTTTCGCAGCCGCCTTGAAGAGCAGCCTATTTGTAGAGCATGCTTGGCCCCCTCTCTCTATAGAGGGTTATTTTGTAATGGCCGCTGCTCACATGGGCTCAGTTCAGGCAGCGACACCAGTGTCCGGCCATTTTGCAGGGCCGCTTTGGTAAACTGTCTTTAGATTGATGGAATTTGGCCTCCGCTCATTATAGAGAGTCATTCTGCTGAGGCTTCCACTCATCTAAACTGGATGGACAGCTTATCGAGTGCTTGCCCTCTTAGTAGTCTTGATATTGTCCTTTGTCCATTTCAGCCAGAGACACTGACTCCCTCTCCTGAAACCCTTAGGGGTGGAACTAGATCCCCTTTGTGTAGTGACAAGCCAATGGAATTTGTTTTTCCTTGCCTGTATTCCCTTAAAGGTATACTTATCCTTTTGGGTTTCTATTATCAGACCTGAGCTCGGCTCCTCTTTGAGCAAAAAAAAAAGGTTTTTGGCCTTAGGGAAGAGTGTCACTGACAGCCGTGCTGACCTGGTGAGGAATTTGGCTCTGGTATGTTTACTATTTGCCTTGTTGTGCTTGTCATCCCTTGGGCGGTTATTCCCTCAGCATAGGGGCATGGGCATTTCGTTCCCCAATGTGTCATTCAAAAGGGAACGTCTCAGGTTATGCATGTATCCATGGTTCCCTGAGAAGGGGAATGAGACACTGCGTCTCGCTGCCATGCTTCGGTCTACCCGGCAGGTCACCTTCAGATAAAATGCTGATGACGTATACTCCAGGTGCTCCTTTTATACTCCCGGTCGCACTGGAGTGACGTCACGGGTTGTCGCAGGCCAATGTCATTGTCGTTTTCCTATTCTTACTTCAGACATGGTCACGCCAAGGCATTCCCCAATGTGTCTTTGGACGCAGTGTCTCGTTCCCCTTCTCAGGGACCCATGGTTACATGCGTAACCTGAGACGTTTTCAAGTTTCTAGATTATTACCTTTTACCATTTTACATCATCAAATGTATACCTTCTTATAATATCAGTTTCCCTCATGTGTCTTTACTGACAGATTGAATGGAAGTACTCCGCATTCTGAAGGCAATAAACTTTTCATCCCAAAATCGTCCTCTGATTTTAATGGTGTATACATCTGTACAGCATCGAATGAGTATGGAAGTGCGTCAGGTGTCCTCTATGTGGATAACAATGGTGAGTCCTTTAAAATCTTAGTTATGTTCAGTTGTTTTTTAACTCTTATTTTATTATTCTATATCATTCTACTCTATTCTTTACATGCATACATTCAGCAGACGCTTTTATCCAAAGTGACTTACAATTGAGGAACAGAAGCAAATAAACACAGTCAACAGTATTGATAGTAAAAGACAGCTTTTTCTTGATCACTTATTCCATGTTTTGTAGGATCCACTGATGTCTGTTGGGATCTCTTTGGTTTTATCTTCGAAAGTGCCATGCTGGGGATTACTGTGGTTTGCATAGGTGTAGAAATGTTTCAAGTTCTAAGGTTCTACTAAAGTAAAAGTAGGGCACTACGAGGCTAAAGGTACACATTAAGAAAAATTTGCTTTTCATTACACCCATAATGTATGATTGCAGAAAAAATGGTAATCCTTTACATTAAGGTTCCCTTTGTAAAGGGTTTATAAAGGTGTTTGTTAATGAGTAATAAGTCATTTACAAATGCATTTCTAAATCATTAATAATGCAGTTATAACTGCATGAATAAAAAGGGTGACTTTAATGCAATACCTGCCAAATAGTGAGCTGTTTTTAACTCACATGTTATAAATGCTTAATAAATGTATTAACACTTATTTAACTCAAAACCAGATTCCTGGTTTATTTCATGATGCAGCAAAAATTGACTATCATAATTAGACTGAAGGGTGTTGTATTTGTGCTTTTCTTATTAATATCTCATGACTGCCACTTTTCTTACTATATTGCTTACCAGAAGTTTCTGTCTTATCCATGATACTCTCCAAAAAGGTCATGATGCCTATCCACAGCAGTGTATAAAAACTGATATCTTGTTTTTTAAAGATGAAATTCCAACTTTATTTGGAAAATAAAACAAAAGATAATAACCATAACTTGATTAGATATTAATAATGAAAAATATAATTCCAGTATTAGTTACCTGTGAACCTTAATGTAGGGTGGACACTTGTGAACCATTTATTAATGAGTTATGAACATTAATAACCTGTGAAAGTGAACCTTAATGTAAAGTGGAAACCTGTGAACCATTTACCGAAACAATATATTTAACATTTAAAAATGGTGTATGAATAATCAAATAAACCCAAGTTGCTTCAGTACAGTAAATGTTTATCTTACATTTACTTGTTTTCCCTCAAGTTTTGGTCATATTGATCATTTATAGGCCCTAGAAATGTGAGTATTAAATATTATACAGCATTATACAATATATTCATAAATAGGCATTATACTTATTGTTCAACAGAATTTTTATGAGAGTTATGAGAGAATAAATGGTTTTAAAAATGTGCCTAAAATGTTGTAACACGCATTGCCAAACAGGCATTCTGTTTTCAACTGATTTGTACCCCCAAATGGGCAACGTGACGTGGGTGATACAAACATTAAAATCAAAAATAAAAGTGATGTTTAAAAAAAAAAAAATCATGGAATTGTATTATTAGTGTCCTAAGAAGAATAAATTAATTTTCTGATGTCTCTTTATGGTCTTGCCCTTTTTAGGGTTAAGCTGCATAACTGTGATAATAATTAGAAATGTTTCTTGAGCACCAAATCAGCATATTACAATGAAGTAATAGCTGCTGGAAATGGATCATCTTACTTTTAGTTTTGACTGTAGTTTTGATCAAATAAATGCTGACTTGCGGATTCTTATTTAAAGCTGCAGTCCGTAAGTTTTGGCTCTTTGTCACCATCTCTGTTAAAAACCTGTAATTGCAGTTATTTGCAGAGTTATCATCTTACGCGGGTTGTGCATTGGCACGGCTCCTCAGCGCGGTGTGGATACTGTACTTCAGAATCACAATTCTACGTCTTGGAAGTACAACCAAAATAAGAATTTTCACTGGAAAATGTCATCTGAACAAGTAAGTAACATGTCAATTTCAGTAGCCACTCCGCAGTCCGAACTCTTTTGCTTTTGACTACAGGTGAATCTCCAGTTGTCACTGATGACCATTTGGACCTTTCTGGATTACAATCCACCATCAAAATAAGTTTTATTATTCCAGCTGTTGTGAGAAAAGGCTATAAATGATCTGCTACAAGCAGCATCCTCACATGCCATATAACCTACTAGCTGGGACTCCTTTATGTAAACAGACGTGACGTAATGACGCAAAGATGAACAGCTGCATGTTCGAATTTTACCACAGAAACCCACCAGTACCACCCGAATTATAAAACATTATTGCAAGCTTACTGTTGTGAATCGGGCTAAGGTAAGGAGATAGTTTTGAACAGTGGCTGGTTATGTACTTGCTCAAAAATTGATTTTGGATAATTTTTAACCAAAAAAGTTACGGACAGCAACTTTAAAATAAATAAATAAATACTGATCCCAAACTTTTTAACAGTATTCAGTATTTAACAGTAACAGAATTTGAGTCAGCGTCAACTGGCATGGGAGGTGGGCACGCTAACAAGGTCGCAAATGGCCACAGTCACTAGTGCACCTCTTGAGGTCAAGTGAGTGAGGTTTACTTTCACAGCTCTTAGCTTCACCCTGTAAACCTCACTTCCATCCGGGTCATGGCACCAATATAAATGGTCCTACTCGCACCACTCCGAGCGGGATTTGAACCAGCATCAACCGGTAAGGGGGACCAGATGCGCTGCACACTCTACAAAAAAAAAAAAAAAAAAATGTACCTTTAGGTAAAACAGCTTGTCACTGGGGCATTACCCTTAATGGGACATATTTGTACCTTATTTACCCCTATAAGGTTCATAGTAGTATGTTAAGGGTACATAGCACTACTCTAAGGTATTAATATGCATCTTTTAGGGGTACATTAGGTACAAAGTTGTCCCTTTAAAGGTACTGCCCCAGTGACAAACTGTTGTAAAATTCTTGCAGTTTTTCCTGAGATTGCAGCCACTAGCATACCTCTTGAGGCCAAGTGAGTGAGGTTTACCTGCAGAGCTCTAACTAGCTGGCAACCATTCACCCGTTAAACCTCACTTTCATCTAGGTCATGGGACAAACTCTCGGCACCGCTCCAAGAGGAATTAATAGCGTAATGGCAAATAGCGTAAGAGGTGGGCACGCTAACAAGGACGCAAATGACTGCAGCACACCCCTTGAGACCAAGTGAGTGAGGTTACCTTCACGGCTCTTAGCTTGCCCTTTTTTACATCCACCCCCTCAACCTCACTCTCATCTAGGTCATGGCACCAATGTAACTGGTCCTACTCACACCACTCCGAGTGGAATTCAATCCAGCGTCAACTGGCATGAGAGACTGGTGCACTAACAAGGATGCTAAAGCCTGAAGGCAGCCACTTGCTGCACGCCTCTTGTGGCCAGGTGAGTAAGGTTTACCCACACAGCTCTTACTAGCTGACCTCCTTGACACTGTAAGGCTAGAATCTTATGCTGTTATGGGCAGTTTCTTCATTAGGGCAATAGGGCAACGGACCACCAAAGTGTGAAAGGGATGGATTTTTTCAATCTCATTCAACCACAGAGTTACGCTAGCTGTCTGTCACTGTTCTAGACATCATACGTAACCTTAACTTGTGCAGCGATTGGTGGGAACAAACATACCTCTATTAATAATCTTTAAGCTGAAGCGACATCCAGTAATTTCCACATACATATTTTCCATCTGTAAATGTTAGAAAGTCAAGCAAATATTTCCATTTTGCTGTCAGGAGTGGACGAGACTTCTGCAAGCACAAACCTCCATAAACAAAGCCAAACAGACGAAACGCAATAGAATTGGAGCACAATAATTCTGACTAAAATATACATTTTGCTAAAATATTTGTTGTTGAATATTTGTTGTTGGTGGTGAACATAAATGTGCATTTGTAGAATTTCGAACCTACAAGTAAGTGTACTATTATGATATAGTAACTGTAAAGTGACTATAGGGTAATCAAAATAGCTTTTGTTTTTATTTATTTTCATTTTTAGTTTAGCGAATTTAACTTCTGCTTTAAAAAGCATTATTTTGTTTTTAGGTTGTAATATTACAATATTAGAATGTAAAGTGATTTAATCCATTTTTGCACAATAAATAGACTACACATTTATATTCACTATGTTTGTTTTCATAGCCTTCAACACAAACATTGCTTGTAGGACAATATTGGACAGGATGTGAATTGTGAAATAACATTTTTTAAATTCATCCCAAAAATACAGAGATATTTTTTTAAAGGGTTATTTAACAATTACATTCAGTCCTGCATTACTAATTCGGTTTTTAGCACAGCCACCACTGATATTGAACCAGTAATCAAACAATATTCAGTTGAAGGATGACATGCAAAATTCAATTAATTATCAACAATCTTTCTTAGAACTGAAAGGAAAAGGTAGGATTTAACCTGAATGTTTAGATAACAAAAGTTACAATCGCTTTAGCTTCCCCACTTCTGTAAGCATCCTTTTTGGCGTGACAAAGCTGTTTGAGTTTCCCAGTAAACCATGGTTTATCATTATTATCATATTGTATGCACGATGTCCTTTACAACAAGAAGCTCGGGAAATACAAGAAGTTAAAACAATGCAAAAGCTAATGTATGCAGAAGCTACAGCTAGGATAAAAAGAATCAATGAGCAAGGAATCAGTGTGGAATCTTATATCCAGAAAAATGTAAATCCTACAAGGAATGAATCAGATCTGCACTTCATGATAAATAAAATTGATTTTGTGGCATTCATTTGTGCTGTAATTTATGGTACATCACAAGTAGAAAGGAAGTCGGATAAGCTAAAGATTACATCCTTAAGGTAACAGGAGTTTCAGCTAAGGAAGTCCATGGGATTTTAAAAACAAAGGAGGGAAATGCTGCTTTGGATATGACTTCATTGGAATGCCAGGAGCTTAATAGCAAATGAGCAAGAATTAAAAAAATATATATAACAGAAATGGAAAAAACAGCAGACATCATTTGTATTCAAGAAACATTCATTTTTAACAAACATTTTAAGATCAATGGATATGTCACATGTATGTTCTGTTTAGTTCACCTTCTGTCTTGTCTGTATTAGTTCTCATTAATCATCATCGTTTCTAATTAGTTAAGTCTTGTCAGCTGTTCCCGTTTAGTATTCTTTACCTGTGTATTTAAGTTCCTGCCTGTTCATCGTCAGTCATTTGTGGTGTGACTAATGTTGCTGTTGGATGTAAGCCTTCTCTATGTGTATCAATAGTAAACGCTATTGCTATCATATCCTGTGTTCATCACCTTCTTTCCTGGACTACACGTTACAGAATGACTGACCCTCAAAATGAGTAAAAGAAAACGAGAAAAGTAATATGGACTCACCAGCGCTGCGTCTCCTTCTCCTCCCGGAGAGCAGGCTGTATTTGGAGTACCTGGCCTGGATGCTCCGGAACGGCGGCCTCTTTCCCTCAGCCAGCGAGCCCGAGGAGCCTACCGAGGTCGTTACAGAGCCTGAGAACATCAAAGCCCCAGAGTAGATGCAAGAAGGTCAGTCCACCACAGAGCCAGAAATGGACCTGGACCTTATAGACCTGTGGTCCACGGATCCTTTTCCCACCCAAGTCCCCACCCTCGAATCCTCCTCGTTTTCGCTGGTCCTGTCCGGCTATTTGGATGCTCCGGTCCCGTTCGGAGATCTTCTTCAGCCTGTATCCCTGCCTGACTTCCTGATCTCGTCTCCATCACTGGTCACGGCCAGCCTCCTGGATCCATTGGCACCACCGGTGTCGTCAAGCTCCTTGGCTCTGCCCCTGCCGCTCACTCCATGCGGCTCATCTTTCTCGCCTCGGGCTTCACCTCCACCAGCTCGGCTTGAGGTCGAGTCCCCACCTTGGGGCCGAGTCCTCGCCTCCAGGCCCATATTTCCATCTCGACCTGTCAGCCCGTCACCATCATCTCGGCCCGTTGCTCCCTCATCGCCTCCTCGGCCTGTCTACCCAGAGCCTCCGCTAGGCTCCCTAATCACTCCAGGTCGGCCTCCGGCGGTCGACGCCCAGCTTCCGCCATGGACTTCCGGGGTTTCAGCTACACCTGCACCCCTACTGTGTCATCGGGCTCCTCCCTCCCTACAACCTCCCTGTCATCCTCGCTCACTCCAGCGTCGCCCCAGTCACCCGAGTCATCGTGTCCCGCGAGCCAGAAGCTCAGCGCCAGGCTTCCAGGCCTGTGATGTCGCCCAGGTCCGTCAGCCGAGATGTTAGTTCCTCCACTCACCATGGTTCCGCCTCTGCTGATCGGTCCCAGGGTTCTGTCCGCCCCTGCAGTCAGGACTCCACCATGGTGCTTGTGGCCAAGTCCTCCAGGCTCCTGTCCGTCACCAGCTCCACGCCCTCCACCGAAGAATCCGCCTTCTTCCTTCATCATGTACTGTTTATGTCACGGCGCGAGGACGCACCTTTCCGAGGGGGGCGTTATGTCACATGTAATGAAGTTCCAAACATAGATTCGGGAGGAGCCTAAACATTCAGTCCTGTCAATCATCATTATGCACGTACTATATAAGGCACAAACACTGCGTCATTCCATTGACAAATTTTCCCGGCAATAAGCCCTGCTCTATCCCGTGAAACATGTCCCAAGCAAACGAAGTTCAGCTCTTTACCTTGGACGACAAATTTTCCTGCGATGCAGCATCTTCCGGTGTCGTGGAACCGACCCCAGGATCATCAAACTCCAGCTCCAATTCTGGACAAAACAATGGGAATTAAGGTCATCCTTCTCAGTGTTCTCCAGCGAATTCACCAATGAGCCGCCATGGAACTCGCTCTTCCCCATCTCCGGCTAGGCGTCCACACACCCCAGCCGCATTGATTTCTTCTCACACGCTAGCTTATCCGATGGCATCTGGATCATCTCCCTTCCCTGAAATTTCAAAATGGACCGTTAACGGGTTGCGGCATGCACTCATGGCCGCAAGCATCCACAAAAACCAAAGCGCAGTTGTATGAGCTTTACCTGAATTCTCAAACTGGCCAGATTCCACCCGACGCTCTGCCCAGAAGGGCTGCCGGTCATCCTTCCAAGAGAGTTCGGCACACTCCTTCCAACCAGGAAGCCGCGTCTGCCTCGAGCACCATGGACGTCCCACCTCAGATTTGCTTAATCTCGCCCATAATTCAGCAACCTTTGTTCCTCCCAAAATTCCTCCTGCTCCTTTTCCATCCATTCCCGGAGAGGTCTCAAGTGTGAGGCTGCCTCCGCACACAGGAACCACTCTGGCCCCTTCTCTGCATCTTACCTTTCCCTCTTCTTTAAACCTTCCTTCTACAAGTGCAGAACCTAGCATGAGGCTGCCTCCGCAACCGGTGCCTGACCCATCTTCTATCCCTCCTATCCCGCGCACAACCGCCCTGTCTGTACTGTGTACAAAAAACAAAGATTTCAAAAAATACCTCTCTTCTCCTGTTAATGTCCCTTTCTTAGCACACAAGCTAAAAACCACCGTGACAAGCAATTCACTCACTACCTTCTTTCTGGATTACAACAAGGTTTCAATCCAGGGTTAGAAAACCTACCAGACACAACTTTCGTTAATTTACAGTCTGCCCTGACAGATCCGGGTACCGTAGATGCCCTCCTCGCAAAGGAAGTTAATTCTAAGTTCATGATCAGCCCATTCGATTCCCCCCCATTCGAAGTCTTCCATATTAACCCCATCGGAATCGCGACCAGAAAGTTATCAGAAAAAAAGCATATCATTTTCAATCTCTGTGCTCCCCACACCTGCTTCGTTCGAAGCATCAATAGGCTAATCCCTCTGTCAGAGTTCTCTTTGAACTATCATGATGTTGACCAGGCAATTCAGCTAATCAAATCTGCTGGTCACAGAGCCTGGTTAGCCAAACTTGACATCACGTCAGCCTTCAAGGTTATGCCAATAAATCCCAATTTCTGACATCTTTGGAGCGTGCTGGCGAGATAAATATTATTCCACCATCTGTCTGACTTTCAGATGTAAAAGCAGCCCAAAAATATTCTACATGCTGTCTGAAGCCCTATGCTGGATCCTTGCAAACAATCACAGCATCCCTTACTTCATTCATTTACTCAATGATTTCCTTACAGTCTCACCAAGCGAAAATCCCCCAGCTGCCCACCTTACCACCATTCAAAAAGTTTTTTCAGATCTAGGTATCCCAATTGCATCAGAAAAAACTGAGGGACCTGCCACCTCCCTTGAGTTCCTCGGAATTAATCTTGATACAGTCAAGTTCCAGGCTTCACTGCCAAAAGAAAAAATTGACAGAATCATCAGCGTAATCCAAAATCTTACCTCCACCCCGGAAATCACCAAACGCGACCTACTCTCTCTGCTTGGACATTTAAACTTTGAGATGAGAATCGTGCCTTAAGGCCGCCCATTCATATCCCACCTCCTTTCTCTAGCATCCTCCGTTCTTGGCTTTAATGATCCAGTCACTCTAAACAGGCCATGTAAAGCAGACTTAAACCTCTGGCTTTTATTTCTCAAACAGTGGAACGGTCTCACATTCTTTTATGATGACCACGTATCCTCAGCTCCCGATACCCACCTGTTCACCGATGCAGCCCCCTCAGTAGGTTTCGGGGGATATTTCCAAGGTCGCTGGTTCGCTTTAACCTGGCCTCCCAAACTCGCAAACATGAACCACTCCACATCCTCCTCCGCGCTATTTGAACTCTATCCAATCGTTGTCGCCACGACCCGGTGGGGAAAAGAATGGGCCTCAAAAAACATTCTTTCATTGCGATAACTCCACCACAGTATTCTGCATTAACAAAGGCAGATCAAATTCCACAGAATTAATGCCTTTCATCAGACATCTGATCTGGTCTTCAGCTTGTAACCAGTTCATACTCAAAGCAGTACATATTCCAGGATGCAAAAACCAAATTGCTGACTCTCTCTCCCGTTTTGCTTTGCAGAAATTCAGGACATTGGCTCCACATGCAGACCCGTCACCCACCCCAGTACCTCCCTTTTCAGAACTGACATTCCAGTAAACCACCCTTTGCAGCATCTCCAACATCTATCAATCAATCACATATTGCAAGCACTATCTCCCAGAACACTTCAATCATATTTGTCAGCCTGGAAAAAAGTTAATACCATTTTCACCACCAGCTAAAATTTCCTGATTTTTCTCTCCTTCTTCATTTGCAACCTTCCTTCATCACGCTAAACAAACCCAACCAGGAACCATAAAAGCACATCTAAGCGGAATACATTTATTCTACAAATTAATTTTCGGTCAGCAGTGTCCTGCCATAACACATCCTCAAATCTCCCTCCTTGTTAAAGGCATCACCAGGCATGCCGTTGACACGGGGGACAGGGGGTCAAGACCCCCGCAGTTTTAAAAAGACAGAAATTGACCTCCGCACATTTGATAAGGGCTGCTTAAGTCAGTATCAAACTAAAACAGTATCAAAGCTTAGGATATTTTAGTAGCTTAGGATATTTTCTTTCCAATGAGACAATTTTCACGTTTTTGTGAGCTTTCGTTCGTAAATAATCAACTGTTTTGTCGCGGATGTGCAGAACAGGAAATGTGCTGTTGAACGGAGAAACATGCAATCTCCAAACCATTGATCAAAGTGTGCTAACGTTTTCTGATGACATATCGATGGTATATAAATCATGCCTGAAAGTTAGCGCTCATGGAGACGTGTCAATCAAGCCAACCTTCAATTCAGAAACCGAGAAATTTGACACAGGCTGATCTCTCACATTCAGTTCTGGCTGATGCGCGAGCTGGCTTGACTGAAGTATTTGTGAGTTTTCGTGAGGATTTATAGTTTATGGATTGTTTTGATTTCGATAATCACATCTAGCAATGGAAAAGCATTGATGGCATCGATAAAAGAGATCTTTGAAAGCAAAACTAAAGTGATTATTGCCTCGGCCAGCGACGCAATGGGGAGGACACACGAGAGGAGAGGACTCTGTGTTTGATATGTATAAACTGTATGACTGCATTTGCAATGCTTATACTCATTTTTGATTGAATTATCATTATTTTAAAATGTGAAAGAACAGAACCAATATGATAAACTATTATTTGACCAAAAAAAAAAAAAAAAAAAAAAAAAAGTCAAAACTGTACGTTTGGGATATGGCAAGACTAATTTTAAAAATATAAAATTAGAAGGAACTATTGAAGAGAAGTATAGTAAGATAGTAGGAGAAATTATTTATGCAGCAAAACAATCTATACTTTTAATAAGAAGTAATAGAAAGAACGGGACTCCACAAGGAAATGTAATCAGTCCAATTTTATTTAACTTAATGATTAATGATATATTTGAAAAAAATTAAACCAAACACTGGAAAGGGATTATATGCAGATGATGGAGCAGTATGCAAAAGAGGCAGGAATATAAGAAATATAGTAAAAGGAATACAACAAGCAATAAATGAAGTTGAAGGATGGTCAGTAGACTGGGGATTGAAGTTGTCAGTATCAAAAACCCAATATATGGTTTTTACAAAGAAGAAGAAAATGGAACAAATGACATTGAAATTATATGAACACCCATTAGAAAGAGTGACAGAATTCAAATATCTCTGATTAATCTTTCATGAAAAATTAACATGGAAGAGACACATTAAGAAAATTAAAAACAAATGTAAAAGTATAATAAATTGCATGTTTTCAATAGCTGTATATGAATGGGGAGCAAGCAAGAATTCATTGTTGCATATATATCAAGCCTTAAAACACTCTGGGTCTGTATGGGGCTGGATCTTATCACCAGCAGCTATATCACTCTGTAACCCAAGACTGGACTCCCTATTAAACATTGTATAGATTTTAAAATCTTGCTAATTACTTACAAAGCACTAAATGGTTTAGTTCCCCAGTACCTGAGCAAGCTCTTAATGCATTATAGTCTTTCACGTCTATTGTGATCTCAGAATTCAGGCCAGTTGATAATACCTATCAACATCAACCACAGGCGGAAGATCCTTTTCCTGTTTGGCACCTAAACTCTGGAATAATCTTCCCAGCATTGTTCGGGAAGCAGACACACTCTGTCAGTTTAAATCTAGGCTAAAAACACATCTCTTTAACCTGGCATTCACATAACACATTATCTACCTCTATAATTCAAATCATGTAAATTGTTAGGCTGCATAGATTAGGTCAGCCAGAACCGGGAACACTTCCCATAACACTTGATGAACTCGCTACATCATAAGAAGAATGATGTCTACGCTAATATTAGTCTCTCTCTGTTTATCCCGAGGTTTGCCGCAGCCTGCCAGATCCAGGCCGTATCCAGATGAGATGAAGAATCTGCATCTAGACATGATGATAACGCAGCCCTACAACTAAACTATCCCCTGCGAAGGCCCATTTCCCTTTCTTTTCCCTATGTATAGATAAACGTTATCAAAATTATTCCAGTTCGCATAGATCCGCAGACAATTTTTCTATATTATGCGGGCCAGACAAGTAATCTGGCGATATCACTTTGTAAAAAAGACCAAGCATATGCACACATACACTCAGTAGACTAAACATGTAAATGAACAGCAAGAATGCATTAAAGGTCTTCGGTTTTTAGTAGGGAAGGTGTCATTTAAGCGTCCCCTAAGTTAATAAATAACAATTTTTACATCGGAAGTGATTCAATCAAAAACCAACTTTAGCTCGATAATGATATTTTCTTAGAGCTGCTGTAAAGCCAAAACAATCTCTGTCAATTAATTTTCCTATTGGGTTAATTTGCAAGGGAGTGAAAGGAATCATCGTAGCCACACAGTTTTAAAAGATTGCTGGGAATATCCTGAGCTCTCTGTTTAGTCTGTTTTTGGGAAGGTTGGTTTTATGTTGTTTAAGTTAAGTTTAAGAAAAGAAATATGAATATTTGTAAACAGAAATTTGATTACTAAATTAGTTTTTAAAAGAGGTAAATTATCTTTATAATTTCACATGGGTTTGATTCAGATTCAGTTAGATGGTCAGTTTACACACACCCACTGACTCGGCTCAACTTACCCCTAACCTGGGGTAAACTGAGCCACAGGAACACTTTTTTATTAGAAGCCATATTTTTAAAACCCTTGATCAGGATTAAAAAATTACTTAATATACTCTCATTATACTTCTGCTTCATTTTCCCTTATCTTGAGGACCACATAAGTAAAAAATGGCTCATCTTACCCCACTCTATAGGAGTGTATATTCCAATATTTAAGTCACAAATAAGTTTAAGATTAAGTGATAAATTATCTGTATATTCCACAGTATTAACTGCTATAATAGTAGGATTGCAGTGGGTTGAACAGATTAACCCAAATAGGATTGTAATTTGCTCAGACTCCTAATCAGTTCTCAAAAGTACAAGAACTGACAGAGAAGACCTGCTGGTGCAAATACATTATTGTATAGAATGAAATCAGAGGGTATAGTCGTATATTTCTGTTGGGTACCAGCACACATTGGGATAGTAGGGAATAAAATAGCTGATAAAAGAAGCATTAAAGAAAAATTTGGTGGTTATTAAGGTACCCCTGGGAAGAAGCGAGGTAAAATCAGTAATTAACAAGAAAATAATAAAACTATGGCAACAAAGATGGGAAAATAGCGGTACAGGTAGGTGGTATTATAACATTGCAAAAACAGTAACAGTTTTATGGAAGACAAGGAAGAAGTAATGATTTCTAGAATAAGGCTTAGACACACAGGATTAATGTTTTAAAAACTGTAGAGCATGTGTTTTTTAAGTGTAGTAAATACCATGATTATCCTAATAGCCTAGTCTTTTTAGCAATATATCCTCTGGAGTGGGTGGGGCATTAAAATAAAATGGATAAATTAATTAATTTAAAAAATAATAAATTAAATACGATACGATCTCAACAACACTGCTATTCTTCTTCTTCTTCTTCTTCTTCTTCTTCTTCTTGTTAAATGGCCGTTCACTCCTTTGGAGTATTACCGCCACCTACTGTATAACTTATTAACTCACATGGGTGATATGTGAGTTAATAAGTTATACAGTAGGTGGCGGTAATACTCCAAAGGAGTGAACGGCCATTTAATAAGAAGAAGAAGAAGAATAGCAGTGTTGTTGAGATGTCAGATTAATACCATTTTAAACGTATCCGAACACATTATATCCTACACTGTAAGGCATTTTGGCAAAATTTGGCAAAGCGGTTTCTTAGATTTGCTTGCTGGCTAAAAAAAAAAAGATCTAATAAATTAAGATTTGATCCGTTACTTTTAGTATGGACGAATCTAACCGAGCCTCTTCATATCTGGACGAGCCTGCAAACAGTCGGCTGTTTCTCGTTACCAGTAAGTCCATAACCGAAGAGATCATCCGAGAACATTTCACAGCTTTCGGGGAGATTCAGGACATATGGGTGGTGAAAGACAAGCAGACGAAAGAGTCGAAAGGAGTGGCGTTTGTGAAATTCTCCAAATCCTCTCAGGCCTGCACTGCGATGGAGGAGATGCACGGCAGGTGCCTGACTGAAGGAACCAAACCTATAAAGGTAGTTTAGTGCCACACATCATTCGGACACAGTTACAGTATTACTTCACAGCTTTTAATGTCCTGCTCGTCCAGGTGTTCATCGCTCAGTCCAGATCTTCCGGCAGCCACAGAGATGTGGAGGATGAGGAGCTCACCAGAATATTCGTCATGATCCCAAAAGCCTACAGTGAGGACGATTTAAAAGAAACCTTTAAGGTATTTTCTGATGGACAATTTGAAAGCATGTCTTGAGGGGTGAATGTATAAGTAACGTCAAATACTAACCCTAAATGAAAAGGAAATAAAATGAGAAATTTCATTTAGTTATATTTTGCATAAAAGCAAAGAAATGTATTTCTAGGACCAATATATCATGTGTCTTTTTATTTATTTTGCTATTTTAGCAGCAGTATAATGTAATGTAATTAAAACAGTTCACTTAAGTAGAGAATATGAGGTTGAGAAGCTCTGTAATGATCCCAAAATCCTTTACTGAGGAAGACTTAAAGGCACAATATGTAAGATTTTTGGATTAAAATATCCTAAAACAACTAGAAAAATGTTATATATTTTCTTGACTTGAGTACATACATTATCCCAAATGTTTCCAACAATATAAATCCAGAGAAAACAGTGTTTTAATTTTATTTTCACTAGTGTAACACCCCATGTCATTGCGTCGCCTTTCAATGACTTCATATCCACGTTACCCTCGATTTCCTGTTTTACTTTCGTGGAAACCATGGAAACACCAAAGATGCTTTAATGTATTATGTGTTTTATTAGACAGGTGAGTTACTGTTTGGATACTTTTATAGACCGAAAACGAATCATTGTTATATAGCTCAACACGTTTAGTCTTATTGTTTGAATCTCTTGTTTTCTTGATTTACTACGAGTAACATGTTTGAACATCAGAGACAATGTTATTCTGTCAAGTGACTAACAGCATAATCAGAGAGCGCTTTATTTGTAGTAACAGTAATACAGTATTTTCTCCACCATACAATATATTTTAAAATGAACAGCATGCATCCATTTAGCAACAAGTCATCCAGCATTTATTAATATATTCTAATATCTATCTAGCTTACTGCAGTGTGCAATAAGTGTCTTGTAATTCAAATGTATTTTTAGTATGATTGTTTTGACCAAGTAAAACAGCCCCACAATTTTAATTTGTCAAATAAAGTATGAGTAGTAATTCAGCAATTGCGGCTGTTTCATTAGAATGAAATAAAATAATGTGAATTTAAGTGATCAAACGTAACTGTGACAAAGCTGAAATTCAGGGAAGAAGGAAGCAGATGTTAAATGTAACTTTAATCATAAAATAAACATAAACAACAAAATGAAAGGAGCGGCAGTGTCCGACTGCGTCATATAATCATAATAAAAACAGCAGTGTAAAATGCCCCGGGCTCTCGACCTGTCCTGCTTCATACCGCAGTAACATTAATAAAACTTTAATACATTAACTCATCCATGAACATGATTCCCGTCGGATTGCTTTCCATCGGCTGTGGAGGTGAAGGTGACAACTCCCATGATTCCAAGCTCCTTCACGGCACCATCAAGCTACACCTTTGTTAATGTTTTGAGTAAACCACCTCTAGCAGCGAAACGTACACTGTGCCTTTAAAAGAAATTTTTAAGGTATTTTCTGATGGACAATTTGAAAATACGTCACATTTCACACATTCATTTCACCCCAAATCCAAAAGGAAATTAAATGAGAAATTATGTTTTGCATAAAGGTAAAAAAATGTATTTCTTGCACCAAATGGGTCTTTTTTTTCCCATTAATAACAGTTATAACGTATTAAAAATGGGAAAATTTGATAAAATTTGATTATTTATCATGAAAATTATGCATGGAATATTAATGGTCCAAAAAAAACAGGCTAAGCTAAATATAATTTCTAATGTCTTTTATTTGATTTTAAGCTGAAATATGACCCAGATATTTTTGACAGGTTCTTCTCTCTCTCTTTAATGTCTTTTCCACAGGCGTATGGAGATATTGAATACGCTATCGTAATAAGGAATAAGACCACAGGTGAAAGCAAAGGTCTGGGATACGTGAGGTTCCACAAACCTTCGCAAGCCGCCAAAGCCATAGAAAACTGTGACAAGTGTAAGTGTGTCGTTTTCTCTACTTTATGACTACGGTTGGTGTTTTCAGATATGCTTATAAGCCGTCTCTCTCTGCAGCTTACAGAGCTATTTTAGCTGAGCCCAGAACCAAAACTGCATCCGCAGACAACGACTATTTCAGCAACCCCAGAACGGAGCCCCCCGGAAATGACCCGGGCTCCAGCTCGTACGCCTTTGGTGAGTATCAGGCCATCGGCGCACTTCAGGTTTGGTTTGTGCACATGCTTTTGTTTGAGTATGGTGGAACAGTGTTTGGTTTCCTGAGGGTTTAGGTTTATCCTCCCATGGTTTCCTGCAGCACACGAGTCCAGCAGCTACGCCACAGGGGACACGTGGAACTCTGACATCATCACTCGGTGCCTGATGGTGTCGTCACGGGCTGCGGTCACGCAGGAGCAGATCTACGGATTGTTTGACCTGATCCCGGGGATGGATTTCTGTGAAATGCAGATAGATCAGTACGGCTTCAGCAAAGGTTATATGTCACACACTCCGCTACAGTGTTTCGCTCTGTGCACAACTACTACTGTTTTAAAGGGTCATTTTCTCCAAAATGACAGTTCTGTCATAGTCATAAATTACATACTGTCATAGTTTATTCTCCATAAAAATTTCATAGTAGTCCACATGACGTGCGTTATACAGTACTGGTCCAAAATATTTTATTTTTACTCCGATTGTAGAAGGTTGAAGCAAGCACAACTGTTTTCAGCATTGATAATAATCAGAAATGTTTCTTGAGCAGCAAATCAGCATGTTAGAATGATTTCTGAAGGATCATGTGACACTGAAGACTGGAGTAATGATGCTGAAAATTCAGCTTTGATCACAGGAATAAATTACATTTTAACATACATTCACATAGAAAACAGCTATTTTTAAATTGTAATAATATTCAGCAATATTACTGCTTTTACTGTATTAACCCTAACCTGTATTAAAGTTCAGTTAGTTCCTCAAACTAAGCTGTTTTATGACTTCCAAATACTTCTGCAGAAGACATGATGGAAAGAGTAAATGAGTTAACTTAACCCGCAGTCTTCCATAGTCTGATTCATTTGCCAGTATGTGTGTGTCCTGCAGGTCAGGTGGTCGTCCGGTATAATAACCTGGGCTCTGCGGTTTATGCTAAAGAGAAGCTGAATGGGTTTGAGTATCCGCCTGGTAACCGCCTGTCAGTGACTTACATAGACGATGGGGAGGACAGGACAAGGTAGAGCCCACTTTACCTTCATCTGAATTCTGTTTCAAAATGTAAAGTAAGTGCTTCTGATGGGAAAATACATGCTGCCTCATTAACAGATCGTCTCTTGTCTCATTGTGTTATTGATAAATTCATAACTTAACCTGTCTCTTCTGTTGCATAAGGGGTTGTGGGGAATATAGCCAAAAACTTTGTAAATCCACAGGAAATAGTAGACCATCTGGGTACCTTTTAGGTTGATGTTTTTCATTTGGATTGAGCTATTATGTAGTTATAGACTGCTATAGCTCATTTGAGGCTCTATGTATCCGAGTGCTGATTTTGTAGTGGTGTTGTGTGTGTTCAGTCCCGTGGGGAAGATGGCGATGCAGCTCGTGGCGGCTCAGATGATGTCGATGGTGTGGAACGGCCCCTCTGGAGCGCAGCTAATGAAGACTAGCGCGGTGGGTCATGTGTTCATACAACCAGAAATCTTCAGATTTCTTAGTCACTTCTGTCGTGTCTCTAAATGAGTAATAAAAGTGAAAGTTTTGAAGAAATGTTCCATGGAAGACAAAGTTATACAGTTTTGGAACAACATAAGAATTTTAAGATTTTTCATTGTTCCTTTATGAGCCATAGTTATTACATTATGATTTTTGTACATGCTGTGGACCCTTTTCACATTTCCGAGGTTTTCAGAAGCAAGATCAGAAGTCGTCAAACTGATTGTTGAGTGCTTCCTGTGTTCCTGTAGGGCTATACAGCACCTCCTGTAGCTCAGAAAGCACGTGTGCAAACTGATGCAGCCCTTCCACCTCTGAAGAAACTAGTGTCGTCTGACAGTGTGGTGAAGGAGAGACTCTTTGTCATCTTCAACCCCTCGCCTCTGCCTGTGGATGTGCTGGAGGACGTGTTCTGGTGCGTGTGTCTTCATGATTGATTTACACAGAGATTACCTGAGCGAGTGTATTACCTGCATCTAGCTGATATTCTTCAGGTCAATCTTAGTATTCATAATCACAAAATCAGTTTGAATATAAAATATTATTTATTGAACAATAATATTTAAATTAACAACAATAGCCTTTATAACAGCATAAGAAGGAAAAATAGTAAATAAACACAAGCAGGGTTTGAGAGTTCAGTCAAACGTACAAAAGTAGCGCTCTAGTTAGTACAGGATTTAATTTCAATGTAAATATAAAGTTATGTCATAGATTAATAAGACCAAAGATTGCCTGTTTGATATACCCAAAACGAATTATACCTCATGTTAAACACTATCTACATAAGAACCAGCGGCAATTCCCAAAGCACTGGCCGAGATGAAGCTGTTCTCTGCGGGTACATGAGCGCTGAACGGTCGCTGACGGGCCGGAGCTTGCATCTTAGAAAGCATCTAAACAAATTTTCAAATAGGCGCACATATAAATCGCATATCTAAGGTCTAAACAACTATATTCTTGTCTAAAAAAAACGCTTAAAACTAAATTCTGTTACAAAATAACAGTAGTATCTATAAAAATATAGTGGGTTTGCTCGTCCGCCATGACACTCGCTGTGAGAATGCTGACAGCGGAGTGATATATAATATGTATATATGTGTGTGTGTGTGTGTGTGTGTATATATATGTATGTGTGTATATATATATATATATATATATATATATATATATATATATATATATATATATATATATATATATATATATATATATATATATATATATAATATACACACACAAAAAAAAAACATTGTTATAATTGGTAAGTTTGGTTATCAATTGGTTCAAGGAAATTAATCATTCAGAAATGTTAACGGACAGTTCAGACTTCTTTTCTGTGGTAATTAACACTGTTCTCTCCACACAGTCGTTTTGGTTCCCTGATGGAGGTTTACTTGGTTCCAGGCCGGAATGTGGGATATATAAAGTATGCCGACCGGAAGCCGGCTCACGACGCCATAGCGCTGCTGCACGGGAAAGTGATTAACGGGGTCAAGATGAAGGTCATGCTGGCAGATCCACCGAAAGAGGAGTCACACAAACGCCAGAGAACTTACTGACCTTTGACCTTATGACAGACACAGGTAAGTCCGCTCAGTAGGTAAGACACTGTGAAACTAATTAAATATTTATGAATTACCGCAACATTCTGTTATTTCTGCTGCGAGTACAAGAGCAAATAAAGAAAACAGGATAAATGATGACACAATCTGTTATATTTTATATAATTTGATGTTGAGAGTGAACTTGTTCCAGAATAAGTTGATGACTTGAGACATGATGCACCATTGACAACCAAAACTGACCGCTCATATATGGTACCTGGAGAAACAATCCTTCTTCTGAATGTTTTAACAACAGAATCTCTTTTGGACAAATTACATGAAAGGATTTGTTTATTTCTATATCAGTCAGTTAACAATGTCACGTCAGTCGAACAGAAACGGTCATTCAAACAAAGCATGCAGTTCATATCTGTCCCTTGCGATCATAAAATTATTTTTATGCACTTGTAATAATTTTTCTAGCTTTGTGTTAGAGATGCAGTGTGTAATTTCACTGGCTCTAGTCAGACAGAATATACGACCGTTCAAAAGTTTGTTGTCGGTAAGAATTTTAAGATGTCACTTCTGCTCATCAAGGCTACATTTATTTGAGAGAAAATACAGTAAAAACAGTAAAACTGTGAAATATTATTACAATTTAAAATAACTGTTTTCTATGTGAATTATTTGAATAGAAAGAAGAGAAATAACTGCAGTTTAATGATATAATAACTGCATTTATTTGATACAAAAGATTTTTTTTTCATTTGTTTTATAACATTAAGTGTCTTTACTTTTGATCGATTTAATGAATCCTTGCTGAAAGTATTGATTTCTTTCAGAAAAAAAAAAAAAAAATCTTACTGACCCCAAGTTTTTGAACTGAGAAGTTTAACTAAAATGACAAGAAACTGCCACACCTGCCAGTGGTGGGTGAACCGAGAACATTTGTTTCTTACAATCCATGAACAGTATTTTGCATATTTTTAAACTGGCTAAATGAGTAGTGTTTAAGCTTTGTAGTTCGTCTTCATCAAAATCACAGCAAATGTGTACAGACAAATTGTATAATCAACATTCACTAAAACATGATTATGATCAATAGTAATGTGCTTCTGCCATGATTCTTTAACTGCAGCTCGCAATGGTAATTCAGACATGGCTGACAGGAGCAAATGGCAGATGGAGGAGTTTTGGGAATCTTGTCTGACATTTTGTAATTCGGTTTGGTGCAGAAATTACATGCTTTATCTTTAAAATCAGAATGAAATCAAAATGGACCGTATTTATTTCCTTAATGCATGTTACTGGTCTTATTGTGAAATGAATCAGTCTGAATCATTCACTTTCATCAAACTGTCATGACTTGCTCTTCCTGTGATATGCTCACTTCATGTCTATGATGGCCATGCTGCAGTTAAAGGATTAGTTTACTTTAAAATGAAAAGTATCCCAATCTTTACTCACCCTCAAGCCATCCTATGTGTATATGACTTTCTTCTTTCTGATGAACATAATCGGAGAAATATTAATAAATATCCTGACACATCCGAGCTTTATAATGGCAGTGAACGGGACCAATGAGCTTGAAGCTCAAGAAAGTGCATCCATCCATCATAAACATACTCTACACGGCTCCGGGGGGTTAATAAAGGCCTTCTGAAGCAAAGCGATGCGTTTGTGTGAGAAAAATATCCATATTTAACAAGTTATGAAGTAAAATATCTAGCTTCTGCCAGACCACCGTCCGTATTCAACATACGAAGAAAGTGTAAAACTCTCGCAGTTCAAAACGCTTATGCTACGTCCTGCGCCTTCCCTATTAAACTTACGGAAAAAGCTTAACTGACGAGACGTCAGTTACACTTTCTTCTTGAGTTGAATACAGAAGGCAGTCTGCAAGTTAAAAATGCCTTGTCCACTTTCCAACGTCTTATGGAGACTGTCTTGGGAGAGCTACGTGGGAAAAATTGCTTTGTGTATATTGACAATATTATCGCCTACTCTCTATCTGTTACTCAGCATTTCCTTGAACTCCAAGCTGTTTTCCAAAAGTTACAAGAACCTGGTTTAATGATCAACCTCTGGAAAAGTGAGTTCTGCTTGCATGAAGTGCGAGGCATGCGTCAGGATATTTATTAATATTTATTAATATAATTTATTAATGTTCATCAGAAAGAAGAAAGGCAAATACACCGAGGATGGTTTAAAGCTGGGGGTAATTTTCATTTTAAAGTGAAGTAATCATTCAAGCCAATTGCTTTCAGATTTGACTCCATTTTGGTACTTTTTTTTTTCCTTGTTCAAAAGCCATTTTAAGGTGCAGTCACATTCACTTTAGAACGGCAACATTTCTATAGGAAATCGTACAATTGGGAATTTCACTTGACGTGGAAAATTGTGTTGAATTCGAGTTTGTTGAACTTTGAACGTGAATTCCCCATGTTTACCAATATCAGGATGCTGAGTTTGGACAATGGAACTATTCTGCTCGCAAAATTTCACCAAAGTTTCACTAATGCGACTGCGCCATTACTCTGAAACATGACACAATACAGTAGTATAAAGTCGGTCGCAACATCCGTTTCGCAAGTTCAGACCTAAACAGACCCATCATTTCACATCTTTTTCAGCAGTTCCTTGAGATTGTGGACTTGTATAACTGTGACTATGCTGTGTTTGTTCTTACAGAGTTTTAAGTGACATGACGCATGACCCCGACATGACAGGACGGGTATTTACGATGACACGACCTCATAACGACGAACACTGACTGCCGTACTGCCGTTTCAGTTCTTTAATAGCAATGAAAGTGTTTTTGCTTTCTCTCTCTCTTTTTTTTAAAATCTTGTTTACTGTGAGGAAAATGCCAGTAATTGAGACACGTAAAGGGATGGTTCACCCAAAATATTTAATTCTGTCATCATTTACTCACCCGTGTCATTCTAAACATGTGACTGACTTCCTTCTGTAATATTTTAAAGAATATTTTCTGAAAGAACATACAATGAAACAACATTGGAACCCATTGGCTTTCTTTGTTGGGACTTCTTTTGTGTTCCACAGAGTCATACAGGTTTGAAACGACATGAGGGGGAGTAAATGATGTCTTTTTATTTTATTTTATTCTATTTTTGAGTGAACCATCCCAATTTAGAAAGGTGACAGACAAATGTCTGATGAGTTTGAGCTCACGCATGGACTGTATATGTGTCTGATGTGTATGGAATGACAAATAAAAAGAGTTTGACAAATTAAACTGTTTTAAATGGTGTTTGTTTCTTAGTTCCTGTTAATTTAACTGAGAGAATAGTTTAAACTGCCATGGAGTGTATACAAAACTGCACATGTAAAACAACAGTCCCTTGTGGGTGTGAAATGTATTTAAGAGAACTGAAAGTTAACTTGAAATGATGTTCTCAATCTGTTTTACTTTGTCTGATTCAGCAAGAGGACAAATGTAGTTGGAGTGGAGGGGTTGAAAAATAAAAAGGCTTGATGACAAAAAATAAAGCCATTTCAGAGGCATCTGCTTTCTGCTCTGTCCACCAGGTGGAGGCAGTCTGATGGCTTCAGTAATTAGCTGTCTCGGGTCATTTTCAAATGAATCGGATTGAATGTGCAGTTTGATCTGTGGTAATTGGAGGGATCTTAAATCCATGGCTTTGAAGACCTTTCACAATAATCCCCCTATTAATCATTTTAATTAATCTTAGTTTTCATTCATCATACTTGAACACATTTTTGTGTTGTATTTCTATTTTACACAAAATATCGACCATTTAATAAAGATATGAAGTTATACAATTTAATACAATTTGATTAGATCATTATAATAGATGGGCAATTCACTGCATCTCCCAACACCCAGTTTTTGTACAGTAGCATGATGCAGTTCACTTAAATTTACATTTCTTGACTCATTTGATTGGATTAGCTTGTTAATACACAAAAGTGGACTAGAAATACAAACACAGGATTTATTACTGAAACAATAGCACCAGGGGTCACGTGACCAGAATGCACACTGTTGTTTGAAGTATTGCATCCTGTTGTTTTTTTTCTATTTTTAAAAGTGTTACACAGTATGTACTGCATGTATGAAGTTAACTAATATTCCAATCATTTATCAGGGTCCAAATATGCAGTCATTTTCAGTTCTTATTAGATATAATACTTTATAAGTTTATTTTACTTTTTTGATAAAAAGTCACTGGTAGAAAGTGTGATTTGCATACCTTTTTTGGTAACACTTCCAATGAAGACCATGCTTATAATAAATTATAGCTCAATTTATACAAGTATTACTATTTTATAAAGATATTTATAGACTCATTAAGATCTATACTGCATTATAAGAACAGTTATAGTTCATTTATATTAATTTTAGAATTACTTATTCGTCATGCATATTTTCTTTTTCAATGCGCATGTTCATAATCCATTATACGCTGATTTATAAGTGTTAGTAAGTTGTGTGGTTCCATGAATGTATTTATAAAGATGCAACCTGCATTGCTATAATATTAGTTACAATGACTTTTTAGTAATTCAGATTTATTTCTGTCAAATCAGTGAATATATTGTTATTAATAGCCGTGTTGTGTTCTTATAAATACTTAATGTGAGCTACTAATCTGTACAAATGCATCATTGATGGCTTTAAGTAAAGTGAAAACATAGGATGCAATTCTAAAGCAAATGAAATCATGATGTGCTCATTATACCAGTTGTTTACTTGTAATTGTAACTAATGAACAATAATTCCTGTAATAATATAATAAAAAAACAGAAATCATTAATACAAACAGTTGAAAACATTTTTTTTTTTAATGTTACATACTAGCAAAACACTGCAACAATTTAAAGTATAATTCCAAACTGCTATAAGCAATACCATGCATATGGCTGAGGAGATATAGATTTTAACAAATCAAAATGACAATTAATGACCTTTAATGCAAACATTAGCCATTAAAGACATAATTAATAACTATCCGGTACAGCAAACAAGTGTCTCTGGAACTATTTTATATTTGATAATTTATAAATCAGTGTATAATGTATAATGAGCATGAAAAATGAAAAAGCAAATGCATGGCTTATAAGTAGGCTAAATATAAAAAAAATAATAACTATAATTGTTCTTATAATGCAGTATAGGTCTTAAGGGATAGTTCACCCAAAAATGAAAACTATCCCATGATTTACTCACCCTCAAGCCATCCTAGGTGAATGACTATCTTCTTTCAGATGAACACAATCAAAGACATATTTAAAAATATCCTTAGTCCTCCAAGGTTTATAATGGTTGTGAATGGCAGCCCAAATTTTGAAGACAAAAAAATTGACCTATCCATAAAAAAAATAAATCCATACAACTCCAGTGGGGTAATAAAGTCCTTCTGAAGTGAATCAATGCATTTGTGTAATTTATTTAAAACTTTATAAAGTAAAATAACAAGCTTCTGGCATGACAGCCTTAAATATTCGATGTACGTCCAAAAAGCGTTAACTTCTGCAACGTAGTACACAATGACATGGCATACTACGTGTTATATACGTGGTGTAGTGTAGAACGTCATGGAAGTTAACGCTTTTTGGACGTACGTCGAATGCGTATGGCTGTCGCAGAGATTTTTAAAAAATATCTCCGATTGTGTTCATCTGAAAGAAGATAGTCATCATAGTCACCTAGGATGGCTTGCGGGTGAGTAAATCATGGGATAATTTTCATTTTTGGGTGAACTATCCCTTTACTGAGTCTTTAAAAATATATTTATAGAATAGTAATACTTATAAATAAGTATAAATGGGGCTATAATTCATTATAAGCATGGTCTTAATAGTGACCATAATAGTGTTGCCCATTTTTTTATGATTGGATATTTGCTAATTTAATCAGCTCTTTGGTTTGCAGTCCTAAAATTTTTTTAAATTAGTTAAAATGGCAAATAAATCGGTGTGAAATAATATCTAATGTTTGCACGGTGATTGTTTGAACAATATGTTGTGAAACAAACCGATAACGTTCTACATTACATTCTTAAAACACATAAGAAACTCCAGACGGAATCCATTATGTGGTTCAGGCTCCTTGTTTTGCGTCTCACCGAGTCCAGTGTTTCGGGATGAGATCCAGACCAGCCTTTACCGCAGACCTGCAGTCACCGTTACCGCAGCATCCGTCTAAACTGCCTTCAAATCCAGCCATACACAGCACTTTTCCTCACTTTCATACACCTAACCTTGACATTCTCCTCATATATATCTGTGATTATCTACGGGGACTGACCGCTGACCGAGTGGGATAAAAAAAAAATTAACCGTGACTACAGCTTCGCTAATTCACAGCATCGGGTTTCTGCGCCAAGAAACGATGTGGACACCGAACCGCTGGTACGTACCGCTTCCGTTTCATGGTTTTTATTTTCTTCTCACAAACAAGAACAGCTAATTTCTTTCAGGATTGAGAGGTCCCGTCGCCAATGTCCTCTAGATATTGATAAGCTGATTAAAATGGATGAATGGCAGCCACGCATCTTTGCAGATGGGAAAGTCTCCTCTGGAGTTATTCTACTGTATATCACTAATATATATGAAGCCTATAACGTTATGTATTGTAATACATTTTGAGCCTCATATGCTGTGTTTCCTCGGACCATTTGCGAATAACTGGACCCCATATGAGGTCATTGAACGGCCGAAACATAAAACCCTTGTTTATCTAATCGTGCAGTACTGAAATACTGTTATGCTGCTGTCATGCTGCGATTGTTAAACACCTGTGTGCTTGAGTTTTAATGCTCCAGGCTTTAGTACAGGTGAAGAGCAGACTGATAATACCTGATTAGGTGATTTTGGGCGTCTGGCCCGGTGAACGTCTATGGGAAACTGGACCCTGCTGTCCACAACCGGGTGACTTTTTTGGGATCAAGAAACCCAAGGTCAGGCGCTGACATTGCGGTGTGTGTTTTAGAGACACTAGTATTTCACTGCTTTAAGTTATTGTGATAATATTGACCTCTTGAGCAGCTGCTAAGTTAATTCTAAGATGGCTAGTTTGACTTTATAGTCAGTATGGTTAGATGAGTCCTCAGTTTAACTCTCTGTGAACCACAGTACAGCAGCAGAAGCTGAAACTCAACACACCTGCCCTTTTAATAGAGTTGGTGTGTTTATTCAGCAATTAGTACTTCAATTCTGGGGCCAGTTGCATAAACCGCTAAGACTAGTCTTACCAGTTAGCCATCAATGCTTTTTCTTTTAGACTGTTCATAACTTTTTTAAGTTATTTTCCTAAAAATTTAGATTTGCCTAATTTGATACCGAAAAGTAAGATTGAATGCCCTTTGACTAACTGCTAGTGGGTCATACTAGATCTTAAGACACTGTCTTAACATAATGGCTATGTTTATGCAACTGGCCCCTGCTGATGTTTGAAAGTTCAGACCAGAAAACGCACAGACACACACACACACAAAGTAATGGTTTACTCACCCTCATGGTTTTCCAGATTAGGATGACTTTGTTTATTCTGTGGAACACGAAAGGAGAAATTTGGTAGATTGTTCAGGCTGCTCTGTTTATACAATGAGAGTGAATTGGGGCTCCAAAAATGTCATAGAAACACCATTAGAAGTGGCCCATATGATTGTATGGTCATGCAATGCTGGGAACACAGATAACGTTCAACAAACACTATTTTTGCTTTCTTATTGTATTTTACATGCAGTGTTATTATTATAGTATTTTGAATTGGCTTTTATTTTAATGTGAATTTTAGTTTAAGTTTTAATTAAACGTGCTTTAGTTAATTATTTATTTTAGCTTTATTTGTATTTTAGGTGTAATAATTTTAGTGCTTCATCTTAAACTTTTTTTTATTTCAATTAGTGGTCAAGGCAACGTTTCATTTTTTTTTCGCAGTTTGTTTTTCAGCGTTTCATTACTGAGAACAATTTTATAGTTTTAATTTTATTTAACAATAACAGCACTGTTTACATGTATCAGTACAAAAATGCTTTGATAAGCCAATGTAGGGCCCTATGAAATCCATTTCATTTTTTCCCAAATTCCGTTTTATTTTTTTCCAAATTCCGTTTTATTTTTTTTATTTTTTCCATTTGAATTTTTTTGTATTTGTTTTTTTTTTTTTGGACTTTTAATGGTTAAATTAAATTTTAGTAATCAAAAAGCATGCCTAATTAATTGAAATCATGAAACTTTTTTTTTTTTCAGAAATTCTGTTGTATTTTAATTTTTCTAGCAATGAAATGAAGGCATAAAATATTAATTTATTTTATCTTTTAATCATATGACATTAAACAAACTTTTTTTGTCAAAGTGCCGCACAACAGCAAAGAAAATTTGTGATTATTCCTTAAAAAATAAAGTTTTAATAATAATTTATTATTATTATTAGTGTTAGTAGTATTGTTAAATTGAGACATTGCTAAATTCTACTGTACAACAGTATTATATAGGCCTATACTGTATGTCACAATTTCTTCAAGTTATACACCAAACTTTTGTTTTGGTGAGTTGACGTGAAGACCTTTGAGTATCTGTGTATTTATGACATGATGATAGTTTTTCTGAGATGAAATGGTACGATGCTCATGAAGTGACTCTCAGAGCGGCTCTGGAGATGAAATCCTCATATAGTGAGATATCAGAGGCTGAAAACACCGCTAGCGTAATGCGTGCTTCGGTGTGTGTAGTAGACGAAACCGCACATCTGCGCCATTCATTCACACAGAGATACGCAGAACATGTAGGGTTCATACTTAAATAGTCTTTTGCAGTTTAATATTCACAGACACTAGTCTATGTAACGATTTAAGTGTACTGACCTACTTTTTATTTATTCATCAACAATTTGACAAATTCTGTGACATTTTTACGTTTATACAGTTAATTCCATTTTTATGAATGGATTCTGAGATTCGATCTGCGTTTTCTGCTTTGCGGAAATCATAGGGCCCTACCAATGGTGTAAAATTGTGACATTTGCAAGTTGTTACAATATTGTTTGTTATTATTAGTATTTGTTAGTTATTCGTTTTTAATATTATTATAATATTAACTCTGTCCTTTACATTTCTGCAAGTCTTTATTTCATGAGTGCATTGTGTCACTATAATTATGTAATGAAGGCTTGTTTTGGTCATGTGTGCATGTCGGTGGATCTCACAGCTCTAGTCATTCAAGAAAATACTGTTCGTCTGTCATCTGCACTTGTAGAGACGTGCCTCTGACTATAAAAAGACCCTCTACCGGTTGTAAACTGACCCAGTGCTTGATTCTGCCAATTACTGGCTCCTTTAATTATGCAGGATGCTGGAACAGGAATGTTGTCGTCATGGACACAGTCTGCGTAGCCAATCAAGAGTTTATAGAGTCAGAATCACCTGTGCAAATTGTGTAACATAGTAAATAGTAATTCTAATCGTTTGTAGAAGTAATCATACACCCCTCCTCAACGTGCCACATGATTTCAGGCATCATTCATGTCTGTAGCACAAACAGGGCAGAAGGACTTACACATCACAGATGTTACTCAATGACTTGCTTTCTTCTGTGGAACACAAAAGAAGATATTTTGAAAAATGTCTGTACAATTAAAGTCAATGGGGTCCAAAACAATATTAGACCCTATTATGGAAGCTTGTTTTTCCGCCACTAATTAAAAAAAGGTAATTGCAACTTTTTATTTCACAATTCTGACTTTTTTTCTCAGAATTGCATGATATACACTCACAATTGTGAGAAAAAACATCAGTCTTTTTTCCCTCACAATTGGACATTATAACACGCAATTGAGTTTATATCTCACAATTCTGACTTTATAACTCGCAATTCTGATTTTATATCTCACAGTTCTGACTTTATATCTCGTAATTCTGACTTTATAACAATTCTGACTTTATATCTCACAATTCTGACTTTATATCTCAGACTTTATATCTCGCAATTCTGACTTTATAACTCGCAATTCTGACTTTATATCTCAGACTTTATATCTCGTAATTCTGACTTTATAACTCGCAATTCTGACTTTATTACTCGCAATTCTGACTTTATAACTCGCAATTCTGATTTTATATCCCACAGTTCTGACTTTATATCTCGTAATTCTGACTTTATAACAATTCTGACTTTATAACTCACAATTCTGACTTTATATCTCACAATTCTGACTTTATATCTCAGACTTTATATCTCGCAATTCTGACTTTATATCTCGCAATTCTGACTTTATAACAATTCTGACTTTATATCTCACAATTCTGACTTTATATCTCAGACTTTTTATCTCGTTATTCTGACTATATAACTCGCAATTCTGACTTTATTACTCGCAATTCTGACTTTATATCTTAGACTTTATATTTCGCAATTCTGACTTTATAACTCGCAGTTCTGACTTTATTTATGTCTGTTTCGCTTTAATTTATTTTTACTTTTAGTAATTTTAGCACTTCAACTATTTCAGTTAGTTGCCAAGGCAAAAAAGTATGTCATGCAGGTTTGGAAGGAATTTTTAGGTGAACTTTCCCTCAGTTAGGGGTTTCAACACACTCCTACACATACACTAAGTGTAAGCACGTATGTAGTAATAGTGATGGTTGTCTTAGTAAACACCACTAATTAATATGCTGTGTTGGAGTTGCCTAGCATGTATGTTTGTGTGTTTCTGAGCAGTGGGCTGCTCTAGGACTCTGGCCATCCCACGCTCAACGTTGGGGTGGGGGGTGTTCCACTTAAAAGAACAAAAGCTACATCCTGATCAATAAAAGTAATGAGTTTTATCTCCAGTGCACTGTGTGCTTGTCTGAGTGTGCGTGCTGTGTGCTCGCTCTAATCCAGAGTTTTCATAGAACTGCTTGATTCTTCCTGTATCTTGGCTGGTGTCTTGCACGGGACATTATCCTGCTTTAACGGGGGCTGGACTGAGCCGGGTTCAGCAGGTTGATTAGTGTGCCCATCTGCTCACTGTCTGCCTTTGTGTTCACTGTAATTTCAAATGCTCTGCCAGTGAACTCCACAGACATGTTGAGAAAAGCTTTTAAAACGCACCCTTAGTTTAATGTATAGGGGAATTGACCTTAAAAAGCCTGTGGACCATATAAGCCCACTTGCTATTAATTGGGGAAAAATAAAAAAGATGGAAAGCGAGAGATAAAGGATTTCTTTCACATCAAATGCACACTATCATTTATTACTGTCATTTTGGAGCCAATCAAATGTTCAGTTCTATTGTTGTGTTGCTACTGTCTGACAGTCACTGTAAAAGTTGTGCCAAAATTTCGCCATTCGAGAAGCCCTGAAAAGATGCTATTTTTCTAGTATCCAGTGACAAAACTTCTGTGGAACATAAAAGAAGATATTTTGAGAAATGTCTCAATTGTTTTTTGTCTATACATAAATGGAAGTCAATTTGGGTCCAATGATGTTTGGTTTCCAGCATTCTTCAAAATAGAAATAAGAACTCAAAGAAAGAAACTCATACAGGTTTGGAACAACATGACTGGGAGTGATGATAAAATTTTTTGGTTGAAGTTCAACCTGATTTGATTTTTTTTCCTCTATGTTTAAAAGATGGATTTCACGAGTATTTGCAGCTAGCAGATTACACTTCCTGTGATGCTTCGTTTTGCTTAGAACATGTCATTTTAATTCTTTGAACTTTACGCACTACCTTTATTATTGTGGGGACGAACTGGACATGCTGAGCAAAAAAAAGTATACTTGTGAAATCTGTAACAGCATTTTGCTGCACTTAAAGTGATAGTTCACCCAAAAATGAAAATTCTGTCATCATTTACTCACCCTCAAGTTGTTCCAAGCCTGTATGAATGTCTTTCCTTTGCTGAACACAAAGGAAGATATTTTGAAGAATATGGGTAACCAAACAGTTGATGGACCCCAATGACTTCCATAGTATGGAGAAAAAAAAAAAAAAAACTATGGAAGTCAGTGGGGCCCATCAACTGAGTTTTGGGTGAAAATCCCTTTAAGGTTTGACTCAACTTTGCTGCACTTAAGTTGTTCGATGAATCCAGCCATTTCATTAGGAATCCAGGCAATCTTGATTTCTGCATGAGAGCTTGTTGTGTTGACCAACAGAAAGCTGCTTGGTTTGAAAGGGACTTCTATATGAGCTGTGCTTTATGCATCGCTACTCTATTGACAATAGACAATAGAGCTTTTTCCCTGCAATTTTTGGCCAATATTTCGCTAATGTGACACACATTTACTCACAAGCTGCAGATTTGCTACTCTGCCCTATCCATCTTAATAATCTTTGCAACATCTGCGTTAGATTGTTGTAACATTTGCTACACTAACAGTATTACCTCACTGTGACTAAGGGCTGAGTTTCTAAACACTTACCAGGAATCATTATACAGTAAATGTGCATGTTTGTGTGTTCATATGAATTCATGTGTCTGACATCCGTAAGTTCAGAGTCGCGTAAGTTCTCAACAAGCTGTTTCTAATATATCAGGAATACATTATTTTTATTCTAGTTTGATGACCTTCTCCAGGTGGCACCTCATGCATCATCCACGGTGTGTTGCTCCTATTTTGTCTGTTTCTGTTTGTTAAAGTCTGCATGAAACGGAAGTCTTTTCTTTGTGATGTATATCTAAGTGAATCCTCTTCTTAAACAAGAACAAATGTTGGGCGGGGCTTGATTTTGAACATGGGGAATTGATTGGATGGTTGTGGTTTGCTATTGGTGGATCTCATGTGAGTGACAGGTTGCCCCGCCCTCGTCATCAGAGAAGAGAAGTCACTGCAAGAGGGAGGAGACGTTATTCTGATTCAAGATTACGAGGAACATGAATTAAAAAAAAATAATGTGCACAGATAAATCATTTATAATAAATACTGCAGTATTCCATGAAAAATAAGAATAGTCAATTTTGACTTCATGGTGACTTTAATCTGCTCCTTCAGAGAACAACATCTTGACATCAGGTGTAAATGACACCTAAAGTGATTCCTAATCTGTCTCTGCCGTGGGATTTAGTTGGCAACTTGATAAAGGGCACAACTGTTTCTTTGCCACTGGATGCAGATGAAGCAGCAGGAGATCAGTGGCCTTGCTGCTCCTCTGGTTGTGACGATTTTACACACCTCTCATGGGAACATGCCTCACAGATCTGTGCTCTGTGTAAAAAAACAGATAAAATCCTACTATTGATCCAAATAAGCAAGGACCTTCCATTTTCTAACCTTTCCATCATCTAACCTTATTTCACAGTGGCTTAGCCATATATATATTTTCAGATGAAAGTGATTAGTGTTTGTGTGTTATGGGTGGTTGTCAGGGCATTGTTTGCTTAGGTGTTGTGAATGTTTAGTAAAATTGTTAGGCCTATATTGTATCTAAAGTCACGTTCATCTTGTTTGGAAACTTTTTTCATAAACAAGCCATTCTTATAATGGCCGTTGTTATAATCTTTTATTTTGGTTAATATCTCCATCCTGCCTGAAGCGTGTGTGGGAGAGGCTTGCTGAACAGATAATCAGGGTTCAGAGGAAATCCAGGGGACTCCCAGCTCACAGTTATGGGAGATAAATCCAGAATTGCCACTAGAGAAGACAAAATGTAGACTGCGTATATTCTCATGCACCTTTGTGGGGTTCCACTGGAGCAGTGCACTTAATCTCATTCAAACAGAAATGAACATCTGCTGAGCGAGATGGACCGGTGGAGCCACATCAGTCCAAAAAAAAGCTTCTACCGCTTCACAGACTGACATCATGAATTTTTGAGACTGAGGTCCAAACACATTCCCAAAAGAGAACCAGGTTTGATACATGATAAAACTTTCTTCTGTGGAACACAAAATGAGACGGACACTCTAGAGCTCGAGGAGTGACAAAAAGTCACCATACAAGTACCTTAAAAGAATTGAGAATGCTAAATAGAGAGCTGCAGGGATGGCATATTTTTGTAGGCCAACCTGGAAGCTATCAGCACCCTGTTTCAAAAACCGACTAGGATTTTTCCATTGGCTTTTATTCCAAGTCTTCTTAAAGGATTAGTTCACTTAAGAATTAAAATTTCCTGATAATTTACTCACCCCCATGTCATCCAAGATGTTTATGTCTTTCTTTCTTCAGTCGAAAAGAAATTAAGGTTTTTGAGGAAAACATTCCAGGATTTTTCTCCATGTAGTGGACTTCAACAGGGTTCAATGGTTGAAGGTCCAAATTGGAGTTTTTAGTGCAGCTTCAAAGGTCTCTTTATGATCCCAGATGAGGGATAAGAGTCTTGTCTAGCGAAATGATTTTTCTAAAAAAAAAAAAGATTTATATACTTTTTAACCACAAATGCTCATCTTGGACTGCTCAACGATGTGCCACGCATTACGTAATCACGTTGGAAAGGTCACACGTGACGTAGGCTGAAGTACCGCGGTAGGGCTTTTTAGTCACTTTATCTCATTTTCTCCTCCAACTTCATAATCGTCCGACATTGTTGTTTTACCTTTGTTTTTTTTTTTTCTTCTTTTTGGTAAAGTCTGTTGTACGTCATGCGTGACCTTTCCAACATGATAACATAATGTGTGGCGCATCGCAGAGCAGTGCAAGATGAGCATTTGTGGTTAAAAAGTATAGACATTTTTTTTAGAAAATGACCGATGGTTTCTCTAGATAAGACTCATGTTCCTCGTCTGGGATCGTGTAGAGCCCTTTGAAGCTGCACTGAAACTGACATTTGGACCCGTTGAACCCCAGTGAAGTCCACTATATGGAGAAAAATCCTGGAATGTTTTCCTCAAAAACCTTAATTTCTTTTTGACTGAAGAAAGAAAGACATAAACATCTTGGATGATATGGGGTTGAGTAAATTATCAGGAAATTTTAATTCTGAAGTCAACTAATCCTTAAAGATGTATGACAGCTATTTGTAAGGAACAGAATTACATTTCTGTCAGATCCTCACACAAAGCTGTTGTATGACTAAATAGCGCACAAGTTTTATGGACCACTTTTATTGTGCTATTTTTGTCATATTTGGAGCTTGTGAAGGTGAGTACAGTATAAGAATTTTTAATTTTGGCAGAACTCAACAACCTTGGAAAAAGAGGATCCCTACAGGAGTGAAGTTCCTCAACTGCTCAGCTATGTATAAACTGAAGATGGGAATCAGCCTGCCATGGGGGCTATTCTGAGAAGAGACTTCCTAACTGACAGGAAACCGTGTGAGGCTGAGATGTCACACACACCCACACTGAAACTTCTCTAATATCTCTACATAAATGACTGCACCTCAGTTGACCCCTCTGTAAAGCCTGTGAAGAGGCAGTGATGACAACGCTGATTGGCCTCATAAGCTACGGTGACTAATCTGCATGCAGACAGGAGGTGGAACAGCTGGTGAGCTAGAGCAAACATAACAGCCTGGAACTGATCAAAAGATGAAGGCAATAATAGACTTCAGAAGGCCCCTACAACCCACAGCTCCCCTCGGCATCATGGGCTTTAGTGGAGGTACTTAAAAACAATCATTTCTCAGAACCGCAAGTGGAGAATTTACAGTTAAGAAATAACTGACTAAAAATTCAATTTTAGTCACCTTCATCTCATTCCCATATGACCCCGTATGAAGTTCTTTCATCTGTGGAACACAAAAGAAGATTAGATATAATTATCACACTGTTGTTTCCTATACAATGGAAGTACAAAGTGACCACAAGGTGACAGTCTCCAAAGAAGACAAGAAAAACACCATGAAAGAATCATAAAAGTGGTCAATCAATTGTGAACTAAATTTAAAGTCTTCTGAAGCCATACAGTCTGATGAAAAATGAAATTTGGTCGTTATTCACTGAAAAAGTTTACATTTGTGCTTCCATATGTTGAAAACGTGTATTGTAATCCGTTATGAGTTTGAATTGAACACATGCTACCAAAACCATGTACTGACACTATCAACAAGAAACCAATACTACTGTGAAAACACACCTGGTAAGAGATGTGAGGAGAAAAATGAGAGATTCTTCGTACATTCCAGTGAATTATTAATGGGATATATCGTAAATTAAATCGAGAGGACAGACCACAAATGGGCAGAACATGTTGTCTTTTTCCATACTATTACAGCGGAATGCAAAGGCAAAAAAGAAAATAATCCTGAGGAAAAGATCACAGCAACTGAAAAGAGCTCTTGTCATAGATATTCTTGTTAATTAAAATACCAAGTGTTACGTTATTCTTATGATGTCTGAAAATAAAACATGAAGGGAAATTGACAGCTCATTCAGGCAAACCTTCGGATAAGCTTTATTTGTAAGGCAACCTTATGATTTGAAATGATTCGTCTCAGTCTTTTTGAACGGAAGTTCCCCCGAACCGTAAGTGCCACCCATAATTCAAAACGCAGTAGGCTCGTCAGGAATAAGGTGAATATATAAGGAACAGCACATGTTAATATTTCTTAAGGAAAACAATCTCTCAACTAATGCTGTAAACTACTCGGGGACCCCTGTCAGTTTGTACGTTACTGAGGTGAACTGAGGTGCTTGAACCGAGGCGGCTAAAGCGATCTGTCACGCCATATTAAAGCACCAAAACAGTATTGTTTGAATTTCACGATAGAATTAGAAAGCTGAGACTTTGTTTTATATCAAAAGTAACACACAAAGCTTATTTCGATTATTGGATGGCAGGCGCTACAATTAATGTTTAGTGAAGTTTTGTTCATGCATCAACTGAAAACAGCATAGACTAGATCATTTTTGAGGTTAAAGAATCAATCTTAGTTCATCAAAATGAAGATTTATTAAAACTGATTAATCAATATTGTCAACCTAGCCATAGCAAACACTGCAGGTGTCATGACCATCACAGAGGTACAGCTTTAATTGCCGGCTCACTCACAGATTGCATTGACAGAGTAATGGGCCAATCATAGCGTGACAGAGGCATCGCCTCCTGTCTCATGACTTATGTTGGAGTGATGATTATGCCAAGCCTGGCGTGACGCTTCTTAATGAGCAAAACATAACCTTTCATTTTCCAAGGAAGAAAGTCATACAATTTTGAATTGACATGATGAAGAGATTTTTTTATTTTTTATTTTCTGGTGTACTTTCCGTTAAAAGCTTTATTATATGTTGGACAGCAAACAATCATTGGATATAGTCTGTGATTTTCTAGGTCTTTATCCTCCAAGAAGCAATTTAGAACAATAAAAAAGGCAGGCACAAAAACAGATTTTTCTCCCCAGGCAGTGGCCCCTATGAACCTCTGGACTACATAACTACAGAAGAACAATTTTAATAATTAAATATGCTGTTGACATTCAGAATCTGAAAAAACACCACACAGTTTAATTTACTTTCATTGTACAGAGATGATTTCAGATATTGTGAATATAGTCACGGCTGAAGGAGTGCAGGTGGCCAATTACCATTCACTATTGCACTTTATTGCATATTTTTTCAGATCTTGGGAGCAACTGTTCCCTTTCATGGGAACTTCGAGCTGCGTCGAGACACATTGGGAACACTCCTGCGTGATTGCGTCATGAAGCACTTGTGAAATCGAACCAATGGCGTGACGGAATGTCAGAGGCGGGTGATGTCACAGACCAGGAAACTATAAAACATACCCAGAACAAAGAACGCTAGCTTCTGTGTCTTCAGTAAACGCTACAGAAACAATCTCTTTGTCTGAGGACAAGAGTATCATCATTGCACCACATATATATTATATATAAAAGACACTATAATGGCGAGCAAACAGCAGTTCATTAAGTGTGTTTATCCCTGCCCTCTTTTTATTATGGGTGGGGATACACACGAGATGTGTGTTGTTTGTTTAGGAGTGGAGCATGCCCAGTCAGCTCTCGAGGGAGCTGTCTGTGTGCATTGCGAAAAGCTGTCGTTAAGAACACTCCGTTCTCGCCGGGCGCTCTTTGATGATAAGGAGGGTGCCTCGGCCAGTGTTCTCTGCGGATCGGGTCCCGCTTCTGCTGAGGCAGAGTGGCGGCTTCATTCGTGGGGTTCACAAATGGATCTGACAGAGAGGTTAGAGACGGGCTCAGCCCTTTCTCTGCCCTCACCTGCCAGACCCAGTGTCTCTGCTCTGGTGGTGGAAGCACGTGCTGCGGTTTCTTCCCCCCGGAGAGAGGCACTGGCGCTTCAACTATCCAGCTCTGAGGAGCTGGATGTTGTGGGTGTCGATGCTGGAGATGAGGACTCGCCATCTCAATCTCAAGCATATGAGGAGCTGCTTGAGGTTGTGACCAGGGCAGTAGAGAAACTGAACATCGAGTGGCCAGCTGAAAGAAGTGAAACTCGTTAAAAAAGCAAACTAGACGAGCGCTTTCTGCCCTCCAGGTCGCAACCTCAGCATCAGGGATTACCGTTCTTTCCCGACCTCCACACCAAGGTGTCGAGGTCGTGGAAGAGACCGGTTCAGTACAGAGTATTCAGCCCCCAAACGTCAACTTATTCAAAAATCATGGGGCTGAAACAATACGGTTATGGGGCGATGCCTCGTGTTGAAGAGGCGCTTGTGGGCTATCTTTCACCCGAGTCTGCATCGTCCCTCAAATCCCTGATGCTGCCCACCAAGCCGCTAAGAACAACATCTGCGCTGGTGAGCAAAGCTTATATGACAGCAGGTCAGGCCGTGGCATGTCTACACACCATGTCGATTTTACAAGCCTATCAGGCTGACCTGCTGGGGGAGATTGATGAGAGCAGGGAAGCAAGTTTTGAAGCCATCCAGGAGCTAAGAAAAGCTACTGATTTGTCTCTCCGGGCCACCAAGGAGACGGCCAAAACAATCGGCCGCTCTATGGCAGCCCTGGTGGCCACGGAGAGGCATCTATGGTTGAACTTGTCTGACATCAAAGACAAGAACATCCTCCTGGATGCACCGCTGTCTCCCCTGGGCCTCTTCGGCGACTCTGTTACGTCCGTCGTCGAGAGGTTCCAGGAGACAAAGAAACAGTCTGCGGTCTTCCAAAATTTTCTATCCCACCGCTCTCCCGCCCTGCAGCCTCGGCCGTCAACCAGCTTTCTTAGCGCACTGAGCACAACAAAAACAAAGTGTCGCCACCCGTGCTCCCCCGCAAAAGGCTTGGGGACAGGGACGGGTGACACAGCCGAAGTCTTCTTGGGATAAGGCAGATCTGAGGACTGTCATTATCCCCAAGAAGGCTTCGAAGAGGTCCTGACGCCAGTGGCACGGGACCTCTGAGGGCAGCCCCCTCCGAAGAGGGTCTTATATCACACTTTATGGTATTCGCCCCTCCTCAGTACCCTCAGGGGGCCGTTCTGCCAACCCTGCCACCTCGTGTGCTTCATTTGATTTGGTTGTTCCCTGCCGGTTCGCCGCTTCAGGGCGCCGAGTCGAATGCTCAAAAAACACCAGAGGCCAGTCTCGAGAGACTGGTTCCCTTAGTAGAATTTCTGGCAGAATGGAAACTTCTTCCAAATATTTCTCAATGGGTACTGCTTACAATAGAAAAGGGTTACAGAATTCCATTCTCTCAGCCGTGAATGGGGTGAAACTAGGCGAGTCACTCACTGTAAAACAGTTTCAGAGACTGTTGGGTGTGATGGCAGCTGCGTCCAACGTGATACCTTTTGGCTTGCTGCACATGAGACCCTTACAGTGGTGGCTCAGGACCAAGGGGTTTTCTATGAGGGGAAATCCATTCGCATGATCAAGGTCGCGCGGCAATGCCTTCGTGCCTTAGTCATGTGGAAAAAGCCTTGGTTCCTGTCCCAAAGGCCTGTACCTTGTGTCTCTTCTCGACATATAAAACAGGACCTCCTGTCTCAAGTGGGCGGCATGATACTTCACCCCCGCCCGGAGTTGTGGAAACTGTGGGCCTGGCCTCTGAGGGGGCTAGGCTCATAGAATCCGGTCTCTCAACTGAGGTTGTGGAGACCATACTCCACTCCAGAGCTCCCTCCACTAGGAAGTTGTATGCTTATAAATGGATGTTGTTTTCTATCTGGTGTAGACAATGTCAGTTGGATTCTGTCCATTGTCCCGTCAGCTTAGTGCTGCAATTTCTCCAAGAGAAGTTCTTGGAAGGTTTGTCTGCTTCCACCTTAAAAGTTTATGTAGCTGCAATATCCGCCTATCATGCTCCTTTGGGTGACTCTTCTGTGGGAAGAGACCACCTAGTCATACGCTTTCTTTGTGGTACTCTGAGGCTTAGGCCTTCTCTACGTACAAGGACTCCGGCCTGGGACCTGACTATCGTTTTGGAGGGGTTAGCATCTGCTCCCTTTGAACCTCTAGAGGAAGTTCCGGAAAAGTTCCTTACTTTAAAAACTATCTTCCTACTAACTATTTCATCTCTCAAAAGAATTGGAGATCTTCAAGCACTTTCGGTTGCTCCTTCATGTTTAGAATTTGTGCATGGTATGGTTAAGGCTTTTCTTCATACTAGACCTGGTTACATACCTAGGGTCCCCACCAACGTCCCAGGGCCGATTGTACTACAGGCCTTTTTTCCTCCTCCATTTTCCAATCCAGATCAGGAAAAACTTAATCTGCTTTGCCCGGTTAGGGCACTAGACACATATGTCCACAGAGCTGCCCTGTGGCGTCCAACCGAACAACTTTTCGTTTGTTACGGGTCTCCTAAGAAGGGAGGCCCTGCATCTAAGCAGAGAATGAGCAAGTGGGTGGTCGAGGCTATCTCACTTGCTTATGAATCTACCGGACAGCCTTCTCCTTTGGCTGTCAGGGCACACTCTACTAGGGGTATGGCTGCCTCAAATGCTTTAATCTCGGGGGTCCCCCTCCATGATATATGGGATGCGGCTGGGTAGTCCTCTCAGCATACATTCATCAGGTTCTATAACCTTGACTTAGGCTCCAATTCGGGGTCTGCTGTGCTCTCGGGTTACGTATGTAACCCCGGTTCCCTGAATAGGGAACGAGACACTGCAACGTCTTGCCATACTCCATGCGTGTCTGTGAAATTCACTCGGGACTAGAAGTCGACCGATAGTGGATTATACCGATAATGGTTACAAGGTTGGATGGCCTGCCTCCTAGCACCCTGCACAACAGTGCCACAGGGTATAAGGTCTCTAGAAGATGGGATTGAGTGGCTGCTGGTCTCAGCAGACCCCTGTGCGACTGAGCAGCTGTCATTCTTGTTTCTTTTATATTTTGTTACAGTCTTGTAAGGCTACATTTGTAAAATAGGGAAATTATTTTGGATGTACTGCTCAGTCACTAACAAAATAGTAAAACCAACATGAAAAAATCGTGATAAAATTGTGAATTGTGATTTTCCTGGAAAAAAAAACTGAACAAAAAAATGTGATGATATTTTTCCCAATTTTAGTTTTTGTTGTGGTAATGAAAGTAAAGATTTCTAAACTCTTTGAAGCAGTAGTTCACATCCAAATGACAAAAATAATAACTGTTTTTCATTCGTTTTTTGGTGGGGTTAGGAAAAACTTAAGTGTCGAGCCCGGAGTCCATGTCCACACTGTGAAAAATAATATTTATTTATTTTTCTCTTATTTGTTTTATTCATACTGATTATTGCTATGCCTTTTTACTATGGTAAATTTACATATTGAAAATGCAGGTGTGGCTTTGTGTATATGGGCAGGCAGGACAGAGCCCAAACCAAATATTCCATTTAAAAACTAGGTCCATACAATAAACTGCAAATAATGTAATGTCTTAACCATAAATACATAAAAAATGCTAACATGTCATATTTATTTTTTGACATGAATGAAAACAAGGCTGGATAGGGATAGAAGTACAGTGTGCTCAATGGATTGTACAATGGTTCAGCTGACAAAACATGCTTCCAAAAAACTTTCAGTAGGCAAAAACTCCATAAAATAGTTTTGAAAGTTGTGAGTTCTGAAAGTTAGTTTGATATATGAGCTTTATACACACTGCATGCCATTGTAAGGACTCTAGGTCTGTCCTTCACAGCCTCAGTTTTCATCCACGTAAAATTCAGTATGGCATCTAATATGGCATATAGCTAACCACCTGTCATATAAAACCCACATATCCAGCCCTCATTGGATCCCAATACGCCGTTCCCTTTTATCAAAGTAACCTGGCTACCGGTTGAATTTATATTATGGATACAGTCAAGTCCCGCTCTATAGTTTTTAACTTTAGAAAAGCTGTTTCACTCAGAAATATGTCACAATACAGAAGTCAAGTCAGCCATAACTTCTGTTACATGGTGACTTTCAGGTTGCTCAGCAGGATACTATTAATGAGATGATGTGAAATACATAGTTAAAACAAAACTAAGATATTGACTTAATGACGCACAGTAGTATTTAGTTGGACTCGGACTAAATAGCCTACTACTTGGGCACTTTTTGACTCAGACTTGACTTGGACTCGATTGGTTAAAGACTCGGACTCGACTCGAACCCAACTCTTCGTATCGATACTGAAATATCTGAAATGATTCCAGTACTCATTTTTCGCATCGTTGATAAACTGATACCAGTTGCATGTTCTCTCTCTTTCTTCTCTCAGATGTCGAATTGACACAGAACCGCCTCCTCTCACTCAAATCGTCTCATACGCTGCGGTTGAATAGTGTTGTTACAGGTCCTGAATTTCGACATGGGTTGCAGATATTGCACTTAATTTTACTCATTCCAGCAGGTTTCGCGCTCACACCAAAAGTGCGATCCTCACTGATCTAGTGGCGCACACATAAAGCTGCCTCTCAAACAGCTCACGAGTACCAAATTGAGTTCTTTTTTGTGGCGTATTGCACTTAAATGGTAGAATATGCACAAAATTATGTCAAAATGTCTGTCTTGGCGAGTATTCACATATTTTTTCTTATTTTATTACTGTTTACTTGTCTTTTTTTCGTAAATTCAAAGTCTTAAATAAAGCCTCCCTGTGCTGTGTGAAAGCTTGCAACAAAATTACACAAATTATAAAAAAATTATGAGATCATTATAAAAATATCTATATGGCAGTATATATGGCAGGTTTCCTTGCGGTATTAAAAAATAGTATTGAATATTGATATTTTTCAAGGTATCATATCAAAGATAGAAATTTCAGTATTGTGACAACACTAGTAACTGACATACGTATTGAGTCCTGTACTGTTGATTGCTGCTAGAGCTGACTCACAGTGACATTTATGAGGTCTTAAATGGCTGTAGCTCACAGTGAAGCTGATCTGTGCACAGTATGGGGCACGTGGGCCCCTCAGACCTCACACCAATAGTGACTTAGTCATTGTGTGGGGGGTTCACTTAGTACAATAATCTAGCAGACACACACAGTTGAGTACAACAACATTCTCTAAAGGTCTTCATCAATCTCCATTGTGCTGAGGGATAGTTTACGGAAAATCTCTAGTCGCATATGTGAGATAAATGGAAGACTGAACCCAATTCCGGTAACAGTGTCAGTGGAAGGAAGGATTTTCCGTTTTCCAGGCTGGCAGGATTGTGCTGAGTCAAGGGAAATCAGTATCAGATGCTGCAATGAGGGAAGCTGAAAGACTTTAAATGTTACTGATGCATTTAATGAAAATGTTAACAGAAAAAAAGGAATATTTCATTATTACATTTTGGGAATTTATTAGAGGGTTGGGATCAAGTAATTATAAGTATACAAATCAAAATTAACTAAATGAAATTACATTTATTTCAACATAAAATGTGTTTCTTCTCCATAAATTAGGTTAATCATAATTAGAAATCAGCCTTAATAATAGTGTTTGGTGAACAGAAGGGATCTAATTTTATTCTTGATCTGTTTTATTTTTCTGCGTCTCAGATTGGCTCAGTTCACAGTAAATGCCGGGAACTCCATGTGCTGTGAGTTTAGCGATTTGGGAACACAACGTGTCATCATTTCCAAAATTGTGGTGGACATATAATTACAGCATTTCATGCTTTCAGACAGATTTGTATTGAGAAGCATTTGTAAACTTGTCATACAGACACCTAAAGGTCTCCTTGTAGTTTTACACCAAAATAAAAGCTGGGCGGTTTAACTCTTAAGACACAAGTATTACAATTTAAAGTTAAATAATTATTATACTTGTTGTGAAATATAGATTTTTTTTTATTTTACACTGCCGTTGTATTACAATAGGAATACATTTCTGTGTTAGAAATAATAATAATCATTTAATGTTATTATTATTATTATATAATCCTACTCTGAGCTATTGGAATCTCAGACAGCAGTGATTCAGTTCAAGGAAATACTTTATGGTCAAAAGTAAATTAACTTTTCAAAATGTATGCCCTAAATATAGTGGAAATCTTTCATTGTGGTTTCAAAAATGGTATTGAATACTAATATTCTTCAAGGTATTGAATAAATGTTAGAAATTCCACTTTCAGTTCATAGTTACTGCCTAAATTTACATATGTTTAAGTAGTCTTCATTCAGAACTGGTTCCAGTCTGATTCACAAATAAATAACTCGTGAGTTGGGTCATTTTAACAAATCGGTCCAAACCACTCAATCTCAAAGTCTCAGACTCATCAGTCACAAATGGCTCACAGTCGGAGCACTCATTGAATTAACATTACTTTTGGTCTTATCCGATCTGAAACCACGAGCCATTACTGTGTAATGTTGTAAATCAATCTAATTACTGACTGAAAATAAGTGGAAATTAAATGCTTCTGAATAGTGTACGTGATAAACCAAATTCACAGAGCAGAGACAGAAGATGAAATGCTTCTGGAGGGCCTCACTTAGAGCAGCTCCAGAGGAGGATTTCATTTCAAAAAGCTCTGGAAATGATCATTACGGCAACATCTTGATGAATCCTAACAGGAAATCTCACAGGATATGCTTCTGAATTACCTTATTCATAGGATAGTCTAGGACATTAATATTTAACACTTGCTGTGAATCCAGTGTGTTACTCTACCTGAGCTACTCTTGGTAACTGAATATTAGATAAATATTACTCTGAATAATAAGCTGCATGGTTATGTTGGTCTTAGATTAATTTCATAAAGACATCTTATAGACTTATTAGAGCTTCTGTTTAGTGAGTAATTACCCCTTTTGTTAACCGTTGCATTAATTATAGGCTAGAGGTTTCTGATTGTCGTCTGCTTGTGGAGAGGGGCTGTATCAGATGTAACTGAACACTTGTGTGTTTAAGAAGGAGCTTTGTGTTGGGTCAGTTAGATAGACAGGTCATTTGGAACTTTTGTTTCTCACAAATGCCATAAACGTCTAATATATTCAGTGTACAGCATAAATGAGTACACCCCCTCTGAAACTTCTGAAAGTCAGCAATTACTCAATTACTTAGAAGACATGTTAGCGTTCTTTAGAGATATAATGTTCCAGCAAGTCTGCTTAATCAATTACCAAAGAAGCATGTCAAAATTATTAGGGATGCACCGATACCAAGCTCGTGTACTTGTACTCATACTCGTAAAAATACCCCCGATACCAAAGGCCGATACCTCATGTGACTTAACACAGATTTTTCCGTTCAGCAGCGGCAGCAGCAGAAACAATGTCAGCCTCAGAGGTGTGGAAATACTTCAAAATTAATGATGACAACCCACACGTTGCGAACTGCATGCTTTCAATCACAATTCGTTATTGATTAGTGAAGGCGGGATAGGCGAACAAATATAACAGCATTATGTACTTCTCTAAGTTGTGTTTGGTACTTTATTATAAATTATATAAGTTTGTTTTATGGTATATTAAACTTAAATGTTATTTAAAAATTAATGTCTTTGATATCACATATCAGGCAATGTTCTCTCTAAGCTGCCCGCGTGCAGAAAGAATAATTGCCGCGCAGAGGACAGACTCAGACATTAAATCATGTGTGGGGAAATCCATTTGATTGTAGTTTAAATGAAAAATAATTGCAGTGCTCTGGACAACCGCTATAGAGTTATTATCGCTATAGAGTTAGAACCGGTGAATGCAGTTTACAGGTTTCGTAGAAAGAGAATGATTGAGTGTGTGTGAGCCAGATCAGTCGCAGTAAGAATACTGTCATGTTTGCCGACTAAATAGCTCAATACAAGAGGCAAAGCGAAACGAAAAGAAATGTGAAATAAAACGTCATGTTTTAATGAAGAAGTGGCGGAAATAACGGATGATGGGCACAGAATGCTAACAAAAGACATTTACAATTACACACCCACCACAGGTGTAGAGTGCAAACTCAAAATACATCAGTTATATACCTCAGTTTAAATAGATTATTGTATGTGGTGGTGGTGGTGTGGGTGTCAGGGATGTTTAGATAACTATAAAATAGTTCACTTTTCTTAAAAATTTTTAGCTATCAGATCTGTTTAAATGCTTCAGTTTGTTTTCATATTATAATATATTAAAACAAATTGAAGCATTTAAACTGATATAATACTGTATAAATACTTCAAGATTATGTTATATTTTATTATATTATATTATAATGTAAGACCAATAAAGAATTTATCTCACAAAGGGATTTTTTAGGGCTCCTTGCCACTAAAAATTTTGAAACCTCCTGGTATAGAAAATCTGGGAAATTCATAAGCAATAAACATTTAATTTTGATGGTTTAACACTGCCTGTTGCTAATAATTGACTGTACAAAAACACATTATGGTTGTCCCAAACCATCAGTGTAACTTATAAAGAATTGAACTGTCCTGCAGGAGATTTTTAAATTATTTTTTAATAGAATTTCTTGGTAAAGACTGGTACAGTTAACACAGCAATGTGAAAAAAAAGTCTCAAGTAACCTAAAATGTGCTTAATTTAGTGACTGAACTGCTTGTTTTCAAAAATATGATTTAATATGTCACTAAGTTACATCAAGGGTCAAATAAAATAGAAATGGCACATTAAAGTTAAAAGTTACAGTTGCATGATAAAACCATTTTTTTGTGTGTTTACGTACACTGTACAGGTCTGATATAAAGAATGTTTTTGCTCAGGTGGCCAAAATGTGCGCTCAACAGAGAAAAGTTTTGCTCAGCAAAAAAAAAAAATAATAATAATAATTAGAGGGAACATTGATATCAGGTGAACGACACAGGGCATCCGTTTAGTATAGTAGGGCTCTATGATTTCCACAATGTGGAAAATGTTGTTTGAATCACGGAATCATAAAAATGGAATTTACAGATTAGTGCGTATTGTCACTGATTTTGGCAACATTTGCATGAATATATAAAAAGTAGGGCTATACACAATCAAATCTGAATGTTTCTCATTAGATCTCACACCAATGTTATTAATACTGCGGTGAATTCAAACACTTTCTCACTTGATTACCCAATGGTGTTTAGTAACAGTGTTGCATGATCGAGATTAGCCCAAACCTGATCTGAGCTCACTAATATTGGTCGAAGCTGATCGGAGCTGTGGTGGTCGCACCAGTGTGACCTCTAACAAAATTTACTCTCACCGGCAAGAAAAAGATCACAGTCTGGAGCTCTGAATTATTAAGTTGTTAATAAATTCAATTGATTAGGCATGCTTTTTGGTTATTACATTTAAATAAACCATTTAGCAAACCATTTGAAATTAATAAATACCATTAAACTGTAATCCAGTGAAATTAAAACGGAAAACACAGAATTTGGGATAAAATAAAATGGATTTCATTGGGCCCTAAAATTTTAGTTTTTCTTAAGCTTTTAATAAATTGTTAAATTGTATAAGTTTCATAGTTTCAATTAATTTGACATGCCTTTAGCTAACAGCTAAGCCTGCCATCTTAGCATACTGCATTATGAAAAGCTCATTTGGTTAACTAGAACAAGATATGGCAATAACAGTAAACGTTTGCCATTATTTATATAGGACAGAGAAGCAGACAGAAAGCGAAGTGGGAGCCAGAGGGTCTGTGTGGGATCGGCACTAATGATTGCTTGTAGTTGGAAGAGAGCGCTACAGTGATGACATATTTTTGTAGGCCAAACTGTAAGTTATCATCACGATGTTTTCCTCGATTTTTCCTCGGTTTTTGTATTATTGCAGAAAATAATCTCAGTGACCAACAAAAGTTTATGATTCTTACACGTTTTGTTCATCATGATAATCTTAACAAATAAACACACATCTTTGAATCCTACTCTGGATTTAAAAAAATGGTGGGTTGAACACAACCCAAGTGGGGTTAAATATGGACAAACCCAGTAATTGGGTTGTTTTAACCCAGTGGTTGGGTTACATGTCTGCCCAATGTGCTGGGTAGTTTTATTTAACTCAACTATTGTTTAAAAATGACTATATGGCTGGCTTAAAATGAACCCAAAATAGGTTGGAAATTAAAAATCAGACACATAATTACTAGAGGCAACAATAATAATCAAAAGGTGAACAATTATTTATAAGCATTTTTATAAATGTTTATTGTTTAATTATTATTCCTTAAACTTATTAATAAATGTTAATTTATTAAACATATTAATAAATCTTAATTTCCAACCTGTTTTGGGTTCATTTTAAGCAAGCAATACAGTAATTTTTAAACAATAGTTGAGTTAAATAAAACTACCCAGCAGGTTGGGTCAAATATTTTAACCCAACCGCTGGGTTTGGCCATTTTTAACCCAGCTTGGGTTGTTTTTAACCCAGCATTTTTTAGATACAATTGCCAGAAGAAAAAGCTAAACATAGGCTATAAACGAACTACACCACGGTTGCAAGACCCTTTTTCAAGATTTAAAAAGATTCAAAAAATTTTGCTGATGTATTTTATGTCTTAGAATAAAATGTGAAAATATCTTGAGGTTGAAGTCCCATTCAAACAACTTACTGACTTCAGGATGATAAAATGGAAGTGCTAAAATGCTAATGTGACGAGCAGGGCGGGCGAGAGCCGTGAGGGAACGGCGCATTGCACCGACTTCGAATCTCTCACGGAGGAGCTCCGGAAGCATAAAAGGGGAGCGACGACAGTGAAAGATGAGAGAGGACCAGGCCTGGACTTTATTTTATGGTTTTATTATGTTTGTGTGGCCGGCAGACGGCCGTGAGGCATTACTTTCGTCTTGTATTTGTTTATTTTATATATTAAAGTTATGTTGAATGTTCGCCGGTTCCCGCCTCCTTCTTCCCGTATATACGAACTGTGTTACATTGGTGCCGAAACCTGGGAGGAAGGAGGGACATGCTGTCGGAGAGCCCTCGCTGCTGAGGGGGATCGCGGTGCTACTGAGGTCAGGCAGCGCGGGAGTGTGAAGACCGTGAGTGGCTGACCGAGGCGGTGGTGCTGGAGCGATTATCAACAGGTGGGACGGAGAGCTCGCTGCCGTGCTCCTGGGACGAGGTGGGGTGGCTGCCGTCCGAGAGGGAGAGGAGGAGTCGCCGCCGTTCGCCGTGGGCCGGAGCCTGCTGCCGTCCTCCATGAAGGGGAGGAGCAGGGAACGGGGGACTCGCTGCCGGCTGCCCTCAGTCGGAGGAGCCATCGCCGGCCGCCAGGGGGCGGAGGAGGATCGAGCCGTCCACCGAGCGTCCAGTACCATCGCATGGCACCGCGAGGAAGAGCCTCTCGGCTGGCTGAGGACCGAGTGGCAGTGTGTCTGGGAACTGGACCAAGAATTTTTTTTTTTTTTTCGTTTTTCTCTCTTCCCTCTCTCGTCTGTCGCTCCATGTGCTTCCATCTCCTTTTCTCTCGTCTCGTCTGTCCTTACCCCCAGGTGCTGCGGCCGCCGAGACTGGCCCCCGGGGGGAGTAAAGCGCAGTCTCGGGAGTACCCCCCGGCCTGCGAGGGGCGATGGGGGTATGTGACGAGCAGGGCGGGCGAGAGCCGTGAGGGAACGGCGCGAGTTGAATGTTCGACGGTTCCCGCCTCCTTCTTCCCGTATATATACGAACTGTGTTACAGCTAACTTGTTTGGGGGTTTTGGCCTATAAAAATACATCATCCCTGCAGCACCAACCAATGGAAAACTTTTAGGAAACCTAAAGTCGTTATTTTTGCAGTTCGAAAAGTGATGCAGAAATGACACACTCCAGCCTGCTGAGTGTTTATTTCTATAAGTGTACCAGATCTCTACCAATTATAAATATGAATTGAAGACTTCTCTTTTTTCTCTTCCACTTTTCATGTTACTGCATTAACCACCTTTGAGTCTTCCTCTTTCTGTTTGTGTGTGGCTTCATTAGAAGCCCTTATGAAGAGGATCTAAGCACTACGTATTTTGTGTTGTGGTAATGTACAGTGACAGAGATAGAGCTGTGTGTTAGCAACTTCTTCATTTTCCATCAGCTGCTGGGAAGATGACATTGTTCTGGGCTAATGCGCATTGTGTTCTTGCTTATCATAATCTACTTCTTAAAACATTCCTGCTGGCCTCCATTAGTCACTTCTCTTCTGACAGTGGAATATTCCAGCGGCACAGGCTGGTTATTCTGGATTTAGATCTGTTTGCTACTTTGATCCGCTTGAACTGAATATGCAACTCAGATCCAGAGCACCTAAATGCCACAAAAGTTTACTAAATGGCAAAACAAGTTTATGAATAAAGACTTGGAGATGTTAAATGGAGATTCTTGTTCAAGCTTTAATAGTTTGAGTAATAGTTTTGCACTCTTAATGATGCAGAAGTGAAAGTGACATACTTTATTTGATATTATTTTGTTGGAAATTTAAAAATTAACCCACAATGATTTTATTGCATTTTTTTAATTTGCCCATAAAATTTCCTGAAAACCAGTGCTATAGGCCAACTTTTTTTTCCGATTCTTGTCACAGCTCATGCATATGAGAGCAGAAATATAATAGATAATATTAGATATAAAAGAGATTTTCAGAGCATCTCTGATTTACACCTCGGATTTGGACGTTAATTCATTCAGTTCTTCCAAACTGTCCATTTATCACAGCTGTGAAGGTGAGTAAAAATAAGTCCTGAGACGTGCTTCATTATCTTCAGGCAACTTTACTGGACTGTCTCCAGAGAGTCTGCTTCGACACTGTCAGATGTGTTTCACACTTTAACTCTGACTGTGCGATTATTTTCTTCTCACTGGTGTACAAGTGTGACAAGACCTAAAAGCGAAGAAGAAAACAGATCAATATACTAGTTTGTGCTTTCAATTCAGTGTATCAGTCAAATCATTAAGATTTTAGTTGAGCTCAGTGCAGGTTTCATTTATCAGCGTGTGAAGCTGTTGTTGAGGAAAAAATGGCGAATAATTTGTTGTGGGAAACATTAGCACTTCATGTGGCGATTTGAGCTTCTGATGCGTGTATCCCCACGTCTCCCCCCGGGTTCCCGCAGCTCAGTTAATGCGCTGGAGGAGGGGTGGAAGCCCTTAAATTATAGATGTGTGTGTTCATGCAGTGTTTGTGTTTTCCCCAGAGTGCTTGCTAAGCATGTTTGTGTTGGGAAGGCCGGTACAGATGTATCCTGTTATCTCACTTGTTACTATGCCCACTATTGAAACAGCAGAAAGGGGGGGTATCATGTACAGTTTCTGACAATCTCATGTTATTCTTGAGTACCTATAGAATAGTATAGCATCCTTCATATCGCCGAAAAGTCTTTAGTTTTATAATATTTATAAAAGATACATACGCTGTTCTGAGTCTTTCCGAAAACAGCCGAGCGCCTGGAGGCGTGCCGTGTGAGCGGAGCTAAAGAGTGACGAGCTGTCACAAGCAATCACAGCTTTTGCGTAACGATCGTCTGCAAGCTATCAATGGTCAGCTAAACAAATGTATTTAAACACACACAATACACCATCGCATTATCCATGGATAACTTTTGACTCACTATAATGAATATAGCATATAGTGAATGATGAATAATGAATTTATGAATTCACTATGTTCATGTTGTTTACATTATATGCACTTAGGCGCCTATTGCCAACAAAACATTTGAAGCAGTTTTACTCAACACCTGCTGTTCCGACTCATGACCGGGATCATTATCGCTGTGACCGCTCCATCTTTCAGTTTCAAACTATCTGTAAATCAAGCGTAGAACTGGGCCTTGTTTATGAAACCATAAGCATCGATCCTGAGGGCTCGAGCAGCCACGGAAAAACACAAGATATTCTAAAAAAGTGATTGCAACTATCAGTTTCTATGGTTATTTTAATAACAAATATAGAGAGCGCATCAATGTAACGCGTAAGCAAAAATCTCTCAGGTCCACTGAACACTGGGTTCTTTGGGAAGTAAGGTTATCTTTCTCTCACAACCAAAAACACACTTCTTTGGTCACATTGATGATTTCGTGGTCTAAAAACAAAGTGAGAAATCTTTCTCAAGCAAGTCCTGTGCAGGGCTGCCGTTAACTTCCGTAAAGCCGAACGAAGCACGTTGATGGGCGTGCTCTTGCTCTCTCGCTCTGGTTGACATGTCGACTGCTCTTCCAGGAGAAGTGCCCGTACGAGGAATTCTGACCTTTCTAATGTCACACAGGCACATACTTGAAAAAAAGATCCCAAAATTTAAGAGGATTTGGAAGAGTATTTTTGGCACAGAAATACTACTTCATACGTCCAACTCGTGTTTTGAAACTTTGGCCATGTTTAGCATGAGAATCCAACTCTTTAACAGTGTAAATAAGTCAGAATGCATGAAATAGCATTACACCCCCCCTTTAAGCTGGTAAAAGTCTCTCTGTACTACTTGACTAATCAATACTGCTGCAGGAAGACACATGCAGAGACTATAACACATACTGTACAATAGTACACACATACACACTCACAGTTACACACTGTACTCACAGAATGTCCTAAACAACAAAACATTATACTTTCCTCCTTGAAACACAAATTTATACAGTGCATCTCTTGAACAAGCCTGGAGTTGCCAGTACAATTATGAATGGAAATGGTTCTTCTAGGAGCTCTTGACTAATTAGCCTTGTGAAAAAGAGGTGCTCTTAATTGTATTGAATTTGCACTTGTAGTGTACTTCAAGTGTACTTGCAGATAATATAATATTAATTAAATAAAAGGCCACTTAAGTGACTTAAACAGAGCACTATCATGACTGTTTCTTAACACACTTAAGTACACTTTTAAAAATAATGTCAAATTAAAAGTTTTACTTTAAAGTACATTCTAAATCATTAAGTCTTAGTAATCTTTTGTCATGTTTTATAGTACACTTATTTTGATGTGTTGACTAAGCACATGTAAAGTAGCCTACTTGATTATAATTTTAACTGTAGTTTGAATCCATTGTTGGTAGCAAGTGAGCGCAAATCCAGCAGTAGTCCTCGCGGATAAACTAAGTTTTTGGCGGTTGATGTACATGCTCCGGTAGACGTTGTCCAGAGAGCTAGGACTGGTTGCAAAATGAACACTAGAAGCCCCAAAGTTGCCCAAAATGAACAGCGGAAGCCCTAAAGTTGCCCAAAATGAACAGCGGAAGTCCTAAAGTTGCCCAAAATGAACAGCGGAAGCCCTAAAGTTGCCCAAAATGAACACCAGAAGTCCCAAAGTTGCCCAAAATGAACACCAGAAGCCCTAAAGTTGCCCAAAATGAACACCGGAAGCCCTAAAGTTGCCCAAAATGATTACCAGAAGCCCCAAGGTTGCCAAAAATGAACACAAGAAGCCCTAAGGTTGCCCAAAATGAACACCAGAAGCCGTAAAGTTGCCAAAAATAAACACCAGAAGCCCCAAGGTTGCCCAAAATGAACACCAGAAGCCTTAAAGTTGCCCAAAATAAACACCAGAAGCCCTAAAGTTGCCCAAAATAAACACCAGAAGCCCTAAAGTTGCCCAAGCCTGAAAGTTGCCCAAAATGAACACCAGAAGCCCCAAACTTGCCAAAAATGAACACCAGAAGCCCTAAGGTTGCCCAAAATGAACACCAGAAGCCCTAAAGTTGCCCAAAATAAACACCAGAAGCCCTAAAGTTGCCCAAGCCCGAAAGTTGCCCAAAATGAACACCAGAAGCCCAAAGTTGCCCAAAGTGAACACCAGAAGCCCTAAAGTTGCCCAAAGTGAATACCAGAAGCCCTAAAGTTGCCCAAAATGAACACCAGAAGTCCCAAAGTTGCCCAAAATGAACACCAGAAGCCCCAAGATTACCTAAAATGAACACCTGAAGCCCTAAAGTTGCCCAAAGTGAACACCAGAAGCCCCAAAGTTGCCCAAAATGAACACCAGAAGCCCCAAAGTTGCCTAAAATGAACACCAGAAGCCCTAAAGGTGCCCAAAATGAACACCAGAAGCCCTAAAGCTGCCCAAAATGAACACCAGAAGCCCTAAAGTTGCTCAAAATGAACACCAGAAGTCCCAAGTTTGCCCAGAAATTAGCCATCTCTTATATAAATACTAAACTAAAACTATATACATTTTCTAATACTCCACATACAAACTACTTTATTCAAATCAAACATGGATCCTGTGTCACGAGTCAAACGAACAGCATTGCACCCCGGATATTAAGTGTGTGTTATTGGATATATAAGTTAATGTATGTTAAATTCTAACATATATTCTAAATTGCAACTTCATTACAAATATGCAATTGTAATTATATTTAAAAGCATGACATACAAGTTTCAATAGAAGTGACATTAAAGTGTTTTAGTTCACCAGAAAATGCTTGTCAGTACATTCAGCAGTAACTTTAACCATATTTCAAAGACAATGGAAGTAATTATGAAATTACATATAAATATGTACTTAAGACATATTTAAATTAGAATAGGTCAAATTATTTAAATAGGTCAAAAAAGCACTCTAAAGTTTAGCTAATTGCATTTAATATAAATTTGAAATATAATGCATTTTCATTTATTTGCTGTATACAATCAATTAAGTGTCCTAAAACATGCACACTTAAGTATATTCTTTTAAAGTATATTATTTCCATTATAAGAACTGAAGTGTAGTTTTTTTCAGAAGGGTGTAACTAATGGTTAGAAAAAATGTTTTGCACTTCTACTCTATCATTGAAATTGCAGTTTGGTATATTCTGGAATTTGGAATGTTAGAGACACTCGTTTTCACATCTATAAGTCATTTTGTTTGGACAGTCCTCAACATCATGAGTAAATCACTCGCATATGCGACTAAATTTCATGCTAGGTGAAACTTTCACCTTTTTGAGGTTGAGTAATTTCTTGGTTTTTTTGTAAAATCATAAGGTAACAGCTGACTTATTTATTTATTTTTTATTTTTTTAATTTGTTAATATATTAGCAGTTGCCTGTTATCTTCCAGGTTAGATCCAAAGCTACCTGATTGGCTGATGTTGGTTAATTTTTAACTGCAGTTTTATCTTTCTCTCTTCTGTCATTCTACACCTAATTGAATTGATATTGTCACATGATATTGTTAAATTGGACCTTGCCATGCCTTGACTTTTAGTGAAGTGGTGCAACTGATTTGGAACAAAATTTCATTGTCATAAATGTCATTTTAATTTAAAAAAAGAAACAATAAAGCATGTTACTAAAATATCATTGTTTTTGTTTTGCATGTAGACTGGGGCATAGGCCTGCTAAAAGAATCATTAATGGAATTGTTAAGTTGAAATGGAATCCGAAGCAGAATCGTTAAATTCCTTGTGATCCCCAACCCTAGAGAAGCTTGTAACTCAAGGACTGTCATACGGTCCATAGAGTGTTGCTTAATGACACTGACAGGGCGAAAAACATAATGAGTCTTGCTTAATGCAGATTGGATCAGACCTCTGATCAATGACCATCCAATTTCCAACCCCTAGAGTCATTAATAATCTGTGCAATTCATTGCTGTGGCCATATGAACTTCCTGACATTGAGGAGACGAGATGAGCTGCTTGATTTATTAATAAATGACAGAAAAGGCCAATAAGCTGTAAAAAGTCCTTAGCTAAAAATTCTATCATAATATGGACGTCATCATTTTACATTCAAGAAGTAACATTTTAGCTTCACAAATGCTTCTTCTGGGTGAAGTTTAGTTGTTTTTTAAAATATATTTTTAGATAAATCACTGGTACTATAAGTCATTAGTATCACCAAGTCCTGTTAAATGTTTTTCATTTGAATTGGTTTTATAATTCTAATTGTAGCTAAAGAAATTGAATACAGTGATACAATATAGGTTTCCACATCATATTTCCTAACTGGTGCATCAGAGATTGCGACATAAAATGTGCATTTAGTGAAGTGAAACTGTGACCACAGAGCCAATATACAAACTGAACCATGAGAAATTTGACATCTTTACACCCCTAATGACCTCTATGACCTCTCTGTCACCATGTTTCTAACTCTCATTTCCTCCACCATTTGTGTTTCAGGTGAAAGATCTCAATAGTTTGGCTGCACACGGATTCACTGGTCATGCTGCGCTTTGGAGGGACAAGAAGAGACACTAAATAAAAAAGGACGAAAAAGTGTCGAGAGAGAGCAGAAGGTAGACCGCAGCCGCTATCATGTCTCGCCATCACAGCCGAGCCACCAGCTTTGAGGAGAAGGGAACTACGCCTATCCACAAAAGCTCCACCCCCTTACACAAAAGCTCCACCCCCACTCACAAGAGTGCATCCTCATCCTCTTCCTCTCAGAGAGACAGTCGACAGGTGAGACTAACTTAGCTTTGAGACAGAGAAACAGAAAAGCTGCGCTTGTGCAACAAATTTTTCAGAGTTGTTCAGGAAATATTTTTCCTATTCTTTGAACTATTTATCCAGACACTGCCAATAGTTTGATTCACGGTGTCATGTGACAGACAGAAATAAGGTCATATGGAGTGTTCATCATTGCTTAATATGTTATGTTTCACATACCATTTAAAAATATGTAATGTTTGTATTTGTATACTGTGCAGTAAGCAGTAATTTAGTACTCCATTTTAGCCTTAGTTTCAGAACCATGTGACAGTGCAGAGGCCAAGAGATGGTCACATTCCTCTCAGCTGAGTTGGCTGATCAAAGCAAGGCTGTCGACTATGTCCATAAAGTATGTTAAAGCCAGTTACAGGCAAGAACTGCCCACTTAGACAGGAAGGGGCTGTTGGACATCTGCAGCAACATAGCAGCAACCACCCACAGTTGATTAGGGGCAGCTAAATCAATGAAATTACTATAATAGTTTGACCTTCAACAAAGTAGGCACTCAAGTAATGATGCAGCACTCTTCACAGACTGTGCAGGCAATACTGAAGCAGTTCATATACATTTTGTATAGACTTTGTGGTCATCATTTATACATATTAGTTATCATTAACATGGACTAATTAGTGTTGTTTTTAAGGCAGCCATGACTATTCTAATGCTCACATTTACCCATACAAAAAAGAAGCATACTTTAAGATCATTTTATTAAAGTCGGCATGAAACAGAAGGTGCGATTTTCTTCCCTGTGGCTATTGTGATGTATATCTGAGTGATAGGCTTAATGAACAAGAACAAATGTTGTTGGGCGGGGCTTGATTTTGTTCATGTGGAATTGATTGGATGGTTGTGGTTTGCTATTGGTGGATCTCATGTGACATGTGACAGGTTGCCCCACCCTCATCATCAGAGAAGAGAAGTGATGTTGCTGCAAGAGGGAGGGGAAGTTATTCTGATTCAAGATTATGAGGAACATGAATTAAAAAAGAATAATAATAATGTGCACAGATAAATCATTTATAATAAATACTGCAATTGTCCATTTTGATTTCATTGTGACTAAGTAAACTTAAGTAAAGTTCAAATATATTTTAAGTGCAGTTTATGTAGCAAGTATACAAAAGTCAATGTACTAGTAATGTACTTGTACTTGGACTAAATTGGCCCATTTTTTAGTTTCTAAAAGTATACTTTTAAGTGTACTTTAAGTGTAGGTATTTTGTTTTTTTTTTTTTGTTTTTTTGTATTGCAACTAAACTGTGAACTACACTTATTTACAAGCTATGTACTTCTAACTCACTTTTTAGTTTATGTATGTGCACTTTGAATATAATCTCAGACTAAACCAGAATATACAACTTATTCTGAAAGTGATGTGCATGTACACATGGTATTAAACGGTAGGGCTGGGACAATATATTGATGCATCAGGATTTGTGGATCGATTCGGAGATTTTCTGAATGCATTGTGATTCTCTCTGAATCGATTCTGAGGTTAGTGTTTTACAGCAGATGGCGCTCTAGGCTAGTTTTTAACTGCATGCTCAAATGCTCATGAAGAAAAGCACACGTGCATTCAGTTGAGTCTGAGAATGTAGTTGCACCTCAGAATGCTTTTATGACATGAGATTGATGTAAACACAGCCCACTGCAAACACCCTTGTAATTCACTTCCCACCTTTTCGAATTTTATGAATGATTATTGTATAGAAGGTTCAAGTGGTGTGTGTTGTGGTGTGTAAAAACTAAACTCAGAATTGATTTGAGAGAGAATCGTGATGCGTTCGGAAAATCTCAGAATCGATCCAGAATCATTTCTCTATTCGCGATGCATCGATTTATTGTCCCAGCCCTATTAAATGGACAAGCACCACTCACAGTTTCTTCTAAAAGTGTATACAGTACATCTATTTATAGGAATCGTCATCTCCCAACTCATGATGTGTGTGTTTTTGCATTTGTTTCTGGATAATGCTTTCACTCAGTTGAGCCTCACCGCTCTGATGTCTGTTTGTTTAATGATGTTTCTAATGAGTTTGGCATTTTGATCAGTTGGTGAAATTGGCTGTAAACACTTTCGATCTAAAAGCTTTTTTTTTTAGCTGTAATGTTTTTTGTTTTTTTTTACCCCACAAATTAATATTGGCTAAATTAGTTCTGTGTATATTCATTTAATCTTTCAATCATTGATTCATACTGACTCTCTCAGTATTTCCATCTCATGTTTATTATTGGTGTTAATGAGTCATATAGAGCTGTTTGAGTGCACATTAATATCTTTTACATTTCCATTGGTTTGTTCTTCCTATATTTCACCCCCCACCACCTTTCTAGGAGACGGATAGTTGGGAAATCATTGAGGGGCTGAAGATTGGGCAAACTCATGTCCAAAGGCCAGAGAAGCATGAGGGTTTTATGCTGAAGAAGAGGAAATGGCCCCTGAAGGGCTGGCACAAGGTTGGAATCAAAAACCACCAACTGGTTTTCACTGATCAGGCTAGTCTGATTTGCTGGTTTTAGAGAGGTTTGACAGCTGGTCATGTTAGAAAAGCAGTTAAACCAGATGAACACCAACTTGCCAGGCTGGGAGACCAGCTAAACCAGCTTAAACCACTTAAGACCAGCAATCTGTTTATTCTTGGTGTTAATAAATAAAATAGAGCTGTTTGTGTACACATCCTTACAATATGTATTTACTGAATGTATTGGACTAATACTGTTTTGACTAATACTATTTTTTCTTCTCGTCTTCTACCCAGCGATTTTTCGTTCTAGACAACGGGATCCTGAAATACTCCAAATCTCCTGTAGATGTGAGTTTCTTTTGGGTTTTAAATGGTACATTGAGTGCTTCCTGTGAGCAGTGCTGTTCTGTGAATAATAATGATGAGTTGTGTAGGTTGGTCAGAGAGACGGTGAGCTGTGATTGGCTGTCTGCTCTTGCTGTAGCGTGACTCAGATGAGCTCAGACTCAGCAGCAGAAAAATCACTAAGCACTGATGCAACAAGGACATAGTGTGCGTGTGTGCGTGTGTGCGTGTGTGTGTGTGTGTGTGTGATCCAGAGTGCTTTTGGAGAGGTTTGTTCTCTTCCCCTTTAATAACCCTACATCTTTTATTTTATTAGCAGTAGGTAAATGACAGAAAACAAATTAGAGAGAGGAACTGGATCAGAAAACCAGTGACTGAAAAGAAATGTCTGGGACATATTGCACTCCAAAATCAAAAGAGAAAAATAAGATATTATTTTTCAAAAAAACTATTGCAGAATTTATATATATTATATACACTGCCCGGTCAAAAAAAGAGAGAAAAAATGTCGCTGTTTGGATTTTAATAGGCAAATGCTTAAGAGTCTATGACTGGATCATTATTGCAGTAATTATTATGTTTTTAGCATGTTATATGTTTGGCAATAGTTCTTCTAACCCTAACTGATGGAGTGTGTAGCTTTTCATTTCTTAAACACCATGTAGGAAGACACATCATGGCCTTATTCCAGGATGACAATGTCAAGATTCATCAGGCTCAAATTGTGAAAGAATGGTTGGGAGGTAAAAATGTTATTTCCATCAAAAGGTGCATCAGTTTTTGGTCAAGATCTTGTACTGACAATGTAAGAGGTGAGCACTCTGTAAAGTTTCCTCCAGCACACCCCAAAGACTTTCAATGAATTTAACGTCTGAACTCAGAGGTGCCAATTCATTTGTGAAAAAAAATTGTTCATCTTTCACAATTTGAGCCTGATGAATCTTGACATTGTCATCCTGGAATATGGCCATGATGTGTCTTCCTACATGGTGTTTAAGAAATGAAAAGCTACACACTCCATCAGTTAGGGTTAGAAGAACTGTTGCCAAACATGTAACATGCTAAAGTGATGATGACATGACGTGACGTGTGGCCAAGTATGGTGTCCATCCCATACTCGGAATTTGTGCTCTGCATTTCACCCATCCAAGTGCACACACACACAGCAGTGAATAGTGAATATACACACGAGCAGAACACACACCTGTTTTTGCTGTGGGGCCGGGGAGCGATTGGGGTTAGGTGCCTTGCTCAAGGGCACCTCAATTGTGGGTAATGAGAGTGGAAGATAGCGCTGTTCATTCAGTCCCCCCACTTACATTGAAAGCAACAAAATTACCGTCATTCGAGGTCCAGAAAGGTACTAAAGACATGGTTAAAATAGTCAACGTGACTACAGTGGTTCAACCTAAATGTTATGAAGCGACGAGAATACGTTTTGTGCGCAAAAACAAAACAAAAATAAGGACTTTATTCAACAATATCTTCTCTTCTGTGTCATTCTCTTACGCTGTTTACGTTCAGCACTTCCAGGTTCTACGTCAGAACCAGCATTCATGTGATGCTGATGCAGGAGCCGGCCAATAATGAGTCGGCATCCAAACAGCAACTTTTTTTTTGGGCTGGGCAGTGTATATATATATATATATATATATATATATATATATATATATGTATATATATATGTACACACACAGAAAAATTAAGTGAATCTGAACAGAACATGAGGGTTAAATGTTATTGTGTGTGTTTTTTGTGTCAGATTCAGAAAGGAAAGCTTCATGGCAGTATAGATGTGGGTCTGTCTGTGATGTCCGTCAAGAAAAGAGCTCGCCGCATAGATCTGGACACAGAAGAGCACATTTACCATCTGAAGGTGTGTGTGATTTTTCTTGATCTGTGTTCACTGAAATAGTGTGGACAGAACCAGTGTTTCTTCAACTTCAGGTACATTTATGTCTCAGGGGATTATTTTGATTTCTTTTTAAACTTTTTTTTCTTGTTGTTTTGTAAAGATGATATTAAATCTGTGTTTTCATGCCTTCTTCGTTTATTATTTGATGCTGTGAATTGGCTGTCTCCTAACTCTGTCTATGTCTTTGTCTCTTGCTCCTTCAAGGTGAAGTCTCCAGATGTTTTTGACATCTGGGTGTGCAAGTTGCGTAACCATCGTTTGTTCCGTCAGAACGAGATCGTTCGTTCTCCTCGTGATGCTACGCTACGGACGTTCCCTCCGTCTGCCGCCGCAGAGTCACCCCAAAACACCCCTTCCAGCACACACCAAAACAAGGTCACTGCCGCCCACTCGTGTCCTCTGTTTGTGTGTTTTTTATATTTGAGGGTTTATCTGTAGTAATTATATTTCATTAAAAGTCAGCATGAAAATTAACCTTTATTTTTTGTTTCTTATTGTACACAATTTATTTGCATTCAGGTTTAGCTCCATTCTGACATGTAATAGCCATTTTTCACTCTCCAGTCCCACTGGAAGAATTATAGGTTGCAAATGTGGTGTCATGTTGACTTAAAAGCAACAGAAATCAAAGTTAAGCTTCACTCAGATGTAAGTAAACGTGTGTGTATGTATGTGCCCCTTCAGCAGGGTAAACCTAGCAGTCTGCCCTGGCACCTGCCACCATCCTGTAGTAATGGACAGAGTAAAGTGGCGGCCTGGTTAAAGGAGTCAGAGGAGATGGATAAGTGTGCAGAAGGTAACACACAATTCATTTGTAATAATTAAGATTTCATTATATGGGTCATCTCTCTATACCTGTCAAGATGACAGTGTCACATTACCACCATAAAAAAAAAAAAGAAGAAATATTTTTTTATATTGTATATAATTATAATTATTTTTATTATTATATTATTTTTGACAAGTAAGACCATTTCCTATTTTCACTGTTATGCATAAATTTCATATATCATTTATACATAATGATACTATTTGTACTAAATGCTGATTTCAATAAAATATCACTTTATTACAGCAATCCACTGAATGTTGTCATTCAAAGTAATGAGAATTACAAAATTATTTAAACATTCAGATGCATTGCGGTAATGAGAATTTAAAGGAAAATGTATAATGACATTATTTTCATGCTTAATTTGAATTAAAATAAGGCAGTGGGTATTTGCAGTGATAATAACAATAGATTCCATTTACACTACATAAAAAAAAATGTATTTTCTTTCCAATAAGTGTCTATAGTAGTTAGATACTATTTGCACCTCATTATTTTGGTACATTATAACAGTATGCAATAACATATTGAGTATAAATGATTATATTTATTGAATAAATGCCACATTATTGGGACAATAAAGCCCTCCACACTTCATTATTAAATAATAGGGGTGTGACGAGACAGTTAGCTCACGAGATGAGACGAGACATGAGATTGAGTTCACTAGAACGAGATGAGACAAGTTTTTTTAAGAAATCCTCAATGATGAAATGCATGACTAGAAAAATAGTCTGCAGGTTCATCTGAAATGGTTTAACTAATCATCTTTTAATGAATGCCATTTCAGTTCTACTTTCTGAGTATGAATTATCACATGCAGTAAAAGACAACAATACTGAAGCACTGTAGAAGTTTTGCCACAAACTCAACTGACTGGCTTCTCTCCTGTATGATTTCACATGAGTCTCTTCAGACCTTACTGTACATGAATTATGAGCTTCTGCAACTTTTGACCTCCTAACTGAACTCCTTTCCACAAATTGCGTACTCTGTGAATAGGGAGCGGCGGTGCTGAGCGTGTATTCTACAAGATAAGACATTTGTCAGACGCTTTTAGGCTCTGTTGTGCAATGAATCCTCCGCCATGGTCTTGCCAGTCGTCTCGTCACTTCTCGTCACATGATCAGTAAACACTGATTCCTGCTGCACTACGTACAGATCTGCTGCTCATGTTGGATGAGCTGGATGGAATTGAAGTGACCGTCATTCAACTGAATTAAATGTTTTTTTTTTTCTATAAAAAGCAAAATGACAGTGGAGGCATGATGTAGATGTAGCGGTGGCATATTCTATCCTAATTTCACCCGCATCTCACACTCCGTCATGGCAATATCGTGAGACAGCTTTTCACCTCGACGAGAAATCTTGTCACATTTTATTCTTGCAAGAACTTCTGGCATTAGATCTCGTCACACCCCTATTAAATAACTGTTAGGCACTTTAATTCCACTTTTCACATATTTTCTTTATATTTATTGAAAATAAATGCCTTTCCAATCTGATATGTGATGGGAAAAGGGTAAAGAGTTCGGCAAATGGCGCATTAGAACTCGGGTCGATCGCGTCAAAATTCTTTTGTACTTTTGTCTGATCCAACCAGACTTTGGTGGGCGGAGTTAGTGTAAATAGCCTCTGCCAACAAGACGGGCTATTTGCATTTAGTGTAAATAGACACTCTGTGAAAATAATGTCAGTGTAAGTGAGACACCTCAACAGTACACTAAATTTTCTTTACAAAAAAATATTTAATATTTTTTTCCTTTTGAGAAGGAAACTCTGTGCAAGATTATTCCTGAAGACTGGATCCTCTGTCTTATTTTCAAAAACTACATTTGAGCCTCAACTGGTGTGTTTGTGTGTTTCAGAACTCGCCTACTGCCAGTCTAGTCTTTTAGAATTGAGTCAACTGCTGCAAAGTCTGGAGATCTTACAAAGGACACAGTCAGCTCCCAACTTCACTGACATGCAGGTATATCCACACACTCAGGCAGCAGACAGACAGCTGTGCTCTTTAACCCAGATCTTGGTATTAAATAGCTTCCTTATGGTGTCTAGTATATCTGTGCAGATTATGTTGCAGTGTTACAGATTGTATTTCTCTTTAGCTGCATTTACACAGCAAACCTGCACAGGTTTGATATTCTGATACGTATCTGATGTTTTGTCTTGTCTGTTTGAATTCACTTCACATACAGTATATCCAGCTGTGTTTATATTAATATCCTGCCAAGTTAGTTTAGCGCTGTGTTGGCCAAACAGTGCAGTGTGTTGTACAAGTAAAAGGAATCACTCATCATAACACATTGTGAATCATAAGCTAAATATTGACTAGTCGACATATCACCTGCTTTTCTGAATGACTAGGAAAAAATAGTAGTCTTGCAAACCCTTTTGATATGAAATTTAACATGCAGATGCAAGAGATTTTTCAGACTAAGCCTAGACTTTCTCATAACGGTGATGAAACATTCAGAATTAAGAGAAGAATCTATACAAGCTTTAATCTCTGATCTGTGCCAGATATCTGATGAAAAATGGGAATTTGTTGAGAGTGTTAATGCAGCTCTATTTATCATAATATATATAGTATTTTACATAGATTCAGACATACCTAAACCTCAAACTAAATTCAACTTCTCAAACACAATATTATGATTCTTCCTTCAAAATTTTTCATTCCCATTACTTTTGCTTATGAAATAAAGACCCAGCCTGCTCGTCACTCATTTAACAACATCTCATCTTCTTTTGTCACTGCCGATGGATTCAGTGCTTCAGTTTTCTGCTATTAACCCTCTCACCCCTTTGCTGTGCGTGTGTGTGTCCATGTAATTTAGAGTAACTGTGTAGATTTGACAAAGAAAGAAAAGCGTGTCAGCAGAAGATGGAGGACTAAAAGTGTCAGCAAAGATGCAAAATTGCAACAGCAGGTACATCTTCAACACACCCACAATCAACACTGAGGATAATTTACTATTAGTTATTTATTACTTATTGCACTGCATCATTTTAGCATTTGATTTACTGGAATTATGCAAATTAGGCAACAGTGCAATCATGGCCGAAACAATCTGTGCTGAATGCAGTTTGTATGCAATTACTAATTTTACACACTCATTCTGAGTTATAGAGAACATAGCTGACTACCAGAATCTGACATACTTTACTGAGACTGTATAGCATTGCTCCACCATTTCAGTGTTGGCACCTGAATCCATTTAAAATGTCAAAAGAGTGGTTGCATGCACAAATGGCTCAATTGTTTAGTGAGTTTGCCACACAGTCTCAATGCAGCAGTGACCGCAGCTGAGAGAGTTTAGTGTGTGCAAGTTTCTTCAACCTTCACGCACACACGCATGACCACTTACCCTCTGAACAACCTCATTATTGCAGTCCTTAACCTAAGCCATAGCATCGGAGGAGACCGCCTGCTGCAGTCTAACACTCTGAAGGCCTGACATTTGACTCAGTGGATCCATTATAAACCATTCAAACTGTTTCTGAACCTTTAACAGCATATCAGCCATAGTTTAAAGGACTTTGGATGTTTATAATGGATCACTACAGATAAGAGAGCGTGTGAGTGATTGGGACTGGCCATTTCTTTTTTTATTCCCTCATAAATGTTGCTTTTGTTGGAATGGGTCATTTATTTGGATCATTAATTAAGAACGGACAAACACAACTCAGCACAGCTCAGAAAACAAAATAAGGTTATATGTAAGATACAAGACATTTGATTCTAAAATTGCATGTGGAAAATTATGTTGTTCAAATTAATGCCTTAAATATCTGCCCCAGACTTCCATTGTAAGTGCATTACTGTGCAACCAGTTTTTATTTGTTTTTAAAAACTGAGGGACAAGGCAAAATAATTTTCCATGGTAATCAACAGATCCACAGATGTTCTTTTTCATTACTTAAAGGGTTAGTTCACCCAAAGATGAAAATTCTGTCATTAATTACTCAGCCTCACGTCATTCCAAACCTGTTTCATTTATCTTCGGAACACAAATGAAGATCTTTTTGGTGAAATCTGAGATATTTCTGTCCCTCCATAGACAGCTACATAACTACCAATTTGACGCCTCAAAAAGTTAATAAAGACATCATAAAACAAATCCATATGAGTTGAGCGGTTTAGTCCAAATTTTCTGAAGAGACTCGATTGCTTTATATTATGAACAGATTTAATTTAGGCTTTTATTTAATATAAACATTCATCAACTCATACATCAGTTGTGGTAAATGGAAGCTCAAGCATGTTTGCTTGATGTGTGCGAGAACCAGTGAGGTTCATTCTCGTGTTACGCAGCACCTTTGAGCTTCCGGAAAAGAGGTTTGTTTTTGCGCGTGAAACAGGTTTGTTTGAGCTTTTGTTTATGTATGCTGATAAATGTTTATATGTGAATAAAAGCCTAAATTAAATCTGTTCATCATATAAAGCCTCTCTTCAGAAAATTTGGACTAAACCTTTCAATTCATATGGATTAGTTTTACGATCTCTATGAACTTTTTGAAGCGTCAAAGTGTCAGTTGCATAGCTGTCAATAGAGGGACAGAAAGCTCTCAGATTTCATAAAAAATATCTTAATTTGTGTTCCGAAGATAAATGAAACTCTAATGGTGCGTTCACACCAGACGCAAATGAAGCGTTAAGCGCGAGTGATTTACATGTTAAGTCACTGCAAAGACGCGATAGACATCCTGCGGCGCGATTCGCGTGAATGATGCGGCGCGAATGACGCAGTGCGCGAATCGCGCAAGTTGAAAAATCTGAACTTTGGCAAATATTCGTGCCGCTTTAACCAATCAGGAGCTTGCTCTAGTAGTGACGTGATTACGACGTAGCGAGCGGAGGCAGAAATCCGAAACAACAGTGTAGGACAAAATCATCGTCGCTGTATGTGGATACCCGGAGCTGTACGATACATCTTCATACTTTTATAGAAACAGGAATGAAAAGGATCTTGCTTGGAAGAAAGTGAGTGAGGAGGTCGGACAATCTGGTAAGTTGTAAAAAACGCTCTTTACTCAATTTGAGCTATATATATACATATTGAGACCTGGCAGAAGCCCCTCACATGACGTGAATTTGCGTCTGTTGTGAAGTGTATTTCATGCGCGAATGAAGCGAATTTCATGAGCGAATGAAGCGAGTAAACTCAGAATGTTCAAGCGTCGAACTATGCGCGAATAGCGCGATTTATTCGCGCAAGTCGCGTCTGGTGTGAACGTCCCATTACAGGTTTGGCACGACATGAGGGTGAGTAATTAATGACAGAATTTTCACTAACCCTTTAATAAAGTGAGCAGCAATGAATTGGAAAGGTGTTCTGTGAAGCTGACATGCTTATCTGTTAATGAGTTGTGTATATTAGTAACCCTTGAGGTGTGTTTGGTTAAATATGTATCTGGCTCTTGTGTTCACCCCCAGGTCCAGTCACTTTCCCAGTCACACAGTGCTAAAGTAAGCAGAACCCTCACTGTGATGTTATCTTCATATTACACCATGATGTAACCATGCTGTAGTCTCTCCAACGCTTGCATGCAGTGCTGCTTTACATTCTCTCTGCAAAACATTGTCAGTGTGACCTTTTTAGAAATAACTTTAGGTTATGGTTGTAACCCAAGTTCTCTGAGGGAGATGAGTGCGGAATGGGACTGTGTAGACTCTCATGGGACATACATCTGTGTGGCAGTTCATGAAGCCCTATACCATCACACACAGGCCACTGACCCGCCTCTTTACCTCATAAACTACTGAACAGACTCAACTCATTCAAAGCTGCTCTTCTGTAAGCTGATGACAAGTAGGCCATTTTGTGTGATCTTCCTCAGTGAACTAGGGTTACATTTGTAACCAGTAGTTCTCATTTAGTCAACTCGCTTAACATCTCACTATCAGATATGGCAAACACCCACTTGTTAAGTTACTGTAGACAGTTAAGCTAAGGGCAAAAACACATGTACAATCCTAAAAAAAGTCATGCAGGTTTGGAACAACAAAAGGGTGAGTAAATAATAAAGAAAAAAAACTGTGAACTATCCCTTCCTTTCAAGACCCTGCTTCTAGCACTGTATGGGCTTTAATGATTTCTCTAACTTGAAGGCCAATCTACCAGTGAACAGATCGTCTATTGAGGTGCCTCTAGAAGGGACTGAGGAGGTAGTCATTCCCCCAGTAGAATGACCTCTAACTCCTGGAGGCCTCTTAATGAATAATACATCTTGATGGCATCTTGATGGCTTCCCCTAACCAGTATGACAAGTGTTTTTTTTACATTGCTCTACCTCTTGCTGGATTTGAAAAACAAACCAAGGACTGCTCACAGTGCACCAGCCATTAAAAGCACATCTCTCCTCCCCGCCAGAGTGGGGGAGGATGAAAAACTGGGATTTCAACCTCCAGAATAGATTTCAGACATTGTGGATGAAGTAATTCCCATCATACCAGAGAAATGAAATCTCTTAACATTCATACTTTTTCAGATAACCATAGATTCCCTGGCCATTGCGGAGCCAGCACCACCACTCTCCTCCAACTCAATATGATTCTGACTCTTTTCAGAGTGCAAAGATCAAGTCTGACAGGTAGAAATCCATAAAGCAGACTGGGCACTGGTGTGCCAGTGCATCTATGCCTAGTAGCATGTCTGGTTCTCTCAGTAAAATGGACAGCAGACACTGTGCATTTTCTTTTGAGGTGAACATATCTGCGACAGTTGTAGGCCTTATCTTTTCCATATCTACACTGCTACATCCAAGTTTCCACTCTACCAGGTGCGGGTTTCCGCAACAAATCTATCCCTGTGCCTTCAACAGAAACATGCTTCCCAGAAACATGCATCAGTGTAGAAAAACATGTAGAATTCAACCATTGGAAAATACCAACAAAGAGTTCCAAGTAGTTGATATACACACTTCAGAGAGAAAGATGTCATGTCCCATTTACTGTCCGATCATTAATGACTACTCCCCAATCATGCATAACTGTGTCTGTAGTGATGAAACTTTGTTTATCCCATCAACAACCCTTCAAGATACTTTTTGTTCCTCCAGATGTGCAGTGCTGTAGGCATCGAGCTGACACACTCAGACTTATCTGCATAAATGTCTGGAGAAATTCAAATTTATTTAGATTTTTAGATTTATTCGCGATTATATGTCATCTGAGTCCACTTTGATGTATGTGCATTCCATGATTATTTCTCATATTACTTACTGTTTAACTACTTGGTCGCAAGCTAGTATAACTACTTTGAAACCACTGGAGTCTTTGTATAAACAATCACTAAAAACTCTTGATCAGAAATCAGTTCAGTTTCATCATTGTTCAATATTAAAAAAATACAATTTGCTAAGCTGGGACAACTTGATTAAATATGTACATATTTGTCTACTGTTTAAGACTATACACAGCCTGACTTCACCACTAAAACAGTTTGTGAATATTAGAACAACTGCTCACCGATCGACAAGGGGTGAGGAAAGAGGGGACTGTATTATTCCTCTCAAAAGATGTCAATTCAGTCAGTCTGTATTTTCAGTCAGAGCTGCAAGGGAATGGAACTCCATCCCATCAACAATTAGAAGATTACATACTTTTGGTTCTTTTCAGTTTCAAATGGTTACTGACAACTCAGCATTGTCAACATTAGTATTGTATTCTTGACAAAATAGACTTTCTTGTACAAATTGCTCTTGGCTATGTTGCCATCTCTTTCTCTTTCTCTTTCTCTCTCTCTCTCTCTCTCTCTCTCTCTTTCTGTTTTTCTCTTTCTCTCACTCTCTTTTTACTTATGTTTTGTATTTTTAGTAGCGCTTTTTACTGTGCATTTGTTTTTTTGTTTGTATGATGTGTATGTGTGTAATGATGCTCTGTCTTTGTTTTAGGGTGACTTTTAACATTCTGTCAAGGGTCTACAGATGAAAAATAGCCCTTTTGGGCTAATTCTGGCACATTTACAGTTATGTTTATTAATGTGCATTGCCCCTGTTAACAATAAACTATAAACTATAAATTCAAAGAAGTCACCCAGGAATGAAGTCATCTGAAAAGGAGTCCTAACAATTCTACTCCAATGGCCAGTGTTTAGCAGCCTCAGACAAAGACAAAAGGACACCAGTGTCCTCAGACTGAACTGGTTCAAGCTATTCTGAAATCTTATCCTCTTCTGTTACAATGTTGATGCTTGATAAGTATCCAAGTGCAGCCCCATGAACACAGTTTACTTTGAGCAAGATAAGTTTTTCTAGTTTTATAACCATCCTAAATGCTTGTAAGTGTGCACTTAAGAAACAGTGTGAAAGGGTCATACACATTTGGTAATGATGCATGGGGTCAGAGGTAGTCTAAATGGAAAGACTAGGAACTCTGATATTATGGAAAATCTTAGATTTTTTGTTGGATGCAAAAGAGAATGTGTAAATATGCATTCTTGATATCTGTAGAGGTAAACCAGTCACCTCTATGCACATATTGATACACAAATGCTTGTGATTTTTCTGTATCAACACTTTAAGTCTTAAAATTCTGAGATAATTTTTTGTCCAGAGATCTAGATCCAGAACAGGGAAAATGCCTCATTCCTTCTTGACAAAGTTGCCACTCAGATTCACACTGCATGCGGCAAACTTCGTGTGAGTGGGCCCGTTGTCCCTTGGGACCAATGAGTAGGCTATACCATAGATGACCTTAGTGGACCCAGGGTCCGGGACAATGTTTTCAGTTGTTCCCCTCCTCCCCGACAACGACCCTGCTACTTGGTCCTCCAAAGGAGTGAAGACCCAACATCAATGCAAGCATTCCTCCACCCTCTACCCCTGATCAAACTCACTGTAACTTTCCAGTAATCCTGAAGACCTTGATTATTTTCTTCATGTGTGTTTGATTAGGGTTGGAGATAAACTCTGTAGACCTTGAGGGCCACAAAACTTTGTGAACTTAGTAAAGCCATAAAAAAACGCTACACGTAGCTAAACGCTACTTTTTCTCACCTAAAGTCGTCAAGCTTGATGGCCAAATATATGGTAACTCTATATTTTTCTCTCTCTGGAGGATTAAGTCTAGCTTGATAAACAAAGAATATGTGTAGATGCCACAAGTGGAAAAATGCAAAATGAAGTGCTGAGTCTATGCAGTAGGTCATGTAGAGAAGGGGCAGGACTTCCCGAGTGCAGGGGCTGCCAACCCTGGTCCTAGATTACCCCCAATGGTACACATTTTGGATCTCCCTTTTTTTGACAAACTCATTTCAGGTTTTGGAGTCTACTAGCAAGCTGATGAGTTTATTCAGATGTGCTTGATTAGATAACCATACAGAATGTGCAGAGATGTGGGGCCAGGTTTGCCTTAGCACAATGACCTAAATGCGTGGTAGTATCTGATTGTTAAAGATATACTTCACCCAAAATGAAAATTCTTTCTTCTTTTGAACTAAAAAGAAGATATTTTGAAGAATATTGGTAACCAGACAGTTGATGGTAGCCATAGTAGGGGAAAAAATACTATGGAAATCAATGGCTACCATCAACTGTCCGGTTACCAGCATTCTTCAAAATATCTTCTTTTGTGTTCAGCAGAAGAAAGAAACTCATGCAGGTTTGGAACAACATAAGGGGTGAGTAAATGATGACAAAATTAAAATTTTTGGGTGAACTTACCCTTTAAGTCTGACATCACGTGTCACAGTTTCTGGGTTCAAATCAGATGCCAAAACCAACTTCTGTCAGATGCCAAAAGGCAGCAAATTGTGCTAATATACGCTTACTATTTGCTGTAGTACTACCAAAAAATCCTGATCTTCATACCGAAATCTCAGTTGGCCGAACTGTGGTTAATCTTTTCTGAATCGCTAAAATATTGGTGTCTGGGACACCGTAAGCCCGGAGACTGTAGTGTACAGTACACCATGAGTTTTTAAAAGCTTAGCTTAAAGTTGTGCAATAAATTAATAGTGCTCACGAACAGCTGTCGAGATAGTATTCTCTCTTAAAACGGAGTAGAGGCTTAGACCTGGATACAGTATTCATGACGTCACAACAAGTTTTGGCTTCATGAATGGCACACAGTTGCATGAACCGTAATGAGATGTTGAGTAATTCGACCCAAATAGAGCAGACTGTGTGCTAAAGTTTTAAATAATGCTTTAAAAATAAAATGGATGTCAGCAGCTCTGAATAATGCAGTTTTGTTCTGACTCATTCCAACTTTCAACTATGCACACTTGTTGACCTAGTGTGACTTTATGGTTGTTGTTTTGATTATTTAAGCTCATGGTAACAAGTTAACGCATGCTGATGGCTCACATGTCATCATGTTTTGATGCATGAACCAACCTCATTTCACCGTTGACCTTTACTCTGCTTGGCATGTGTGTTTTTTGTGTCTGTGAACTCTTTACTGAAATCTATCTAAACTATACTCATCCACACTAGACTATGTCAGACAGCCCTGGTTGGGTTTTTCAGTAGTCGAATGAATCGCTCAGCTCTGAGAGGGAGACTGTTTGCCCGTCTTGTGTTCGGAAACCCGTGTTGCTGGTTATCCTGAGACTGTGTCTGGGATCACTTCTGTCTCACTGTAGTTTGTGTGTGTTTCAGGTTCCCCTGAGTGCAAGCATGTCTCAAGTGCGTCTCCATTCCTCTAATCCTAACCTATGTGCGGAGTTGGCTGATTTTCAAACCCCTGTCACACGTCTGACTGACAGCATCGACAGCGCCAGTGACTACATCAAACTGCAGGAAGATTTCTGCATCATTGCACAGAAAGGTGAACAAAACTTTATGCCAGTGTTTCCTGAACTGCAAGTCAATGAATATACATTGTATTACAAAGTATTACAAAGAAAACATCTTCAATGTTTTTTGATGGAATGAACGAGTCAGTTATTGTCATCAATTGTTCAAAAAGTCAAAAATTCATTGGCAATGAACTTTCTACATCTGTGAGCTCTTAACTGTTTACTGTTAACGTGTTATGTATAGTTAAGTTTGTAGGATTAAAATTAGTGTAATTAAAGATGAAAAAACAGTATTATAATTATGTCCATGTAGTCAGGACTAATTATATTTTTTTGTTTCTGGTGATTCACTGAGTTCTGTTGGAAACGCTGCTTCAGGCATTCAGTTACTCACCGAAAAACAAAAGGTGCACAGCTGTTCTTGAGCGATAGCGGGTTGCAGGTCCAGGCCACAGGTTCTGACCCTTGCAAAGCCTGGTGGAGTTTGCAAGTACTCAGCATGAACTTGTGTGTGTTTGTTGCAGTGCACTCTCTTCTGAAGTCTGCCTTCAACACAGTGGCCATAGAGAAAGAGAAGATTAAACAGGTATTGACGGAACAGGAGCAAACCGGCCAATCAAATCAGATTTTGACCCTCCGCCACTCCCTGTCACAGGTCTGCTCCACCCACCGCTCATTGTTACTGTTATAATCAATGACAACCTCAAGAAAAAACACTAACACTTTTATTTGTGTAGGATTTATTTTTCCACCAACATGTGACTTCATCATTGCTTTATGTTTTTGTAAAACTTCACGTCATGCCATTTAACAGAATTTTACACTACCGTTCAAAAGTTTGGGGTCAGTATTAACTAATTAATACTTTTATTTAGCAAGGATGTATTAAATTGATCAAAAGTGACAGTAAAGACATGTTACAAAAGTTCTTTTGTCTGTCCAACTGTTTTTAACACAATAATCATAAATGTTTCTTGTTTCTCAAATCAGCATATTAGAATGATTTCTGAAGGATCATGTGACACCGAAGACTGGAGTAATGATGCTGAAAATTCAGCTTTGATCACAGGAATAAATTACATTTTGCAATATGTTTTCGTAGAAAACAGTTATTTTAGATTTTAAAAATATTTTACAATATTACAGTTTTTACTGTAATTTTCATTAAATAAATGCAGCCTTGGTGAGCAGACGAAACTTCTTTTGTCTTACCGACCACAAACGGTTGAACGGTAGTGAACATTTAGAACCGAATTTACAGTTCCATCCTCTATCCTAAGAAGAAGCAGATTTGTTATAAAAAATGAATTAATTAGATCCAGATTTTTTGACCCTTCAAACACTCATCTGCTCATTTGTTCTGGATGATTCTGTTGTTTAGGCCTTGTCCCAGAATGCTGAGCTGAAGACCCGTCTGAACCGGATCCACTCTGAATCGGTTCTGTCTGACCAGGTCGTCAGTGTCAACATCATCAGCAGTCCTGACGAGGTCTGATATTCCTCTGCTCTGACCACCCTTCGAGTTCACAACACTGAAATGCATTTCATGTGAATGACACTGGGGCTTGGAAATTGTGTGGTCATTGAACAAATAGCTGGTCAGGATAGACTCTTTTCCCCCTGTCGTGAAAATCAAAGTTTTTAATGTTGTTTATATGTCTATGTGGTGTTTTTAATATGCTTTAATTAAAACCATGTGCAAATTCATTAGTCAACACCATTGCAGAGTATTTTCTCCTTAAAACTGACACTCTCAAAAACACAGTTTGAAATCAACCCTGTTGTCTACGTCACAAATATGTTATAAGTAACTAATCACGTCAACAGGCTTTAGCATATCATTAACTGCTGCGAAGCAGGGGAGTCTCAAGAGAAGCCAGGTTATCCTGGTATATTTGTCTGTTGATATGAAAAATCTGGTACATTTAGCAATAAAGCAGGTGAATTATGTATATAAAGAGTACATTTGCAAAATCCAATACACGTCAAGTTTAAAAGAATTGCTGTGCGTTATTCTCCACATATAGCACACTCTGAACCCTAAATCCATTTTGTCACAAAAGCAGTATTGTCCACTGTCAAGGCATCGCGAGTTCACGTTTCACAGCAGAAACCGACAAGCACCCTTGCTGTTTGTGTTTGTGGACATTCCGTTTTAGCGAATCAGCGCGCAGTATTCAGGTCAGGTGACAAGGCTGCTAGTCACTTCGAAAAGACTTGCTAGCTGAGGGGAGTTTCGTCAAAGCTGATTAAAAGTGATCAAGGATTTATAATTTCAACTCCTGCAACTCCTTGTACACCATACACGTCTTACATACGCTTGGTTGTCCTTTTGCGTTTGTTTGTGTGTGAGCGCGCACGCTTCTCTCTGTGTGTGTATGTATGTGTGTGCCCATCTGTTAGTGTGTAAGTGTGCCCATATGTGCACACATGTGTTTGAGTGTTTTAAATGCAATTACTTGGTTTTGTTCAACTCTGAAACATGAAATGTGTCTGCTTTTGCCAACAAAAAAAAAAAAAACGACTGTTGGAGTTATCTGCTTTTGCTAAAAAACAAACTTTTAATATATATAAAAAGCATACTTTCAAAGAACTTTAATTTTTGTAAGTTACCTGTATTTTATTACTTATTATATTTTATTAGTTATTACTTAATCAAAACAACCCAACTGCAGTTTGATTGATATTACTTGAAATGCACAATAAAAAAAATATTATTTATGAAATTTAAAGAAACGTAGTTATCTGTTTTTGCAAATGAACTCTTTATATGATGTATATTACGATGTTATGATGAACTATATTCCTTTCTCTTTCTGACTTTCTATGATATTCAAAGCATTTCTAAGGATGCTGATTTTCAGAAGGCAGCTGTCTGACTTTGAGATGAAGAGATGAATATTAGCAACACATTATTAGCTGTTTGATAACGCAGTAAAGTCAAAGGCTAATCATATAATTACCATTATGTGTCCGACGTTGTAAAGAGCGATACATAAAACACATTATCATTCTGATACATGGACTTGTAGACGAGTCTGTATAATTCACTCTTCCTCTTCTTCTGAATCAGTTTCTGGTTCAAACATGCACTATATTGCCAAAAGTTTTGGGACGCCTGCCTTTATGTGCACATGAACTTTAATGACATCCCATTCTTAATCCATAGGGTTTAATGTATAGTTGGCCCACCCTTTGCAGCTATAACAGCTTCAACTCTTCTGGGAAGGCTTTCCACAAGGTTTAGGAGTGTGTTTATGGGAATTTTTGACCATTCTTCTAGAAGTGCATTTGTGAGGTCAGGCAGTGATGTTGGACGAGAAGGCCTGGCTCACAGTCTCCGCTCTAATTCATCCCAAAGGTGTTCTATCGGGTTGAGGTCAGGACTCTGTGCAGGCCAGTCAAATTCCTCCACACCAAACTCGCTCATCCATGTCTTTATGGACCTTGCTTTGTGCACTGGTGCGCAGTCATGTTGAAACAGGAAGGGGCCATCCCCAAACTGTTCCCACAAAGTTGGGAGCATGAAATTGTCCAAAATGTCTTGGTATGCTGAAGCATTAAGAGTTCCTTTCACTGGAACTAAGGGGCCAAGCCCAACCCCTGAAAAACAACCCCACACCGTAACCGTCACTCCAGAGAACACGTCTCCACTGCTCTAGAGTCCAGTGGAGGCGTGCTGTACACCACTGCATCCGACGCTTTGCATTGCACTTGGTGATGTAAGGCTTGGAAGCAGCTGCTCGGCCATGGAAACCCATTCCATGAAGCTAATCTGAAGGCCACACAAAGTTTGGAGGTCTGCAGCTATTGACTCTGCAGAAAGCTGGCGACTTCTGCGCACTGTGCGCCTCAGTATGCGCTGACCCCTCTCTGTGATTTTACGTGGCCTACCACTTCGTGGCTGAGTTGCTGTTGTTCCCAATTGCTTCCACTTTGTTATGATACCACTAACAGTTGACTGTGGAATATTTAGTAGTGAGGAAATTTCACGAATGGACTTATTGCACAGGTGGCAACCTATCACTGTACCACGCTTGAATTCACTGAGCTCTTGAGAGCAACTCATTCTTTCACAAATGTTTGTAGAAGCAGTCTGCATGCCTAGGTGCTTGATTTTATACACCTGTGGCCATGGAAGTGATTGAAACACCTGAATTCAATGATTTGGAGGGGTGTCCCAATACTTTTGGCAATATAGTGTATGGGGCTGAATTAAACCAATATTTCCATTTTCCATTGTGTAGCGTTTACTACAGTAAAGTTGACCGAGTGGATCCCAGTAGTTCAGGTAGTCCGAGCTGGTGTGAGTGAGTGGAGGCGGGGACTATTTTGCATATTCATGGATCCGCATATACTAAATGAAGCAAGGGTGTAGAGTTTTTTGTAGAGAATTTAAGCTATTTTAAGGCAAAAAAAAAACAAAACATTTTAATATGTCATTTTGGTGATCAAACATGAGTTTTAAGAGATAAAATTATTGGCTACAGGGGGACTTTAATTATACGGTTAAAAAGGTACTGATGGAAAGTGACACTCTGTACTCTGGCCTCATACACTTTGGCTGCAATACAACCAAACAGAGCAATCATTGGACCTAATGAGTCCCGCGAGATGCTGCCCGTACTGATCAACCATGTGTTTAACTATTGGCAACAGACATTGTGTTTCAAGATTTTCACTTTCCACAAGACTTAAATCCTTCAGGCTTTTGTGTTCCTTGCATCAGGTTGTAAGTCTTTCTGCACTGGTCTTGAATACAAGTGGTTGTCTGTGATAAATTTCAGCTCTGTGAAGAGATCACAGTTTTGAATGAACGGTGGAGAATAAGAAATAAAAGCAGACAATCCTTTAACTGTATGTGTTTGTGTGTGTTTTGTAGGCAGGTGAGCCGCTCTGCGTGGGCATCCCTCTCTCTCAGCAGGTGTCCAATGAGAGCAGACTCTCCATGTCAGAGTCAGTGTCTGAGTTCTTCGACGCTCAAGAGGTGCTTCTGTCCGCCAGTTCATCAGAGAACGAGGTGTGTGTGTGTGTGTGTGTGTGTTCATGTCAAAGACATCAATTGCATGCTGCTGCTGAGTGCAGAAGGTGAAATACAATGCAATGGTGACACTTTATTTTACAGTTATTTTACAGATTTTTTTAATGTTTTAGAAAGGAGTCTCTTCTGCTCACCAAGGCTGCATTTATTTAATTAAATTTACAGTAAAAATTGTGAAATATTATTACAGTTTAAAATAACAGTACAGTTAAATACAGTTTAAATGTTTTCTATGTGAATATATAGTAAACAGTAATTTATTCCTGTGATCAAAGCTGAATTTTCAGCATCATTATACACGTCACATGATCCTTCAGAAATCATTCTAATATGCTGATTTGATGCTCGAGAAACATTTCTGATTATTATCAATGTTGAAAACATGCTTCATATTTCTGTGGAAACTGATACATTTTTTCATGATTCTTTGATAAAAATAAAGTTCAAAAGAACAGCATTTATTTGAAATAGAAATTCTTTGTAACATTATAAATCTTTACTGTCACTTTTGATCAACTTAATGAATCCTTGATGAATACAAGTATTACTTTGAAGACTTATATAATAATAAAGATATTATTATTATTATTAAGAATGACTGGATGTGTCCAAACCTGGTTGAACCATTGCATTTATCAGTAATGTTTGGGATTTATCATCTGTGTCATGTGTGTGAGCGTTATCTGTCTATTGAAGTGTTTATTTGTATATTTGCACGCCGCACTGCAGTAGGTCAATACAGACATAAACACACACATTTTACAGTTAGCCAGCACTGCGCAAAATGAAAGACAGTGAGTAACATCACCTCCCGTCTCTCTCTCTCTCTCTCTCTCTCTCTCTCTCTTTCTCTCAGGCCTCTGATGACGAGTCTTACGTCAGCGATGTGAGTGATAACATTTCAGAGGACAACGCCAGCGTCACAGATAACGTTTCCAGACAGAGTAAGATCGTCTCCCTCCTCCACGCTTTGTTCTGTTCATTAGAGCAGGACGCGTCCTGATGGGACACATGACCTTTACACACACACAAACACACATCCACCCACATGAACTGAAAGACAAATGCTCTCTCAAATATATTGTCTACAGTATTTAATGTAAAATTCTTAATATTATAATGTGAATAAAAAAATATAAAATCTTAAGTGGTTAATATCGCAGAGCATGTCAAGAGCACGCTGAGATCATATTTCACCCCAAAATCGCATGAAAAAACAAACACAATTTTTTTGTATTGTATTGTGTATTCATTTTGATTTTAATTGTTATTTTATTTCCAGTAACAAAAATGTTTTTTTATGCTTTTAGTTTATGATAATCAGTATATCATCCAGCCCTGGTATCCCATGAGTAACCTTGTGTTTCTCCCTCAGTGCCTAATGGTGATCTGTCCAGTGGTGCGTTCCGTAACGGCAGACGTACGTGTCTCCCTGCTCCCGCTCCTGACACGTCCAACATTAACCTGTGGAACATCCTGAAGAACAACATCGGGAAAGACCTGTCGAAGGTGTCCATGCCAGTGGAGCTGAACGAGCCCCTGAACACACTGCAGCACATGTGTGAGGAGCTGGAGTACACAGAGCTGCTGGATAAAGCAGCCCAAACTGACGACCCCTATGAACGCATGGTACGCTCCAGCTCTTAAAGGGATAGTTCACCTTAAAATAAAAATTCTGTCATCAACTGCTCACTTTGTCATTCCTAACCCCGTTCATCTTCTTTGATCCTTCAAAAAGTACATGAAGACGTTGTAATCCATATGAATCGAGCGGTTTAATCCAAGTCTTCTGAAGAGACACTTTATATGAAGAACAGATTTAATTTAGGCTTTTATTCACATTGATCAACACACATAGAGCACATCTTATATGGTAAACAGAAGCTCAACCGTAATTGCTTTAGGCACGAGAACGAATCCCATCCATGTGGATTACTTGTACAATTGTCTTTATAAACTTGTGGATGCAAAGTTATGGTTACATGGACATTCAATGGAAGGACAGAAATCTTTCAGGTTTCATTAAAAATATCGGTAGCACTTTATAAGATGTATAAAGTCCTTACAAATCATTAACAAACTTTTAGTTTATAGATAATTCATAATTAATATATTGTAGTTTCTACATTGTTAATATATTAATAGGCTATATACAAATAGTGAGTTCTTCATTCATTGTCACTGTAATTAACCAAATTATTATTGTTTAATTAGCTCATGTGTAAAGGAATTGTTTATTGGTTATTATGAGTAAATAGTTCTCACTGTAGATTAGGTCATGGAAAATGGGAAAATGTCAATAATTAAGTGCTTTAAAGGGGACCTATTATGCCCCCTTTTACAAGATGTAAAATGAGTCTCTGATGTCCCCAGAGTGTGTGTGTGAAGTTTTAGCTCAAAATACCTCACAGATCATTTTTATAGCATGTTAAAATGGCCACTTTTAGTGGTTGAGCAAAAACACGCAGTTTCAGTGTGGTCCCTTTAAATGCAAATGAGCTGCTGCGGTCGGCCTAAGAGGGCGGAGCTTCAAGAGCTCGTTCTGCCCTGTCAGGATTCAGTCACAATGCACTATAATGACAGAAACTGCGAATATATGTTGCATGGAGATAGAACAGGTATAGTTTAGTTCAATTACGGTTATTACTTATATTGTCGTCTTGTTTTTATCCACTATATTAGTTACAGGCCTACGGAGCCGCGGACATGACATGCAGGAAAAAAATAGTAGGCTAAATCATGCGCATGATTTATAAATCGAGGGAATGAAATAATAAATCGTGCGCACGTTTTAGTAAATCGATTGAACAAATTTTAATTTTTTTTTTCTTGCATGTCATGTGTGGGGCTCTGTACAGGCCTGTTTACCGTTGAGTTTTATAACATTTATTGTACTTCTCACAAAATCTGAAGCGTCTGTTTTCACTTTAGAAAATCTCTCTAAGAACACAGTGCAAGTGTGCATTAAAATATTATCCATAAACTCTCTCTCTCCCTTGCATTATCATCAACATACACAGCGAAGTACACAGAAACACTCGTTACAACTAACAGTAAACAAATATATAAAGACTTTATGCCTTTTTGGGTGGTGCTTAATAAACTGGTAAACTTTATACCCGTAAATCAACTCCAATGAACTGTAATAAAGTGCTCTCACCTTCATTACTGCCGTATCCAGTATCACTCTGGAGGCTGTAAGCTGGATCACGAACAGTTTGTACTGATCTATCCTTGAGTAACGACAACCTCTGTTTTGTATTGTCCCTTTGTATTGACATTCGTTCACAAAGCAGTCCGGTGTGAAATGATTCACACAGACATTTCGGTAGAATTAAAGGGGCATTTTCTTCGAAAACAAAATTAATCCACCTCGTCTTCAGAGGCTCAGATTTAGGGAGTAAATGGAGAGAGCTCTGTGGATTAATCCATCCAGCTACAGAACACCTAAAACGCTTGGGAGACGTTCTCGTCAGTGCAGCAATGGCGGACTGTGTACAACTCGCTGTGAACTCACTCAGGGCGGTTCTATGTTCAAATGTCAGTGTCTGTCAACATTCGTGGGCGGGGCCTGTGGCTAAAGTGACGTCACATTGCCAGGAACCTGCAAACGGCTTATTCAGAGACAGTGCTTATGATTTATAGGCATTAAAAAAAAGGAGTAGTTGGATTTTTATCATTATAGGGTGGTTGTGTACACACAGTGCCAACACACATTTATAGACCATGCAAAAGTGAATTTTGCATAATAGGTCCCTTTAAACCTTTATTAGACATTAATTGCATTCATATATATACAGTATATATATACATACATGTTAACAAAGCATAAAAAACAATCTTAATGTTTACATATGAGCTAATTAAACAATAATGTTTGTTAATTACAGTGACAATGAATGAAGAACTCACTATTTGTATATAGCCTATTAATATATTAACACTGTAGAACCTGCAGTATATTAACTGATGAATCTTGTGACCAGTTGCTTGTCAAAGGTAGTCTGTCCACTTTAACAAGCTTGACCACAATGGTCTACCAGGTCAAAATTAGGTTCACCAGTCAGTAGTCCAGTTGATCAACCATCAATACCAGACTATTAACTTAAAACCGATAATAACATAAATAACCAGCCAAGTAAAATCAGCTACAGATTTTCCAGCAGGGAAAGGTAATCCAGAGCGTCCGAGGAGAGACTTGCACAGAAACATGTTCACATACACTCACCTACATACATAGCGATATAACAGGAGGTGTGAAGTGGCTTGTGGAAGGGCGAACAGGGCCTGAAGCAGGAACACATGTCCCTTGTGGAGAGGGAAGTGGGAATTTACCTCTGGCCTCATTAAGTCCTTTAAATGTAGCCTAGTTTTAGTGTCCACACATAGTGACACATTCTCCTCGCTGCAGCGGCACTGATACCGTAGTACTGATGCTGCAGTGTAGGCGGCTGACTGCTGCACATTTACTGAGCCAATCTCATGAAACCTGTCAAGAACCAATGTCAGGTAATGTTTCACCCCCAAGTCATAAGAAGAATAAAAATAAGAAAAAATATTAACAAAATCAAAAATTTGAGCCGGGGACCTCTGGTTGAGTTGACACGGAATAACCCTATAATAATATTTAAGCCATTTAAATATGATTTATTAAATTGTAAAGTATTATTTAATTATTACATAGTAATAATTGTTATTATTTATGAATTTTCCTGAAAATAATGTCTCAATGCACAAAATTGTCCTTAGAAAATGTTTTGATTTTTAACTATTTAATTTATATTTGTGTTTTTTCCCCTTATTTCTTATTTTCTTATTTTTATTCTCATTTGGAGAACATGACCTGATACATTCTTGACAGATTTTGTGATATTAACCCCTTCAGTATGACCCAAAACCATGCAGACAGTTTGTTTGTGTGGATGTAATGATCTCTTAAGGCACGTTTATTCGATTATCTTTCGGTTTCTGTTTCTGTAGGCACTGCTCGGTCTGTATAAAGAGCACACAGTCTATCTGGACTCTATGGTTTCAGTAGTAATGATTGTATTGACAGGTTGCTTTGTTTGTGTGCAGGCGATCGTTGCAGCGTTTGCAGTTTCAGGATACTCCTCCACCTATTATAGAGCAGGCAGTAAACCCTTTAACCCTCTTCTAGGAGAAACATATGAATGTATCCGTGAAGACAAAGGATTCTGCTTCTTTTCTGAACAGGTACAAGTTATTTTATCACACACACACACACACTAGCTGCAGTACCTGTTCCAGGTGAGTTCCTGTCCTTCACTATATCACTGCACCACTTTTACTGTGTATGTGTGTGTGTATGTGTGTGTGTGTGTTTGCTGATAGCAAGGCCATCAATAGTCCTCTGGCGAAGGTTCTTCCTGTGTGACTTGAAAAGAGTCTTTGTCAGCACTGGACTTTTACACTGCCTGTGTGTGACATAATACAGTGCGTTCATAGAGGAAACCCTTTTACAGGCTTATAGTAGTGTAATTCTTCTAGTTTTATCTCACATCCACACACACACACACTGATATAAACTGACATGTGTCTCCCTCCACTGGAGTCTGTTGATATGTGAGAATGAAAGGGATACCACTGCAGCCCTTCATTTTACCATTCAGACCATTGTTGTTTTCAGACTGAATTAGCTGAATAATTACATTTAATTCTAATACTGGCTTTTAAGCATCAATACCAGTGGAACTTTTTTGTGGCCACCTTTTTATGGCTCAAGGAGACTTAATTGAGTTTTTTTGATGAATGAATTGATGTTCCATTTAAGTATCAGCTTATTCTTTCAATATTTCTCTTAAAGGCACAATATGTAAGATTTTTGGATTAAAATATCCAAAAACCACTAGAATAGTGTTATTCATATTTTATTTACTTGTGCCTTTTACGACAACTCCCATGATTCCGCTTTCAATCTCGGCGTCATCAAGCTACGCCTTTGTTTTGAATACGTGACCTCTAGCGGTGAAAATTTACATTTTGTGCCTTTAAAACAACAATTTTTAAATAAAGAAGCAAATTAGAAATATGTATAAAGAATATAGAGCCACAAAAAGAATGCAAGAGCAGCTCAGATCATTCAATCTTGGAGAATTTGATAGTCGCATGGAAAAACTAAAGTATACATCAGTTTTGACGCGGATGCTAAAGGCCCCGATATACTCATAGCTTAGGTGTAAATAGACGTTCAATATACCTTTGCTGCGATATATGTTAATATGTGCTGCACGCTTTCTTCTCAATAATAAAATAACTCAACGGACTGAACAGAAGAAAAGAACCGGAGAAGATTTCCAAGTCAAATAAGGCGGAGCCTCACAGCCACACCTACCCATTACGTAATCGCCATGAACCAATGGTAGCTCAAAGGTGTTTACCAGCTGGAGCAAACTTTTCTGGAAAGTTTTGCTTTCCTGAGATGAACTTTGTTTTGGCCTGATTTTGTCCGACATTACATTACATCAGTTTGTTCTTTGTTTTCATTTGAAGTAAATCAGGGCCTTAAGCCCAAAGTATACTTCAGATTTTCACATGTATGTTAGCGTACGTGCACAGCCATTCAAAGTATACTCCATTTGATAGCATGTGCGAACATCCTCATCCAGTGTCTGCACTATTTCTCTGCAGAAGTTATGACATGAAAAAGTTGCACTTGTTTAAACTAGTGTGCATCTCTTAATCCCCTCAGGCAAGCGCTCGTCAACTCGGCCGTCTGTTGTTGCAGTCTCGAGTAGTTATTTTCAAGAGTTATTTTTCGACATCTGTCAGCACCTTATGGAAAAACTAATTCATGCAAAAAACTTACTCATTTTGCTCTCCATAGACTTAAGGTGCAGTCATATTGCAGGCAAAATCCAGTAATTTCAGTAGGAATCCACAGGATCAGGAATTTCACACATATTTCCACACATTGGTCACGCAAATTTACAGTCTTGACCAGCAGAAAGCTGCTGGGTTTTAAAGTGACATCTGTATGAGCTGTGTTTCATACATCACTACACTATTAACAATAGTCAATGCACATTTGCCCGTAAAATTTCGCTAATTTGACCGCATCTTTAGACCAGTAAGCAACTACCTAGCAACTAAAAACCACCTTAGCAACTGCATAGCAATACCCTGGCAACCACTGGAAAAAAAACGCTAAAGCCCAAAGTATACTTGACTTTTTAAGCGTTCACGAGGGTCAGCGTACAGTGTGCGTGACGCAAATTTCGTCATCAGAAGAGTACTGCACGTGCACCACCGGATTTTATTATTTAGTTTATCCACAAGGTGGCAACCATGCACTGGGGGCGTCGATTCACAAGGTAGTCAAAGAAAAACTGCATAAACAGAACAGACCGGAACGCATGCAAGCTACAGCGAAAATGGAGGCCTACATAGACGAGAGATTGTGTGAAGAGGTTAGAAAGTACCCTCATTTGAACAACTCTAGCATGAAAGAGTACAAAGATGTTTACATGAGTTGTAACTCATGGCGAGTTTCTCGTGCTTAAAACTGAGCATGCATCGAATGGCTGTGTATGTGTATACCCAGGGCTTAACACTGTGTGGTAATGACCTAAAACATGAAAAATCACATTTTCGTTTGAAATTATAAAAATGTAGTTTTACCTAAAACTTGAACACTGTTCTTTTGCTGATTACAAGCTCTGGTATTTCTTGCAGGATGTGCAGATCTAGTTATTAATTTCTCTGAATTAATCTATGCTAATTCCTCTGCTTCATTAATAAACTTGAGCGAGTGATTATATTTTTCCATCTGCGTTCAGGTGAGCCACCATCCGCCCATCTCTGCCTGTCACTGTGAGTCACAGAACTTCACCTTCTGGCAGGGTAAGACTGATAACACTCCTATCAGTTTTGCTCTCAAAGCCTTTTATTATCAAATAAAGTGTATGTGTTTGTGCTTCAGACGTCAGATGGAAGAATAAGTTTTGGGGGAAGTCTATGGAGATTCTTCCCATCGGAACAGTGAATGTCATGCTGCCCAGGTACAGTCTCAATCTGTTTCTCTCTATCATTTATCCATCTTTCATCTGTCACCACTATCTATGGCCCTGTTTCCAACTGGTGCGTTTTGGTCGATCAGATCACAAGTGGACGGTGCTAAATGCAGGTGTAAACGGGGTGTAAAAAGTTTTGAGCTTGTCCACTTTAGACCACTTCCAGAGGTCGTCGAAAATGCAACTGGATTGCTTTCATCGTGTAGACACTCATGTGGTCGAATTCATTCAAACAGCCACAAAAGACTGCCTACTCTCCACCTACTGCGCTACCCAGACGGGATTTAAACTTTGTCAGCTGAAGAAGTTTGGTTTGAAGATGAAAAATGTACCAAGCACAATGTTCTCTCACCATTCCTGATTTCTAACACACACAGTGTTCGGCTGGTCTTGCGGCTGTCAGAGCAGAAACGAAAGTTGCTGTTCTCCATGTGTTTTCCCGTCATCTCCGGTCGCGTTCATATGTAAATTGCTTAAGCCTATTTTTTTTATTAGATCAAAAGATTTGAAAAAAACCCATACATTTACTGGCCATAGACCCTCCCCTCGAAGAAATCAGGACAGAAGTGGTTGAAAGTGGACAAAAGAGACGGATTAAAACACCAGTTGTAAACGGGAATGTGTCTCCATCATCCACTTGTAATCCAAAACACATCTTAGTAACAGGTGTAAACAGGGCCTATCAGTCTGTCTTCTCCTCATATTTCATCACCATTTGCTTCTGTAACTGTTTTTCGTATGTGCTGGTAGTTATGGTGATCACTATGAGTGGAACAAGGTGACGACGTGCGTCCACAACATTCTGAGCGGGAGACGATGGATCGAGCATTATGGCGAGGTCACGATCAAAAACACTCGCAACCCTACCTGCATCTGCAAGCTCACCTTTATTAAGGTACGTGCACATCTGCAACATCATATACATCACAAATGATGCACTAAGGTCTGTGTTTCTCACTTAGGGGGTTTCAGCAAACTTTCAGGGGGCCCCAATAAGTCTTAAAATTATTTAAAGGCTATTTTAAAGACTACTAATTTTGTTTTGCAGTTTCCTACAGCAGGTTTACATGCATTCAAGGTCAAAAAACACTTTCTCATAATATCCGTTGCAGCATCAGCTCTTTTCTCACAGTGTCTGAAACGATTCGATAAAGGATTCGGTTTCTATAAAGTATAAACACCTCCTTTCTGAGAGCCTGCTCTGCTCTGATTGGTCAGATGGCTCAGTCTGTTGTGATTGTTTGACCACTGACGCATGTCAGAAACCAAACTCTTATTATCATATCTGAATCTCAGCTCTTGATACACGGTGATACGAACAGTAACGATGGCGTCGGTTTTACCGTATCAATCTCATCAAAGTGGATTTGCTTTGGCAGCAGAAAACAGCGTCTTCTCGACATGAACAACACGAACCAAACTCTTCCAGTCTCAGCTACAACTACAGTGTTTGAGGGTCAAAGTTCACCAGCAGCCAATGAAGACCATAGACTGGCTTTATGCATATGTGTTACAAACCTACGTAGATTCAGCAGGAAGTGAGACGGGAATTACTGACGACTCGTTTCAGCAGTTCAGAACCGATTCTTTATTTAGAGAGACAAAAACTCCATTTATCTGCACTTTGATCTTTAAAACTTTGCAGATCTTTTACATTCACAAACATCTATTACACACTACACTAAAGGAAATATCTGAAAAAGCATAATATAGGAAGTTTAAATTTAGTTATATTAACAATCTTAATTAAAAAAAAAAAAAAAAAACACGAATTAAAGATGCAGAACATTAAACTGACATCATATTTTTGAGATTTTTATTTCAACAGAAATACAAAAGGAAGCATATCAGCTTAGTAGGGCCTTTGAATATTGTCTTGGACAAAGGGAGGCCTTGGAGTCACAACGGCTGAAAATGCTCAAAGGAACAGAGCAATGTTCTGAAAGCACAACAGACTGACAGTGTTACACTTCAACAGGGGAATGAACCTACGAATTAATAACTTACTGTTGTCTCAGCATATTCATTTAGTTTAAGAAACAGTATTTTAATTTTAAAAAAAAATTAAATATCTAAATATTTTCAATTTAATATATTTTAAAATGTAAGTTATTCCTGTGATGGAATTATAAATAATTTAACATGATTTAGACAACAAAATTTAACGGCAGTTACATTAACAGCTGCAAATAAAAGATTCCTGTCATAAGAGCAGCTAATAGGGGGATGGACACTGCACTGCGTTGTCATAGTAACATTACGGGACACAATTCCCTCCAGAATTCCCACTTCAAGCCCTTGGAGCCTTTCCCTTTGGAGTTAGTAGGGCATAGTCACTTCCAATCAGTATTCACCCTGTATTTGCAACAGAAAACCATACTCAAATGGTTTCATAATCGTATCTTCGTCTACAGATTCCAAGCCCTAATCAGTGTATGTGTGTTTGTGTCCAGGGAAACTACTGGAGCTCGAATGTGAATGAGGTGCAAGGATCTGTTATGGACCTGGAGGGGAAAGTCATTCACAGACTGTTTGGGAAATGGCATGAGGGTCTGTACTGTGGAGTCCCACCTTCAGCTAAATGCATCTGGAGACCAGGTACACACGCTCGCAAATTCAAAATTAACACTCACCATGCGCCAGTTGCCAGTTGACTGTCAAAATATAAAGAAATAAAATATGAAAAGTACCAAAAGTTGGACCCTAACTGAAGTGACATGAGTTGATCAAACCAAAGAGATACAAGCAATCTAGTAATGAAACGATCAGCATCTGTTGCATGTTTATTGACCTACAACTCATACTTTTTTAATCCAGTTAACACTGTTAAAAGTTTGGGGTCACTAAGTTTTTTTTAAAATACTTTTATTCAGCAAGGATGCATTAAATTGATCAAAAGTGACAGGAAAGACATTTATAATGTTACAAAAGATTTCTATTTCAAATAAATGCTGTTCTTTTGAACTTTCTATTCATCAAAGAATCCTAAAAAAAATGTATCATGTTTTCCACAAAAATAATGAAGCAACAGTTTTCAACAGTAATAATAATTTTCAACATAAATAATAATCAGAAATGTTTCTTGAGCAGCAAATCAGCATATTAGAATGATTTCTGATGTGACAGTGAAGACTGGAGTAATGATGCTGAAAATTCAGCTTTGATCACAGGAATAAATTACATTTTACTATATATTCACATAGAAAACAGATGTTTTAAATTAAGGCAGCCTTGGTGAGCAGAAAAGACTGCTTAAAAACTATTAATAAATCATACCGACCCCAAACTTTTGAAAAAAAAATGAGGCATTTTGACTTTGGGCTAATAATTAACTACCCAGACACTGTGGCAGAAAGTACATGGGTAAACATCACTCACCTCTCAAATTTGTTGTAATTTAATAAAGTACAGTTTATTGGCCAGTAAGAAATATTCACGAAGATGAAATGCTCTCATTTCACCAGTTATTTGCAGTTATGACCCTGCACAACACAACAGAGGACAGTTCTTCATTGAGATGTATCTAGGCTCTTCGATTGAGATTCTCTTCGGTGTAAATGAGTGTTGTGTTTGTGTGTACAGGGTCCATGCCCACAGATTATGAGCTGTACTACGGGTTCAGCAGGTTTGCTGTAGAGCTCAATGAGCTCTTCCCTGAGCTGAAGGAGCTGCTGCCACCAACAGATGCTCGATTCAGACCGGACCAGAGGTATACACACACGCTCGAGACTTAAAAACTTACTGTAGTTTAGTGTCAGAGGAGAGTGATCCACAGCCTCACAAGAAAAACGCACTCTAGAAATGATTACAATCTTGTTTTGAAGGATTTCATAAAGGCTTCCTCTGGCTTTTCTTGTGGTTGTGTTGTAAGAAAACCTCAGCTTTTAAAGAAGTGAAATGGTGTGACATTGTTGATGTATTTACTATTGAAACAGAAAGGTGAAAGCAATAAAAAATAAAAGATGGGAACAATGAAAGGAATAATGCCAGTCGGTTCCTTTGCAACCAGCAAACCACTTGCTAATAAGACTGTACCTCAAGCGAAATCAAAGAAGGAACTGGTGTGACGTCATTTCGAGCAAAATCAGGCCAAAACCAAGTTTGTTTTGTGTTCGTTTCGGGAGTTTGAAACAGCTGGCCAAAGCAAACTTTCTGGATAAGTTCGCTCCGACTGGTAAACACCTTCAAACTACCACTGATCAATGATGATGTTGTAATAGGTAGGTGTGGCTCTGAGGCTCCGCCTTCTTGAGCATGGGAATATACTCCGGTTCATTTCTTCTGTTCAGTCCGTCGAGGTTGGACGTCAATGAGTAAAAACATGAACACTTTTAAGAGCCGCATTATAGTAGAAAATGAAGTTGTAAGTCTAATTTAAAGAAACATTGACACTGTTTTTCATGTTTAATATTAAAAATGAAAAAGAACTTCGCTGCAAGTAAATTGGGGCCTTAAAAGACTGCTTGTATTGCTAGTGGTTGGTATTAGGCAGAAGGGACATTATTTTAGAGCACATTTGGTTGGACAGACATTTCTGTACACCACACTGTATCAATATTTAGGCCCATTTTGCCAGAAGATCATTTTGAATGTTACTGTTAATGTGTGTATTAAATTTTGCGTACCAGAACAGGCAGAAAATGTTGTTTAAAGTCTGTTTCAGTGTTGTTATTGTTAACTAAAACTAGTAAAAATCATTTTTGTCAATTGAAATAAAGCTGAAATAAAATTAAATGTAAATATTAGATGAAAAACGAACCCCCGGTTTCACAGACAAGGCTTAAGCTAGTCCTAGAGTAAAATGCATGTTTGAGCTGTTTTAACTGAAAGCAACTTGTACTGACATATCTTAAAATGTCAGTGTCATTGTTTTGTCTCAAGATGTACACCAGTAATGTTTTTTCTAGTGTATGTTTATAAAAGCTACTTAAATGCCCTAATTGAACTAAGGACTAATCCTGGCTTAGGCTAAGCCCTGTCTGTGAAACCGGGCCTAAAACTTCAAAACTTAACTTCAAATTAAATGAAAATGAGAAATGTTGCCTTGGCAACTAACTGAAATAAAATAAGTTCAGGTTAAAGTACTAAAATGATTAAAACTAAAATTGAAATAAGAATAAATGTTACTACGTCAGACAAGGCAGATGAAGGAGAGGTGGATCTAATTGTAGCCGTTTTATCAATAAACAAAAACAAAGCAGGTAATCCAACAAAAAACCAAACTAGGGTGCAGGAGAGAACATCACAACTAGCAATAATGCATAGACAATACAGGACAATGAACTGAAACAAACAAGGCTTAAATACACAGGAGATAACTGAAAGCTAAACAAGGGGCAGGTGAACATAATCAGTAACAAAGGGAACAAACTAGACATGGGAAGAAACAGGGACAGGCAAAATAAAAGTCCATCAAAACAAAACTTAAACGTCACACAACATTATTGGGATCATACAGTATGTGATTAATTTCAAAATGGAAACATACATCCCATGTCTTAAGAATCAGTGCCTGTTTTACTTGATATTTTGAGATAAAAACCTACATGAACTAATTCATGTCACTTTGTAATTAAACTCTATTTTTAAGTGTGTGTCGAATGTATATTTCTGCTCCCTATGATAGTTTCCTGCTTAGTTCAGCTGTTTCAACACACTCTTTCAACAACTTTCAACAAAGTTGATGCTGAGTAATCATCTGTGGTGAAGCTCTGGTTTAATGTGTCTCACAGGTATCTGGAGGAAGGAAATGTCCAGATGGCAGCAGCGGAGAAACAAAGAATCGAAGAGCAGCAGAGAAACAGGAGGAAGTGGCTGGAGGAGAACAACATCAAGTACCAGCCACGATTTTTTAAGTCAGTGCACCTTCTGCTCTTGAATTGTTGTCATTTAGAGAGACCTTCTCTCTGTATTGATCCGTTTTTAATGAGGATTCGCCAGTTTTAGAGGCTGTTTACCAGAGTTTGGGCAAAATTCATCAATTTAAAGTTATTAAAAATTCCCTTTCAATTCATGTTTTTGAAATTTAGATTGAATTAATCACATGAAAAAATCAGAAAAATTCTAGTCACAAAACGTTTGGCCTTTAATTTAGACTAATTATGCCTTTTAGTCCCTGACCCTGATGTCATCACCCAGCACCCTAGGTTAGACTTATATTTTAGTTTAAATTTTAAATTAAAAGATCATGTCTTCACTTTTTACTTCACAATTTATTTTCTGTGAAATGGCACAAATGTCTTTTGTTTAGCCGTTATGCTCTTTCTGGCATCATCAGTGTCTTTTTTTACCCATTATGGTTACACTTAGTGCGTTTTCACACCTATAGATTGTTTGCTTTGGTTCGAAACGGGAATTAAAATTGTTACAACAAAAATGGACCAAACATTGTTAATACGAGTCACATGCGATGTTTCTGGGATTTTACTCATAGCAGTCTGCGGCCTGATTGTGGCTTTCTTTAGGGCTTTTCTCACTTGAAATAGTTAACCCTGGGTCATTCTAAACCCCAGGTAAACTGAATCCTGAGTTATCTTGCTTCACGTTTTCACACATAATTTTAATTTTAACAATTAATCCTGGGTATTCATTAGCTGATATTTCACATTGTACATTCCTAAACCCTGGGTTATCGTTCTTATTTGCATATTTGTGATATCAGTGTCAACGATTGGATAAACGCAGCACGCGACCTGTTTACATAGCTGAATTTACTGTTTATATACAATGCGCAGTGTTTCCGTGACGGTACAAAGCAGGCAAATATGAGAATGTGATTGGTTTTCCGTTACTAAGCATCTAGTCATAACTTTCTAACGCATCGTTTCACACTACAAGTTTAGCACCACAATGCAGGGTTAATACCGTAAAAGCTCTGGAGCAGGATTTCATAACCCTGGGTAAAAAGCGGTGCTAACCCCGCATCTAAATTACAACTGTGAAACATTCCCTTAACATTCTGGTTAAAAGTGGTGTTTAGAACGATGATAGCCCGGGGTTGAAAAGACCTTATGTAGCTGTCATTCAGCTTCATTTTTAGCACAAATTGAATTGTCGGTATTTTTATGTGTTTTGGACCAAATTTCAATTAGGCAGTTCACCTCACCTTTGCTTCAGGTTAACCCATAATTCATTTTAAGAGGCATTAGCAAACCAAACTGCTGCTTTTCACTCAACGCAGATAATTGCTCATCATACATTGTGAAACAGCCCAGTTCATTGGTCTGTTGGGTCGGATTGCTTTCTCACCACAAGCAAACTGCTTCAGAGTTCATTTTCAAGTGAAACAAGGTGGTCTCGGCCTGCTTGAAAATAAACTCTGGAGTGGTTCGCGATAAAAAAATAGTCACAATGAAAATAGTCCGAAAAAGATGACTTTCGAGGTCTTGACCAGTGAGTCCTTAGCAAGAACCACCATACTTCTAGAGAATTTTTCAAGAATTGCAAATAGTAACATTGTTACAAACTAATTAGAATTTATCTTAAAGGGGTTCTATTATGCTTTTTTCCATGTTCTTTAGTGTTCCATCTTTCTTTAGTGTGTAATGTTGCTGTTTGATCATGAAGAAGCTCTGCAAAGTCCCTCCAGTGGTAGTTGTTCTCTATATCAGTGTCAATGTTTCTGAACTCCCTGAAACGCCTCCATTGTAGTCTTGAGTTTTCTTCCAGGAATGAAAAAGTCACAACATTCCTCATTTAAATAATTCCCGCCCAAAATAAAGGGGTGAGGCCTGGTTGAGTTGTGTCGCCATGTCCGAGAGATGCAGTTTTTTCCACCCCAAATCCAAACCCCCTTTTTTCAGCCTTCCTAATGCAGACTAACTTAGGAATCAGTGGTTAACACTATTCCTCAGCAGTGCAGCCACAACCTTTTGCTGTGTTCCCACCATTTTCCCAACAACTGTTATCTGAACAATCCATTTCGATGCAGGTCAGATGTTATAAATGACACAGTTATAACATCACATCTGAAATGTATACAGAGGTATAAAATAAATAATTACCACTGTAAAATGTCCACAAGGGGGCTTCTTCTTGACTATCATAATCGGACTCAGGCTCGAACTGAAACATAAAACTGACGCCATAGTTACAGCAGTGTTTACAGCGTCTCAGGAAGCTTCTGGAGCTGATACACACTCTAAGCGGTAGACCAATCACAACAGGGCCGACCAGATCAGACTGCACTTTTCGGAAGGTGGGTTTTAAAGGAACCAAAACTAAAACAGAGCGTTAAGACACATGTTGCAACAATGTAAATTATAAGAAAAAATAATAGTTTTTTTTTTTTGGTCAGCGCAATAGCGTCGTGGGTAGCGCCGACATATAGCGCCGTTGCACTTCACTTGACAGGAGTTCGAGTCCCGGCTCGTGGACATTTCCCGATCCCATCCCCCTCTCACGTTAACCCACTAATTGTCCGATCATAATAAAGGCAAAAACAGCAAAAACAATAAATCTTAAAAATAAGAATTTTTTGAACATTGAAGGATTACTTCACTTTTATTCACACTCAAGCCATCCTAGGTGTATATGACTTTCTTCTTTCTGATGAACACAATCAGAGAAATATTAATAAATATCCTGACACATCTGAGCTTTATAATGGCAGTGATAGGGATCAATGAGTATGAGCTGAAGAAAGTGTTTCCATCATCATAAACGTACTCCACACGGCTCCGGAGGGTTAATAAAGGCCTTCTGAAGCGATGCATTTGTGTGAGAAAAATATCCATATTTAACAAGTTATGAAGTGAAATATCTAGCTTCCGCCAGACTGCCTTCCATATTCAACTTAGGAAGAAAATGTAACTGACGTTTCGTTAGTTAAGCTTTTTTCGTAAGTTGAATAGGGAAGCGTAAGCGTTTTGAACTGTGAGAGTTTTACACTTTCTTCGAAACTTGAATACTGATGGCGGTCTAGAGGAAGCTAGATATTTCACTTCATAACTTGTTAAATATGGATATTTTTTTGCACATCGCCTCGCTTCAGAAGGTCTTTATTAACCCCCCTGGAGTGGAGAACGTTTATGATGGATGGATGTGGACTGAAGCACTTTCTTCAGCTCATTCTTGTAGATCCCATTCACTGCCATTATAAAGCTTGTATGTGTCAGGATATTTATTAATATTTCTCTGATTATGTTCATCAGAAAGAAGAAAGTCATATACACCTAGGATGGCTTGAGGGTGAGTAAAGCTTGGGCTAATTTTCATTTGAAAGTGAACTAATCCTTTAAATGATGTAATCCCCGTAGTAGACCCCATAAACAAAATCATGAACCTGTAAATGAGCATAAAAGGACCCTTTAAGAATTGTATTAACTAGATTTTTGTGAATCCAGCCCCTGTTCAGGTAAAAATCACACCACAAACACTGCTGTTTGAGTGTCTGCTAGATTAATTAGACTCTTTTTACACCTGTATTAAGCGTCATCCACTTTAAATCGGATCAGCGACGATGGATAACACCAGGTGTAAATGCTCTCAGTCTCTTCTTTCTAACCTGTGCTTCTTCTGTGTAACAGGAAGGTTATGGACAGTAACCAGAGGGAGAGATGGGTGTCTAACAACACATACTGGGAACTGCGCAAGGACCCTGGCTTCCTCAAACTAGAAAACCCTCAGCTGTGGTAGATCCAGACGCCTGTGCTGATGACGCCTTCACTGCTGACTGCAGATGCTTACTATGCAGAACAGGAGCAGCCTGGGACTTCCCTCTAGATTTGGATTTTATCTCCAGAAATGGACTGAAGGTCTGAAAAAAAGACTCTCCACATCACTTCGGCAGGCTCCGCCTCCATATTCTCCCTCTCCATAGTAACAGAGAGAGAGCGCGCTGTTGTCAGGGCAACAGTGAGAGCTGGAGAGCTGTCCACATGAAGCCAGTTGTGCTTCCTGTTATGTCCTTGCCTTAAGAAGTCGCTTCTCAACAACAAAGTTTTACGCTTTTAGTGAAATTCCCTCAAGTTCTCGGTTTAGATGGATTGAATTTTCTCTTGGTTACATTCTGCATGTGTAGATGGCAGCTTTTCTCTGCAATATGTTACACAAACTCATCAAAACTACATTTAGACAATTTTAGTGGTATTTTTGTAAACGACCAAAAGGACGGAATTGCTTTGGTGTTAAAGCTGTGCCGTGATCGATCCGTTTCATTAATGAAGTCAACATGTCCCTCCTCATGTTCAAAGGCAGCCATCAGAGGGGCGGATCAATGTTCACCATGTGCTGAACTGGGACCATTTTATATCCCACCTTTCAAATCCTTCCAAAGAATCAAGGCTGAAAGAGATTTCCTGTACGCAACCTGCAACACTGTGCAGCAAGACCACAAGACGCCCTCATGGACTCCTGTATCTCTGTAGCTGCAGTTGTACATTAGCACTCTTAATTTAAAGACAAAGTGTGACATCTAGCGGCACCAAACCAAATTCAAGAAGTGATTTTTTCCAGACCGGTTCCACAGGCATTCGTTATCTTCAGAAAAACTAGTCAATGCCCTGATAAACAGATTATTACAGGTCGTTCCGCCCCAAACTTACGCCGCTGGTTGAGTCAGAAGTTGTGCATACGCTACATTTAAAGAGATAGTTCACCCAAAAATGAAAATACTGTCATCATGTCGAACCTCTACGATCTTCGAAACACAAATTAAGATAATAAAAGCTAAGAGGTTTCGTCCCTCCATTGAAAGTCCAGGTAATCAAAATGTAAAGGTTATAAAATTAATCCATATGAATTGATCGCTTTCTATGATGAACAGATTTAATTTAGGCTTTTATTCACATCTAAACAATGACACACATGCACAGAGCACATCAAATATGGTAAACACCGAACCAATGAGATCCAAAAAGGTCATAAAGGCGTCGTAAAAATAATCCATATAAATTGACTGGTTTAATCCAAGTCTTCTGAAGAGATATGATCACTTTATATGATGAACAGATTTAATTTAGACATATGGATTACTTTTGTGATGCCTTTATGACCTTTATTGGTTACGTGGAGTTTCAATGGAGGGATTGAAAACTCTAAGGTTTCATTAAAAACATCTTCATTGTGTTTCAAAGGTGAACCAAAGTCTCATGTGTTTGGAACAACATGAGGGTGAGTAAATGATTTTTCATTTTTGGTTGAACTATCCTTATAACGCGCCAATGACCAGCAGACATATACACTGCATAAGTATACACTGTATTTTCCCTTGACTCACTGATCTAAACATGAACTTCACAACATGAGCGGCAGAGGCCTCTGCTGGCCTTTCAGTGCTACTGCATACTACATACTTCAGCGCTCCACAATCTCCCTTTGCAGCAACGACCTGAGCAACGTGTGGAATAGAAGACCATCATATACACTGCGCAGTATGCTATAATATTTCATGTAGTGTGCTACATTTGCACATGACCTCACCTCTTGTTTAATTCAGTTAAGTCCAGTTTTCATCTCGAATATAAATCTTATATTTTGAATTCAAATTCAAGATGTTAAAAATCAGGGTTGACGTTCGCAGTTAATCTGTCACAAAAGTCATTGTGAGGTACACAATTCTGTGCGCTCGGTTTGCATACTGCATTGCTGAATTCAGAAACGCATACTACCATACCACCATTTCAGGCATATAAAGATGTGGTAGAATTAGTAAAAGTAGTACGCTAGTATGCAGTACCGAATTCCGCACGTGTTTTGCCAAATGTAGTCATCAGATATTCAGAACATACTGAAAACTTGCATGCTGTGCAAACTGCAGAAGTATGCTGCTGTAGTATGCCACTCTGAATAGCATACTAGCAAATGCTGTTTCTGCTGTATAATGGACTCATTAGTTGATGAATCTTAGTTAAGATATTTAGAAAAAAAATGATTTTTTTATGCCAAGATGAAAACGTGATCCCACTTCCTGAATTAAACATGCAAGTTAAATCATGTGGGCAGAATGCGTTTTGAAATGTTTAGCATTGCACAATGCAGTGTTTTTTCCACACTATTTTAAAGTAGACAGTATAGTATGTAGTATGTAGTACACTACCATGTTTTTACATGTGATCTGGGCTGGATCTCATTCATCAAACAAACATTCTTACCTAATTTATTTTAATGTCTTGTAAAGAGAGATTTTTATTTTATTTCCGTAGATTGAATTGTCAGTACATTTAAAAAGAAAAGTCCAAAAACAGTGTAGTGGCAGTGATAGAGATGGTCTCTGCCATTAGTAGAGCCGTACGTCACTGTTCGAGTTCTTCACTGTGCCTTAATGCATATGAAACCATATCAACACACTCAACTGAGCACAGTCCACACACACACACACACACACACACACACTTCATGTTCTGCACACCGATGCACCCTGCAGGCCCAACCACACTGTAACACAGAGCTCCATTCAAGACTGCTGGAAATGAGCGGCTGCGGTCTGAGACGAGAGAAGGACGAGGACGCCTGAAACATAGATGTGCGTCTACAAGACTATGTAAGACTCAAATATTGCAGATACTTTGTGATCCTTGTGTTTTCTGTTAAGTGGACGTTGAGATGCTTCTTGAAACAGTCTTGACTGTCGTCAAAAGTTCATCCGACTGAATGTTTCTGAAGCTTACAGAGATTATTTTAGATTTATCGAGCCTAAAATGGGGAAAAACATAACTTCCTGGTCCTGTCGAGTTGCTCTTAGAGAAGGACATTGTAGAGAGTGCATCTGCTGTTAGTTTCTCACCATTGCATGAAAACATGTCACGGCCTGCCAATGATCTCTGATGCCTTATTAAAATGTTCGTTTCATTTTTATCTCATTATCTGCTCACTGAGACTTTCTGCACTGTGTGTGGGAGTTTCATTCATGTGTTCAGCTTTCCTCTGAAGAAGTGCAATTGTACGATGATGACATCTCTCTCCGTTCACAGCTGCTCTGCTGCTGAACAGCTCTGTTTCTCCTGACGTGTCATTAGGACACTCTCCAGACCTGCTGTTTCACATTTAAACACATAGTAAGAAATACATATTTATGTTCCAAGTCATGATCTGTATCCTGTGTCCATTATTTATTATCAATCTATCCTGTGTCTATGAATATTTATCAGTCTCATTATAAAACTAGAATTCAAAAGCTCAAATTGAAGTGGTAATGCGAGGAGGGCCGAGGCCGGGGCGTTCGTCACAATCTGACACTCAGCAGTGTTTTAGTCCACAGCTTTAATTCATTATTGACTGGACAAGTCAATGTAATTGCTATTTAGCAATTGTTACTGTTATTTAGACTTTTTTAGGGGTTCAAGCACGTACCACTGAAACCCTATTGTAATAGTTAAAATTTCCAAGGATCATCATTCTCCCCTAAAAGTGATCAGACAGACGAAACCGTAAGTCATAGAGATTTGAAACTTTGAGGGCTGGTAGTACTCACACCGTCTACAATTTCACCAAGGCTCGCCCCAATCGGCCTGACGGGCGCTACAGCGGTCAAACCAGTGCAGCAAGATTCTCTGGAGTCTGATTGTCAATAATTATCAAAAAAAGGTTGAAATTTCCATTTACGGTCCCTAAAGGCCGCCAAAACATTTGAAGTGGGCGGAGCCATTTTTACTAAAATTGCTGTAACTTGTGAACGGAATGAGATATTTTCACCAAACTTGGCACACCTAAGTAAGAACTCATTCTGTAGTCGTCTGAAAAAGGACGTGCCGACTGGCCACTTGGTGGCGCTATAACAGCAAAAAAAAAAAAAAAAAACACGAAAATGGCGATAACTACTTAACTGTTAATCCGACTGACTTGAAAATTGGCATGCAGTGCCTTTGTCCAAGGTGCCATGATTGTCTAAGAGGACATTGGCGTGTCACAAAAAAACATGTCTGCCATCGGCCAATGAACTTTGAGCAGCTGTCGGACAAGGTTAACGGAGGCCGATCGGAAAAACTCGCTGGGCCTGTTTGAGAAATTTGAAAGAAATCGGCCACCAGGGGCCGCCTTCACGTTTTTCATGTGCGTAAATGATTGTACATCACGCAATGTTTCGATACGCCCACAACATTCCTACCCCATTGTAGAACTCCTCATTTTAAGCAACTTTGCCTCTTGGACCGCCACTGTCCATCGGATCGTTCGTTAAATATTGGAGGTTATTTCAAAAACCAACTTTGCCGAACTAGTCCTAGGTTTTTGGCTTGACCTCGACAAAACCACTGCGGCACAATTCTTGGGATTTATAGGTCAAAAGTTATCAAAAAAAGTTGAACTTTACCCTTTGGATAGCTATAACAGGGTCATTTAGAAAATGGGAATGACAAAATATACTCAAATGACTATAAATCCTGAACGAAAACTCAGAACTTAGGAAAATAGTTGAGCATATGCAACATCAGAACATAGGTGGCGCTATAAATTTAAAAAGCTTTTAAAAAACATATTTCCATTAGTAAACTGGCTGTAAATAGTCTTTTCCATCTATAATCTAAGTGGTTACATGCTTGCTAAATGAAACATTACCTTTTTACGCATTGGCTTAAAGATTTTAAAGTGCTTAAACCCTGATAATTGTTGCTTGCAGCTATATTTTATTTTTATGATTTTATCGTAAATTGTAACTTGTCTAGTCTCAGTCTCTCATGCATATGTTGTCAAAGATGTGAACTGTCTTGATATATTAAATAATAACAATTAGAAGTATGACATTCTTATTAAGCAGTTTGGCATAATCTATTATTATTTCTTAAAAATATTTGGTTACACTATTTTGATGGTTCACTTTAGACATTCTACCAACTTTGCAACTACATGTCAACTAACTCTCATTAGAGTATTAGTGGTAGACTGCTAGTAAACTTCTAGGTTAGGTTTAGTAATAAGTTGACATGTAGTTGCAAAACTACTTATAGTCAGTAGAATGTCTGTTGGGGAGCATCAAAATAAAGTGTTATCAGATATTATGCAGACAATCTACTAATACTGTAATGAGAGTTAGTTTACATGTAGCAAAGTTACTTGTAGTTAAAGTAGAATATCTAAAGTGGACCATCAAAACAAAGTGTTATCAGATATTTTAACAAAACTGCTTAGCTGTTTAAAGTCATGGACCTACATGACCAAGTTAAGACCATCATTATTGTTCTGGATTCTTTGGTTACTGTTTTGCCATCTTGTGGACACATCTGCTGCTGACCTGTAATACAGGCCTGTGGTACTGATGATTATGATTTCTTACAAAACCTCAGGCAATTAAGTTTTTAGCGTGGTTTAACATTATGCTTTTAACAGAGTTTGCTTTGTTTGAACACTACAATATCACATCCTAATTTTTGTATTGACATAAATTAAACCAACTCAATTGTGTGGCCCAATAGGTTCAGGCCTATCCATTACACTTCCCTAAAGAGAATGTGGACATTTGTTGCATGCGCCAATGGATTGCATCATGTATTTATAGTCTATTTATTATTATATGCTTCTTTTTTATATTTTGTACAATTAATTTAAATACTGTAAATATACAGTTGTTTTGATAACTCAACACATTTTTCTCCTATTTGTATAGGATTGACAGTTCAGATGTGTCATTGGATCTATAAAAGATATTTAGATTGGTGTCCACAACTAAAAGAAGGTGAAATGTTCTAATTAAAGTGGTACCAACTTACCAGTCAGGTATTTCATTGTAAACTAGCATTAGAGAAAATGACACAAACCATTATAAAGTGACACCTACCACTCTGACATGCATTATGAAAACTGGCAGCAAGCGTTCAGAAGTGTGCTGGACCTTGACTTTTCACAATGCAGAGTAATGTAGGTCTGGAGATACTACATTAAACTGGATGTTTATTTTGCTATATGCACATTATGTCAAATATTTAACAAAACATTCAGACATCTCCAGAAGGAATGCATGTTCACACTGTTAAAAAATTGTTTATTTCTAAGTACATAATTCCATAAAATTATTTGTGAAATATCAAAGATGAAAGATGAGAACCACAAACCACATATTAAATTATAGTCCTATCTATAAATTAATATCAGACTCTGATTACTTCTTTTTGCTACTGTCTAACTCACAAACAAATAAATACAACATCTTCAACTGTCATGAGTTTTGGTTTATCTTGCGCTGGCCAATGTTACATTTACTTATACTGACACCTACCAGCGTGTCGCACCATCATGCAAAAATAAAGGTTTACGGTAACGGATGCGACTGGTAATGCGGTATTCGTGACCCATGATAGATTCATTCCGTGTGGCACTGGTATCACACAACATTCAGTGGCACGTGCTACTCAAATACAGAGGTGCCACCAACTGATACGTTTGAAAAATATTACCAATTTGTAAATACGTTTGATATTTATAATTTTTAAAAAAACAAAACACTAAATTAGGCAATTTATTTAGGATTTTGTGTCACAATTATGTCAGTATTGGAGGTGCCACAACATTGATAGTCACACATGGCAATTTCGGTTTTAAGCACAGAACCAAAGGTTTCTGTGTAAGATGCCATGCCACTTCATGTTAATAACGCTAATGAATCTGAAGTCTTGCGCATTCACAGAAAATAGATTACTCCTGCGTTACAAAATAAGGTGGATACATTATAACCACTAGATGGCCACACCGTACACCATAATGCAGGGGTGTCCAATCCTGCTCCTGGAGGGTCACTGTCTTGCCAAGTTTAGCTCCAACCCCAATTAAACACACCTGAACCAGCTATTTATGATCTTACTAGGAACTTCCAGGCAGGTGTGTTGAGGCAAGTAGGAGCTAAACTCTGCAGGACATTGGCCCTCCAGGACAGAGTTTAGGCGCCCTGGCATTTAGCCATTATTAGCAGGTCAAAGCGTTCACTGCACTCTGAGCAGCAGAAGATGCTGAGCCTATTTTAGCTGTGCACATCTTAAAGGAATAGTTCACCCAAAAATTATAATTCTGTAATCATTTACTTACCCTTGTGTCGTTCGAAACCCGTAAGACTTTCGTTCATCTTCGGAAGACAAATTAAGATATTTTTAATGAAATCTGAGCGATTTCTGTATCTCCATAGACAGCTACACAACTACCACTTTGATGCTTCACATAAAGAAATTGTCAAACTAATTCATAAGAATTGAGCGGTTTAGACCAAATTTTCTGAAGAGACTCGATCGTTTTATTGGATGATCAGACTGAATTTAGGCTTTTATTCACATTCATCAACTAAACGGAAACTCAAGCATGTTTGCTTGTCATGCGAGAACCAGCGAGGTTCATTCTCGTGTTACGCAGCACATTTGAGCTTCAAGAACCAATGAGGTTCATTCTCATGTGTTACGCAGCACATTTGATCTTCCACAAGAACCAATGAGGTTCATTCTCATGTGTTACGCAGTATGTCTGAGCTTCTGCAAGAACCAATGAGGTTCATTCTCGTGTTACGCAGCACATTTGAGCTTCAAGAACCAATGAGGTTCATTCTCGTGTTACGCAGCACATTTGATCTTCCACAAGAACCAATGAGGTTCATTCTCGTTACGTAGCATGTTTGAGCTTCAGCAAGAACCAAATGAGGTTCATTCTCGTGTGTTACGCAGCAAGTTTGAGCTTCTGCAGGAACCAATGAGGTTCATTCTCGTGTTACGCAGCACGTTTAAGCTTCCAGAAGAACCAATGAGGTTCATTCTCGTGATACGTAGCACATTTGATCTTCCACATGAACCAATGAGGTTCATTCTCGTTATGTAGCATGTTTGAGCTTCCACAAGGACCAATGAGGTTCCATGTCATGTTAAGCAGTAAGTTTGAGCTTCTGCAGGAACCAATGAGGTTCATTCTTGTGTTACGTAGCACATTTGATCTTCCACAAGAACCAATGAGGTTCCTTGTCGTATTACGCAGCACGTTTGAGCTTCCACAAGAACCAATGAAGTTCATTCCCGTGTTACGCAGCACGTTTGAGCTTCCACAAGAACCAAACCAATGAAGTTTGTTCTTGTGCGTCTAAGCAAGTACAGTTGAGCTTCTGTTTATGTTCTCTGATGAATGTTTATATGTGAATAAAAGTCTAAATTTAATCTGTTCATCATATAAAGCGATCAAGTCTCTTCAGAAAAGTCAAAGTGGCAGTTGTGTAGACTGGCAATGGAGGGACAGAAATTGTTCAGATTTCATTAAAATATCTTAATTTGTGTTCCGAAGATGGGTTTGGAATGACATGAGGGTGAGTAGATAATGACATAATTTAAATTTTTGGATGAACTAACCCTTTAACAAAAAACACATTGAGAACGCACTGTAAACTTATTAGTATAGTGTTTACAATGGCTGTATGAAGCAAAAAAAAAAAAAAAACATAGGTCAGGTTTGATACAGTGGCAAACACACAGAACATCTGACTGAATCCAGTTTGAGGTTCAGTGTAAATGAATTGCCATTTGGATGTAAATGAAGCACTTAGCCTCATCCAAGAATAAACTCAAGTGTTGTGACCTAGAAATGAATTTATTTTCTGCATAGAGCCACATCTCTTACAGCAGAACGTGTCAGTCGGCTGCAGTGCTCGTGTGAAACAGGCCCGGGTCAGTCGCTCCGCAGCCGCTTCAGGGATCAGAACTAGCAGGTCTGCTCTAGGATCTGAGTTCAGCATCAGCAACATAATGTGCACGCCGGTCCCAGACCTGTTATTAGTGTTTATTAGCGACCATCTTGATGTACTGCAGGGCATTGTGTGCTGCGGCGTTGTGGGCGTTACTGCTGGTCATCCCAGTGCCGTGGCACACTGTCACTGGCCTGGTGGACAGTTCCACCATACACTGGTACTGCCCGTTCACTGTCAACTCATCTGCAAAACACACACAAATATCCAACACTTCCAGTCCTGATGACACAAAACAACACACAGGAACAAAGTGAGGAACATGAACGTACCAATGTCTATGTAGGCGACCTGAAAGCCCAGCTCCAGAGAGATGTCCAGGAGCATCTGAATGTAGTCTGTGTTTGGGATGCTGAGAGGCGTCCTCCTCAGGAGAGAAATCTTCTCCCCCGTTGAATGCCGAAGGCTTTCCACATACACACGAGAAGGTGGGCTCTGGGGACCACAGAGAACAGCGGTTCATGACTGGACATATGATCACATCTGATCTGATTTATATCCCAAATCATCTAAAGTACAATCTTGAGTGTGCAATCTCACGACTCGATGGTGAATCAGTCAGCCATGATTCAATTCCAAAACATTTCCTCATGCTGAAATATTGATGCATTTGCAAATGCAAATCTCTTATGAGTCAAGGTGACGTGTCAATTTCTATTTAAAGGATTTTCTTCAACTTCAGTCACTTTATTATTCCAGGAGCTGGTTTTTCTTTGTCACATGAAAGTCACATTGAAACTGCCTTGGAAACTTTTTACCATGTCTTTTTGTCATTTACTTTTGCTACTTGAAAGCTACTTAAATGTGTAGATTTTATTGTTTTATAATTGTCCCAGAGCCAGACTTTCAATCTTAAACTATGAAAATTCATCATGAAGATATTAATTATGCTTTTTATGAATCGTGCACTGAACCCCTGGGGTTTTCTGAGGAAGCTGTGGGGGTTCTTGAGCTGATGAATTAGCTAATTAATTACATCATAGAAGTGTAAAATTAAAATAAATCTGACACCCTGCATATTTCAGAGTGAAGTGTGGCACTGTGTTCTTGATTCATTGTGATTAATTGATTGCCGTGATTTTGCCAAATAAGGCATGTTCAACATGTTTTGTTGATCCTGGAACACTACTGTCTGAAAATGTACTCCTAACCCTACCCATAAGTTCTAAAATCAGAGGAAAATGATTGGTGAATAACACTGATGTAGAGGCACCTAACCCTGGTTGTAAGACTAAACTTGAAAGAAATTTTAAACTTGTTCCTCAAATCTGATTGGTTGATTGGAATGTTGTTCCAGGATCAACAAAGATGTTGATCCAGGAACATGTTGCACATTTTTTTTTAGAAGTGCCCTCCTTAAATTTAAAGGATTAGTTCACTTTCAAATGAAAATTAGCCCAAGCTTTACTCACCTTCAAGCCATCCTAGGTGTATATGACTTTCTTCTTTCTGATGAACACAATCTGAGAAATATTAATAAATATCCTGATGCATCCGAGCTTAACGATGGCAGTGAACGGGACCAAACGAGTATGAAGCTCAAGAAAGTGCATCCATCATCCACATCCATCGTAAACATACTCCACACGGCTCTGGGGTTAATAAAGACCTTCTGAAGTGAAACGATATATCCATATTTAACAAGTTATAAAGTAAAATATCTAGCTTCTGCCAGACGGCCTACCATATTCAACTGATGAAGAAAGTGTAACGCCTCTTGCAGTTCAAAACTCTTATGCGTTGCGTTTTCGTAAGTTAAATACGGAACCAAGTCGGTACTGAAATTTTAAAAATCTGACGCTTTGAGTGCTGTTGAGCAGATTCACAAACACCTCTGATTGGCCATTGTGTTCACGCACTCATCAGGTATGTCTGTGATTGGCTACAATGATCAACACAAGAAAGTTTGAAAGCACGCAGAAGTGTTTGAATTTGAAAGCGGGAGTGTTTGAAAGCAGGTGTCTATCAGCGGATGGTCCAGCAAAGAGCGTCATCGATGTCTATTTACAACATGTTTTTAAAGCGTTGATCACTGTAGCCAAACACAGACATATCTGATGAGCACGTGAACACAATGGCCTATCAGGGGTGTCTACGAATCCACTCAACTTTGCACAAAGCGTCACATTTTTAAAATTTCAGGACCGACTAGGTTCCGAAGTCGGTACTTTTGACAACACTATTGTTAAATATGGATATTTTTCTAACACAAACCCATCGCTTCACTTCAGAAGGCCTTTATTAACCCCCGGAGCCGTGTGGAGTACGTTTATGATGGATGCACTTTCTTGAGCTTCATACTTGTTGATCCCGCTCACTGCCATTATAAAACTCGGATGTGTCAGGATATTTATTAATATAACTCTGATTGTGTTCATCAGAAAGAAGAAAGTCATATACACCTAGGATGGCTTGAGGGTGAGTAAAGCTTGGGATAATTTTCATTTGAAAGTGAAATAATCCTTTAAGGATCGATTAGGAATTTTTAGTGAAAGAATCACAACATGTCTCCGAACAGATGAATATCACTAACCCATGTGATATCGGGAGATCCGGACAAACTCTGTAGTTTTCCCAGCATGCGTTCGGCCGCTGCTCGTCTGGCCAGCTTCTTGGAGCTGCCGGTCCCTGATGAGCAAAAGCACATCACAAAGCATCAGTCCTTCTGCACTCAGACTGCAGCCTGACGTCACTGTTTGAAAGGCAGCTAACGGCACCTGTCTCCTCCAGTCCTTCCAGGCGGCAGGTAATGGTGAACTCTTTCATGTGATCAGGCCCCGACTCCATACACACCACATACTCCGGCAGACACCACACCCTCTGCATGGCCAGCTCCTGACAGACCACACAACAGTGTTTAAAGTCACCATGAAATCAAAATGTATTAGATTTGTTGTATTTTGAATCCAATCTTACTTTATAAAAGTCAAAGTTTATCATACTATCATACTGTATTCATCAGTTTGAATAAACATTGAAGCAAACACTATAATAATATCTTAATTGATTATTCAATATACTTTATTTATGACAAAACATCCCATGTTTTGGTCATGACAGCACATTTTCGGTAGTGACAGTAATGTGTTGGTAGTGACCACATCACGTTACAGGATTTAAACTCACACACTACTAAAACATATTAAAATACTAATGATTTGCATAAATGTACAAAAAATTTGTTTATTTCCCCCAAATAAATGATTGTGTTCCCTTTTGTCACTACCAAAACAATGATGACATGTTTCGTTCATGACTGTTTAGTGACAATTTTAGATACTTTTGAGTCTAGCGCAAAGATGCTAATCAGCACATGGTTAGCTAGCACAGTTCTGAACAATTGTACAAATAAAAACTACATTTTATGGAATAACACCCAAAAAAGTTTGCAGGAAAAAAAAAAAAGGTGTTTGGTAGTGACGTTCCTTAAAGTTACACACAGATTTCCAGACTTTTGAACACATTTTACTAAAATGATGGACTATCTACTCTGAAAGAGAGGCTATGAGAGGGAGGGACATGGGAATATTTCCTGATCAAAAATGTAGAACTGTGGTTAAAATAAGACTCAGACAATGGACTAAAACATATACTGTTTCGGTGGTGACATGAAAATGTGGGACATATTTTTACATAAAGTATCATGATTTGAAAGTACCCAATAAATTATGATTTTATATATATTAAGCTTACTGATATTTTAAATATTATTGTGGGATTCAACAGATAACAGAAGGATCTTAGTAAACATCTAAAATTTGAATACTTAAATGCTTTTTAAAAATGTGTTTCTTTGTTGTTGTTGTGAAACAGCAGTTTGCACCAGTTCTGTAGAATGGCCCATTTATGAGTGAAACGGCTTTTGGAACAAGAACAAATGTAGGGCGGGGCTTGATTTTGTCCATGGGAAATTGATTGGATGGTTGTGGTTTGTTATTGGTGGATCTCATGTGAGTGACAGGTTGCCCCGCCCTCATCATCAGAGAAGAGATGTCACTGCAAGAGGGAGGGGAAGTTATTCTGATTCAAGATTGTGAGGAACAAGAATTTAAAAATAAATAAATAAATAACGACGTGCACAGATAAATCATTTATAATAAATACTGCAATCTTCCATAGAAAATAGGAATTTTCAATTTTGATTTCATGGTGACTTTAATCATAATAACTTCCCCTCCCTCTTGCGTGACATCTCTTCTCTGATGATGAGGGTGGAGCAACCTGTCACTCACATGAGATCCACCAATGACAAACCACAACCATCCAATCAATTCCCCACGGACAAAATCAAGCCCCGCCCTACATTTGTTCTTGTTTGAGAAGCCATTTCACTCCGATATACTCCTGAATACTATATAGTAGGGAAGTATTCGATTTCGGATGCAGCAATACGGTTTCCCATAATAATTAAATTTGACCAGTGGTGGCTGGTGTTGTGCTTCAAGATATGAAGAGCTTGATCAGATACCTGTAGTATTCCCACAGGATTGGATGCGTCACCAGCTTCAGGAGAAAGGCCATTGTTTTCTCTCTGATCACTGTGAAAGATACAGAACATTTGGATCAGTGATAAATGAAGTAAGTGATCTATAATAGTTTATATCACTCTCTACAGTGTGTATTTTACTTTAGCTGGGTGTCTCGTTTCAATAATTTTAAGGCGCCTTCTGCAGCTTCGTGTTTAGCCGCCTTTTTAGTGGATCCTTGACCTTTAAGAACAAAACGATTATCTATTAGAATACTAGTGCTACTTATAATAATGTAAATAAATGATATACAAATGTCTGACCTTTGCATGACACGTCTCCTATAGTGACATTGAACATGAAAGAAGGCTCGTGCGCGTCTCCATCAGCGTGTATGAGTTCGTACTCGGGCGCGCTGCCGATTTTTATCCCATATTCGTGCAGGATCTGGATGGGTGTTTTATCCTGACAGCAGACGCGTTGGTGAGCCATGTTGACACTGGGACTAACGTTGGAACAATATCTTGTTACTACCTCGTCAGAACAAAACGCAAAGAGTGAACTAAAGAAAAAATACAGCACATAAACATATCAAATATATAATGCAGATACTAAACAGTGAGTAAGAGACACTAAACAATACATCCCGCCAATTAAACAGCCTGGCACCCAACTCAGTACAAACCGCCGCAGATATTACATTTAACAGACACGTACGTGTTGTTGAGATACAACAAATGTTATACATATATGTTGAAGATCGAAGAAAAGCTTGTATGTTAAATGTAAGGGCTCCTTACTGAGAATCAGCCATTATTGCTATCCGGATGCCGCTTCTACGGGAATTGGCAAAAGCACTGGCCAATAGTATTCCTCTATACTGGATATAAGCCCCGCCTTCCAAACAGTACTCCGCCAGAGCCCCTCCCCCAGGAGAAGCCCCCAAGCTTAGCTACAATGCATGCGTAGCATTGCGTAGATGCTTTAACACGCGGAAGACTGCTTTAGACAGCTCGTCACATTACAAACTGACGTCTGTCTTCTAACATTTAACATTATTTGCATAACTATATGGCAAAGTTGATTGGCTGACTTGAGAGCCATTCATGTTACCCGTTTTGCGCAGAGGTTGCCATCTCCTCTTTCAATGAGAATCTGCGGCTCCGCCTCTCATACGTTTGTGTTGGTTGTAATCAAACAGATTCAGACTTGAACTTTATTTTGACACGGTAAAAGGAAGCTTCGCATTCCATTAGAAGCATCATACACATTGAAACACATATATATGCAATTAAAAAAATATATTTCAAATATACAATAACAATAAAGTAGAATTTTGTATATAAAAACAAATACAAAAGTATTTGGTACGATGTATTAGTCATGGTCTCTGGTGGAAGTCCTTGTAGTGAATTGTAAAATGAATTTTCCATCTAATTTTGTGTGCTGTTGTCTTCCTGTTTAGGACTTTTCTTAATTAAAAATAAAATTTAGTACTTTTTTAATATTTTGTAAATCTGACTCATTTTCAAATTGTTTGTTATAAATCAACATCTCAGGAACATTTTATGGCTTTCTAATCAAAATATGACTTTCTTTTACAAAACAGGGCATGGATTTCATACATGTCCACACACCATGACTTAAAGCATGTTTTTCAGGCATTTTAGGAGACACAGGTGAATAGGGAAAGAAATTACATATCAATATTCCTATTAATTATTAGATATTATTATAAAAATGTTGCCAACTATTACTCCCATTATTACACTTCTTTTTTTCATTACATGTTCCTCCAAGAACACATTAATATGCAAATTAGATACAGTGTATAGATGCATTGCATTGAATGGCAAAACCCACGTATGGCTATTTTACCCACATATTGCATAAAGTAAAATGGTATATCGATTAATTCCATTATATCTTTCATAACATGGTTGACAATCATCTTTAAACAGTTTGTTTAAAAAAAATCCTGAAACCTAAAAATTGATTGGTGAATGAAAAAAAAAAAAATCCCATTGTTTTTGCCTATATATGTTTTATTTTTTAGTCCTGGTGTCCACTTATGAGGAGGACATAGCATAACATATGAATAAAATACAATTTTTCCCCCTAAAGTTGGAGCTGAAATCTGCTCTCCAGGAGCAGGCTTAGACACCCCTGCTCTAAGCAATGTAATAACATGAAAAATACTAAATTGAAAAAACTTTTTTTTCCCTAGAACTAAGGAGGTTAAGGTGCAAATAATAAACAGCAGCAGCAGCAGGCTTCGCTTTTACCTTAAAATATCATTATTTGCCAAATAAACAGCGAGTTGCAACAGTCCCTTCTTGTGTAGAAATATGCCCAGTCGACATTCAAGACATAGGCCCGCATAGGTGTGACGCAAGTGTTTTTTGCTAGTTTCTGCCAGACGCAGTTATCATTTATCACAGTCCTGTGCAAATGCATTTGAGCCCATTTGTGCGCCCATGGGTGTGCTGGTTTGAAAACGAGGTGTGTTCAGGTGCATTGTTGGCGTGTTGCTATTTTGAGGCAACTGAATCCTGGTCTAAAGTCAATGGTGCAATATTTGTTTTGTTATTTAAAGAGCGCGTTAGTAAAATGCGCCTATATGCGGGTGCACAAGGTGCATACACTCTGCTTATTTCACACACAGGGATGTGCAGCAGCACACAAACATGCCAAATATTAAAAATAAAAGGATTACAATGTAAAAGATTATTATTGTGTGCATAAAGATAAAAATGCTTTGGTGGAATTCGGCTTTTTCCGTAGATGGTCTGTTGGCACGCTTTAACCTCGCGCACGAGCAGATCCGTTTCCTCGCTTAGAGAAGCGTTCAGTTTTCAAATTGCAAATTCCACCATGTAAACAGCGAATCCGCCATGGCGCGAGTGCAACTGGCTTTTAAAGGGAATGGGAGATAAGACTCTGATTGGTTTATTGCACGTTACGCCCAAAACACATCCATTACTCATTAAGAGACTAGGGACAACCCTTTTAGATAGGGCCCACAGACACTCTTATCTAGAGCAACAAACAAAAGTGTTTTAGTATCAGTTATGGGAGAACCGTCATGTGAATTGCTTCTTGGACGAATACATAGTGCAATAAAATAGGCTACAGTTTTTCCCATCATACCCCTTTTTTTTCCAGCATGAATATTCATAGCATTGTTTCAGTTTTTGGGTGAATTTGGAAATATGATGTGCCATGAACAATTCATAATTGTGCAGGACTGTCCTGAATGAAACAATACGTCAGTCATCAGGCTTCAGTATTCACTACATCATATATCTGAGAAAAAAAAAAGTGTTGCTGAAAGTTTGTCAAAAGCTACTTATAAAAGATAGTCACTAAAAATATTGCATTTATCCTTCATTTGAGTGTACATTAGCTGGCAGGTCTGTTGAACCACATCCCTAGGTGTGCAATATGTGGTCGATTCCTGCCTAAGGATCCGTGGAAAGGTCCATTCAAGTTGTAATGTAAATTGCATAGATGGTAATGTTCTCGTGTATTAATGTCAATACAATTTTAAACCAACTCTATATTGGTTAGAATAACTTTTGAAGTGGTGTTATAAATATCTAAAATCTTGTGTGTGGGAAGTGTAAACTAACATGACAGTATTTTCAGCGATACCTTTTTTCAAGTAAACATGATATATATCATCACCCCAGTTCAACATGTAAACATTGTTGATGAACAGCAGGTAAACAGTGTGTTTGTGCATGCTGATGTGTTTGAGAGGTATGGAGGTCTGCAGCATGACATTATGGAAGGGGTGGGCGAGTTTTGGGGGCAGGGAAAACCACTCTCTTGGTGAGGGTGAACTCTGGCTGTGGCATCTGCTTCTTCAGTCCACTTCTGTCTGTCTTTTTGCTCACGTCGCTGTTCACCTGCGTCAGAATGGAGAGTAGATCTATTCCCCTACGTGGACAGAAGACAGAGAGAGACACAAAATCAGAGATCAAACTGATGTCCACAGTCAAATTCAGACAATTAAAATGACAGTTTCTTCCAACTCAATCAGTGGATAAAACCTCATCCACTAACCGCACTGTATGTTTGGAATGGAATACTGCATACTGAAAACTGTGCAGTGTACCATACTCATGCAAAAAAAAAAAAAAAAAACCAGTAAATAAAATAATCAAAATTAGTGAGTAAATATGTGACAGAAATGATAAGGTATGCTATGTTGTCAGCCAGTGAACAATTTCAGTGAAGAGGTTTGAGGAACAGCCAACAGATTGGACTGTGAAGAGCGCAGTCTACGATTTGGGACGTAAGAAGTTAGTAACTCGGATAAATAATGTGGAGCCAGGCCATGTAATACTTTATCAGCATCGTGATTTTAAAACCAACAAGGATCCTGACCGTGAGCCAGTGCAAGGACTCCAACATAGGAGTGATGTGATTGCATCTCCTGGTCCCAGTCAGGGTCCTGGCAGCCGGGTTTTGTACACGCTTCAACTTGTCTAGTCTAGATTTAGATACTCTGGCTAAAAGGGCATTACAGTAGTCAATCCAAGAGACAACAAATAACATTATCAAATTTTAAAAAAATTAGTATAGGGTGCATAAAAGCAGATGTTTTAACAATGCTCTGTACATCAAATGTATCCATATCTTGATCTCAGAAACACAATCAGAAAGAAAGCAAACATCCAGATTTTCACCAGGTTAAAGTGTATGTAGATTTGAGTATCGTCTGCATGAAAGTGATAATGAAGGCCGAGCGATCGGAACAGATGCCCAAGTTGTGACAAATAGATTTTAAAGAGTAAAGGGCCTAAAATTGAGCCCTGAGGAATACCAGTAAGAACTGATTTCAGACCTGTAACCACCCAAGGCAATGAACTGGGAACGGTCAGTAAAACAGGATTTAAACCCGTTTAAAGCTTTCCCCAAAACACCCAACGAACTTTCAAGGTGATTAAGTAAAATACTATGATCAATAGTATCGAAAGTGGCTCTGAGATCAATAAAGATGAGAATGGAAATAGTGCCAGAATCAGAAGCCATCAACAAGTCATTGGCAACCCTGACTGGAGACGTTTCAGGATTGTGAAATTTATGTAAGGAGTTTATACAAGTGAGAGGCAACAATACATTCTAGTAGGGCTGGACGATTAATCGGAAAGTAATTGAAACCGAAATTCAGAACCTCTAACCGACGTAATTTTCCCATGTCGGTTATTTCGGTTTTTTAATCCTGTTAATACTTCCCCCTTAAAAACATACTATCACATGTGTAGCCACGTGGCTCCGCCCCGTCCAGTCAGAGGCATAAAAGCAACACGGAGGTGAACAGCGAGTCAACACACAGAGATGGCATGCGAGCAGTGAGCCTTGCGTCTTCACTAAACTTTGTCAGTTGTATTTGTTTTAAGGTTTGCCAGTTTGGACATTTTTAGGATTTTAGACGGTCGAATGTATATTATTCCAAGCAACCGCGCAAGCGCAGCTGCATTGTGGCACGAACACTTACAAACAGTAGCTGCACAAAACGTGAAGATCGCGCGCACTGAGAGGAACGCAATAACTAGTTGTCAGCACTGTCCTGTGATTTATCACTAAAGTAGCTTAGAAACTCAAAACTTATTATAGCATATTTTTCTACTTTTGAAGGAACTATTTACAACCCACAGCTTCACAATTAATAGAGATGGTATGACTAATACACACACAATCGCTCTCATTACATACTGGTACTGTGCTAATTTATCTGTATCTGCTTTACAACGAGCAGAAATCTATAAGAAATGTTATGAACCATAGATAAAATAGCTGCTGAAAGTGAGCTGTTATGTCAGATCATTCTTTCAAAATAAAAAAATATCCCACCTTTAATAGTCAATCATATTTACAGTATAAACCTTGTTAACTATGAGCGACAAAAAACAAACAAACAAAATAATCGTTCATTAATCGTAATCGAGGCAAAATGTTCAATTAATCAAGGTTTTGATTTTAGGCTGTAATCATCCAGCCCTACATTCTAGTATTTTTGCAGAAAACGGAAGATTTGAAATGGGGCAGAAATTGTTAAAGTCAAGGGCAGCATTTTGTTACAGCAGCAATTTTTAATGCAATGAATCATTTATTATACTGAGGTCAGTAAGGCACAAAGCATCAAAGCAAGATTTAAATAAACTTATGGGAATAGGATCGTGTTGTCTTTACAGGTGTGCTCACCTTGGCACCAGCAGTTGCAGATTGTGGCAGAGGGACTGTATGAACCAGGATCCCTTTTCTTTTTCCCTGAATGAGACATAGGATGGTACAGTAGACATGGCTAACAGGTAGTCCGCCGCCTCAGGGATGGAGTCTCTGGGTACAGCTGCATCGCTGACTGGCATGTCCTCATCTTCTGAGAAATTTTGATTAAACGCTGCTCTCTGCTCTCTGGTACCCCTGCAGGCCTGGATGAAGAACAGTTTGGGTTTCTGGTAGAGGGAGGAGCACCGATGTGGACTCAGAGTGTCTATCAGCTCTTTAAAGGTGACAGTCTTTCCATCTACCCCGACGATACCATCTTCCCGTCCGTGGCTCAGCACGCAGCACACCACGCAATCCGCTAGCGTGTGGTCACGAGCAGCCAGGTCCCTCAACACCTGCAGTATGCGCATTTGATCGCAGTCCTGTTTGACCAAGACCTCAAAGCCCAACCACTGAAACACAACCTCCAGTCTGTCTGTATGGACACAAACACAAATTACGCACAGTGATGTACCGACTGGTGCTTACAGCTTACTAGCGCACATATTTAAGCTTGGGGTCCAATTTTTGACAGTTCATTCGAATTATTATGTTTACCGCACTGATTTTGGGAACCAAATTCATTTATATTTTTGAAAGAGGAACTGAGTCATATCTAGAAACCAGCATATCATAAAGGCTAGGTAACAAAAAACCCTAGCAGCCACATAGCAACACACTAAAAACCACACAGCAACTAACATGCTGATTTTGTTATGATGGTTATCAGGCTATTGGCATAATGTTTGGTTAATGTAGTTGTGTTTGTTACACTAACTTTTGTCAATGTCTGTTCCTTCTCTGTTTTTCATCCCGCATGCCCTGAAGTCATAGTTGTTGATGATTACACAGACTCCTCTTCTGTCCCCTTTCATCTTATACTGCTGGATCTAGCACACAAGAGACAAAGTGTTAAGGCATGAGGATGTGAAGAATGTCTGCTTCTCTTGCAAAAGTATTGCGATCCTCAGAGAAACTTTGCATTTTTTCGCAAAACATTTGTATTCTCTCCCAAAAGTACTGAGTTCCCCTGAGAAACTGTGTTCTCTCGCAAACATACGGAGTTCCTCTGAGAAGCTTTGCGGTCTCTCGCAAAAGTATTGCATTCTTCTGAAAAACTTTGCATTCTCTCGCAAATTTATTGCACTCTTCTGAGAAACTTTGCATTCTCTCACAAAAGTACCGCGTTCCTGAGAAACTTTGCTTTCTCTCGCAAATGTATTGCATTCTTCCGAGAAACTTTACGGTTTCTCGCAAACGTATCGAGTTCCTCTGAGAAACTTTGAGGTCTTTTGCAAAAGTATTGCACTCTCCAGAGAAACTTTGCATTCTCTCGCAAAAGTACGGTGTTCCTCTGAGAAATGTTGCTCTCTCACAAATGTATTGCATTCCTCCGAGAAACTTTGCTTTCTCTTACAAAAGTATTGCAATTCTCAGAGAAACCTTGTATTTTCTCACAAAACATTTGCATTCTCTCGCAAAAGTATTCCGTTCCCTTGAAAAAACTTATTTCGCAGAACTTGAAACAGGAAACGTTGCCCACATTTTTGAATGCAGCTTATCCAAAATATTGTGAATAGGAAACTGTTACAAAGAAAGAGCTTAATGTGGCTTAATGTAATAAAGAAAGTGGTGCCGAAAGTTTGCACCTTATTGATAATGAACACTATATAGGCAAGCTAATGAGCCCAGATTCGTCTCAGGTTACATATGCAACCTGGTTCCCTGAGAAGGAAACAAGACACTGCATCATAGCGCTAATGCCATGCCGTAGCATTGAAGTTCGAAAAGGGAACTAAACGCAATGTGAGAACCTTTTCTCTCCCATGGAAAACCACTATAGAGAAAACACAGACAAGGCTTAAGATAGTCCCAGACTATCAATGCATGTTTGAGCTGTTTTAACTGAAAGCAACTTGTACTGAGATATCTTAAAATATGTCAGTGCCATTGTCAAGATGCACACTACTAATGTTTTTTTTTTTTTTTTTTTTTAAGGCCTTCCGCTAACAGCGCCTGTCAGAAATTAAACGGCATTACAACTTCAGCTCCGGAGGCTTCCTAAATTTGATTGTACACACTGTAAAGACCGTAATGATGGCGTCGATTTGACCATATCAATCTGAGCGCGAGTCAACATTGGAAGAACTAGTTATTCAACCTGACCCTCCATCGCAAGAGCGACTTGAGCAGGACGTTTCTCAGTGATGCACTACTCAGTTTGACATACATTATGAGATGTTGCAACTGTTATTCCTCACCATCAGCATTAACAAGTGTACTGTATGTCCATCAACAAACCGATGTGTATATTTCTAATTTATTGCGGTGCACATGTGGGAACTGCATCATTTACTGTATCAATAACAGTGCATATGTTTGCCAAGCACGTAAATGATTGGTGTAACATTAAAGTTTGTAAAACAAATCTTGCTCCATCCTTTATCATTACTCAAAATAGTAAGAACGACAGACAATCTGCATTAATGGACGCAATTTTAGGTAATAGTGGACAACAGCTGATTAGCAGAAGTATTTCAGTAAGACAGTAATATTGTAAGCCAATGAAGAACACAGGTGGGCATTAGGCAAATGTGTTACCCAGTGACGAGTGACCATCACAGAAGTAGGATTCGAATTCCTAATGACTCGTTTAGGCTGTTTAGAGTCAATTCTTTCTTTGGGAGACAATAACTTTATTTATTGTGCACTTTCGGCTTCACAACTTTGCAGATTGTTTACATTCACAGACAGCTACATTACACATTGCATGAAAGGTAATATTTGAAAAAGCATATTAGGGGCACTTTAAATGTCCTAATTGAATTTAGGCCTAATCCTGGCTTAATCTAAGCTCTGTCTGTGAAACCAAAAATTTCAGAATTAACTGAACAATGCTGTAGTAGGAATTGTGTACGTTTGTATTTAGCCATCTATAACAAAAACAATTCCCAAGTGAACACATAAGTTGTAAAAACATTTGAAATGGTTCTAGATGTTTTGCTCTACTGCTGATTACAGTGGGCAGAACCTTTAATGGTACATTCTGGGTTCAGTACAGGTTATTTCACTTCCATTCTAAGTGTCTTAACCACCTTAACTTTGCTTCTTCTTTTACTTTCTTTCTTTCTTTTTTTGTAAAAAAAGAAAACATGAGTCAATTTTAAGCTAAACGTATTGAACCCGGAATAAAGTGTAAAAGGTTGGATCTTACCTCTGGATTTTTAGTCACAGGCAAGTTTGTGCTCTCTTCTTCAAATACTGAGTTAAATTCCAAATGTTGGCTGTGATCTTCGACATAGAGATGAGATGTTTTTAGTTTAGGTTAAAAACAGAGATCAAACATGATGCTGTATTGGACATTTACTACGATACCTTCACTAATGCCAGCAGCTCCTTCAGTCAAGCTAAGTCTGTCCACCTCCTCCCCCATTGCGTCAACTGTCAAAAAGAGCAGTGCCAAACAAATATGCTTTGAGTTTGCAACATTTGTTATTTTTGTATATTTCAATTTGCATGACTTCCCATTCCTGAATAGTGTTAAAGGTGCACCAAGTAATTTCTGAATTATGTTTCGCTAGAGGTTTGGGTTTTTATACTGACACCTGTGTCTGTTTATAAAGTGAAGGACAAAAACACACATCTTTTGTTTTCCAGCTATACAGCATGACATAAGCTGCAGAACTGATGCAGCTTTTATGAATTGTTCAATGTGTAAAGTTTTACGTGGAGTTTCGTATAACATTACTTCCTGTAGAGCATGCAAATAAATTCACCTGATGAGACTGATGTTGGCGGTGAGGGCTGTGGAGCAAAGAGAGAAAGAGACAACGTTTTACAGCTACATAGTAAAAAGGGCTATTTAATATAGTGGAACACAAAATGAGATGCTTAACATAATGTTCATGCTGCTCTTTTCCATACAATGGCTGTCGAACATCATATACACTACTATTCAGAATTTTGGGGTCATCAAGAATATTATGATTTTTTTTTTTTTTTTTTTGAAAGAAATTAATACTTTTTTCAGCAAGGATTAGGGCTGTGTGATTAATTGTAATTTATTTTCAATTTCGATTTTGGCTTCCAATGATTATGAAAACAAGATATTAAAAGTAATGTTAAGAGTGGAACAAAACCGCAAAAGAGACACTGTTCCCCAGGTGGCTTTCTGTGTGCGCGCTCCGAGCCGAATGCGGATAAGCAATTGGGCTTCGGATACACGCCTAAACGTGTACATACAAAAATGTCAAAATGAACACAGTGGTTTATGTCTTAAGTAAACATACACAGTTGAGAAAGAAAGTGTGTGTAACAGTATACTGGATCCATGCATTAGCTCTTAAAGTGACAGAAGCCTAATATTCCTGCTGCAGTCCATCATTAATGATAATCAAACAGCAAATGACAAAGGAAAATCACTCACTGATTTTGCTTTTAACTTAAGTAGCTTTAATAAGGATTAATCTGTATTTAATGTGTACTGTAAGATTATGCACAGTTACATGCAGTTATTTTACATTTGATCATTCTTTTGTTGTTGTTATTGTAGGCTATTACTTATCTGAAAACCACTGTCAGTACATCTTCCTGAAAAACACTGTTTATTTAATCTGTATTTTTGTTATGTTGTTTTTATTTCCCTATTTTGTTTGTAGTTAGTTCCTTTGTTCGTATTGTATTGCTGACTGTTTACTTGCCTAATCTTATGTAATTGTTTTGAGAACCTTTTTATGACATTAGTTTACCTAGTTTATGTTTAAAATGACTCATATCGTGAAATAAGACTCTGATCATATCGCCCACCAATAATTGTGTTAAATAATCGTTCAGTCAATTTTGACCAAAAATAATTGCGATTATGATTTTTGCCATAATCGTGCAGCCCTAACAAGGATCCATTAAATTGACCAAAAGTGACAGTAAAGACATTTATAATGTTACAAAATATTTCTATTTAAAATAAATTATCCTCTATTGAACTTTCTATTATATAATATAAATGTGTCATGTTTTCCACAAAAATACAAAAGCACAACTGTTTTCAACATTGATAATGATCAGAAATGTTTCTTGAGCATCAAATCATCATATTAGAATGATTTCTGGAGTAATGATGCTGAAAATTCAGCTTTGATCACAGGAATAAATTACATTTCAACATATATTCACATAGAAAACAGCTATTTTAAATGGTAATAATATTTCACAATATTACTGTTTTTACTGTATTTCTGATCAAATAAATGCAGCCTTGATGAGCAGAAGAGACTTCTGTCAGTACATTTTAAAATCTTACCGACCCCAAACTTTTGAACTGTAGTGTATATAACGTCTTTTGAAGGCAATAGATTTGTAAAAAGTCAGTACTCAATGAAAATCTCAAAATCTTCCACGCTAACTTTCAAATCTTATTCATGCATACACATGGAAATGAGCATAATATACATCCCTCTTGTATTCCACAGAAGAAAGATGATATGAGGATGAGTAAAATGTGCACAATTAGGCAAATGAAGTTTACCAGAGCTGTTGTGTACGACTTGGAAGAATTACTACCGACTTCCTGAGCAATAACCCTTCCATCAACTGCAATAAGACAGAAAATAATGCAATTATTCTTCTACAGAATGCAACTATAATAATTCCATGGATCACAGTTCACATTGTACATCATGCATAAAATCAATCACGATTTCCACATCATTTTGTAGCAAAAACTGACCCCAGAGGGTTAATCTCCTGGCAGTCTTGATTTATAGTAGTTTAACTTTTTTTAATATAATAGAGGCAACTTAATAAACCATAGATATATATTTCACACATCACATCATTAAATAATTAAACTTTCACACTCACAACTCTCTGTTTTGTATTGAATAATTCTTTTTTCTAAACCGGGATGGATGCTTGCTATAATGTCCTTCAGAACGTCCAAATTATCTTCACCCAAAAGGTCTTCCTTCTCCATCTCCAAGAACAACTGCAACAGCGTCTAAAAGACGTGATTTTTAAAAGAAGGTTTAGTCAAACACCACATGCAGAAATGTGACGTCAGAGAACTGAGGCTGTGACGGCGACTCACCATGTCCTTCTCCAGTTTTTTGCGCGGTAGTGTTTTGATCAGTAGGAATTTAATGTTTTTCAGGTCCTGATCACAGATGGACTCTGACAGCTCATACAACAACTGTCTGAAATACAGAAAAATAAATACTGTTCATTATTACAGAGTTGCTTTGTATTACAGGGTTAGTTCACCTAAAAATTTAATTTCTGTCATTAATTACTCACCCTCATGTCGTTCCACACCTGTAAGACCTTCACTCATCTTCAGAACACAAATGAAGATATTTTTGATGAAATTTGAGAGGTATATGACTTGTCCATAGACAGCAATATAATCAACACTTTCAAGGTTCAGAAAGGTACTAAAGACATTGTTAAAACAGTCGACGTGACTTCAGTGGCTTAATTTTATGAAGTGACGAGAATACTTTTTGTGCGCAAAAATAACGACTTTATTCAACATTCTTATACGTTGTTTACGTCCAGCACTTCCATGTCTTTGTCAGAACGCGACTCATTATTGGCTCCTGCGTCAGCATCATGCGTCGTGCTGCTCACATGATCAGCTTTGGCCAATACTGAGCCGACATTCGGACGTAAACACGGAAGCCTTCACTGTGCTTACTGCGTCACCTGCGTAAGGATAATGACAGGGAAGAGAAGAGATTGTTGAATAAAGTTTTTTGTTTTGTTTCTGCATGCAAAAAGTATTCTCGTCACTTACCTCTCAGATTTCATCAAAAATATCTTAATTTGTGTTCCTTTGTGATGAACGAAGGTCTTACGGGTGTGGAACGACATGAGGGTGAGTAATTAATGACAGAATTTTCATTTTTGGGTGAACTAACCCTTTAAGTTCCTTTTAAAATACAGTCACTGTCACTAGACACTACATTAAGCACAACTAGATGAGCTTTGATGTTGGCTCGACATAGCCTTGTCTGAAAGTTTGAAATAACATTGCTAACATGTTGTTAGCATGTTTTAGCACTTTTATAACATGTTTAGCATCTTTCTAACATGATTTAACACATTGCTAGCATGTTTTAACAGATTGCTAACATGTTGCTATCATGTTTTAGCATGTTGTTAGCATGACTTATGCTGCCTTCACGTGCTCTCAGAATTATCGTAAATAATTTTTTGGAGTTTCCTAGGTAAAAATTGCACATGAATGCTCTCCTATTTTGAAACTTGAATGCGATGAGATCGTAATCACGACTTCAGAAGTTAGAATTATCAAATTTCCGATAGCACATGAAGACAGCATTAGTATGTTGCTAGCATATTTCTAGCACAAGTCTGATTAGTTAGTTAGATAAGATATAGCAACCTGAGTCTGAGTCTGGCCTAAGTTTGTTGGTCATAGCTAGAGGGGTTTGGGCTGCATTCATTTTAGAAAGTTTGGTCTCAGAAGAAGAAGCAGCTTAAATAATAGGCAAGTGCTTTTTTGGATAGTAGATATTTTGCTGGTCAACATTCCTGAATGCATGACCTGGACACACCCTGTCAACAAACATGTCTCTACAGACCTTATTCACAGCAGCGCCATCTTTGATTTTTAATGGGAAAGAAAGCAAGGCTGTGAGGGACATACATCTTTCCAGTGGGTTGTACTGTTATTTAATGTGATTTTGGATTGTTCTGCTTACAAAACACTGCAAAAATATCTTTCCAAGATATTTCAGTACAAAAAAAAAACTCTAGACAATATGAGCTGTGGAAAATTATGAGTGATCAAGGAGCTTTATACAGCTTTTTACAGCAGACGCCATTGAAAACAACAAGGTAAGTCTATCCCTCACAGCCTCGCTTTCATACCAGTCATGGCGCCACTCTGAATAAGGTCTATTATATTACCAGCTGCATCCTCACCTATATGGGGAGATGCGTTGAGCATACAGCATGCTGCCGGCTTGTGTAAAAGCATCAAAGGGCAGATTCCGGAGCAGGCTGTTCCGTTTCATGATCCTGAGTAGCTCCAGAAGCAGAGATGGATCCTCCGATGACAGCAGGTTCCTGTTCTCCAGAAGACTGAAGAGTTCTCTGCCTAAGGTCACAGTGCTGAGGTCTTTTGGACTGAGGAGATCAGAGCACAGGAACACCATGTCCTGCACCTCATCGCCACTGAGAGACTCCTGTACTCTTAAAAGCACCTGCTGAAACTCCATCACCTGCTCACAGAGAAATGAGGCTCTGCTGTATGACACAATGCTGTTGTTTGCATAAAGATAATATACCAACATTTCCTTTAAAGTTACCAAACGGAAACGTTAACTTCCCCTTCCCGTCAAAACCACATCAGCACACATTCATGACGTGTGTTTTGGCGGAGGGTGGGACTAAATATCCTCGAAACTGACTGCAAATCTCTGTCATGCAGATCTACCTCAATTTAGTCATCAGTGGCCAAAATCCTATGTAGTCCAGCCCTACATTTTCCTTATTACAGAAGCCGTTTCACTCTCATACACATCACAGATAAGATAGTCTCGCATAGCCAGACCTTCAGACTCACGGCAGAAGGTCTGGACTCTATCTCAGCTTTTATTGGCCAAGGACCACCCAAGAGGACGTTTGACTGACATGTAACACAACCAATTTTGTTCCGCATCAGGTTCAGGGGCAAGAAAATGAAAGTCGATGTCCCTACAATAACAGACCAGCATGCATCTAATAAATTCATTCAAGAACACTGTGCAAGTTTACTGCAACAATGGAGCCGCGAACTTCAGATACTTTTGAAAATCCAGCGTTTATTTGATCCTGGTTGTAAACATGACAGCGTTCTTATTCTACGAGGGGGATCAGCGTCGTGGCATTTGTTTCCAAGCAGACCGTTAAAGAACGCAACACACGTCTCCCAGTCATCCTCTAGAAATCAACCAACCAGATGACGATTTTGATACTGCTGAAGTGTTTCCAGAAAAGTATGCCATATGCATCAGACGTTCAGCCAAGGGTCCTTGGGCGTGAAGTCTGAGGCTGAGACAACAGATAAGACAACAGCAACTTCCGTTTAAAGACACATGAATGACAATCGTGTGAAATCTCAAAGAAGCGATCTGAGACGAGCGCAGCTGCATCGATGATGCAAGAGATATTTAAAGGGTTAGTTCATCCAAAAATGAAAATTCTGTCATTAATTACTCACCCTTATGTTGTTCCACATCCGTAAGACCTTTGTTCATCTTTGGAACACAAATTAAGATATTTTTGATGAAATCCAATAGCTGTTTGTCTCCTTAATAGACAGCAATTTAACAACCACGTTCAAGGTCCAGAAAGATACTAAAGACACCTTTAAATTAGTCGACATGACTGCAGTGGTTCAACCTTAATTTTATGAAGCGACAAGAATACTTTTTGTGCACAAAAACAAAACAAAAATAACATCTTTATTCAACAATATCTTCTGTTCTGTGTCATTCTGGTACATTGTTTTAGGGTTGAACCACTGGAGTCACGTCGACTAATTTAAAGGTGTCTTTAGTACCTTTCTGGACCTTGAACGTGGTTGTTAAATTGCTGTCTAGTGAGGGGTCAGATAGCTATTTCAGCAGATTTCATCAAAAATATCATAATTTGTGTTCCGAAGATGAACGAAGGTCTTACGGGTGTGGAACGACATGAGGGTGAGTAACTAATGACAGAATTTTCATTTTTGAGTGAACTAACCCTTTAATAATCATTACTACAATATAAAGAGCAATTATCAACAATGATTCTCTCATCATCTACTCACCCTCATGCCATCCCCAATATGACTTTCTTTCTTCAGAATCAGATAAACACAGGAAGATAATTCCTCTATGAGTCCATATAATACACAACCGAACAAAAAATCTTTGTCTTTTTCATTAGAAAGAAAGTCAAGGGGATGGCATGAGGGTGTGTAGCTGATGAGTAATGGTCACTTCCGGCCCTGATGTGAACTGAAAATAGATGTGAACAACCCAACAACATTCAATATCTACATATGAACTGGCAAGCAGTCTGGCACAATCTGAAGCCACTGTTCTCACTCTTCATGACAGACATCAAACGCCTGCTCTAAGCAGGAGGCCTGGTTCGGTTGGGCCCCAGTGAACAGAAGAACCTCCACCTGATAGTAAAATACTGTAAGACCTGTATAGGCCCAACCTCAATAAAACTGAAAGCATGACCTTCCTGATCATAAACATCCAGATCCCAGGGAATACAGAGCATGTTTACACAAGCAACTAACCGCAAAATGTATTCATAACACTACAATTATCTAGGCCTTAAAATCACATCCACAGACAACCCTGTAGTGAATAAAAATAAAAAGATATATATATATATATATATATATATATATATTTTTTTTTTTTTTTTTTTTGTATATATTTGTTTTATTTTTGCATTAAAGTGAATTAGATTTTATTTTTAAAATGTACATTTTAACACAACAGTTGGATATAATGCAACATTTAGTATTCGTAGTAAAAAGTTTGGGCATCTCTGTTGATTGAACAGTTTTGGTAGAATTTTTAATTTTTTGGAGTGATTACCTTAAGTTATTGGTATTGCACAACTATGGGGGGTGGGGGGGGTTGGGTTATATGGACATTTACGGAAAACTCAGCATGGCCTTGGTCTTTGAAACAAAAACTAATCTCTAGACATTATACACATTTCGAGGTATACTGTATGTACATACATATTTTGCACAGTGTTATTCCTTAGACTTGGAATTTAAGTCCAAATGTAATGATCATTGTTGCTCAGGGATCCACTTTTAGAGTCAGTTCATAATGTCTCAGCTATAACATAACATAACATTTTTTGGGGGTTACAGAAGTAAGTATAGTGTGCAGAACATTAGGTTTGAGACCTCTTAATTTTCTTTATGGGGGCGAGAATGTGTGGGAGGGTGCAATTTTTACAATTCGTGTTATTTCAAATAGTGGTGTAGCTCACATGGAAGCCTGTGAGACGCCGTGTTTTTTTACCCATACATCACCCATACGCACGAGTGTTTTTACCCCATGTCACGCACGAGTGTTTTTACCCCATGTCACGCACGAGTGTTTTTACCCCATGTCACGCACGAGTGTTTTTACCCCTATGTCAAGCACGAGTGTTTTTACCCCATGTCAAGCACGAGTGTTTTTACCCCATGTCAAGCACGAGTGTTTTTACCCCTATGTCACACACAAGTGTTTTTACCCCATGTCACGCACAAGTGTTTTTACCCCTATGTCTTGCACGAGTGTTTTTGTTGTTACCCATACGTCACACACGAGTGTTTTTACCCCTATGTCACGCACGAGTGTTTTTACCCCATGTCAAGCACGAGTGTTTTTACCCCTATGTCACACACAAGTGTTTTTACCCCTATGTCTTGCACAAGTGTTTTTGTTGTTACCCATACGTCACACACGAGTGTTTTTACCATGTCAAGCACGAGTGTTTTTACCCCTATGTCACGCACGAGTGTTTTTACCCCTATGTCAAGCACGAGTGTTTTTACCCCATGTCAAGCACGAGTGTTTTTACCCGTCACACACAAGTGTTTTTACCCCATGTCACGCACAAGTGTTTTTACCCCTATGTCTTGCACGAGTGTTTTTGTTGTTACCCATACGTCACGCACGAGTGTTTTTACCCCATGTCAAGCACGAGTGTTTTTACCCCTATCTCACACACAAGTGTTTTTACCCTATGTCACGCACAAGTGTTTTTACCCCTATGTCTTGCACGAGTGTTTTTGTTGTTACCCATACGTCACGCACAAGTGTTTTTACCCCTATGTCACGCACGAGTGTTTTTACCCCATGTCAAGCACGAGTGTTTTTACCCCTATGTCACACACAAGTGTTTTTACCCCATGTCACGCACGAGTGTTTTTGTTGTTACCCATACGTCACACACGAGTGTTTTTACCCCTATGTCACGCACAAGTGTTTTTGTTGTTACCCATACGTCACACACAAGTATTTTTACCCCATGTCACGCACAAGTGTTTTTACCCCATGTCAAGCACGAGTGTTTTTACCCCTATGTCTTGCACAAGTGTTTTTGTTGTTACCCATACGTCACACATGAGTGTTTTTACCCCATGTCAAGCACGAGTGTTTTTACCCCTATGTCACGCACAAGTGTTTTTACCCCATGTCAAGCACGAGTGTTTTTACCCCATGTCAAGCACGAGTGTTTTTACCCCTATCTCACACACAAGTGTTTTTACCCCATGTCACGCACAAGTGTTTTTACCCCTATGTCTTGCACGAGTGTTTTTATTGTTACCCATACGTCACGCACGAGTGTTTTTACCCCATGTCAAGCACGAGTGTTTTTACCCCTATGTCACGCACAAGTGTTTTTACCCCTATGTCTTGCACGAGTGTTTTTGTTGTTACCCATACGTCACACACGAGTGTTTTTACCCCATGTCAAGCACGAGTGTTTTTACCCCTATGTCACACACAAGTGTTTTTACCCCTATGTCTTGCACAAGTGTTTTTGTTGTTACCCATACGTCACACACGAGTGTTTTTACCATGTCAAGCACGAGTGTTTTTACCCCTATGTCACGCACGAGTGTTTTTACCCCTATGTCAAGCACGAGTGTTTTTACCCCATGTCAAGCACGAGTGTTTTTACCCGTCACACACAAGTGTTTTTACCCCATGTCACGCACAAGTGTTTTTACCCCTATGTCTTGCACGAGTGTTTTTGTTGTTACCCATACGTCACGCACGAGTGTTTTTACCCCATGTCAAGCACGAGTGTTTTTACCCCTATCTCACACACAAGTGTTTTTACCCTATGTCACGCACAAGTGTTTTTACCCCTATGTCTTGCACGAGTGTTTTTGTTGTTACCCATACGTCACGCACAAGTGTTTTTACCCCTATGTCACGCACGAGTGTTTTTACCCCATGTCAAGCACGAGTGTTTTTACCCCTGTCACACACAAGTGTTTTTACCCCATGTCACGCACGAGTGTTTTTGTTGTTACCCATACGTCACACACGAGTGTTTTTACCCCTATGTCACGCACAAGTGTTTTTGTTGTTACCCATACGTCACACACAAGTATTTTTACCCCATGTCACGCACAAGTGTTTTTACCCCATGTCAAGCACGAGTGTTTTTACCCCTATGTCTTGCACAAGTGTTTTTGTTGTTACCCATACGTCACACATGAGTGTTTTTACCCCATGTCAAGCACGAGTGTTTTTACCCCTATGTCACGCACAAGTGTTTTTACCCCTATGTCAAGCACGAGTGTTTTTACCCCATGTCAAGCACGAGTGTTTTTACCCCTATCTCACACACAAGTGTTTTTACCCCATGTCACGCACAAGTGTTTTTACCCCTATGTCTTGCACGAGTGTTTTTATTGTTACCCATACGTCACGCACGAGTGTTTTTACCCCATGTCAAGCACGAGTGTTTTTACCCCTATGTCACGCACAAGTGTTTTTACCCCTATGTCTTGCACGAGTGTTTTTGTTGTTACCCATACGTCACACACGAGTGTTTTTACCCCTATGTCACGCACAAGTGTTTTTGTTGTTACCCATACGTCACACACGAGTGTTTTTACCCCATGTCACGCACAAGTGTTTTTACCCCATGTCACGCACGAGTGTTTTTACCCCTATGTCACGCACAAGTGTTTTTGTTGTTACCCATACATCACACAAGTGTTTTTACCCCATGTCAAGCACGAGTGTTTTTACCCCTATGTCACGCACGAGTGTTTTTGTTGTTACCCATACGACACACACGAGTGTTTTTACCCCATGTCACGCACAAGTGTTTTTACCCCTATGTCATGCACGAGTGTTTTTGTTGTTACCCATAGCAACAAACATAGCAACAAAGTAAAAATAAAATGCAATGCTGTCTGACTCCTAAAAAGACAATACAGTACACCACTGTAAACTACACAGTGTCAGAAACAAAATAAACCTGACAACAACAAACTCAGCTGATGCAACCATGCCATAGAAACCTGCAGACACAGGAAAACGTGGTTGTCACAGGAAGAAAGGTCTAACAAGAAAAATATTTAATATAACCAATAACCAAATATTTAAACATATAGTATAAGCTACACACACATACAGAAACTACTCTTCTTATTAGGTGAACAAGACTATGGATCACACACATTTTTTTTTTTTTTTTATTTAGATGAAACTTCTTCCTTTTTTACACTGTATATTTAGTATTTTTTCTATTCTATCTGTATGCAGGTTAGCTGTAAATGCTGTAAATGCAATATTAATGTATAGTATGAATATCTGTCATGCTAATAAATCACAAATCATAAACGAGAGAGAGGTGTGTTTGATTATTCCCTCAGCTCATCCTGATAGTTTGGTCACGCTTCAGCTACTTGTAGGAAAAGTAGCTTGTTACTGGAAATGCTACGCTTCTTTGAAAACAGCTGAACTACTGGCATGCTACTGAAAAAATGTAGTTAGGTTAGTGTCGCAACTTTCTTCGTTACTGTTCAACGCTGGTGTTAGTCACTCTGACTCACTGTCGCGTCAGACATCACCTGCACAGGGCGCACTGCTCAGTCATGGTGTCTATAGGTTAGATAAAGTTAAGAAGAATGTGCATTTACTTTTAAATTGTAACATATTTAGATATAAGTTTAGCATGCAGGAAGATGATGCATCAGCCAATGTGTTATTATAGGAAACAAATAGAAACATTTACTAATTTAGTTTTAGAACAAAATGGAAAATTATTCAAAGAGGCCATCTTACCCCACTCCTGGAATAAGTTGACCCCTGGGGTCGCTAAACGTTTACAGAATGTATAAATGATTTTTGACATAATTTCTATTAATATATATATTTTCTTTTTAGAGTGTAATTAATGTATTCTACCATTCCATTTAAAATTGAGTTTTGACAATTAAGTTGAATAATCAAATAACTGATGACAGATAAAGCAGAATCCTAGTAAGAGATTCATCTGAAAGGTACAATTATTCTGTGGCTTATATATGCATATGAATATTTACATATTTAATTGTCTATATTTTAACTGAAGATATGTCATAATAGCAACACTATGAATGCAAATTTAATGATTTCGCTCAACTATAGGTCTTCATGAAAGAAAAGATGTTTGTAATGTACATCTTAATCAAGGACATACTGAATAATAAACCCATTAATCACTAAATTTAAAGATAATAACAACATGCTACTCTGGGCCTTCTGGGTGGCTCATCTTACCCCAATAACCTAATTTAATGTTTTACTTCAAAATAAAAACTATAACTTTTACTCCACAAATCTAGATTTGTCCACAAAACCCTCATTAAAAATGTGAGGGGGGACTTCAGGAATTCGTTGTCTTAATATTGCTGCGATCTCACGTGAGTGACAGGGTGCTCTCGCGCCGGAAAACACATCATCAAATAACAATTAAGATTTCATGGTGACTTTAAGTAAATAAATCAATCACTCACAACACAGAAGAAATGTTGCCGCTTACTGGCACATAGTTTGTTTGTACCCATGAATCAGTATTTTTGGTGTATAGGTTCAAAAGTTTCCAGTCATAAGAATGGGGAAAAAAATCCCCACCAATAAATGTGGTTCTTTCTTACAGTATAATCCAAACTATTCGCGGTCTAAAACAATAACACTAGTGATCCTGTAGGCGAGTTAAACTTATCTCGTGACCGAGAGGCTTCATGGCAGAAAATAGATCAACAAGTTACGGTTCAATCTTGTTCTTACCTCCTTCAGTGTCGACAACCCACTGTGAAGATATCAGGGCTTTGTCACGAATATTTAATTGCAACATTAATTTCTACCCTTCAGATCAAAAGTAGTTGTGGACACGCCTATGCTGAACTTCCTTCATTTGTCTAAGACAACCCAGCGTGCTATAGTTATGCGGTTTTAGTTTTGTTTTCGTTATTCCACACTGAAAAACAGTATCGCTGTAAAACGTGGAAGGCTGATAATATTCCCCAAGCTTTTCTAATTATATTTACTATAACATATGCCTACAATGCGCAAAAGCCGTCCCAATGTGAGTTAGTTAATCCGGAAAGAGTTTACAAGGGAGCGTTGAGAAAGTGCCATTTTTCTGCTCTTTTTTGTAATTGCTTGGTGTGTTTACAGTACTGCATATCCAGTACAAAACTTTTTCATGCCTTAGAGAAACACGTCGTTTAGACTAGCTAGATCGAAATACTCGTATAGAGAAGAAATAATGAGCTGCTGCTGTTGTTGTTGTTGTTGTCTGCTGCTAGACTGTTAGTATTGGTTTCGTTATAAGTAGATTTTGTAAGCCTATCTTTATTACTGTAATTACCCAATAATGTTGCATATCTTATAGTTCAATGCTTACCAATGCATTTTACACCACCGAATGTCCCCTGGACATTGTATGCAGGGTGCGAATTACACAATGGCCAGGGGGGGTCAATGATTTTTTCAAGAAGTCCTCGCTGCAACCTGTAGCACGATGACGTAGCTGGATCAGATCCTATTCGGTTGTTAAGTCTGACGTCACGCTGCAGCGCTTCCGGGTCCACAATCTCATACCACAAGAAAACAACAAATGGTGCTAATATACACACACGATGTGGTGTAATACTTCCAAAAAATTATAATCAGAACCTTTATCTCCATACCAAAATCCCAGATGGCCAGACAGTGATTCATCTTTTATAAATCGTTAAAATATTAATGTCTGTGATGCTGTGAGCACGGAGACTGTTTTGTAGACTGTAAGTATTTTAATGTTTAACTTTTAAATGTTAAATGTTTAATATGAATAAATAGCGCTCATAAACAGCCGTGGAGATGCCAAGTTAAACGAGTTGAGGCTTGGACCCAGAAACGGTGTTCCTTACGTCACGACTTAACAAGCGGATAGAGTACCTCAGGGATGACGTGTTTTTGTAGGCCAACCCGGAAGTTAGCGGCGCACGGGTTCCCTCGATCAAAAGCCTATTTTTCCCATAGACTCGCAAAAAATAAGCTCTGTGTTTAACAAAGGGTTATGACACTTACACGTTTTGTCTATTAAGATAATCTTTACAAGTTAACACAAAATTTATACATTTTGAAGCCTAAATAAAGTCATCAGATATAAAAAGCTAACAGTAGGCTATAAACGGACTACAGCGCACCATGGTCGTGGATCAACGTCATCATCACCAAGCTTCCTCAAACTTTATTTAGAAAACAACTTTATTTAAAAACATGCTCGCTGATTATGATCTGCGCTGGGTATGATTTCCTTATCTACTTTTCCATGAGAAATGCTGTCCAAATGTCCTGTTTGTCATGATGATATCTAAAGTCCCCGCCAAAAGAAAGTAGTCCCTTTTAGCAATTTGTTAGCAACCGCCGTTTTTAAGACACAATAAAGGTTTCAGAAATCACAAGCGGGTTATAACTGGTGTGTTTTATGTCATAGATCAAAACGTGAAAATATTTAGAGGCTTTGTTAACCACAGACCTTATTTCAGGCGATTTAGCAAAACCCCATTCAAAAAACCCATTGACTTATAAATAGTTGTCCTTGGGGCTATAGTGATTGCCGTCACAGATGAAGCAGTAACCTTCAAACTCTTTGGTTGAGTAAAATGCATGAAGGATTCCTTTCCTTCCATCTCCAATATAGCCTGGCGGGAAGTCTTTAAATAAGTCCCCACAACAACTGGTCACTTTATACGGCACTCGATACATCTCCTTGTAGTCACTGGAGTATGCACTTCAGTTGACAACACCTATTGTAAGAAAGAGATTTAAAGCAATAAAAAGTTCTGAGCAAAGCTTAAAATGCATTTGCAGCTTAAAATTAATGTGTAGAACTGTCTACTGGTAAAAATATAAAAATAATAAAATGAAAACTTACTGTCAAGGCAGGCAAAATGAGCCTCTTTTCTGAATGATGCCTCACAAACAACAACTTGGAAAAGCCAGCACGTCAGAGACAGTCTGAAAAAGGCCACATCTCCATCTTCTTTGACCACATTCATGAGGATATGTCTCAGGATCTCAGGTGGCATCTGCTGGAAAAAAAAAAATGGTTTAATATTATTCAATATAAAATACTAGTCAAATAATAGCGTACATTTAACATGTTAAAAATAAAAACATTTGGAATAGGGAAAACTCCCACCTTACTTATGTAATCAGCTTCCATTTCCAATTCTCCGAAAGAAAGAGAAAATTCACACCAATACATCAATCATGAAATATTTATGGAAAAAGGAACGTGAACATTTTATCATCAGCTGTCAGATTAGTTGTTACAAATCTATTTTAATTAAAGTTATACCTGTTTTCATTTCTTTGCGCCTTTTTCTGAGTAGCTTTCTTTCAGCATCTGATCTTAAATTATATATATATATATATATATATATATATATATATATATATATAAAACAAGTGAACTACAGTTTCCCTAGAAAGTATTTGCTCCACACAGGAAAAATCACCATAAAACACCAAATACTGTGCAAATTAACATTATTAAAGAGAGGATAAAAACAAAAACTGCTACTTCTACTCCTCCATCACCTACTACTACTAATAAATGTTTTATTTATTGGAAGTACTTGCAAATAGGCTTACTTCACAGGACAATTTGTTAGCAGAAGCAAGCACCACCATCTCCTTACCGCAGCCATGTCAGACTGGAAAATATGCTTAATGTAAATCACAATCACCCTTTGAGAATAAACTTTTTCCCAAATCATTAGTTTTGATAGCTCACCTCAGCAAAATCAAAGACACCTCCCATTACAACATAGAGTGTAACATTAATAGTAAGTTACATCAAAACAGACAAACAATAGTAATGAACTTTATTTAATGGTTTTGTTTGATTGTATCAATATATTAAGTTTGTTGGATATTGATTTTGCTCATAAACTAAAAAATAAATGAACAATGAAAGACAGCAATCTGACAAAGCTATCAAGGAAAATACACATTTCTTATTGTTAACAAACAATTCTTCCTACCATCAACACAAACGCTCCACAGTTATTTGAACAATTCTGCCTTGAGTTAAATTGAAATAAACATATTATAATTATTTAAAAATAAACAATGTGGTTGAATATCTAAAATGGAATTTAGTGATGGCAACAAGAAAACTGCTTACGTTGAGATCATCACGTCCATACTCTTTCCACGGCCCAGGATGTAGTTGTTGTGCAAGTATTCCACAAAGCATTTAAACAACAACAACAATTAAAACAAAAATGGACAATAATAATAATGAAATACTAATAAACAAACAAACTGGGGTGGAACAACCCCAAACAAATTCTTGGCTCATTTATCACTGTTTAAACAATTTTATCTTTGAACTATAAAATATAATTCCAGCGATTAGGTAGATTTAAATAGTTTAAGCATCAATGAAAAATGAGCCATAAAACAAAAAACAAAATGCATGCAAAAGGATGTATGGCACAAAACAGAACTACCATAATCCTGAACTTCCTTTGAACTCTTAATATTTTTTCTGAAAAAACCTGTAGAGATCAATGTAACGACAAAAGTCCGTGCCGTACAGTGAATCAAGCAAATACATCTCTCTGCTTTTTGGTTTCATGATCTGTAAAACTGGTTCTATTCAGGATTACTTCGTCTGAAAGCAGCAGTCTGGGAAGCATGAAAGGTTCCTTTCCCATCAAGGGTCTCCTCATTTATGTCTATGTTGTCATTTGCATACATTATGTATCCAGGGAGGCTAGCATTGACAAAGTTCAGTGGAATGTATACTTCACCATTCTCAAAGTAATGCTTCATAGCCTCATTTCCCATGGTAGTATCTGCTCTCAACACTGACTCATAGCTTATGCTGTGCCCAGAAGCATGAAGTAACTGCACTAAGTCCTTTGAGCGTGTAGCTTGGTGTAAAGCAACTCCAATTCCAATGTGTTTTGGTGTTGGTCTTCGTCCACCAGATGACAGAAAACAATGTCTTGAGCAATGCTGAGTAGCTTTGTGTGACGGGATTGTTCATTCTCATTTTCTGAGTCATCATCATTAATGCAAAGGAGCCGTAAGAGGATGTACAGACTATCAGGCACAGTTTTTTCTGCATGATGCTGATCTATCCCTCCAATAACATCACGTCTTGGGGACACCCTGATATCTGCCTTGACCTTTACCGACACCCGATACAGCCAACTCAGTATCTCAGTGTCCTTGTCTGTTCCACAGCTAGCCATCGTCATCCCTTTAGCATCATCTTGTATGTCATCCATTCATTTCTTCATGTTAAGCAGAGCAGTTCCAGCTGTCATTTCAGGAAATATCATGATGGAATCAGTTGGTTTTAATGATTGAACAAATAGTGCTTTTCCTTGAAGCAACTTTTCAAGCTTTGTCTTGAAACGCTGACCTTTGTATATTCCTGGTTCCAAATCAAAGTCTCCCAGAAATTTACATTATCTTTCCCAAACTGTTTTCAACGAGTATATTTCACCTCTGGCAAGTCCTGCTCTAAGCTCATCTGCCACATTATGTAAGCAAATAGAATATGGATCACCTGCTCTTGATGAAGTGCTCTGATACTTCCTGAGGAACTCCCTGTAGCAGATAAGATGATACTTGCCTTCTGGGGCAATCAAGTCATTGACTCCTGCAAGCCTCAGTTGCAATTCTGTATCTTGTTGAGCTAGATTAAGAATCTTTTTAGATGACTTGGATGTTTCGAAGTTTGTCCTCAGGTGTGTCTTTCTGACAGAAAATACATTTTTCACAAGACACTGGAGGCATCGAACTCCTAGTGGTGATCGGCTGGCAGTTGCTTGCAAGATTTAGTGACTTCTTTTCACTTTCAAAGCGTTTCTTCAGGCGGGAAATAAAAGTCACATTTGTAAAAGCTGCATAGCATGTTTTGTGCCATTTTATCTTTTCAGTTTCTGTGTCCAGAAACTCCTCAATTCTCTCCAGGGTATCAGCATACTCCACGTCTTGGTATTTCGCCCGTTCATTTGCTCTCAATCTAATACACTTTAGCCAATTCTCAGAAGGATTTCTTAGGGCTTTATCTTGGCTGTATTTTCCATATTTGTGTTGACAAATTAAATATTTTTCCCAATCAATATCTCTTCCTATTTGTTTTTCTTTGGACGCTAGGCTTACAGCTCCCTCTGGATCCATGTTATCTCATCTGAAAGGCAAAGAAATAGTTCACTACACTAGTCTGATTGGTTTCTGAGTGGATCACTACAATGTCCTCTGACATAAGCTGAGGGCTTGGCTATCTAACAAACTGGTTAACACTTTTAGCTAGCAGACTGTAAAATAGGCTGCTGTGCAGAAAATAAATTATAAACATAATATTTCCATTACACATCTGCACAAAACTTAATTTACCTATTAGTAAGTAAGCTAGTAATTATGAAAGTAAATTAGCTTAACTATCTGTCTGGGAAGTGTAGCTAGTTAGAAAACAGTTTAGCTTACCTGTTTCTGGCATTTATAAAGTTTTGCTCAGACTGTTGACACCTACTGTGATCATCTTCTCTGGATCTGCTGCCTCATGCCAAATCACAGCTGTGCTGACACAACAGTGCCCCTTGTGGTGTGATACTCTTGTGGTATTTATTGATTATTATTTTTTAATGATCATGCTTGCACATAAGTTGGATTATATTGCACATTTGCCCAAAATTATAGTAGGCAACATGGAAGAAAATGGAAGCACTTTGGAAAAAAAATCCGCTTTTACCACTTTTAAGAATATAGTGTTAAAATGGACAAAAAAAAAAAAATTCTATGCTGACAACCTGGCTAGAACACATGTTGAGGGGTTAAATATTAATATTGGATAGGTTGTATGCTTGTACCAAAAAGTGTCCGACAAAGTTTTAATATCAGTTTTGGCCCCCTGACTAAAAGTGCTTCCAACTCAGCAGCAAGTCTGCAAAGTCTCTGGGAGACTCTGCTCTTATGTTGAATTTGATAGAATACACTATTCCATATGGACATGTAATGACTGCCCAGCCACCTAAGAGAAATGTACAAAAGCACAATTTAAAGAAAGTACAATTTTAAAAATATGTAAAAATCATTACAATTACAATAAAAATACAAAAATACAAGTAAAACTTCAACTATTAACTTAGTTTTTCATAATTTAATTTAGTTTTTTCATTAAGTTTTCATAATTTCTTCATACCTGTGAATCTACCTACTTTTACCAACAATTTGTCAGTCAACAATCAAATTAAAAAGTAGGCGGGGTTTACGTTCTCTTTTTGCTCGTGCACACAGTCTTCACAGTACAGATGGGCGGGTAATCGATTGCTTAACGCCGTTGCGGAGGTTCTATTTTTCCGGTAAAATCACAAAAGAAATGCACACAAACGTGTCCCTGCCCTTGATATACAACCATTGAAGGACATCTTTTGATTTTGATGAGGAAAAAATATATATATATATATGCGAGGGCGGATTAGAACACGCAACCTTTGATACTGTTAACAAAAATTCTACCACTAACGTTAGACCACTAGGGAAATCAAATGTCTATGGCGGATCTATGTATTTATTCACTAAATTGAAGAATCTCGGAACTAACAATATATTGTATTATGAAACTATCACATTAAACATGAGTTCTCAATGTACTATTAAAATTGATGTCTGGACACCGTAATGTTTTTTTTTTTTTCTACAGTTGCTATTGTACATATCTGATATAGCACTGTATTAGCAGCAGTTTCGTTCACTGTTTTGTTTCTTTATGCTTTATTTAAAAAAAAAGTTTACACACATGTGACATGCATTACTCTGATCAAATTTTATAAAGCAAAATAATATTAGTAGAGGTGAAATTATACTCACCATCATGATGTACTGCCAATTTTAGATGATTCTCTACATGGTTATCAATGGATAGTTGTGATGTGGTTTTGTACATCTCACAAAAAGGGCAGTGGTACTGGTTACAGCACCGTGTGCACCTAGAAATTACTGGGCAACTGCCTTTTTTAAAGACATTCACCTAGAACAATGCAATAGCAAATAAGTATTCATTAGCCAAGCAAAATAAGGTTAATTTTACATTAGCCCTGCAGTCTGTCCACATAGTATTATGTACTGAAGTATAAGATTAAAATGAGAATCACTGTGAGCATTATACAAGTCATGTCAGCTAAACACGTTTACACTGCTTCGAATACACAACACTGACCAAATATACTGACACACATCCGGTTTCTTTCTCAACCATTCACTTATGACATAACCGAGAGACTTGCCGAGATGGGTATTTTGACCAAATTTTGTGTGTATGTGTCCGTGCAAGTCAACGTGAAAGAAGAATTAATTTGGTGTTCGTACTAACAAAACAATACATTTAGAGTTTGTAAAATTCACACTGATGTCTATAGAAGCGGCAATAACAATCCTTTTCATAATAATTATACAACACGTTTTATTCATGTAAGAGAGACATTGTGTAAGTAACATTGTGTAAGTAATATATATATATATATATGCTCTCTGAGGCGAAAGCAGCTCAGCTCCTCCTACACAGAGCTGACATCGGCAGGCGGAAAAATGCGCCATTTGAGTCATTACATTGTTTCCTGACAACTATAGACAATTTGGAAGAGTAAGTGCAAATGCACTCAGTTTCCGCAATCCACCGGTGCAAATATAAACATGACAGCGTGAAATGATGCACGCTCACAGCTAGTTTCACACAGGACGCGGCAGTCGCAAGTGTCTTGTTCATTTTCATAGAGAACACGTTTTTGCATTCCACTTCACCATTTTTCCATGGAAACGTGTTTGTTTGACTGTTGTTTTTTTCTACTTGTTATTTTGCAGTTTTTGTTAGCAAAGATTTATTTATTATTTATTCAACATTATTATTATTATTTTTTTTTTTGACGCTTCAATTCCAGTAGCTATCTAAATATTCTTAAGAGTTAAGTTCAATGTCATTTGAAAGTGTGTAGGCCTACTTGCATTATTATGCTATTAAATTATCATTATATATTCAGTGGCATAAATTGGTCTTAAAATGACAATAATATCGCATATCGCAATTATTTCTGGGGCAATATATCGCACAACAAAAAGTAGTTATTGTGACAGGCCTATGACTGCATCTGTGTTTTTTAATTTGCGCGTCAGCAGTAGAGTCACGCGCAAAACTTGCCACTCCCATCGCCGCATTTATGGAATTGCGCTCTCACGCTAATTTGCCCCTTTTAGTAAATCTGGCCCTATGATGGTTACACTTAGCAGTTAATCCGCGAATCACATGCATGCCGAACCGCAAAGCCTGATCCATGCGGATCACGGATCAACTGCAATCCGTTGCACCCCTAATAATTAATGCACACACTTATCATCATGATTGCTATCTTACCAGAGATGGAGAAAAATCCTACTCCTGTAAGTAAATGTGTCCCTGTTCCCAAAAAATGTTGGTACTCAAAAGCGCTTCCCTCCAAGTTTTCTGGTATGCATCATTTTTTTTTTTTTTTTACCACACATGCGCACCTGCGCACCAGGTATGTGCACCCCTGACATTTGAGAGATACTGACACTATTTTTGCATGTTTAATACAGTGAAGCTGCTCCTTTTAAACAATATAAAGAGGTATATAAATAAATGTGACGTGACCTTACTGGAGTGCTGAATTGCAGAGCTCGTTTAAAAAATATATCCACATCGCTACGATCAGATGTTGTCTTAACTGCTGTTTTCTCACTGCTATCGTTTTTGTTGTGCGTTTATTTTATTCAGAGGAAAACGTACAGCACATATTAATGTATTCATCTAAACATTGCTCTCATCATTGTGGGCAGCATTGGAATATTCATTAACAGTATATCGCTGATCATGTATTTTAAACTTTTTTTTACCCCAAAGCAAAGAATGAAAAGATCTTCACCATGAGTATATCAGGATCTTTAATGACCAACACATCCATCTTTTTGCTGTGATCATCTTTCCATATTATTTGATGTGATATACATTTTAATTTGTTTTATCAGTGTTAATATAAGCTTTCCCTATCAAACACACATACAGATAACATAGTAAAACTCATGGTTACACTTTATTTTAAGGTGACGTAGTTACACTGTACTTACTCAAATAAGTACTGAGTAATATGAATTAAATAGATGTACTTAATTTACTGTTATTACTAGAGTAAGTACACGCAGTAATGTGTAACTATGTCACCTTAAAATAAAAAACTCAATTACATCGAACATGGTTATTAGTGCTTATTTTTGGTTTCTTTTAATAATGAGGTTTCTGTGTTTGATCTGAGAGAGTGAAGAGAGATTTGTTCTCTACAGGTTGGCTGATTGTGGTGTCACAGATAAAGGTTGTGCTGCTTTGGCTTCAGCCCTGAGATCAAACCCCAAACACCTGAGACAAATGGATCTGTCGCAGAATAAACTAGGAGACTCAGGAGTTAAGCTGCTGTCTGTTGTACTGGAGAATCCTCACTGTAATCTGGAGGAACTGTGGTAAGATCATCTCTACCATAAAGACTGAATGAGGATTCATATGTAGATAGATGTCCTTTGGGGGAAATTGTGTGCGGTTCGCCTGAATTAGGGCTACCACAATGTCAGATTTTTCACTATATGATTATCATGGCCAAAATAGTTTAAGATATCAATGTTGTGAATAAAATGCTATGAGACAATTTCATCTTTAATTTGTTTATTTTTATTATTATTATTATGTTGTGGTGATGTGGCTGATGTGAACTGATGTGGCTTCTTATCACAGAATGACAGAAATAATATTATTTTATAGTATTCTCTACAGTGATAAAGGTTATGTTTATTGGCATTACTTTATAAATATAGACCACATTATCTTTATGAAAACAGATGGCTTGAAGAACACAGATAAACCATATACTGTCACAATGGTGTGTTCATGTTTAATCAGTCAAAATGTCTCTATATTTTATTCAACTACAGTGATACCTTCCACACTGGTGAGCTGTAACTTTCTTGCAGTATGGGTAGAATATCTCGTCTGTCATAACTGACAACATGCTTTCATGTGGAAGTAGCAGCTGCATGCTGTGTCTGCTTGTGTTTTAGGTGGAAACCAGTGATAAGGTGCAATACTGCCACCTACTGTACATTGGGATGTCAACCAGATACTGGCACTAGATTATATTACGCTGGGGCAGGGGTGAAATTGCGTTCCACGGGGCACCATACTTTACTATTAGCGATTAAAAGGGCATTTAATCGCACGCATATGTATACTAAAACTTAATAATTCCCATAAATACCAAAAAAAAGTGCAATATGAAGGAAAAACAGTTATTAATAAAACATCGAATGAAGGCACAGTATGTAAGTTTCGCCACAGGATTTACTTATTCAAAGTATTAACAAAGGCGTAGCTTGATGATGCAGTGAATGAGCGTGGGATCATGGGAGTTGTCATCTTCATTTCTACAGATGATGGAAAGCAATCTGATGGGACTTGGGCAGAAATCATGTTCATAGATGAGCTAATGTATTAAAGTTTTATTAACGTTACTGTGGTATGAAGCAGGGTGTGACCGAGAGCCGTGGAAGTGGAAAGAATCTGGTGGAGCGAATGCTAATGAGAGACATCTGCGTGACATACATGTTGAGTACCATGGAATTACGACAGCAAAGGGTGAAAGAACAATATAATATTTAAAATGATATTTTAATCAGAAATCGTACATATTGTGCCTTTAACTGACATTGAATGAACTCTCAACAAAATAACACGAGTACCTCAGAATGCTGGTGAAACGGCACTGTTACATCCCAGGATGTGTATAAGTGGAAGTGTCTCTTTTTGTGTATGTTCTCTGCTTTGTTCTGATCTCTCTTTCTCTCTCTTCTTGGAGTTCAATTATTTGATGATCCTGCTGATGACTGCACTATCCTGATTTGACCACTAGAGGAATTGTTTGGAGTTAAAAGGCAGAGCTGAGATGTTTGGAGTGTGGCGAATTGAAGCAAGAGTCCCTTCTGCTGACTTTGTTGTGGTTAATTTGTTGCTGTAGTAAAATGTTGAAAGAAAGTCCTCTTGTAAGATTATGTTTATGGTTAGACAGTAAGAATGTGTATGGTTCTGTATTTTTTTATTTTATTTTATTTTTTTTAATTTTCTTTTGTTAGTTTATATAGATCAGTTTTCAGGAGTTAGTAAATGTTATGTTTATGTTGGCTTTGACCCCTCCAGAAGTTCTGTTTGCTTCTTTGTGTTAATACATTTCATTTTACTTTGCATTGATAATGTGGTTGTGTACCAGTCAGCAGAGGGGAATGCTTTCTCCTTTTCCCACCATTTTTCTTTATTGCTCCTTTCTATGCCAAGACTGGGAAGGGATGTAATAGCACAATCAATCACTGGTGTTCAGATACCTGTGTTATCATATAATGTGTAATATAATCACAGAGAAAGAGTCATATATTAGAGATTTATGAAATGAATGCTGAGTGAAAATAAAATAAATATAACTTAACACTAATCATGGAATCTAAGCCTCACCTACTATCCATACATTTACTGGAGCTATGAAAATGATAAATAGAACTGTGTTCTCTTTGATGGCCTTTAATGACATCAGGGTGCTGCTCCATTCCCTCTGTCACCAGCTGCAAAGTATGCTGTGAATGAGACAGATTTTCAGCAAAGTCACTTTCAACTGCGCACACAAAATACTGAGATGAGAGAGAAAATGGTAAAAAATAATAGGGAAAGAGGATGAAATTGAACAAAATCGGCCCCTAGAACAGCAACCATTTACTTGTCTTGCCCCTGAAGTCACTGTAAGGAGGGATTTCAAAGTCTGTGGTCAAATTGGACAGAGCGGACAAAAAGATAAATTGTCATTCACTAATTTGATGCACCAGGTGGACAGAGGATTGAGAAGAGGCCATAGAGAAGCAGAAATTATTGAAGCAGTAATAAAAGCTATCAGCCCAGTATTGAGTCTACGCAAATGCTTGAAATCAAGAGAGATCAATATTGAGAGAGAGAGAACAATATTGCAGGGACATTTCAAGGAGGACAGTTCTACTGAGCTGTACTACAAATTGTTGAACATCACTCAAAATGCCAATGAATCTCCACAAGCATTTCTTTTCAGAGCCATTGAGTTAAAAGAGAAGCTGCTACACACTTGTGAAGAAGGTGGTGAGTACTTCAGTACAGAGCACGCTCAGAAGAAATTTCTACGCTCTGTTGGCACAGGGCTGATCAGTGATCATATTAAATTTCAGCTAAGGCCGTACTTGGATGATTCAAAGATCTCTGATGAAATGTTGATAAACAAAATGACTGAAGCCGCTGGTGATGAGGTAGAGAGACTGAATAAACAAAAGAAGAACACTGTGAGTAAAGTGGCAAAAGTACACAAACTCTGTCCAGAAATGCAAGCCCATCCATGCAGACAGCATAAATGACTGCCAAAGTGTTGGTTCAGGAACAGTCAAGTGATATAGTCAGGCAGAGAGACACCAGCAGTGGAGGGGCGGAGAGAAACAGAGTTATATGAGATGGTTAAACTCCTGAGAGAGGAAGTTGCAGAACTCAGGAAAAGCCAAAAGCGATGGAGGAGCGATGTAAAAATATCTGTTCATTCCATGAGACCAGACAGCTCAGCTTCCATCTTGGGTTATAGTGGTCCACAAGAGAAAACTCAAGAGCTCCTGCGGCAAAGGATTATACAGCTGGAGGCGGAGTTAGAGCAAAGAGGAAAAACAGAGCATGCTAGAGCTGCCACCCATGCCAACCACATACCTTTGCGGCATCAAGCGAGATTGGAGAACCTCATTGGTGTATGGTTGAAGATGTATGGTTGACTGCTTCTTTGAAGGTGTGCCTGTGCAGGTGCTCTGGGACACTGGATCACAGGTGACCATCATCAATGAGGAATGGAAGAAAACTTGCTTTCCTCACATTGAGACACGCAGCCTGAGTGAGCTGCTGGATGAAGGTGAAACACTCATTGGCCGAGCGGCAAACCAAACCGATATACCCTTCTCTGGATGGGTGGAGCTGAAATTCCAACTAGGGCCGAAAAGAGGGTCCCAGGCAGAACTCATGATGTCTGTGCTTGTCTCAAATGAACAAGGCGTAGGGCAGCCTCCAATCATTGGCTACAGTGTTATTCAGCAGCTGGTGACAGAGGGAATGGAGCAGCACCCTGATGTCATCCCAGAAGTGGTAAAGGAAGCTTTCTCATGTGACTGCAAAAAAAGCTTTGATGAGAAGGAGTAGTGAAAGTTGGATAAAAAATTACTACAGTAGTTGCAGCAGGACAGACAAAAATGGTGAAGTGTGGAGTGAGGGCTGGTCCTCTTCAAAGCAGGAAGTCCTGTTTGAGCCAGAAGTTATTCTACAGTGGCCTGAGGGACTGGATGTTGCTAGAATGGTAATTAGTCTTCAGAAGGGAAACTTGACAGAAGTCCACATCCCAGTAACCAACATCAGCAATGTGGACATTATGCTTGCTCCTTGCACTATACTAGGACGAGTAGAGCTAGTCAGAGCCATTTAGCCAGCAGACACCAAACCCGCTATTGTAGAGTCAGACCGGACTGACAGTGGTGATAGTGTGGTGGCAGGAGTAGTGGTCACTGAAAGTAAGGATGTGACAAGTCTGAACGGGTTTGACAACACAGGCCAGGATGCTAATGAAAAACTGTGGGACCCACTAGTGTCAATTGATCATCTCACGCCAGAGGAACAGAGAAAAATTAAGCAGCTGCTGAGGGAGGAGTGTGCAGCATTCTCGAAGGATGAGAACGATGTGGGGTGCATCCCATCTCTCCAAATGAAAATCCGGTTAAGTGACATGTCTCCAGTAAAGCGTACTTATGTCTCTGTGCCAAAACCACTATGTAAAGAGGTGAAAGAATATTTGGAAGACCTTTTGAATTAAGGATGGATTCAGAAGTCTCGCTCCTCTTGTGCATCTCCGATCGCCTGTGTACGGAAGAAAGACAGTAGTTTACGCCTCTATATAGATTAACGCTAGCTCAACTGCAAATCCGTCCCAGACTGTCAACCAATTCCACGGGTACAGGACATGCTAAACAGTTTAAGTGGAAGTGCATGGTTCTCAGTCCTGGATCAGGGGAAGGCGTATCATCAGGGGTTAGTGGAGGAGGGCAACCGACCATACACAGCTTTCATAACACCTTGAGGCCTTTATGAATGGGTCCGGATCCCTTCTGCCCCTGCCAAGTTCCAGAGCAGTACGGAGGAATGTTTGGCAGGAGAAGTGTTATACCATTACCAGAGACATGGGATGAAGCTCACAGCTAAGAAGTGTTAATTGGTCAGGGCTGAGGTAAAGTTCCCAGGCAAAATAGTCTCTAAAGTGGGCTACACTGTGGACCCCAAAGAAATTGCACCTGTTCAAGCACTAAGAAACCGTATGCCTAAGACGGTGGGTGACCTGAGAACTGCTGGGGTTCCTGTCATATTACCGCTCATACATTCCCAGTTTTTCCCAAATTGCCAAACTATGAACCAAACTCTATGAACTGTTGTCAGCAGGAAAGCCTCCAGGAAAGGTGGCGGATGGTAAAGGGGAAATCTGTAAGAAGGGTGTGGGAAAAGGGAGAAAACCGGCACAACTTAATTCTAGTCAGTCTATAACTTGGACAGAACAACACCAGAATGTCCTCAACCAGCTGTTGGAGTTCTTGCTTCACTTCCCGATCATAGGCTACCCTGATTTTGAACAGTCCTTTATCTTTTATGATGCATCACAGGACAGACTGGGTGCTGTACTATATCAGACGCAGCAAGGGAAGCTGGTGGTGACTGGCTGTGGATCACGGACACTAACGGTTCAAGAGAAGAATTATCATTTGCACTCTGGGAAACTGGAATTCCTTGCAATGAAATGGGCCATTTGTGAGCGATTCCGAGAATACCTTTATCACACAACTTCCTTTGTGGTCTATACGGACAACAACCTGCTGACATATGTGTTGTCCACGGCCAAGCTCAATACCACCACCCACTGATGGATAGTTGACTGACTACAATTTTACCATCAAATATCATCAAATATAGACCAGGCCACACACACCGGGATGCTGATGGACTGTTGAGGATGCCTTTGGACATGATGGAGAGTTACATGCAGACCTGTTCACAGGAGGCCAGTCCAAGAGTCATAGCTGCTGTCACAAATGTGCTTCTCCTGAAGCTGGAGGAAGAAGAGCCCTGGATGTGCCCAATCACCATAGCTACAATTTGCTCTGAGGATGAGCAGGAGCAAGGAACAACACACAATGAACATCACTAGCATATCCAATTCCACTTCTGCAATCCAATGCAAGACTTGTTTCTCCAGGTTCCCCCTCTCACGGTGTTTAAACGTGGACGTAATTTAGAAGATTATCTAGTGAGATCAGACTTGTCTCCTCCACCTGTAATAACAAACTACATTAACATCTATTCCAGAAGGTAATTATCGCTGTGGCTCATGCACACTGTTAAAAAAATATATGTAAATGTACAGGTAATGGTCTGTATTTTATTTTATTTTTTTACAGAATTTTTTCGTTTTGTCATTATATAGTGAAATACCTGTTGTAACTTTTTGCATATTAGCTGTAAAGCCAAGGCACTGGTAGCTTAAGGCCCCGATAAGCAAAGTCGAAGAACAAACTCCTGTGACGTCATTTCGAACAAAATCAGGCTAAAACGAAGTTCGTTTGGAGTTTGTTTTGACAGTCGAAACAGCTTGCCAGAAAAGTTCTTTCTACTACTATGATTTGTCTGTGGCGATTATGTAATATGTGGGTGTGTGGAGGCTCCGCCTTCTTTCACGTGGAAATATTTTCCAGTTAATCGGCCTGTTCGATATGAACTACACTAGCCTGTCACCGGCTGGCAGGATCTTCCGGTTGCAGGCGGGGAGGAGTACAGAGACGGCCATCTTTCCATAGTGTGCTGAACCAACGACATTCATGGCAGACCACGCGATTTTTGCGTTGATTGTAGCCGAAGCCACAGACATGTTGTTGAGCGCATGAAAGCAGCGATTTTGTAATTTTAACTCAATTTCTGCACACTAACGAATGCTTTCATCATAACTAATAGTGCAAACATGATATAGCTAAGAGATTTGTTGAATAAAACGGCAGTTTTGGCGTGTCCAGAACTCAGTCACTGATACACTCGCACTATTTGACTGACAGCTCCAGCACGCGCTGTTTGATTGACAGTTTCAGCGATTGCAAGGGAAAAGTTCTTAGATCGCTTTATATATATCATTTAATCACTGTTTAAATAACAGATTATTTTCATCCTACTAAGAGAAACAACGTGAAGTTGACCGTTTAATCACTGTTTTTATTTTACTGACACGTAGACAAAGAACATCTGACTGTACATGAATCATTACATATCAGATCAGGCATTAGAATTAACACAGTTACTTACATGTTGTTGCATTACTGTGAAATACTGAATATTAATAAATAAAGCTCAACTGAGACATTTACATTGTTGAAAATAAATAACCATATTCCTAGCATTAGGATCCTTTTGAAAGGTAATGTTATTTTTATTCCTGTATCGCTCTTCTCTCCTCGTCATCTCACTAACACGCCGGTGGGTGGGGTTAACGTTGCAATGATGAAGTAGGCGTTGATTTCTTTAGTTAAAAAAAAACAGTCATTTTGCAGAATCATTGGTCAGTCTGTAAATTTACTAACTTAGTGACTGTTGTGAAAAAAATCTTAATACCTTTAGTGGTGAGAATGTAATGAAACAAACACTCTTTGTTGATTTTATTCTTGCAAGAAGGTTGTTCAATGCAGATACAGAGTTCTATAGAGAAGAACACCCTCACACAGTGCTGGCTGTCTTATATACTCCTCTTAAAAAAAAAAGAGAAGTCTAAACTTTAGCAGATGCCCTATTGAACTGTCTAGACAAAACATCTGCACTTTTGCCTCTGTCACGTAACGGTATGTTAGTAAGACGCACGACAAGGGAGAATTCCAAAACACAGAGTATTTAATATATATCCACAGGAGGGTAACACAGGCAAGTCCATACACAAACATAAACGCAATACATTGACGAGATCGGACAAGGAACTGAAAAACACAGGGAGAATATATACAAGTTCAAATGAGGAGTGATTAACAGTGCACAGGTGAATGTCGTTACTAATTAGACAGACTGGGGAAAAACTAGGTCACCAGGACTGAACCAAAAACACAAGACAGGATACATGTGACAGCAACACTTCCTTTGTTAGATTCAGAAGCGCTTCCTAAAAACAACAGCGTAAGCAGTAATTTTCCACTGAACGAGATGTTTTAAATGTCACATAAGACAGAGAGAAAACAAGTATCAATGCATCATTTTATAAAACAAGAGAATAAATGATAAACAATAAAAAATCCTCTACATGACCATGCACATTTGCTGTAATGCTGTAATTCTGCAAGTCTTTAATTGGCTGCTGTGCCAGTCTAATGATATGATTTATCAACAACATATGCTGTCATGACAGGCGTCAGCTTGCGTTAAATTTTGTTGGTTTTGTTGCTGCTTCACCATATTTCGTTTAAATGACACCGATTGAGTGATGATGCAATTTTTTGTAATGATAATTTGCATTTTATTACTTTTTGTTTAATTTTAGTGATAACTCAAAAGCTCACTCTGATGCTTGCTTGTTGCATTTCTTGTCAAAGGTAGTATTACAGAAGAGGACACAGTAAACTAGGCTGATTTTAGGTGAGAGGGCCAAGGTTCGAAGGTCACGGTTTGCTAGTATTAGATGTTTGTTTTTAAACAACACATTAAACAGATTTAGGCTACAAAATAGTGTTACTTTTATAAATTGAGAATGCATTATAATATTACTACAGTTCCTAGTTGATTGTTGATTAGGCCCATCTGTAAGATTATGCAGCAGATTTTTTTTTTTTTTTTAAATTATTTATCAATTTGTTTTGTGTTATATAGTATGTGTCAAGTTAACAGATGCAGAAAAGTGTCTATAACATGTGCGTTATGTCTTCACTGCTCATTATCACACTACAATACAAGATTACTTATTAAATAAATAAATGAACCTGAAATCATTTTAGTTCACGTGAAGATATTGCAGTGACATTAACCAGTAAAATTACTTACAATAATCCGAAAATAGGACAGAAGAAAGTCATATTTGGAACGACATGGGGGTGAATAAATCATGATGACAGAATTTTAATTTTTAAGTGAGCTATCCCTTTAACATAAATGTCCCTAAAAGCACAACCGATTCTTCTTCAGAGCAAACCCAGCTAACAAAAAGAAGTTGTCAGAACGTTTTGTTAACATTCCCTTTAAGTTATGAAAACGTTCCCTGAAGTGTGTTGCAGACGCACGTAACCCTTTTCAAGTTTGTTTTTGGTTTGCAACAGGTAATTTAAGTGTCTGATTTAGTTAAAAACGAAGCTATTTTGAGTGAAAACTGACAACTCAATTTTTATTTGACAACTCATTCATTGAAGGCGGAGTGTAAGTTTCGTTTACGCTAAACAGGCTCCTTCTAGTGAACAGAAACCTAGAGAATCTGTGGGTTCATCAGTGTCATTCTGATCGCTGCGGGTTCGAGAGGAGAAAGCATCAGGACCACATAAAAACCCTGAAGGTAGGAGAAAACCGCATGTAGAAGTAAGCTACTAAGTTTTTGAAATATTACTAATATAATACAATACTAATGTAATATAACCACAATATAGGCTAACAAAAAATATTCGTATTATACAATTATATATGTAGCCTATAATAAAATTATAGTCTACGATCTTTCATTTTTTTTCTTCTGGAAAACATGTCTTTACAAAATATCTTTTAAAAAAAGAAAATATTCAATATAACCAAATAATGCACAGCAATTGTCGGGGTTCAAGCTCTTTAAGACCTTGCATGCATTAAAAATAATATGTAGGCTAGGCTATTATTTAGCAAGCATAAGCACCTAAATCAGAGATGAAAAGGACCATATTTAATATCCTCTTATCCTACCCTGAATGCTAAATTTTTATTTTTAAATTTTATTTTATTTTATTTTATGTTAATTATTGTTCTAGGGAGTTAAGATTTGTACTAGTTCACTTAAATTGTTTTAATAAACTTAAATATTAAAATATATATTTTTAAAAACACATCGCATAATATACAATCATTTAAAGACATGTAAAATGTGATAGCGCCTCCTGGTGTGATGTGTAGCCTTCTTGAACATCAGTAAATGTTTGCACATTTTGTAATAGTTGTGATATGAGTCCCTCAGTTGTCCTCAGTGTAAAAAGATGAATAACTGTTAGAAATGGGCAAACAGTCACAAAATGCTAGAAAATGAAAGAATGTGCAGGAGCTGAAGGATTTTTCTGAAGAACAGTAGGCAGTTTTAACTGCTGGGACAAACAAGGGACTCATGAGCAACTATCACAAAATATGAAAATAAATCCATATAGATCATCCAGGTAACAACACACAGAGTCAAGTGTGCAGTATATAAACATTTGAATGGTTCAGTTAAATAATTCAATTATTATTTTCTTTTGTGGACTGTATGGAAAAATTATTTAGGGCAAAATGCAAATGTTTATGTTCCCTCTTATTACTTTTTTTTAATGATTAACATTTTGCAGATTCTGCCAGGAATATGTAATCTTATGAGCAGAACTGTCCTTTAACTGTAGGTCACGGGAGACCCAAGAAAGCATACATATTTGTATGAAGAAAGAGATTAATTTACAGTATTTTTATTACAATGATCATGGATTAGCTGTCCAAAGAATCTTTTTTTTTTTTTTTTTTTTTGCAGAAATTTAAAGGTTTTTTTTTTAAACTGCTTTGCTTTGTTTTTTTAACAGGAGAATGTAAAGAAGAACAATGAGTTCAGCATCTAGGCAAAAGAAGAAAAAGAAGTATGTGGTTTTATTCACTGCATTTTTTATGCTTAAGCCCATAACTAATATGGTGGAGTGGAGTGTTATTAATGTGCATTGAGAGTTATCACATAAAGCACATTTATGCAAAAAAAAAAAAAAAAAATATATATATATATATATATATATATTGGTCATATTAGCCAATAAGCTATTATGTTTTACAGATAATCCCAAGCATGCTAACAATCTCTAGCATTAATGACGCTGATTTTGTACTTAGTCTATTACACAGTGAACCTTGAATTTGTTCTGTATGTGTTTTGTACAGTTTGTGATAAACTTTACATTGTTCAATGCAGAAATAAATTTGGTGCGACGTCTCCACCGTTCATTGATTACTTGAAAGAAATTTTGAGAAGGTACCCAGATGGAGGACAAATACTGAAGGTAAGGAAAAAAACAAAACAAAACAAAACAAAACAAAAAAACCTTTACGTATTGCATGAATATTTCATTATTGTTGAATGGTATGCATTTTATATCTCATCATATCTGTTGATAATATTGATCCTGTAACGTATCAGGAGCTGATACAGAATGCAGATGATGCAGGAGCTTCACGTGTGGTGTTTATTCATGATGAGAGGCATTATGGGACTCAGAGCCTGTGGACCGAAGAGCTCGGAAAGTATCAAGGTATTTGTGTTGTAAACACTGGGAGCAGATTTAAGAGGTGGACACACTAGACTTAAAATTTCATCATGAAATCAAAATTGACCCAGTTTACTTTGTTAGTGCACATTACTAGTCTTGTGGTGAACAATTAATCCATGCAAGTTAATATACGAAAAGAAAATCTGTTTGCCGTGGTAATCTTTAATCAAAATCTGAAAACTTGCTTCCTCTATGGAATGGCGTTCCTTCTCTGATGATGTCAGTTTGACGGCTTGGGTTGAATATTCTTAATCACTTCCCTCCAACCGTCAGTCTGCCTTGAGCAAGGAATGTAATAAAACCTCGCCCTCTAGTTAATATTCTGTTGCACTTGGAAATACATCACAACAATGAAGTCGGTTGAAACTTTTGGTTCACTAGGACTTTAAGCTTTCTAAAGTACTTTAGAGCCCCCAGCATTTGTCCTCATTCATGTGTCACAACCATGAAGAGTTCAGGAGTTTTGCTGCTTACCTTCTTTATGTTTTTTATAGTAAATCAATCTTTTATTTCAGAGATCAATATCTTTTCTACACTACCAGTCAAAAGTTTATTACCGGGCGGGAACACACTACAAAGATTGTCAGGCAGATTATGAATGTAATTTGGTCGTAAAGACTGATCATGTTTGGACGCACGGGTCTGTTCCAGTTGTGTTCAGCCGGTGTCTGCAGATTATAGTCTTAGAATTTAAGAACCAGCTGTTGCCAGTTTAAAGTTTAATTTGCAACTGACGCAGCTGTAGAGATTCCCTGTCAAATATCATTCATTCTTATTTTAGTAATTTTGCCAAACATATTTGGTTTTTGATGTTTCTTTTGTATTATTTCATAAGTTAACATTGCAAGTTAATTGTTTTTATGCTATTTATTTTGTTCTGCAAACGAAAAAAAGTGCAACTGCATTCTGTAAAAATTCACAATAAGCAGTCATTTCTCTCATTTAAAAAAAAAATACAATAAGTAGCTATCCTTTTATTTCGACCTGGAGTCTAATAAAAGTTTAACAGAATGAATAAAATGGCAGCTTATGTAGGCTATTTAACTGCACTTGTTTCTGAATATATATTAATTTAAATAGTCTAACGAATAAAACAATCACAAACATGACATTTGTAAATAAAAGAATTGTATATATACACTTTAATTATATGTAATATATTTGAGGAAATACAGTGCATTGAATATCTCTGCAGCTCTTCTGTCGACTGAAGTCACGCTTTCAGAGTTTCCAGTGTTGGCAGTCCCGTTAAATAGCATATTGAAGTGTTGATAAAATGAACATTAAAATATACAAATAACATTTTAAATGACTTCTGTTTCAGAATAAATAAGGTAGTATTTTATTTAGTTCTGTTACCGGAATGAGAAATAGCGTTTTTGCTCAGAATTCGTTTTTAATTCCTAATTTAACAATAGCCTATCAGTCTAAATTATTGCTTGATTATAGGTTTAACGAAATTAATTAGATATAATGAATGTGTCTACTCAGGCGATAATAGCAAAAGAAAAACGTGAAAGAGAATTTTTTTAATTTTTTTTATTCAAAACACATTGCTGTGGTATCAACATGCATTTATCATTTAATCAGTCACCATAAAAATATCTACCTTCACCATGAACCTAAAATTTGGGTTCAATTCCATTTTCTTCAACAGTTGTCTTCACAGAATTAATTTCAAACATAAATTCGATAATAACAGTGGAAATTATAACAGGGCATTATGTTTAACATCAATAAAACCACCAGTGTTGTCGGCAGGGTTTTTTTTCTGCGCAAATACCAATGCAAATAAGTAGAGGCAGCTGTCTGTTGACATCCATGTTTGTTTCGGTACCTAATCTCAGACAGTTTAGTTAAGCGTGTTGGGTAGTCAATTTTTTGATCTGCCTGCATCGACACCATTGTATGCGAACTGAACTGAGCTGGATGATGATGTTGACTTGACGTGTGTTGAGTTCAGTCTTGTTTCAGCTAGTCATGTCCATAGCTTTAGCTACTTTGGGAGCAACCACAATAATAAATTAGACACACTTTGCCATTAATAACTGACATCTGCTTTCCTCTTTTGAAAAGCACCAGTGTTGTATCTCATACTGATCAGCTGTTTGTATCTATGATCTGGCAGGACCTGCTCTCTATGCCTTCAATGATGCAGCCTTTACAGAGGAAGACTGGGAGGGAATTCAGAGAGTTGGCAGAAGCATCAAGCAGGATGACCCAACAAAAGTTGGGAGATTTGGGATCGGCTTCAACTCTGTTTATCACATTACAGGTGAAATACGCTACATTAACATATTGGTTCATATGACTTTTTTGGGTATTCTACTAAGTTCCTGCTGATTAGAAATCCTACAATATCGCTTGTTGATTTATGTAGCATAAACATCACAATTTATGACACAACGTTTCCCTGCCTTTGACAAGTTTTTTCTGGCAATCCATGTTGTCATTGTTATACGGCTGGGGGTGCTACTACACATCCTCTGAAATAGTACAGAATCTCCGGATCCAAAAACAAGCAAAGTAAAAGATCTGCGTAAACCAGAAGGAGTGGATTAACATAGATTAACATAAGTTAAAGGGTTAGTTCACCCAAAAATGAAAATTCTGTCATTAATTACTCACCCTCATGTCGTTCCACACCCGTAAGACCTTCGTCCATCTTCGGAACACAAATTAAGATATTTTTGATAAAATCTGATGGCTCAGTGAGGCCTCCATTGACAGCAAGATAATTAACACTTTCAAATGCCCAGAAAGGTACTAAAGACATATTTAAAACAGTTCATGTGACTACAGTGGTTCAACCTTAATGTTATGAAGCGACAAGAATACTTTTTGTGCGCCAAAAAACAAAATAACGACTTTATGTGAGTCATCATGTTTTAATAATCATTGAAAGCCAAAATCAAAACAGATTCATCGCACAGCCCTACTGCTGTTGAATTGTTTTTCAAATGAGTCGCCACGCATGAAAGACAAATGATAAAGACACGTTAGATATATTAGTAGACCATTGGCATACAGACTGACCAGTGCTTTATTATCCCCGATTTTTTTTCTATGTATCTGTGGGTGGCTTCTAATCCCTACAGCTAATGGTTCCAGTGCAATATCAAAAAGGAGAGGGGAAAGAGTCTCTCCTTGCCTAACTCCCCAATGCAGCTCAGAAGGTTTAGATCTGTTAGCGTTTGTCAGAATGGATCACAGTTACACTTGGGAAAATGATCCTTCTAAGTCCTCCTTTGCGATTTCTTCTAGTTGGACAAGATTAAGACTATCAAAAAAAGCATCATAATCCTCTTGACTGGCATTACATTTTGAAGAATATAGATCAGAATAAAAATCCCTAAACAAATCATTAATCTCCTCTGGATTGGTTATGATCTCTGTTTTGATTTGATGAATTGCTTGCTTTGCTTGCTCTCCCTTTAATTGTCTTTATAATAAAGTTTCCAGCTTATCACCAAATTCAGGTGATAGTGCCCAGCAACATTGCTCAAAAAGTTACCCAGTGTATCGTCACCTTAATTTTGGAAGTAATTTTTGATTACTAAAAGCCTGCTGTTACTATTTTTCTTTCTGGCTGCTTCAAAAGATATAATGTGACCCCTCATGATTACCTTAAGGGCATCCCATAGAGATGAATTGGATACTTGAGGATTTTTATTGGTCATAAAAAACTTTTAAACAGCCAATAAATGTCTCTAAGACTGGGATTTTGAATAGGCATGGGTTGAAACGCCAACAGTAGCTCTGCCATGTCAAACCAATATTAAAGGGATAATTCACCCAAAAATGAAAATTATCCTATAATTTCCTCACCCTCAAGCCATCCTAGGTATATATGACTTTCTTCTTTCAGCCAAACACAATCAGAGTTATATTAAAAATATCCTGGCTCTTCCAAGCTTTATAATAGCAGTGAATGGTGCCCAAAAAAGCGCATCCATCCATCATAAAAGTAATCCATATGGCTCCTGCTCCTTCTGAAGCAAAGTGATGTGTTTTTGTAAGAACAATATCCATATTTATAACAGGATTCATATCCTGTCCTCTTTTCTTTATCATTCTTTATCTCTAATCATAACTGTTGCTTAGAGGTATGAGGTATAGTATGAGATGGGTCAAATGACATAAAACTCCCTTTTATAAAATAAAATAATTGCACCAGCTGGACCTTTACAAAGGTAACATCTATTATTTTTTCTCACAATTTCTATGCTACTACCTACCTACCTCATAGATTAGGTATTAATTTTAAAGTGAAAAAAAAAAAAAAAACTGTCAAGTCAGTTTGAAACAGTAACTTCCAGTGTAGTGTTTTCAGTAACAAGGAAAAAATATTAAACAACCAATAAAAATAGTAATAAGGAGAAAAAATGCACAATAGCCAACTCAAACAGTCCTTTTTGTGTTTATTATACTTGTAAAATGAGTTTAATCTCAACAAATTTGCTAACACTTTACAATAAGGTTCATTAGTTAACATTAGATAACTACATTAACATTAACAAACTAATAAACTGCATTTCTACAGCATTAATCTTTATTCATGTTAATTTCAACATTTTCTAATACATTATTAAAATCAAGAGTTGTATTTGTTAACATTAGTTAATGCACTGTAAACTAACATGAATAAACTATGAATAGCTGTATTTTTATTAACTAAGGTTAACAAAGATTAACAAATACAGTAACAAATGTATTGCTCATGGTTAATTCATGTTAGTTAATACATTATCTAATATTTAACTAATGAACCTTACTGTAAAGTTTTACCACAAATTCAACACAACTAAGATGCTTGAACACACATGTAAGATCCAGACAGGTGAAACAGAATATTTTTTTAAGCTGGATTCATAAAGATTTCATTTCTTTCTGAAAGAATGGTTCAATGATAGATACATTTTTAACAGTAATTTGTTGCCACCTAGTGGCGTAACAATGCAATCGATACAGTCATTGTTTGAAGCACCCAGTTACTTTCAAAAGGTAATTTATTCTATGTAATCAGTAATGTAGACATCAGCATTTATATCTGAACAATAAACTTTTGTATACTTCTGTGATAATTGTAATATTTGTAACAGAAATAATGATACTGTGTGTTTGAAAAAATTGTTTGTGAAGCTGTTTATATCTAACATAACTGCTCTCTCTAGATCAGCGGCAGCACAAACACAGATTTAAATGTCATGATTTTATTTTTGTCAAAGGTTTAATATACACGGGCGAATCATTGTCATTTAGGAATTAGATCATGTGGGTAATGAAATAGAGAATGCAATCTTTTAATCATGCAGCTTTGTGCATCTCTCTCTCTGTATTGATATCTCACATATAGGAGTAGCGCAAGACTTTTCAGTGCATTCATTGCTATAATATTCATGAAGTGAGACGTCTTAAAGGATATGCTCCTCGCACTTCGCCCACCCCTCACACTTCGTTCTGGATAAGAACCGGTTCTCGGTTCCCAACCCTAGTTCCCACTTCCCTCTGCTCTGCTCCACTGGGCTGAAAAAACTACACTTTTTGCCCGGAAGACCTATCGTTTCATACAGTCATGTGAACACGATGATATCGAGACAGTTTTGCTATTGCGATACCACAAAATTGATTATATCCCTAGTAAACTATTAATGGGGTGGCCAAGCCTTCTAACATTCCAAGAAACAAAAACAAATTCCTATATTTGTTTGATCATTCCCTTTCATTTAACAAACCATACACTTTTTGTTCCCTCCACCCATGTCTCAAATGCAAGTCTCCATAATCGTATGTATCAAAATCAATTCTTGATTTGTCCCGTCAAGTTGTCTTAGTTCTTCATTCACATATAGCTTCGCCTCCAATGGAAATGAGAACACCTTGGTATTTCCATTGTGGGTGGTGCAAAGCTTAGCAGGAAAGTGAAGAACATGACCCACTTTAAGCTCCCTTAAAGATTGCATCACATTGCTAAAGATCCGATGTTGCTCCATTACCTCAGCAATAAAGTTGTGAAAAATTAGTACCTTGCTCCCTGGTATTCTTGCTGGCATCCCTGCCGGAGACGTAGAATGCACTCTTTGTCCTGAAAGTAGTGAATTTGTGCAATTATTGCGAGAGCTTTGGCTCCTTCTTGAGGTTTTGGTTGCGGAACCCGATGTGCACGATCAGTGACTGGAGGATCAGAGAAGTCCACAAACAGTTGCTTGATCAAGACTGCCAAGAACTCAGACTATCTTCTTTTCTTGGCTCCTTCCGGGATACCAACAATCCTAATGTTGCTGCAACCCTCAAGGTTGTTGAGCTTGAACTTAAGCATCTTGTTCTCCAGAATCCAGAGAAGAGATCCAAGTTTCATGATCCATGGCCTGCCTCTCGACTGCCTCGACATCCTCACATACTGTAGCTCCCATTGCTACGTTTGTACAGCTTAAAGGGTCGCTTCTGATTTATCAAATCTTTCGTTAAGAACGCTGAGAATCTTTTCCAAAATCTTCTCCATCAACTGTGGCATACCTTTTTCATCGAAACCGAGGCCCATAGTTTGATCAGCCATCGCATGCCGTCAGTAGCATTAGCCTGCTGATATAGCTCCCTGGGGCAGTTTTTTTGACGGCAACTTAAAGTTCAAATGTAATGCTATAGATGTCTGACCAATCTTTGAACCCATTTAAAATGAGTTTAGAGACAATTAAAATGCAATTTTATCGATATTTGATGTGGAGGATATTGCAAACACATCTACCTCCTGCACAGCTCCATAGCGCCCCTTTAGCAATTTTCAACCGCTGAATATATTCTTTCAACTTCCATGTTCTCTAATCAGCTATTTTATATAAAGTCCTCTTATTTGAGGTTGTGGATGATTGTCCTGCCATAACTCTGTAGACAACATTCCTCTGGAAAATAAAAAATGATTTTTACAGAATATTATTTAGAGAAGTTATATAATTATAATAAAAATATTTATACAAGGCATATTTGTGCATACTGTGGCTCTGCGGAGTTTTCTATCTGCCTCAGGGCTCAATCCCTCGCCATTTTCCAGATCCTTTTGGAGGTCAGACTGGTAGGCCTGCAAAACAGCCATTGTGTTGAGTGACCCACCAGCCTGCCCTGCATTCACATAAGCCTTGACAACCAGACCGATGCCAATAAAGGGGAGAGATAGTTCGCAAACATCTCTTCCACATTTGGCATCGTCCCATACCCTTGCACTTGTGGCTCCACATCAGTCGAATAATTTGACGTCACAAGGTTAAAGACTCGAGCAGAGTCTTTGGGTGGGGGGTGGGCTTCTGGATTTAAAATGGGGACATCTGAGTCAGGGGACATATTGTAGTGAGATAAAAGGGGAAGACTCGTCTCAAATTTTGGCTCCGCAACTCAACCTGTGACCCCCACGATGTAAAATGGCAAGCCACCTCAGTAGATGTGGCACCTGAAGCACTGCGTGCAGATGCCTGACTCCCATCTCTTGAGAAGTGAGCCAGGTGAGAGCAGAGCTTCCTCAAGAAGCACACGTAGGCTGCCAGCTCCCTCAAGAGCGGACAGAACTCCCAGTCAGATCACACACAATTCATGTGTCATCCCTGTTTAAACAAAAATGAGGGTACGATGACCTACAACTCCTAAATTGTCTATTTGCCATGTTCACTATTTCTAATTTGACACGAAATATACAAAAAATATGACATACAAAATATGACATACAATCTGTTTTTCACAATAAGACAAGCAACTTCTGAAAACAAAAAAGCTGATGACATAAAATGCAGGCACCATTTTATAGTCTTTTTGACATGCTACGTTATGTCAACTGACCTCACGGCAGCCAATGAAATTGATGCGATTGCACACGTGCTTCAGACAGCAGCAAACAAAGTGTTCCCATAGCTTCAACACCAGGACTTAAATCATTCACTTTCGAAAGAAGTCAATGCTATTTTAGATTTTACAGTTTTATCTTTGATCTACTTATACAAACTAGTGGAGAATTTTAATACATTTCACATAGACATATTGTATTGGACAAAATTTTAGTATTGGTGAATCCCTATTTAAACTATATTATCAGCACTCAGTGATTGTTTACTAATGTGTTTAATAAGGACTGCATTGACCTGATCAGCTGCAACATCCGTTGTTACAAATAACTGCCCCTTTAGGGTACTTGAGGTGTCAGATTCTGACTTGAGGATTTGGCACAACAATATTTAAAATTATTATTATTATTATTTATTTACAGACTTGCCATGTGTATTCAGTTCTGAGCACCTAGCCATTTTTGACCCTCAAAAGAAGATGTTTGGAGATGATGAAGAAGGCTATCGATGGTCTTTGGATGATGAAGAGGACAAAGAGAGCCTTTTGAACTTGAGAGATCAGTTTCAGCCCTTTCAAAATGTTGTCAGTCAAGTCAACAGTTGTTCCTGGGAGAAGGTCATCAGTGAGGAGCAATACTTCAAAGGAACGCTTTTCCGTTTCCCTCTGCGTAATGAGGCTTCTGAAATCTCTGATAACTTGTATGACACCACAAAAGTTACACAGCTTTTTGACAGTTTCATTGCTGATGCAGACATCAGTCTTCTTTTCCTGAGAAATGTGTCATCCATTACTTTGCTGCATATTGACACCAATGGCTTCTGCAACAATAGGTTAAAAGTTTCAGTTTCAAATCACTTTGACCTTACTCATGTCAAGCAGGAATCATTTGACAGAAAAATTTGTTTCAAAACGGCATCACATATTTCCCATCAAATGGAAGAAACAAAGTCCCAGTGGCTTGTGACAACTTGCCTTCTGAAACAAGGATATAAACCAGAGATTGACTCTCTAGCCAGTAAACTGTGCTTCTACCCTCAAGTTGATGCAGCTTTTCGATTAGATGAAGACAGATCACTTTGCAATGGGCGACTAAGTTGCTTTCTGCCACTTCCAAATAATGAATCAAACAAAACTGGGCTTCCCATTCACATCAATGCTTGCTTTGGCCTGACAGATAATCGGAGGTTCATTAAGTGGCAAGAGGAGGATCAAAAGAATGATGAGTCTGCAAAGTGGAATGAGCTACTTATAAAAGATATTCTTCCTCATGTATATCTTATGATGATCCTGGATGCCATTCAGTTATCCAGAAACTCAACCCTGCCTGCTGCCACTGTGTACAATCTTTGGCCTGACCTATCCAAGACTGTACATAAAGAAAGATGGCATGAAGTTGCAACAGACACTCTGAAGGGTCTAATTGAATACAAGATCTTTCACCTTGCCGATGATGAGAAAATCTGGGTGTCTCCCTCAGATGCAGTTTTTCCAGTCAACAATATATGTAGTGACACAATGTCTGCAGTGTCAAGATTACTGATTGCTGAAGGAGAGAACTTGGTCACACTCCCAGAACATGTTTTGAAAGATGTTCAAGTAATCTTCCTTGAAAATGATACCTTGACATGGGTGACTCCATCTTATGTTAGAGATGTCCTTCAGAGAAGTGAGGCTGAAAACCTCAGTAAAGATGACAAATACTCTCTTCTTGAATTTGCTCTGAGTGATGAGAAGTACACAGAACTACAAGGCCTTAAGCTTCTGCCTCTCAGCGATGGAACCTTCACTTCATTTAGCAAAGGAGCACAGAACACTGTTTTGATTGACAATGAGAAGTTTCCAAGGTAAGGTGTGATATAGTTCTCTTTAGTTCTCTACTTGAATTCGTTATTGTGTTTATATTGTGCTTTCAAAGTACTAATAATCTCTTTTTTTCTGTTTAGGACATTGCTGCCATTTTGTAAAGATAGATTTATACCCAACAATCTGAGCCCTGTTTGCACTATGCAGCTAAGGAAACTAGCAACAAAGAGTAAGAAAACTGTTTATATGCTTAGATAATATGAAATTAATGTCATACATGTTTGTTAAACCGGTCTCCCTATTTTTTCAGGCACATACAACATAATCGAATTGGATGCAAATCATGTTGTTGCACTTGCCAAGAAGCACTTACCCATGGACTGGAAGGTGTCCCAAGGTCATGTGACATGGAAAACAGCAGAAGATAATCATCCACCAAAGAGCTGGCTAGCTGAATTCTGGAAGTTCCTTAGCACTGAATTAATAGAGTTAAACTACTTTATTGACATGCCTTTAGTACCACTGGAGCCACTACAGAGTTCAGGCAATTCTATATTGTTAGCAAGGTTGCAGAGTAACACAACTTTGATTTTTCAGAGTAGCAGAGTGTCTAGCTTGTCAGATCGTGTTCAGAAAGTGTTAAGGATGGTGGGGTGTACAGTCATAAAAAGAGATGAGTGTCTTAAACATCATGACATTGAGAGGTATGTCCTTCCAGCTTCACCAAGAAGTGTTCTACAAGTCTTTGTGAACTCACACAGAGATCAGGTCATCAAAGGCATTGCCTCTGCTTCATCACAGGAAAAAGAGGAGTTGAAAGTGTACCTCTCTTCTTTGGATTCTCTCTCAAATGCTGAAAAGAACTTGCTTTTCATGTTGCCAATATTCAGCACGATGTCTGGGAAATATGTTACAGTTAAATCAAAGCAAGCATTTGTTTCAACCACCAATCCAGCCATTCCAAATGATCTGCCAGTGCCTGAGACCATTGTACAGTGTGCAAATGAAGCTGATCGCAGACTTTTGACTCTTCTGAATATTGAACTCTTAGATGCAGCTAAGGTGGCTGTTCATTTGGTTGACTGCATTGAGACAGGCTCTTTCCAAAAAAGTGAGGAACAGACAGTGATGACCTGGATATTGAATAATGGTAGCATTCTACTCTCACAAAGTGAGCAGCTGTTTGCGAAAACCAAAAGTCTCAAATTTATTGAGACAACTCATGGAGAACACAAACAAGCCTCAGATGTTTTTGATCCAAGAAACAGTACATTTCAGGATCTTTTCGAGGCAGATTTCTTTCCTCCACCTTTTTACACAAAGACCCTGGAAATGCTTCAAAGTTTGCAACGCCTAGGCCTAATGACAGAGCAAAAAGAAATATCAACAACAGACATACTCCAAATCATAAGTCATATCGAAAAGCTTTGTGTCCACTCACCAGATAAGGCATTCAAAAAAGCACATACTCTTGTTCGAGTCCTGAATGAGAATGATTTCCTTTCAAAATTCACCAAGGCGCAGATAGAAGAGCTGATGCAAAGGCAGTGGGTTCCCTGTGAAAATCCAAAGTTCTTGAATGGAAGCATTTGTAGAAATCTTAAGAGTAGTCTCTATAAGCCAGCTGAAGTAAGGGATTCAAAGTATTCTTCAATTGTTGAATATGTAATGCCACTTACCTCTGAGCTAACAGGACATGTCTGCAAAAATCTTGGACTTTATGAGCCCCCTCCTGCTGAAAAAGTCTTGGAGAACATCTCTGCACTGAGATCAATGGTCAACCCAAATTCAGATTTTCACTTTAAAACCAAGCTGCACAATATTTACAAATTCATGCAAGACAACATGAAAAATTTCACAGATTTATTGGACACAAAAAGCATCCCCTGGATTTGGAATAAAAGTGAGTTTGTCTGTCCAGGAGATATAGTTTTAGCCTATCCACCTGAACTGGATCTGAGCCCCTACATCAAGAAAGTTCCTGAAGAATTTTTGCAATATGAAAACCTGCTAATAAAATTTGGTGTAAAGAAAACACTGTCTGATGAGGAGATTGAAGACATACTTCATGACATAAAACAAAGAATTGACTGCAGGTATCCTCCTCATGGAAACATGACAGAACTTAAAGTGTCAATTGCCATTCTTGACTGGATGCGAAAGAATGAGAAGCTTTTAAAAGACAGTACCCCTGTCCCTGTTAAGGCACAAAATCAAAACTTTATTCTGCAGTCTTTGTCCAAAACAGTTTTCTGTGACATCAGTGCCGAAGGACTTGATGACCTGAAACAAGACAATGAGGAGTTCTATGTCATTCATGAAGAGGTTCTACCCATCACTGCAAGATGGCTGAAAGTCCCATTTTTAAGTACTCGCATCTTAAAACCACAGTTCATACAGGCAGAACAAGATGCCTTTGGTATAGAACAGTGTGGGCAATTTGAACCAATTACTCAAAGAATTAAAAACATTCTTAAAGAGTATGATGAAGAAAGTGACATTTTCAAAGAACTCCTACAAAATGCTGAGGATGCTGGGGCAACCACGTGTAAATTCCTCCTTGACTTCAGAAAACACACAGACCCCCCTGAAACACTCTTTGATCATGGAATGGCCCTCTGCAATGGACCATGCCTTTGGATCTTCAACAATGAGCTTTTTTCACAAGAAGACTGGACAAACATTGTCAAAGTGGGATCAGCATCAAAGGAAAACAAAGTCGATATGATTGGGAAGTTTGGGCTTGGATTTAATGCTGTTTACCATGTGAGTGATATTCCCTCAATTTTGAGTGGGAAAACCCTTCTTATTCTTGATCCAAATGTCACCCATTTGGAAAAGCACATACACGGCAAAGGAAACCCAGGAATTAGACTTGACCCGTTCCAGGAACGACTGTACAAAAGGTTTCCCGGACAGTTTAAATCTTATGAAGGAATTTTTGATTGTGATCTGTCCGTGCAAAACAGCAAGAAAGCTTACGAAGGCACCTTGATCAAATTACCATTTCGCACTCTGGAGGAGGCAAACAAGTCAGAGATCAGTTCAAAGGTATATGATGAAGAGTGTATTAAGAGATTTAAAGAGCATTTGACTGACAACTCCCAAACTCACCTTCTATTTCTGAAGAGCATTACATCTATGTCCCTTCAAATTGTCCCTGAAAATGCATCGACTCCTCCAAGGAATGATCAAATTCAGACTTCTCTCAAAATATCCAGAGAAGTCATGAATTCATTTTCTGTCTCGAATGACACACTTCTCCAAGAAATCGAGAACACCTTCAGAAATCGTGACATCACATGCCACAAAATTATTGATGTCAAGAGAGCACACATTGTTAAAATAGTTCAAGAGCATGCAGAGGAATCCCTCACCCAGTACTGGCTTTTGTACTCATGTTTTGGGACGCAGGAGTCTTTGCAAAAGTTTCAGAGAAGAAATGAACAAGAACATGCATTTTCATTTCCAATTGGAGGTATAGCTGTACCTTTGCATAGAGAGGCAAAAACTAACGCATGGTCCCCTGATGAAAACCTCTTTGGCCAGGCTTTTTGCTTTCTTCCTCTTTCAATTGGGACAGGTCTTCCAGTCCATGTCAATGGAACTTTTGCAGTTACATCAAATAGGAAAGGTCTATGGGAAAAAGGAGTGAAGTCTGAGTGGAACAAAGCTTTACTGAAAGATGCCGTAACCTCTGCTTACATCACTACACTGCTTGAGCTGAAAAAAATGGCCCAATATGGACATATCCATAACTATTCCTTCTATACATTCTGGCCTAACACAGAGACAGTAAGCAAAGCATTTTTACCCATGGTTGAGTCATTCTACTCAGCTGTTGTGCAGAATGCCAATGGCAAATCTTTGGAGCTTTTCAGCAATGGACAAAATTGGTGTTCTATAGACAAGGTGAGATTTCTGAATCCAAAAATTGAGGAGAACCGAGCAGTTGGAGACATTGCCATGAGAGTGTTCTTGAGTTTGGGAGCTTCATATTCCAGTGTTGTTTCTCTCCCATCATGGGTAAGACAGAGTTTCATTGATTGTGGCTTCAAGCCAATGATCAAAAAGAGAACAATCAACTGGCCTGAGTTTTACAACATTGTTTTTAAGAACTTGAGTGCTGTGGACACACAGAGCAGAAATACTCTTGTGCTGAATGCCATTGACTTGAATGATCCTGATGTTGATGACCTACTGAAAAGTTACCCTTGTATTCCAACACAGAGCTGTAAGAAGCTTCAATTTATCAAGCAAATTGTTAATCCTTCTGGCAAAATGGCTTGTTTGTATGAACTTGAAGAAGGACGCTTTCTTGAAGGAACTGCAAATGACTTTCTCTCACCAAAAAGGATTCAACGACTTTCAGATTTGGGAATGCTGAGTGATCACCTCCCTTTAGAGGACATCATAGAAAGAGCAGGGAAGATATCCAGTGTTTGGCAACAGGATACATCTAAATGTCTTAAACGTCTCCAGCATCTTGTGGAATCAATGAAAGTCTTCATAAAAGAAGATGATAATTCTCTGTACTGGCAAACACTGTCTCAAATTCCATTCCTTCCTGCATCATCTCCTTTACTTCAACAAAACAAGAAGGCCACTGTTCTTAAAAAACCTGTTGAAGTTTACAGTGACAGATGTCACAATTTAGTAAGCATGACAGAATTCACAGTTGATCATTCAAATCTTCAGATACATAGTTATGATCTAGTTCTCCAAAAATTGAGAGTACGGACAAATCCACCAGTTGAAACGGTGCTTCAGCAGCTGTTAAAAGCACACCAACACTGCAGTGCATTTGAAAATACTGCTCTCTTCAACATTGCTCAGTCTTGCTATAAATATCTTAATGATTACTTGTTGGATCAGAAAGATCCCAATCCCATTATTGGCCATGCAAAATCATATCCATTCATTTTTATTGAGGATCACTTTGTAAATGTGAGGTCTGTGGCCAGAAGTGAACAATTTGAGGAGAAACCATATCTCTATGTGCTTCCAGTCATCTTCTCCAAATTTGAGAGGCTCTGGGATTACCTTGGCATCAAAAAAAAGTTCACAAAACAGCAATTTGTTGATGCACTTGAGAAAATGAAGGCTTTATATGGATCTCACCCTCTTTCCATGTCAGACCTCCATAAGTGTGTTGCAATACTCATAAATGGGCTATACAAAATCAAAGATGAAAAGCTTACAAACTGTCTCATACCTGATGAGAGAGGTGTGTTGACATCTTCTAAAGAGCTGAGATTTAATGACAGCCCATGGATGCCTGTCGCAGCTGGTGTCAAGCTCGCCCATGATCTGATACCTCGGCCTGTGGCCTGTCATTTTGGTGTAATGACAACAAGACACCACACGCTGAAGGATCATTTGGTCAGTGGGTTTTCCCTATATGCCAAAGAGTTTGGACAAAAAGAGAAACTAACAGTCAGAATAAAAAACATAATTGATGCATATCCATCTAAAAAGGATATTCTGAAAGAGCTTATTCAAAATGCTGATGATGCGGAGGCAACAGAAATTCACTTTGTGTGGGACAAAAGACAACATAAGACAAAAAAGATATTTGGAAAGAAATGGGAACTGGTTCAAGGACCGGCTCTTTGTGTGTACAACAACAGAACATTTTCTGATGCTGATCTGGAAGGTATTCAGCAGCTGGGGCAAGGAGGAAAAAATGGCACTTTAGGAAGAACTGGAAAATATGGACTTGGCTTCAATTCTGTGTATCATCTGACAGATTGTCCATCTATCCTGACTGGTGACAAATGGCTCTGCATTTCTGATCCAAATCGAAAATACGTGGAAGATGTAGCAAAGCAGTCCCCAGGCTGCATGTTTTCAATGGAAGACAAATTTAAAAAGTCTTTTGAGGATGTGTATCATACCTTTCTTCCAGAAATGTTTCCACTCAATTCTGGAACCATGTTCAGGCTCCCTCTCAGGACAGAAAAAATGGCAGAAAAATCTGAAATATCTAGACATACAGTCACAGACCGTGACATGAAGGAACTTTATTATGCCTTGACTGAAGATCCAGAGGGACTAATTCTCTTCTTGAAACACATCACAAAAATACAGTTCTTGGAGATCAGTGAAGATGGAACACAAACAAAATGTCCTTTCCTTATTGAAAAAAAATACACAGAGAAGAGCAAAGAAAACTTTCACAGCCATGTTCAAGAATCCCTGATGTCAGGAACAGCAGAGCCATGCAAAACTATCTACACCATGCAAATATTGTCTGGAAATAAACAAAGTCATTGGGTCATTGCAGAGAGCTTTGGCTTCTCAAAACAAACCCATATGAGAAAAAACAAGCAAGATCATTTCAAAGTTCCTCAAGCTGCTCTGGCTGCATGTTGGAGCAGCTCATTTAACCACACATTTACTGGCAGGGCATTTTGTTCTTTGCCCTTACCTGGACAAACTGGTTTACCAGTTCATGTGAATGCAAATTTTGAAGTAGATTCTTCTAGAAGAGACTTGTGGAAAGAGGATGGTGATAGTCTGAAGACTGAGTGGAACCAGTCACTGAAAGTAAACATCATTTCACCACTCTATGCTGACCTCCTGTTAAGTCTCTGTTCAGTCATAAAGAAAGAGACACCAACAGCTCTTGTATTCCTCAAGCCACAGCTAGAGAATTCTTACCTTAAATACTTTCCGTGCATTTCACAGAAAGTAGACAAAGTCTGGCATGAGATGATTCATGAGGTATATAGATCAGTCAAGGAACGTGATCTTCCTGTCATACCCACTGTACATGCTGTTTCTGTTGAGTCATCACACCTTTCACAACAAAAATACACAGTTACCTGGTGCAGTCCATCTACACCACATTCAGCAGATTGTCCATATTTTACAACTGATGACCATGAAGGAATATTCCAAATTTTAGATGATATCGGGATGAAATTAGTGCCAAACTCTTGGAAAATTATTGAAATAAAAGAGAATTTCAAAGCAGCTGGTGTGAATGTGACAGAAATCAGCCCTTCAACAGTGATGAACTTCTTGAAGCAAAGATCGCTAAATGATCCTTCTCAGACAACTAGTAGTTTACCTTTGCCCATCAACCAGACCTTGGTCAAAAACAAAAAAAGATGTTCAAAACTTTTGAGCTTCTGCTTGAAAAATGCCAATGAGAAAAATGTCCATGACATCAATGGGCTGCCTCTTCTCCTCATGGAAGATCAGATGTTAAGAGTCTTTGACTCTCAATGCCCAAAGCTGATTTCAAGATTTAGCAGTCTTTTCCAAGAACACCAGGACATTTTTGCAGATATTGATGCCCTTGGAAGTCACATTCAAATTCTACACAAGGGGAAGTTTATTCAGGGGTTAACAATTGCCATGGCAGCAGCATATTTGAAATCGGAACTTGCACAGCTGCTCAGACAGTCATTGCCTGAAGAAACGTGCCAGCTTTACAAAGCGGAGACAGAGACGATCAAATGGCTGAAAACAATATGGAGGTTCTTTGAGGATCAAGAGAAATTCTACCAAAATGAAAGGATGAATGTCTACAGTGAGATAAAAAAGCACTTTGATAACAGCCCTATCTTACCAGTCATTTGCCCAGGTCAAAATAACACACATTTCTTACAAACAATGGGAAACATATCAAAGGTGATTCTGAAGCCAGATGAAAAAATAGCTTCCATTCTCATAAAACTGGGGTTTATGAAATTAAACATCAGCTTTTTCATTGATTTCAAAGACTTACTTTTCAAGTATATAAATCCAGATCTCCTGCAAACAGCAGACAGCAGCACTGTTTTAGAAGAGGTTTGTGGTGTACCTCATTCCCAGTTTGAGGAGCTGTCAAAAGATGAATGTGTAGATCTTCAACGCTTCTTACAGAATGGGATCAGAGATTCCAAAAAGAAGAGTACACATGTGTGGTTGCTCAAGTCTTTGCCCCTGTTTGAGTCAATATCTGGAAAAAGGGAAAGGATTGATTTACACACAATATTCATTCTGAATTCTAAGCATCAGAGTGACTTTCCAAACTTGTACCATGTCGATGGATGTGATGGTATTTTCCTCAAGCACACCTGGGTGAACCTAGAATTGTCCGAAATTCTAAGCATTCGGATTCTAAATGACTTGGAGTTCTGTGTAAAGTTTATTCTTCCTTCTGTGCACATGATGAAAGAGGCCAAGCTTTTTGATTTAATGCGGTTGTTAGTGAAATTCAGACCAGTGGACCACAGGATTATCTCTGCACTGAGAGATGTCCGATTTATTCGAGACATCCATGGCTCTCTTCAGGTGGCTTCATACTTCTATGATGACAGCGTATCCCTTTACAGGGTAATGCTTCCAAAAGACAGATTTGTGCCAGAAACGTTTTGGGACAATTTCCAAGGTAAACGTACTGAAGCACATCGTCTCTTAAAGAACCTTGGATTGAAACATGAAGTGTCTGATGAGGAAATCATTCAGTTTGCAAAACAAATTGAATCTGAAGCTAGAGGCAACACTCCTCTAGATGTTCTTAAGGAAAGATCAAATCTGCTGTTTTGGATTGTTTTGTCAAAGAGTATTGACAAAAACTCAAATTTACTGAACAGAGTTGCTAACATTAAATTCATCTTTCCAGTGAAAATTAAGCAAAAACTTTGTGATTATCACAAGGCCTTTGCTCAAGGGAGGGAGGTTGTTGCAATCAGTGGATCATTGATCGACAGAGACAGTGATCACCATTATCTGATATGGACATCTATGCCAATCCTACCTTCAGAACTCTGCTCTCCACATCTCATAAAGAAAATGAAGGATGCCGGAGCCTTCGATACTCCACCCCTTGGACAAATAGCTGCTAACCTGAAAAACATCTGTAGGTCTCAGTGTCACACTGACACATTGTTGGAAACAAGAAACACAGTATTTAGCAAATCATACGCACACCTGCAGTCAGTACATTTTGATGCGTATCTGTTCTCAGACCTCCCCATTATCTTGGTAGAAAACGGGATAAAACTTGTAAAGGCCAAACAGACAGCACTTGTGCTACATGATGCTCTTGAGTTTAGGCCTTATTTGTACAGCATTCCCTCAAAGTATATGAAATTTGAAGACTTCTTCAGGAAAATTGGTGTAAAGGAGAGGCCCACAGTCAATCAATATATCACTGTTCTTCAAGAAATCTATTCTGATAGTTTTGACAAAGACAGCCTTCAAGCAAACCAGCAGAAAGCCGTGAAGCGTGTTGTACAACAGCTGTTTTGCCTGCTGAAAGAGGAACAGAACAAAACTTTTTTCCGAAACAACCCACTTTATCTTCCATCAACAGATGGAAGACTCTATGAATCCAGCACTTTGTTTTTCAATGACACAGTCTTCCAGCCTGCAAGGCTTGAGGGTCCTTTGGAAACCAAGCTGAAATTGCTGGAAAATTTTAACTGCTGTCATCTTGGAAATGACCACTATGAACATCAAACATTGTTGCAGCTCCTTCCCCAGCAAGTTCGCCCCAAATTTCTCTCGGATGTAATTTCTGAAAATCTGGAGGGAGCAAGTGTCCAGTATTGTGATGAAGGGGAATGTGATTTCCGTGCCTGGTTTGACAAACACTTGTCTTCTGCTGCATTTCTTCATGGGCTAGTTTGTCTCATCAGAGAAGACAGCAAAGGTGAGGTTTCACAGTCTGAAGCTGTAGGAAAGTGTGAAGAAATCTTTTCTAAGATTCAAATTATCTGTTGCAAAACTCTTCAAACTGAACTTCTGTTAAACCACAAGCCACTTGAAGGTAGTAAGGCTGAAACAGATGTTTATGTGAAAAAACAGAAAGATGGATGCAGTTTCTACTTGAAACACAATGATGACATGGCCTTCAAAGTAGTAAATGAAGTTATTATGTATCTTACTAAAGAAATCAATGCTCTTCTAAAGAACTGTCTGACCATCTCAAGCTTTCTAGCCCTTGGGCAACTTATGCTTTGTGATAACATGGAGGATGTTGAGAAAACATTGGCAAATTATGGTATTCATAACAGTGGCCACAAGGAGGAAGGACATGGTGCCTTACCGAAACCTGGATGTTGCATAGCTGAAGAATGGCATGACTGCCTTGATATGAACTTCCTCAACAACTTTGAAAGTGGAGAGTATGTTGGCTTCAGCAAGGACGAATCTGGTGAATATTTCTATGCCATTGTTATCAACCGTCTGGATGATCCACCGGGACAAGTGACACAATTTCCTGCCAGATATAAAATACAAGTTGGCAGTGATGACTTCATTGAAGTAAGCTCTCTTGACCTTTACCAATTTAAACGGGAAAAGAAGGCAACTGTGTCAACAGGGTCCACTTGCACAGATATAGAACGTCTTTTGACATCCAGACCTCCACCCAAAACAGGGTCCTCTTGCACAGATTTAGAACGTCTTTTGACATCCAGACCTCCACCCAAAACAGGGTCCTCTTGCACAGATTTAGAACGTCTTTTGACGTCCAGGCCTCCACCCAACACGGAGTCCTCTTGCACAGATATAGAACGTCTTTTGACATCCAGACCTCCACCCAAAAGAGTCTTTCCAGGGACATTTGATGAGATCAAAAGAGAAATTGACAAAAGCTTAAATGAAATCTGGAAAATGTCAAGTGAGGACAAACAAAAAGCCCTTAAACGTCTCTACCTCAGATGGCATCCAGACAAGAATCCAGGCAACGAAGAACTTGCCCATGAGGCATTCAAATACCTGCAAAAAAGAATTGAGGAACTACAACAAGGGAAAACTGCACATAGCACATCCTCAACCTGTAGAGACTTTCGAGATTTCTATGATACATGGAACACAGAGGCACGGAGCCACAGGAGGGGACGCGAGAGGTTCTATCAGAACTACTCTAGAAGCAACTATAACTTTTGGTCATACCACAGAGAAACACCAAGGCCAAACAGAGGAGAGGCAAAACGCTGGTATGAACAGGCTCAATGTGACATCAGAGCAGCTCACAATGACACTGGAGGAGATTGCTCAGAGTGGTGTCTGTTCAAGGTGCATCAGGCTGTGGAAAAGGCCCTGATAGCAGCAATGTACAGGAGAAGTGGACAGCATCCCAACAACTGCTCAGTAACTAGCCTTGCTCAGCAGGTGTCCCATTACAGCTCACAGCTGACTTCTTTACCTAAGACTGTGAGGCAACTGACTGAACTTGGTGTTGATGGCAAAAAAACCCAATATCCAAACCATCACCAATTTCCTCACATTCCAAACAAGCAGTTCAGCCTTAATAATGCCAAATGGGCATTGGATATTGCAACAAAGCTTTTAGAAAAAATAGAAGAATACATTTCTTGAAATAGCTTTAATCTACTGACTATGTTCTATTGAGATGATCATGATCTTTTCAAGTAACAATACTGTTTTTTTTTTTGTTTTTTTTTTTGTTTTTAATCTGTTTAGTACTGCTACTATGCATACTGGAAATTCTTAATTCTTTGTAATCATGTTTTGATAATTCTGGTTCTGAGTCTGGTTCTCCTCTTGCTTACTACTATATGCAACATTTATATTATTGTATACAGGGCATTCTTGTAGCAAATGACAAGGTCATGTGTTCATTTCCCAGGGAATGCATGAAATAAAATATATCTTGAATGCAATGCAAGTTGATTTGGATAAGCGTGTCTGTAAAATGTGCATTAAAAATGACATTAGAATTAAAATTTCAATGTCAGTCATTTAAAAGCATGGATTTTATTAAGAAATATTAACAGAAGTCAAAAGCTGTGTCAACCAAATATTCACTAAATGACAGAACTGCAAAAAAAAAAAAAAAAAAAAAAATTAAACATTAACAGTCACACAATCATCCTGCGATACAGATGCTGTATGTGCTTTACAATCCTTGCAGCAAAACCATTTCTTGTCTATTGCAATATAAATTTTTACATGAATAGTGACTCATGTTGTTCCCCTGTTTGATCAAGAAATGAAACTTCAATTTGAGCAGCATCTGGTTTCCTCCATGCCACTGCAAAAGCCATGCCAAAAGTATTCATATTTTTCTGGTGTCCCAGTAATAACTTATTACACAAATTCTGTACATAATTACAGCAGGCGCACTGCCTGTCCTTAACGTAACGAACACAATAAAAGAAAGCAAGCATTGTTAGAAGTGGTCTATACAGTGCTGGCCAACGCGGTGTACAGTGCGTATGAAAATACAAGCAATTATCACTCTTTAACACAGTAATGAAAAGAAGAATTAAAGCCCTCACCTGCAGTGGTCAGTTTTTCCTGAAATACCGGTCCCATCTGTTAGGTATGTTTTAATGAATTAAGGGAAAAGGCTACTTTTTTCAGTCAGTATTATGTAGGAGACTAAAAATGTCACCTTCTGCAGGAATATAAGATACACTAGTCGTGAATGGTCATACAGTAAAACAAAAATCTTGAAATGACAACTGCTGTAAATAAGGTAAATTTGAGCAAAAACATTTGTCAGATTGGGACTTGGTTACCTGAATATGACTCTTCATCTATTCGCTGTTATTACCCTGATTCCTATCCTGCACAGTCTAAAAGCGCACACATTTTAATAAAGAATGGGTAAGAAAAATTAAATACAAATTACAAACAATCCACAGGCATATGAAACTATTTAAGGCCCATGTTGAAACTCTAGCTGTGAATGCATACGCTTATGAATTAGTGGAGCAGCACACCTTCAGTACTGCTTTCTTGCAAACAGACTCAGATTTCCATTTCCTTATTGCCATTTGGTCTCCGGATAAAACATTAATCAAAGATTTGCGTGTTGATGTAAAAAGAACGAACCGAACAAAACTTGGGTTTGTGCATATTTTACAGCCTGTGAAATGAAATGCATTACACTTTTTCACATGCCCTTGAAAATACAATTGTCCTGGATTCTGGATCCTGCTTTTGACATCAGGCACTCCTCTGCCCATTTGGGCCGGTCCTCCTCAAACACAGGGAACATTCAACACGCATGTGTCATATGTGCAGAACAAGTGTGCTTGAATAGAACATAACTCATAATTGTGTTGCACAAGAAAACAGGAGATGAAATCAAGCCATTTGCCCTGACCACTGAATCAGAGTTTTATTTTCAAGGCATTCTGACAGTTTGATATAAAAAATAAACTGCATAGCTCCATCAAGGACTCTTCATGTTTGTGGAGGAAGAGGCAAAGCTGTCCAAACTTTCCTCAAACGCTTCCTTTGTAAATTTGCATATGCAGAGTTTTCTGGCATCTGGTTCCTCCTCTACGTTACACATTCTCACATGTTGTAGGCCACGTATATAGGATCCAGCTGGTCAGCGAGGAAGCCGTCCCGCAAGTGCATCCGCTGCTTCTCCCCTCTGGAATTGATAGGAATGACTCCAGGGTCCACTACCACAACAACCCCTACTATGAGATAGTGTTCTTCCAGAACCACGTTGGTCACCAGGGCAACAAGATCAAGGGCTTCCTGTTCTGACCCCTCAAGCTCAACGACCACCACCAGTAGATTAGTCCATGTGAACACAGCACTGGGGAGAGAGACAAGATGGAAGGCGTATTTAATTAAGTAGGAAAAGCAGATTATCTACACTGCAAAAGATGACTGTTGGAAAAAACAAATGAAATACAAAATCTAGGGCTGAATTCAGGTCGATGGGGACACTTTTTGCCATTGAGATGACTTGGAAAACGTGTCCCAATCAAACTGAATTCACCCTACCAATGGAACAAAATACTGTTCTGGCATTCTGACATAGAACCCGGAAGCACAGCACTGTGTTTACTACATAAATACAGCATTAAAATGACAGGTAAGAGAAGAAATTGTTGAATAAAGTCGTTATTTTTGTTTTGGGTGTGGATGCTAGTGTCATGGATGAACTGAACAATGAAAATAATCTAATGTTCAGTCAGCTGCTAAAAGAAGTGTCTATATTACAGTTGAGTAAAGGGTCTTATTAGTGTTACACAAAAGGTTTACCCTTTAAAACACAATTCTATGAGGTACAAGAGAACATTTTAAAAATATTGCTTACCACTCTGCAATGCTCTTGTGTGATCTTATCACAGACGTTTCAATATCAATGGGATGGTAACGCATTCCCCGCAGCTCTAGAGTCTCATCCAGAGATCCAACCACGTACAATGCATCATGCCTCTCTGGAATAATATGCAAAACATTGATTCATTGGACAACACAACTGATTGTTCTTTCTATCATTACTGATATGAGTACTCCGCAAAAATGAAGGGTCAAAGGTGTGCATTGAAACAGCTTTTTACTGAGAGTATTTTTAAATAGAAAAGTCCCCTCAGAAATATCCTGAAAAGGGACACTAGTGTGCTTGTGTGTTTGGTTGTCATCTCATGCATACAGTACCTCCACTGGCATCTGTGAGTTCTGTGCGCCGCAGGAAGCCGAGGTATCCGGTGCGAGCCCAGACCGTCTGCGTGTCACCGAAGCTCAGTCTGGTGCTGAAGTGGTCTGCGTGCAACGCCTCCTCGCCATAAACCGTATAGTATCCTGTTGCATTATGGGGGCTGCTCACCCAGATCTGTTTTTTAATACAGTCCCATCAACTCACTACACATGGCAATACATAATACAGAAATAATATAACAGGCTCTGCAGGTAGCATGTCACGTGATTCTCTGCGTTTTGAAACTCACTTCTCCCAGATGAGAATCTCCTAGAGGTCCTTTGGTCTCTGTGTTGGCAATTATAACCTTCACCCCAGGCAGAATCTGTGTGTGTGTTGAGAAATACGATAAGTACTCTCCCTCTCTCTCTCTCTATTGTAATAATTTCACAGTTAATCTCCAAATGAATGTAAAAACAACATAAAGACACTATATTTTAAATATTTGATCTAACAGGTAGGAAATATACAGAAATTGAATAAAGTTATGAAACACTTCACAGTCTTCACTGCATGAATTATAAATTAAATATAGATTAATCCTTATTAAAGCTACAAAAGTTATTCATTCAAGAGCAGCGAGTGATTTTCTGTTTGTCTTTTGTTCTTTGATTAACATTAATCACAGACATCAGGTTTATTAGGCTGCTGTCACTTTAAGACTGGCCACACATGATGCTGATCTGACACATCTGATGTCCTCACAACTTTTACGGTCCATGTGAGACTTTATTTAACTCATTTAAGACTGTGCTTACAAGGATACTAAATTTTTGGCATAACTTTGTGTGGTTTATGTCCATTCAAACGCTTAAGAAAACTCAATGCAGCTGGTGCGCTGTCTGAAGCAGCATTCTGGGTGCATGAGAGTCGTGTATGTCTATCACACAGAAAGGAGATTCACAGTTATATTTATATATATATATATTGTTTATACTGTATATATTTAGATATTTCTCACCTTCCCAGATTCCATCAGTGGCAGACTGTGTGGTGAGCCTCTCTCGACTAATCGAACTCTATAATCGAGCAATGTAAAAAAAGAGAGAGAGATAAATAATGATATTACATCTATAATGAGACTGTTGACCTTCTCTTACCCCTGAACCCACCCTTAAACCAACCCATACCACATAGTCCTAACCTTACCTGTATCCACCTCAATAGCAGTATAAGTCTTTAACAATACAACATCAAACAATAAGTACATTGAACCTAAAAAATATTACTTTTAATGTAAGTACATAGTAGTTGAAAACACCTAACATAAAGTGGGATCAACTTTTCTAATTGAGAGTATAATAATAATCAAACTTTTTACATATAATTTAATAACTAATTACACATTGGTTGGCACTGGTATATAAGCATCAGGAAAAGCAGAAGTGTGTGTTGTAGCACCTGTCATGCCGCAGGGCCCTCATGTCTAGATATACTGTGGTGGGGTCCGGCCCAGAGGTGCCCTAGAAACAAACAACAGCACGATCACTGCAAGCATGTAATATATCTGCCACCACAGAGTCTGTGATTAAACTAGTGGCTCTGTGGCACCATCAAGACAAGCTCTGTTTGACCAGTACGACACAGAAACACTGGCTTAACCTAAGATACGAGTTTCTGTTTACATGAGGAATGCTTAGGGCAACCTGTCTGAAAACAGTCAATATATTTTCACCAAAATTTAGAAATTACACACTTATCCTTCATAACATAAGTAAGTAACAAAGAGAAGTTTGTCATAATTTTTTTTTAAAAGGGATAGTTCACCCAAAAATGAAAATTCGGTCATTATTTAAGGGCCGTTTGCACCAAAGACAATAACTATAACGATAACTATTACTATAAAGATTTAATACTTGTTGTGATTCTATGAGAATAGAGAACTCCAGACCACAACTATAATGATAAAGACACAGAAGAATGATATAATTGGAATTATTCTCAGAACTATTTTTATTTCTTTTTTTAAAGCTGATGAACGATAAAAACACTGACAGCCTATCAGAATCCACCCCGCATTAAAGAGCTCAAGCATTTAAAGTGACAGACTACGTGTGCACTTATAATAAACAGAACGATATCATCTGATGGTGTGGACGCTGATATAGTTATCGCTCTTGGTGTGAACAGGCCTTTTGTCAGGGTTGGTGTAGGAAGTGAGGACCCACATGTAGAGATGCACTTCAAAGTTCTTTATTTAGAAAATAACAAGACAAACTAAAACTACCCCTACACCAGACAGAGTAGGGCTTGAGCACAAGACTGGGAACAGGATAGCACACATAGAATGTATGACAACGAACTAGCACAGGACAGAAACACAGGGGCTGTGTCAGAAATCGCCCCCTACACCCTTAAATAGGGCACTATTTGAGAGGACAGCCATTTGTAGTGGTGTCCGAAAAGATAGTGGACGTTACAGAGTGCACTCATTCATTCTCTCAATGCACTGCAATAACGAGTGTACAACCAATGTACACTCAACGGCTAGAGAATACCCATAATGCACATGAATTCCCATGTCTGACCAGAAGATGGCGCCCACAGCTGAATCATCCATCCATCCACTTCCCAATGTGGCTACAGCATAATATCATACAGGTATAAATTCATTTTTACTTGATTATTAAATTGTTTAATTAAGGTTTATACGTGCTAGTTTTCATAAAAGAGCTCAAGATATTTTTTTAGTTTTTTGTTTGCTAAGTTTCAAGTGATTATTAAACAGCAAACTCAAACCATGCAAAAGCTGCAGCCCTTCTGGCGCACTCAGTGTCCGAATTCACTCACTCGTTTTCAGCCAATCCTTCAAGTGGACTATATTAATGGACTAATGTAGGGAATAGTGAATGAGGGTATAGGAGCGATTTCGAACACAGCAAGGGAGAATTAATAGGGAAGGAAATCAGGAGGGTAACAAGGGAGAGCAGGTGGGGAAAATAAACGAATAATCAGATAACAAGAAGGGCGATGTCAAGACAATAGACAGGAGAACACATGGCACATAGAAACAAACATGACAAGCCATGTGCTCACACTAAACATGACAGAAACAAGAGCACATGGCCAGTGAACACAATCACAAGCCATGAGCTCAAACAAAACTTGACATGAACACACAGCCAATGAGAGCTCTCAAAACAAGACAACACGAAAGCATGCGGCCGAAAAAACACGAACCACATGCTACAAACATGGACAGTAGAGCGTACGACCTGAGTGAACTTGAAACCATACGTTCAAACAACAAGAACGAGCGAATGCTTATCCTGTGCGCTCACAACAGAAGTCAAAACACACGAAGCTTGAATGCCCGAACCCCGACACAGAACCGAAACCAAACTAGACCGAAGTGCCGGGATCAAGTGCCGCACACAAAACTCACATGATGAGAAGAGCGTACAGCCCGAGTGAACTCAGAATCGCACGCTCACAATGACAAGACAGAAGGAGTGACAGAACCCTGACACCTTTACTCACCCTCATGTCATTCCTAACCTTAGACTTTTCTTCATGAATGTTGGTAATTCGGTTCACATTGACCGGATAAAAAATACAATGGAAGTCAATGGGAACTGAAACTATTTGGTTACCAACATTCTACAAAATATCTTCCATTATGTTCCACAGAAGAAGACATTGGAACAACAAGAAGGCGAGTAAATGATGACAATTTCTTTTCATTTTTGGGGGGACTATCCCTTTTTCTTCTTCTCAGTACATCAGATACTGTAAAAAAAAAAAAAAAATTTCACTTAGTTCTTGTAAAATATCTTACTCTTACTGAAATCATTATAGGATGGAATGGGGCATTACAGCAGTTACAATGGTCTGGGTCATGAATGTAACCCCTGTACTACAAACACAGCTCATATTAAAGCAATTCTACTCTATATGCATGGCTACAAGCAATGCTTTGGCACAGCCTACAATAGATATACAGTAAATGCAGGGCCAAGCACAAAAGCTGTGAAGAGGCAGAGCAGGCGTATGTATACATCAGGCACTGAGGCACTGTCACAAATGCAAACTGCATGGCTAGGTGCTTGATTTTATACACATGTGGCAATGGGTCTGATTAAAACACCTGATTTCAATAATTAAGAGGCGTCCCAATACTTTTGTCCATATAGAGGGTGTGCACATGACGTCACCGTCGGCCGGAGTGACTGCGGTTACGCCCAGTGAGTGGCAAAAAGACTGAGTGGCAGCATTTGTTTTCAGCATGAATGCCACGAAAAAACACACAAAACACATCCAAAATGGGAAAGAGCTTTGTGATTGACTGCACAAATTGATTTGACAAGAAATGTGAGGTATATTTCTACAGACTGCCGAAAGCTACAGAAAAGAGAAGCAAATGGATCGCTGCAATCCACAGAAACAACTGGACTCCAGGCAGAGAGACGTGGATTTGCAGTTATCATTTTGTGTCAAAATGTTGAGGTCAATCATACCCTATATATTGTATTGTTATATACTGTATTGACAACTCATCAATTACATATTTACCATCTTATATTCTGCATAATTGGGTGTTTTTAAATAAACACTGACAAAACTATACAAGTTTTAGGACTGGACGATATGACGATATATATAACATCGATAACCCAGATTTCGACCTACCTATATTATTTATAAAGCGTTTACAGGCAGATTTGCTTTATGTATTTCCCCGGCATCAAAATCAGGCACATATAAATGTCTGGAAACACGATTGCTGGCTGCATGTCAATATCCATGGATCACTGGATCTTTGGTAAATTGTTTTCACAGTTTCCCCTATTAAATTCAGTCAAGCAGCAGGCTCTTTTTCCACTCAGTCTGGCTGAGAGAGCGTGTTCCGGCGGGAAAGTGACAACAATGCATACCCTCTATATAAATAATGGCCAAAATAATACCTATTAATCTTATGAATACTTAATAGAAATTAATCTAGAGTGCTCCAAAAAAGTATAAAGACATTAAAGTCATTAAAAGAAACTTGTTAGTTTGTTAAAAAAAAATTGTTGGACCACTTGATATATGTTGATTTTCTGTGAAATTGATCATTTTTAAATAATCCAATAACTATTAAATAACCAACATCTGATATTGATATCTGGATCATTGTTATAATCCTACATGCATATATTTAATGTTCTGAAATAAAACATGGCAACAGTGCTGGCACAAATAATGTAATATAATAAAAAGTAATACCAAAGTATTAGATACTAGAAGCAAAGCATTCTTAATGTCATGCACATGAGCATTTATATATACACACACACAAACACACACAGACATATGAAAAGCAGAGCCTTTACGAGCGTCCTGGAAGCCCCCTGCTAGCACCCCTGTGCTCCCCATCGGGGTCACAGTACCTGCTCAGCCAACTTGCCCAGCCTGTTGGGCTGACGAGAGGGCATGGAGCAGCAGACAAACGCAGCGCACATTTAATACACAAACAGATACATATACATACAGTTACAGACGGGCAACCAGGTCAGTCAAACAGAACATTTAAAAACAAGAACAACAGATAAAGGCCTATTCACACCAAGAGTGATGCCTCCCAAAACAGCGTTACAAATCATTGTTTTACACCAACTATTCACACCAAGCATAACATTAATTTCCGATAACTCTGGAGAAAATGTAACATATCTGAACAAACGCGGAAATTTTTGTGTTGTAATAAATGCATAGCTAAAATGTAATGGATGTGTTATGAACTTTGGCTTGCTTAGTTGGGGACACTTGATATTTGATATTGAACAGTGCTTTGATCTGCCTGCATTGACACTATTCTTTAAGAGCTGCTGTGCAGACAAAATTATATACCAGTTATCAACGTAAAGCTGCTTTGACACAATCTGCATTGTAAAAAGCGCTATATAAATAAAGGTGACTTGACTTGACTTGAACAGATCGACATCTATCGCAGAGTATTCTGGACACAAGGACCAAAAAGCGGTCAGTCATTTTTTTCAACAAGAAAAAATAATTGATTTGTCGCAGGGCTAACTTTCACATTTGGTGTGAAGAGATTTATAGAAATGCACTATTTTGTTTTAATATTATGTCATTATGAAAAGTCATGGTGAAATTTCACACTCAATGTGAACAGGTCTTTTAAAAGCGCACATCAGGGTTTCTACCTACATCAAAAACAGGTAAATTCACCACTCACCTGAAGACAAATGGCCACATTGACCCTGCAGCCGAAGGTGGTGCTGACGGCTCGTGTCGAGAGCCCCAGGTCTTTGAAGATCTTGGAGAAAGACTGAGTAAGTGCGATGCGAGGACGTTCCTCGGCCACCACCATACAGGTCCGTACACACGACAGATTCACGTTCCGTAACTGCAGCCGTACAGATGGTACACATTAAACTCATATACTTGATTTATGCCCTTAACAAATGTAAGCAAGACTATTGTTTTAGTTAAACGGGAGGTCCTACAATATGCCGATACACAGAGATTGGAAATATAGTCCAAGAAAATGTAAAAACAGAACCTGGAAATAAAATAAAATAAATATTATTATTAATAAGAAAAATATTTATTAATTCAATTTATTAAACGCTGAGGATAATCGTTTGGGGTCAGTAAGAGGCTGCATTTATTTGATCAATACAGTAAACACAATATTGTGAAATATTATTACAGTTTAAAATAGCTATTTTCTATGTGAATATATGTTAAAATGTAATTTATTCCTGTGATCAAAGCTGAATTTTCAGCATCATTACTCCAGTCTTCAGTGTCACATGATCCTTCAGAAATCATTCTAATATGCTGATTTGCTGCTTAAGAAACATTTCTGATTATTATCAATGTTGAAAACAGTTGTGCTGCTGCATATTTTTGTGGAAACTGTGATACATTTTAATTTTCAGGATTTTTTTTTAAACAAAGTTCAAAAGAACAGCATTTATTTGAAATGGAAATCTTTTGTAACATTGTAAATGTCTTTACTGTCACTTTTGATCAATTTATTGCATTCTTGCTGAAAAAAGTATTGATTTATTTTTTAAAAAAAAATCGAATGTCATAATGAAATATGATTATATATTACATTATGTAGACTAAAGGTGCGGTCACACTAAATGTGTTTTGGTGAAATTTTGTAGGCCAAAAAAATCCATTGTGAAGCGATGCATAATGAAGACAAGCAGCTTTCTGTTGGTCAGCATGACGAATTAGAGTGTCCAACTTGAACATGAGTGAAATCTGCATGGAGATTCACCCTCACACGAAAAGGACCTGATTTCGTCCCTGAAATTTCACCGAACATGGTTAAATGTGACTGCACATTAAAAGCGTGTAAGTATAAGACTGACCCGCAGAGCTTCAGTCTGGGAGCCCAGGCCTTTGGTGCACATCTCCATCACAGAATACGAACAGAACGTCACTCGTACTTTATACTGACTGACCGCAGACAGCCACAGAGACGCATTGGTCTCCAGCTCCAGAGGAGGAACCAGAATAGACTGATGGCCTGAGTACACACTGCAAACACAAACATTTGCATTACATGAATCATTATTTTACTAGCCTCCCAACTGAAGGTAATCGTGTGGTTTTGGCTGACGTCATGTAAAGTTCGTGTGTCCCGTCTCTCACCTGCAGAGACACCAGAGGGCAAAGCCCAGGCCACAGTAGGGGTCCAGGCAGATGGCGATCTGTCGAGACGGGTACAGCTCACACTGCAGCTTAATAGAGCGACACAAGGCACTGGTGGCAGCATGGGACATCTGTGACAAACACATGGTGTTAGAAACGTCAGTCCCACATTTTCAAACAAAAGTGTTATAGGCCTGTGGATGATGATGGGTTAGACAGACTCACCTTGACCCCAGCGAGGATTCCTGTGGTGGACACGCTGAAGTCCAGGTAGGCGAGCATCTCTGGGGTGGGGGGTTTGTAGATCTGAGGAATCCTCTTTCTTGGGAGATCATCTGCAATGGAATCAATAAACCTGATTGAAATGATTGAAACCTATTATGTTTTTTTACTTTCTTTAGTGTGTAATGTTGCTGTTTGATCATGAAGAAGCTCTGAAAAGTCCCTCCAGTGTGAGTTCTTCTCTATATCATTGCAACTTTCTGAACTCCCTGAAACGCCTCCATTGTAGTCTTGAGTTTTCTTCCAGGAATGAACACGTCACAATATTCCTCATTTAAATAATTCATACGCAAAATAAAGAGGTGGGGCCTTGCTGAGTTAGTTAGTAGTGTGTTCAGACTGGCGGTTATGTTAAGGGGAGGGACATTTCCCAAACATGATCAAAATTCTTGACCAATCACAACACACTGCTCCAGCTGACCAATCAGAGCACATATTGCTTTTCAGAAGGAGGGGCTTCACAGAGACAGGAACTAAACAGAGCGTTACTGACAGACTGGGAAGAGAGGAGCTGCAACAATGGAGAATATGAGGAAAATAATTTCACATTCAAACATAAAGACCTGTTCTAGTAGAGCCCAAAAAACAACATCAAGACTTTATAAAAGGGCATTATATGGGCTCTTTAACATTTCTTTTACAAACGATGGGAATTATACAGAAGTACAATAGTGTAACTGATGTCTTTACCTGTGTCCAGTATCAACGGCCATGTTTTAATGTCCACAGCAGCCGCTGCCTCTTTGGATTTCAGTAGTTTCATTATTGCTTGTGTTGTCAGAATACATACAGACTTACTGACCTGTCAGAGCAAAGTTACAGTCACATGATAGGGATCAACGATCAGACACTGAATGGAGTAGCTAAAGGCCAAAATCTTCATATTATTAGTCTAAATAAATATTAATCTACAGTGGTCCCAAAAAGTATATGGAGATTAAAGACTTTGTTAGAAAAAGCTGGACCTCTTCATTGAATAAATTGCAAAAATTTATCATTGAAAAGCAAAAGCTCTGAGAAAAGCTCTGGCATCATTTGTTTGCAATACCACTTGATTTTAAATTTAATTTAATACAATGACATTCTAAAATATAATAAAATAAATAAAAACACTTCACGCATAAGGTTCAATTGGTTAGATTAGGTATATTTTTTTTACAGCATTTATTAATCTAGGTTAGTGTTAATTTATAAATATACTATTGCTAATAAATGTTTATTCATGAGACACTAATGTTAATTTACACAATTAAAAAAAAAACAATATATATATATATATATATATGCAATATAAAAATGCATTATATAATGTTTGTAGAAAATAATCTAGATTAAAATTATGAATAATATAATAATACATTTAAATTAAATAAATTATAAATAACAAAAATAAGTAAAATACATTTAAAAATTAATAAATAATAATGATAATTAATTAATAAATGCTGTCAAAGAAAAAAATGATGATACCTGATGAATTAACTAATATTAACAAAATGCATGTTATTGCTAAAGTGTTAAATATATTTAAATCAAATACAGTAAAGACTGTGCTGGTCACAAGGGGGCGCTAGTGTTTCTGTTCAACGGCTAAGGAAGCATAGCATGTGCTGCATTCAGAGACTCAGGTCACCTCAACAATCATCTTGACGGTGGGCAGGGTTGTGGTTAAGTTCTGTGGGTGTGGAGGCCTGACGGTGACTGGGACGCAGCCGGCGTACAGGCAGCCATAGAACGTGGCGATCAGATCGATACCTGCAAAGTAGAAAGACAGAGGAATTAAGTCCTGGGAGCGGAAAATCCTTTATCAGACCACAGTAATATAAATCTCCTTCTCTCTTACCAGGAGGATAAACGAGCGCTACATGGTCTCCAGCGTTAAGCCGGCCTCTTTCCATCAGCGCCACCGCCACACGCTCCGCACGCTTGTGCAGCTGTACACAAGACGCTGTGTTGGCCACAGTGCCCTGAAAACAACAAACACACGTACAGTGAGATGACAGTGAACATACACACCATCCTTCCTGGGCGGAGAGACGACGAGTGCCGTACCTTGGCGTTGAGCAGCAGAAACAGAGGGTGATCTGGAGTGGCCTGAGCCCTCCACTGCAGAACATCCTGCATATACAGGAACTACAAGAGATGAGAGAGACACATTCAGACTACAGCATACTGCAGCATCGTGCAGTCTACCTGCCCGTACTACTCCAAAATATTTTGCTTATTTGCTTTTTGTTAGTTTTGTTGCTTATTTTGTTGGCATATATTCATTTTGGTGCTTATTTTTTTATATTTATATATTGCTTACATTGATCATTTTTGTTCATTTTGTTGCTTATTTTGTTGATGTATATTCATTTTGTTGCTTATTTTGTTTTTTTTTGGTTCATTTTGTTGCTTATTTTGATGACATATTCATTTTGTTGCTTATTTTGTTCTTTTTTGTTCATTTTGTTGCTTATTTTGTTGGCACATATTCATTTGTTGCTTATTTTGTTCTTTTTTGTTCATTTTGTTTATTTTGTTGGCACATATTCATTTTGATGCTTATTTTGTTCTTTTTTGTTCATTTTGTTGCTTATTTTGTTGATGTATATTCATTTTGTTGATGTATATTCATTTTTTTTGCTTATTTTGTTCTTTTTTTGTTGCTTATTTTGATGACATATATTTACTTTCTTGCTTATATTGCTAATTTTTGTTCATTTTGTTGCTTATTTTGTTGATGTATGTTCATTTTGTTGATGTATTTTCATTTTTTTGCTTATTTCGTTTTTTTTATTTGTTCATTTTGTTGCTTATTTTGTTGGCATATATTCATTTTGGTGCTTATTTTTTTAAATTTATATTCACTTTCTTGCTTATATTGTTAATTTTTGTTCATGTTGTTGCTTATTTTGTTGATGTATATTCATTTTGTTGATGTATATTCATTTTTTTTTTTTGCTTATTTTGATGACATATATTCATTTTGTTGCTTATTTTGTTCATTTTTGTTCATTTTGTTGCTTATTTTGCTGGCATATATTCATTTTGGTGCTTATTTTTTTAAATTTATATTCATTTTCTTGCTTATATTGATCATTTTTGTTCATTTTGTTGCTTGTTTTGTTCTTTTTTGTTTATTTTGTTGCTTATTTTGTTGACATATATTAATTTTGTAGCTTATTTTTTATTACATTCACTTGCTTTCTTATTTAGTTCTTTTTTGTTCATTTTGCTGCTTTTTGTTCATTTTTTGCTTGTTTAGTTACTTTATTTTTAAATGATATTCCAGAGTCTTATTTTTCATGTTATATCAAGTGTACAGTTTCATTTTTTGCATCTTTAAATAAATATTTCTATGTTCAGAGTTGTGTTTGTTTTCTTTTTCTGTTTAGAAGATAACTGAGCGTTTAAATCTAATTTGTAAAAGTTTTACGAGACATAAATCCTCATGTTAGATGAGCTCACAAAAATAGTAACCTGACAACTACTAAATGTTTTATAACTACTTGAATAGAGTAACTATTACTAAATAATAAGATGTATAAATGTGCATTTAAATAGTTATTAGTAGTTTACTCACACTTTCTAAATGATCTTATGGACAACTGACAACTCCTAAATAACTGGTTTGTAAATAATGTAATATTTGATTTAGAAATGATAAATTGATCATTAATAAAGTATAGAAATAAAATTATTAAACACATTATAGATATGCTTCTGAATCAACAAAAACATTTCCAGCTGTATTTACTTACTAATGCTGCTTACTAATGTCTATTAATGCTTTATAAATGATGAATTAACTATTTACCAATACTTAACTAATGATTCATAGCGCAAGTTATAAAGTGTTACCACATTAACTAACAATGAGCAATGCATTTGTTATTAATCTTTGTTAATGTTAGTAAATAAAAATACAACTTTCTCTTTGTTAGTTCATGTTACTTTAGTGAAAATATTATTAACTGATATAATAAATCTTGATTAATTAACATTAACTAAGATTAATAAATGCTTTAAAAGTATTGTTCATTGTTAGTTCATGTTAACTAATGTAGTTAACTAATGTTATAAACTATAATACATTTTTTATTAAATTTCAATTAACATGCAATTAAGTGTCCGAAAACGTTACATTCAGTTCACACTTAAGTATATTCTTTTAAAGTATATTATTTCCACAACAAATACTCTTTTTAAAAGCATGCTAAAGTGTACTTCTGTGTCCCTCAGTGGTTCGGGAGAGTTGACTTTACCTGATCATGGTCTTCCAGCTGTGATACGTCTCTCCCACAGGCCTGTGCAATTCTCTTTCCCGCCACTAGGTTTCCGACTATCATGGAAGCAGGACCCACCTCTGAAACAGCAGAGACAGCAGGTCACGTGATGCGCAGGACAGAAAACCAGCACCCCAGCACACACGCGCAGGACTCACCTGTACCCGGCTGCTTCTGTCTCGGCTTGGGCAGGTTGGTGACGCAGGTGTGAGGGCACATGAGGACGTTGCAGGGGTGCAGGGCTCCCTCCAGGAAGCGCTGTTTGGTCTCTGAGATGTGGATGCCGCCCAGAGGAGCTTTGGGGAGTGTGTTAGCTGGAACCAGAGCCAGACAGTACACTCCTACCTGATGGATGCTGTCGATGGCCTGATAGTGAGACAGAAAATACATGTTGTTTTGTGGACTTTATGAGTAAAAACTTCAGGCACACCCACTCGATCTTTATTATCACTATTTTAGAAATGTAAGAATAACAGTTAAGTTATCAAAACTATGAAAATACATAAATAGAAGTATGGGTATAATGAAGAATAAAACACGAAAACCCAAGCACACCTGTAGCACTCGACTCATCCACTGGAAGCTGTCCTCCTCTGAAGCGTCTGGTCTCTGTTCCGCCACCACAACGATGCGTTCATCGTGCAGCACCGACACAGAGAAAACCGCAATCCTGACAGAACAAAGATGCACATTTCAGTCTGAGCAGAGATACATTTTCATCTCAAGTCAAGAGTAAACGCTAGGAAATTAATTCTCCAGCCTGTAACTTCAAAATAACTTTTGCCACAGATTTATGTTTTTCTTGTAAATGCTATTTGTTTTGTCAGTCATTCATCATGGGTTTTTGGATAGCAGGATATGTTTGCAGTTGGTTTCAGAAAACATTGCTTTGCTAAATACCAGATCAGTCGAGTTACCTTCCTCTGTACACAAACTTCATGGGCTCCACCGCCAGAGCTGTGGCCACCACGTCATCCGCGTTATGTCTCCGTCCACTCACCACCATCAGTCCGTCCATCTTTCCCACCACAAACACCAGATTATCCTAGAACAGAAGAACCAATCCCGACCAATAAGATGAACTCTGCATGTTGATTTATAAGACATGTAAGAGTTAAGCTGCTTTTGGTGTAATGCATCTGAACGCACCGGCCCGATGAAGCCCAGGAGAGACGTGCGTGTGAACGGTCTGTCACTGATGGGAGCTCCTGATGAGGTCACTGGAATGGTCTGAAAGTAAACAGAACAACAACAAAAACTTATTTAATTACTTATTTTTATGTCTTTATTTTCACTTTTGTCACAAACTGTGAACTCACTATAAATGTTGCTTTTTTTCTATAGCTTTAATAAAGTTGTGCCAGCATCTGACAAAATAATATACAGTAATTGATGTGTTTTGATGTGGGAAAAATGCTTATGATGTTTAAACAGTCTTTCTAGATTCACTTTGTAGATTTATACGCTTGAAAATTTCAATAAAGTACAATAATAATAAGACTTCAGTTGTAAATGAATGTTTTTAACGAGTGAATGATTCAATGACTCACTCATGAAGATGAATGAATCTTTTTGGGAACACAATATATGTCAATCATCTTCAAATAATGAGAAGCTCTTTTAAAGGGCTCTGTGGAACATTCAATTAGTTAAAATGTATGGGATTGAAAGAAATTTGATTTATCGATGATTTAAAATACATTTATTTTATAAGTACTATTACAGAAATCATAATTTTTTTTAACCTTTTATTAGTTTGTGCAACCCAAGTCCATGGAGATTTTATATGCATTTGAAATACATAAATCTTCTTAAATTTAAGCCTAAATATTTGAGTGTAATCTTACAGTCGTACTGTAAAATTATTATTTAATTATTATTATTACTAAATTATTTTTCTTAAAAACTCAATTTGTTATTTTACAGGGAAATATTATTACTTCGTCATATTGATACAAAATCACAATTTTTGTCCAAATTGTGCAGCTCTACAAACAAGCACAGCACACCTGAAGCTTTATTTTAAATCACATTTTTATATGCAATGTTTTTTTTTTAGATTTCCCCCAAATCGTTCAGCCCTATCTACCACTATTGACTGAAATTTTAAAGTTTAAAACCCTTGGAGCTTTTGTTTCTCCACTCTCACCTCAAAGACATTCTTGGTCATTCCTGGCAGACCATAGTAGGAGATTCCTGTACTGCTGGAGCTCACGCAGATTTCTCCCACCTCATCCATTCGACACAGGTACGGCGTGCCCTCCAGCCGAATCACACACACCAGCGCTGCACACGGACATACATCAGTCAGAGGAATTTAAGATTCAAAACAGTAGAACGTTAAACGTAACGAGACAACAAAGTAAAGAATTTATCTACATCCATCCACTGAAAGATCCATCACTCTATTCAAATCTATTTACCAGTCTATCAGTGAGAGTAAAGCAGGTCTCACCTCCAGGCATGACCTGTCCTACATCCTGGACAGTGAGAACGGAGAGCTTCTCCTCTGTGTCGACTCGGATCACCCCGTAACTCAGACCGCTCATGGACAGCACCGCCTTACCCGGAGGAGGAACGCCCATCTCTGGAGGCCTGAACACACACACATAAACACACGGTCATTCAATATGAATTTGGCTTGTGTTTGGAATAGCATACTCAGGGTTGCCAAGGTCATTGGGGTTGACGTTTTTCTCAAGGTTGCTGTTTTCCTGGTCACTGGGCTACTTTTGGGCTATTTTTGATTGGCCATTGTGCAAGTTTTGTTACGCATACCTGTCAACCATTCAGTAACAAAGCTATTTTATTAATAAAAGTCGTGGGATATCGTTGCTAAGTTTCTGTGCTTCTGAATGTTTCTGTGTGTCTCCAATATCTCTCTCTCTGTATGTATGTTTCAACGAAAGGAGCACAGTGTCAATGAGAAATGGTAATAAGAAAATCACATGTAGAACCAAGTAGTTTAAATACTAATATATAGAAAGGTGCACAGTGTCATACACACAAACACAAAACACCATCATGGAACACACATGACACTAAAATAATGCAAAAAATATTAATTTTACTACATAAGATGCACATAAAGTAAATGTTAAGGAAAAAAAAAAAAAAAAACTAAGAACAAAGTTATTAATATAACTTTATTGCTGTAATGTCATCAGTGTACCTGCGGATGGCGACGGTCATGGCCTCGGAGGAACTTGCACATGGGCAGATCACCTCTGGCCGCAGTCCACGGGCCTGAAAGACGTTGAGGAAGGCATCGCAGGACGAAATAGACCCTGCGTTTCGACATACACAGTGAATTTAGATGACCTGGTGACAGTCCAGGATGTGTTCATTCTATTAAGAAGTATGTCTAAAAGTCTGTACTCACAGGGATTGGCTCCGTCAGCAACGATGAGCATGCGGAGGGAACTGAGACTGATGTCTCTCTGATCCCGCTGGGCTAAAAGTGACCAGTGCATGTCCCTGGATTTAACCACTGCTACACGAGCTGGGTAAAAAGCAGAGCACAAGCAAACAGTCACACAGCATTCAATCAGTGGTTATGGTCTAAATTCGATTAGATGTTATGGTCTAAATAGATAGTTGTGCTCATGGATGCTGATTGGACAGCATTTCAACAGCTAAAATATAAAATATAATAACAGCTGTGGTGAGAAATAGGTTTTTAGAGGATACTGTGTATATAGGGACTAACTATTAAACTTAAAATTACATGTCAGAGTGCAAAATCTGCAGAAATATTGTTAAATGCTTTTCATTTTTCAAAGGCTTCCGTGCAAAATTAACAACTTTTCTTCACAATGCTCTGTTTTCAGAAAATCTAAATTTATCTGTTAAAAATAAGATTTGTGCAGCAGAAGTTCACACACCCCTCTTTCTGTAGTTACATCAAAACACCTGTAGGTGGCAACAGTGAGTCTTTCTAAATATTATGAATGAATCCTCATGATACAGATAATATGGAGAAATCATTTGAAGAAATATACACTACTGTCCAAAAGTTTGAGGTCCGTATGAGTTTTTCATGTTTCTTAGAAAAGAAAAAAATTCTTAGTCTCTTATGCGTATTGCATTTATTTGATCAAAAATACATTAAAAAAGTAATAATGTGTTTTCCGTGCTAAACGCTTGTTGTCTACACTCTAAAAAATGATGGACAAACCCAGCAATTGGGTTGTTTTGACCCAGCGGTTGGGTTAAATGTTGGGTAACATGCTGGGTAGTTTTATTTAACTATTACTTTAAAAATGACTGTATTGCTTGCTTAAAATGAAAACAAAGTATGTTGAAAATTAACATTTATTAATTAGTTTAATGAATAATAATTAAACAATAAACATTTATTAAATTGATTATTAATAAATGTTAACCTTTTGATTATTATTGTTGCCTCTAGTAATTATGATTTGTCTGATTTTTAATTTCCACCATATTTTGGGTTCATTTTAAGCCAGCCATATAGTCATTTTTAAACAATAGTTGGGGTAAATAAAACTATCCAGCATGTTGGGCAAACATTTAACCAAACCGCTGGGTTTGTCCATTTTCAACCCAACTTGGGTTGTTTTTAACCAAGCATTTTTTTTAGAGTGTATGTTCATATATTTTCTAATGTAATGTAACATTATAGAATTCTTTACTGTCAATACAAGAGCATGACAATGAAAGAAATTAAAATGTTTATTTATTTCAAAGTACCAATTTTAGTTGGTCAGCAACTACATTTACCATCATCAGTTGATTTGGTTCATCCACATGTATCCATAGCTCTATGTTAAAAGCTCATGACACGCACACATACGGTCTGGCTGTAGGCAGGACACTCACCTTTATAGGTGTGGACTTTCTGTATCCAGGAGAGAGGGTTGACCTTCATCAACGAGTAGGGAATGCTGATCACGTGCATTCGGTTCATCACACTCTGAACACACATCACCATGACAGCCGTTGCCAAGGACACAGGTTGGGAAAGCAAGAGAAAGAAGGATGAGTGTGAGGGGATCAAACTCCTTATCCGTGTGTGTGAGTGTACGTGAATGAACGACACCAGATGTCAAGCACACAAGTGTGTCTGTTTCTGAGGACTCACCGTGAGGACCCCGTGCCACAGACCAGCGTCTCGTTTGAAGTCCAAGACATTTGTTATAATCTCACCTATACAAGTGAGTAAAAATAACAGAAACCATTTTGAGGTATATAATGCA